>OX411276.1:29900325-31100325 GCA_948146005.1 Nomada fucata
GAGGAGGGGTGACTGTAAAGGTGATTAACTTACGGCGATTCATGTGTGCATATCTCGGTAAACCTGATTAGAATTTTCACGATTTCATTGACCATATTATACATATTATTCTGTGTTTCTAAACGAACATTCTGGTAATTCTTGAATAAACACCAAAGTGGTTCAATAAAGTAATAATAACTTACGTCGAATTTAAGGAACGACAAGAAAAAAGTACAGACGTTTCACGTTCGACATTGTTTCGTTTCAATGAAAGTGCTTGGACGAACGAGATTATGTAGACAGGTGATTTACAGTAAGACAGTGCGAGAAAGTGTACGATGGCCGGAAAGTAGATAATTCCCTTGCCTGGAAATTCGATGGTAATGATGGTTTCCGTTTTTCACTTGACGAATCGAGTCCGCAAGGGGCGCTTTATGTTTGTCTAACAACTTGAAGGGACCGGTTTGCCCGTTTTACGAGTGTTTATTTGTCGCCTTCGAGGGTTTCGCGAGGGTTGCCACGATTTATAACCCCACTTGTAGAAATGCTCCTCATTCGACACCAGTAACACCCCACTCGTTGCAATATTTCTTTCGCGAAATTAGCCCGCGTTAAGGGGCAAAGTATGCATCATTTAAAGTAGGATGCACGGCGATACAATATGATAATGATCGTATGCCTATTGCGCGTAGTTGTTCGATAATTAGCTTTGAAAAGAACAGGCGTAATTATTTGTTTGCCCGTCGACAAGATCCAGATAAACCGGTTCGAATTGCGTACTCTTAGAACAACCGAACAAATAGAGACGCTGGGGTCGGGCCCGATAAATTCACGAATCATGGGAAACGGTCAATTCTCAGCATCCGGTGACTTCCAATTACGTCTCATTGTGTCGGGGAATCCTCTTCGTTCCCGTTTCCGTACGTCAAAGCAGTGGAAGAGAGGGAAAAAAAGGGAAGGAGGAAATAAAAAGAAAAAAATTTGATCGTACACGCGGTCCGCATTAGAAGACTACAATGAGGAGGGGTTATGGGGGGGAGACTACAACCACCATTGACTGCGTTGCGCGTATGCGTGCGTGCGTGTGACTGGAAGTGGGCTAACTTTTGATGCGCCTCTAAATAAGGGTTCGACACACCTTGTGACACATGTCACTCACGGGGGAATCTGCGAATCATTCGGGGACGGGCTTTAAAGACAATCGACTACGCCCAGTTTCTCACGAGGAAACAACTGTCACCGGCTATTATATCCTATGCGTTTCAATATCTCTCGATCCGTCGATTGTGGGAAGCATCGTTTAATAAAACCAACATGGAACGCGGAAACGATATAAGAGTGTATTTCCTAATTTCTTCTCGTTCGTTTGTGCATCGGACACTTAATGAGACGATCTGGATGAACGCAAACGAACACCGACCGTTTCGCGCCGCCCTTCGTGTGCGGCGAGGGCCGTTCGCCTTTTCTTTCTTCTCCGTTTCCTTTTCTTCGTTTTCTCGCGGCGTCGTCGTTCCCTTCTTTCCCTCTTTTGCTCCCTGCTTCCCGGCCGAGATCTCACGAGATTTATTAACACGCGGCGCGCCTCGCGGGGATACCCGCGTTGCGAATTACGAAGACCGTACGCGCGAGCAGAACGCGCATCAAAAAACGCTCGCGCGCTCTCTCTCTCTCTCTCTCTCTCTCTCTCTCTCTCTCTCTCTCTCTCTCTCTCTCTCTCTCTCTCTCTTGCCTGCCATTTGCACACAATGCGACTTATGAAAAATATCTGTATTAAATAACCGAGCATTCGACGTGGCCGTCTCATTGTTCGAAGAAGCGTTGGATTAAGGCTTGGTACTCGGGATGGGGGGGGGACGTTTGAGACCCACCCGTAGATCGTCAGGGAAGTGGATGAAAATGTTACGTCGACTGTTCCGGAAGGAGCTTTTATTATAATACACCGGCGAGGGTCGTTTTGGAAGAGTTGCGATTGCTTAACGAAACTTGCGTTCAATTAATCGATGCGTCTCGAATTAATGATAATCATTGGAACGCAAATTTCCCCGGTTTTCAATTAAATTCGATCGCACCGCGTGAAGCGTACAGATCTGCATACGAAAGCACGAGTATCAGTTTTCAAGCTGTCTTTTGCCCGCCGCTGTACAAATATTCTTCAAACGCGAAGAAAAATTCCGCCACGGAGAATCAGGAAGTAAAATAATCTTCCAGCCTTGCAATAGACAATCGCTTCCACTGCCCCCCCCCCCCAACGAGAGATCCCCTCGCTTCATTCACGACATTGGCGTGCAATTAGAAATTCCCACAGTGAACAGGGGAGGTTTCTCCCCTATACTCTAGTTCTTTCCTTCTCCCGCTTCTATTCATTCAACCTTGTCGATCCTCTTTCGATATTCCCTGACAAGAGGCGAGTGCACTCTTTTCACCGCGATGGTTGCTTCTTTTCACGTCGGCCAGAGTCCCGACGTGGCGAGAAAGGGAGCCTGGCCGCGGTGTTGAATCGACGTTAACGCGACGAGCGAGAGGGAAACGTATCAGGTGCGTATTTAGCGCAGTGAAACGGCAGACACCGTTAACGTGCTCGTCTTTGGTCGGCGAACGTGGTTCCGTTATGGCTCCTTTTGTCACGGGTCTGCTTGTTTTTCTGACCGATAAACGATAGTTCGTGAGGACGGTGTAAAGAGAGGAACGTGGGTCTTCTGTTTGTTAGGCCGTGGAACTGTAGAAAGACGCAACTCCAGCGTCGTGCTGTACAGCACTCCTAGCGATTTATCTTCGAAGTTGTGGAACCTCGAGCGTCTCGACTCCAGGTTCGCGAAACTCTGTGCAGTTCGACTGCTGGGTCGTACAGCCACGAACGATTCGACTCCGGGGTTATGAAACTCCTGGCGATACATCTCCAGAGTTGCGAAACGTCGGCCCCCTCAATTCTAGAGTCCTGGAACCCTTATGGGTTCGTGGAACCTAGTGACACGACCTCGGGTTCGCGAAACCTCGAACGACGAGTCTACTTCCGCAACCCCAAAATCGTCTCTACGCTGACTTCCCAGCTCCCGAATGAAGTCGACCCTTAAAAGAACGAAGAGGAGAAAAATCGTACATTATTTGCGAGGAGGTAAAAAAGAAGAGGGCATCTTTTAATGTAATAATGAAAGGGTACACGCAACACCGACAAAGGCGAGTCGGTTACCATCAATAAAACTCCTTTAGTTGGGCGGCGAAGGCCGCTTTAATTAAGCGCATTCGTTTTAATTCGACTTAAAGGCGGCTATTTAATTTGATTTTTCTGCGCCGCGACAGAATCTCGCCCGATGCATGTCCGGTGCTCGACATTCTCCGTCCCGTTTCGTCTGTCTGACCTTGTTTCGTTCAAATAAATTTTTGCCGGTCGTCATTTCCCCGGGCGCAAAAGAAATAAACGGATCGAAAAAGGTTGCCGGGGGTCTTGTATTGAATTTCCGATCGGAATTTTATCGCGCGATAAAATCTGCTGCAAAATCGAACGCTTTATTGACGGATGCGTCGCGTAAACCAATTACGCAGCACCGGCAACCGATTAATTCAATTATGAATCGTGGGGCATAATTAATCTACGACGATCGCCAGCGAATGAAATTTAGAACAATCTTATGTTTTCGGACGTTCGCCGGTTCTTTGAGAACAATTTGTGTTATTAATCCACGGTCTGTGCCGTGGATATTTTTCGTTCGGCCCCCTCGTCTTTTGAAATAACAGTATCGTGCTCGAATAATATTTAACACCTACCGCGGCAACGTCCGCATCGAAAGTTGCGACAGAGTTTGGAAATCGGGCCGTAAAATATGCGGCTCGATTTTTTAAAATGTTTGTTATTAACAAGCTTTTACATTAATCTACATTTCAGAGCGCGTATCCTTCAACGTTCCCCTAATAAAACTCTTATCTCCGATAACTGCTATATGCGGCTAATATACCATGCAGCAAGAAACATGTTAATTATCAATTACAGGCGTCGTATATCAGTTTCAAACGTGTTATTGCGAATTCGATATAAGAAAAAAAGGGACAGCTGTCTACAATCGTTCCGCCGCAAATTTCTTGTTAGCGTAATTTGACGAAATAAAGAAACCATGGGGTATTCATAAATGTTTGCAACACGCGGACAGACGGTCGTAAATCCAGAATTAACGCGAGAAAGTAGAACGCGGCGAGAAGAAGAAGAGGAAGAAGAAAAAAAAGTGGAGTGGAGCGAAGTAGAACGTTGTAGGATAAAAAAATTCGCTTCTCGAGGAAGTAAATGCAAAACGGTCGGTTGGTCGAGCGGGATATTGCAACTCGGGAGCAAAAAGATTCGTGAAATGGACGGTTGGAAAAATTGCCGGCCGAAGGTTGGAAATGTGCGTGAAAATTCGTGTTTGTTACGAGAGCTGAATTTCCGTGAAACATAAGAAAAAGTGTTGCAAGGGCGATACTGTTCTTCGCTTGCTGCATTAGTGTGCAACAAGTCTCGACCACGTTCATCGGCTTCTTATTTATTTGTTGTAGAATTTTGATTGGCCGTTAGTGGTCCGATAGTAGTGCAAGCTTTCCGTGGTATTTTCATTAACGAGCTATCACCTATATCTCAAAGACTAGAAACTATGCAGAAATAAATATAATCGAACAATATCGATCGCACAATTGGCTTTCAACGACTATAGATTCCTTTTCCGGCGAGAAATAAAGAATGTGGCCAAACACTTGCACAGAAACTTGTAATACGGCACAGTTAAAACTGTGGGATAATTTGTTGATATTAGTTCGGAAGCAATGTGATGAAAAGAATTGTTAACGCGAGGAAGGCAGGTAAATTAGAGGAATAAAATATGAAGAAATCCAGGAATACGGTGGGGCAAGCAAGGCGAAGAAGATGTGAAAAAATCGGTGGAAAAATTAGAAATTGAAGAGGGAACAAGGGGTGGGAGAGTCTTGGGAAAAGGCAAGAGAAAGAGGGGAAATGAGAGATGACAGAGTAGGGGAAAGAAAGGCAAAGCGAAAAAGAGAGAGGTACGAGAGAAATCACTATCTTTCCCACTTTAACTCGTGGTTCTTATAAATCGAGGGGAGGACGTAACCCAGATTACTGTTCACCGGACTATAATATTACGCGAACAGATCGACCTGCGTATATAACGGGTGATCCTTGGAGAATCGTCCTCGAGGCTCGTCCTTTGCCATTGAGCTCCGGGATTCTCATACCTGATGCAACTGTTTGTCTGGTTCGTTCGGAAGGAAATATAGAAGGAACGTTTCCTGAAACTTCTTCGGAGACAATCACGTTTTCTTCATGCTCCTTTAGAGTGTTTACAGTAAACTTCATTTAGAGAATTATCGCTTTCCGGTTTAAAAGTAACTTTCTGTAAAAATATTTATTTCGCTCCAACGCGAAAAGGGTTGCTTCGTCCACAATTATCGGAGGACCCACCCTCTGCTATGAAAGATCAGAGGTCGGTTACTCTGGCCGAACCTCCCTTTAATTATTGCGGCAACTAGTTTCATACAGCCGGGGAAAACATCTCAACCCTTTCTCGACGACCTCGTCGAGACAATATTTACTCCGTGGCGACAGAGAGCGAGGGAATTCATTAGCAAGAATGCAATAATTAACCTCTTAACGATCAATGTATAATCGCTTGTAATTACAATCCTCACTCTCCTATCGACATAAATTATCGATATAAGTTTCTCGCGAAACGATATAAATCTTCCATTCACTCCCAGTCTATATTGAATATAAAAACAGACACAGCATGAGAAATAAAGTACATATCCACGTTACTACATATAATTCATTCTCGCCGCATAAATTATTCTAATTAAAAGCACATAAATATCTGCCAACTGCATTAACCCTTTCGCTGGAAGGATTTCGCTGCGCAGAATGCATGTTTCATTGCAACATCGTCGGGTTTGCAATATCCAAAGTACAAACTTTTAGCAAGTGCAGAGGGTTAAACCGCACTCATTAATAAGACTTCACCCTGCACAACTACCACCGAAAATTCCCACTACAACGTCCCCGTATGAGCACAGCGTATCCCAAACTCCTCCCTCCTATCAAACAGGTTTCACAGGGCAGCCCGTCCGCGGAATCCTGCAGTCTCACACAGGTACCTTCTGCACTCTCCCGATTATCTAGATCGCTCGAATAATCTAGACGCTAGGCTAATCAGATAATTCAATTTGTTCGATTAAATTATCACGAACCACCTGAATTACCTGAACCTTCTTACCTGTTTACAGGACAAAATTGCCTATCGCTGCGGATTATCTGAGGTATCCTGACACGTTCACAATATCGAATTATTTGAAGTACATGTGTTACTTCAACAAGCATCGCGGACTTTCTGGATTATTCAGAGTAGACTGAAATAAAATCACACGTGTCGAGGTTTCTACATTGAAGCGAGGCACTTCCTTATCAACGATTGTCCATTGAAAATACGCCAAAAATTAATTTAAGCCCACGCAATTAGAAACAAAAAGAAATGAATGGTTGCTTTCACGTGAAATCTTGAATTTACGCAGGTGCATCCAATAATTTGATCTCCCACCGTGGACTATCCGAATTCACTCGCCACCCTGACTAGTTGCCCTGCTTGAATTATCTGGAACACGTGTACACGTGTACGCATTATGGTGTACCATATAGGCTACCTGGATTATTCGTGTTATCTAGGAGAGCTCCTAGAGTACATGCACTATTGACATAGGCCTAATATTGTAGGGTGTAGGATGAATTACCCGGACTATTTGGATCATATCGGACTGCTTGAAGTACGTGCGCTGTATCGCAAAATATCGTAAAGACCGCCTCAATTGTTTCGTCCCTTCTGTACTATCTTGGGCCTGGATCATCCAAATTAACTGGATCGTCTACGATATAAATATTGCCGTTTCTCAGTGTCCACGTCCGCACATTAGCCGAATATAAAACCCTTAACTATCGGCAATCAATATCAAATTGTCCGCATCGGACGACCTAATTATAGTTTGATTTACAGAATTCGAGTACAGTCTATCCTATCCGGATCGTCCGCGATATCCGAACGCCATCTGATCCATCTATCCAGCCTATCTAATAGTCCAAACTGTCTACAATATCTGATCCGTGTACACCATTCAGAGCCACCTGCATAGCCTGCACGATCTAAACAATGCGAATCAGCCGAGTTATCTAAACGATCTATACCACCTCTCTATTATCCGCATTCCAAAATTCTTCGAATTAGCAGGATGATCTCTGGCTAGTAAAAATCGACTGGATCAGGTAGCGGTGGCAGAATTCTGGTGCAATACGAAGGGGTGGGAACCCTTGGAAGTCCGAATTCCCAAGCCCGATTCGACCTTGCGCTTGCACATGCCTGCACAACCAGCGGATCACGCTTCTGTCTGTTCACTCACTCTCTCTCTCCCTCTCTCTATTTCTCTCCCCTCTCCATATCTCTTTCTCTCGCCCCTGTTCTTTTTCTCTCCTTCGCGTTAATGCACGCATACACACTGTTCCGTAAATACGTGCGTGTGGTCGCGCGTGCATCCGTGTACGGCACGTATGCACCGCTAAGTATGCACCGCCACCGCGTCGAGCATTCCGTCGTGCACTTATCCGCACGATCATGCTGGATAGATGCAGCTTATGCCTGTCGTCTGGTCGACAACTGGAGTCACAGCCCTGGAACTGTAGAGCAACGGGTATTGGACAAGTAGATTCTCCATAGACTGTAGCGTCACGCGCGTTCGAATCGATTGGTGGCAAATCGCGGTTTTTGGCAAATCGATCTCCGCGTCATTTGGGAATTTATCACGCGTCGTCGCGTCGCGTGCGTTCAGCTTATTCCGCGTGGCGCGCGGCGTACGGACGATTGGAATCGCGGATCGGTACATAACGCGGATCAGAGGCGATCAGGTGTCGCGGTTTTTGAGCAACTGGCCTCTGGACGCATTCCTGTCTTCGAACGCCTTCGATTTTATCCGCGCTATCGCGCGAAGTCGATTGCGCCTGTCGTCTGGTCGATAAATAGAACCGTAGACCGTTTTATCGCTGCGACATCAGAGACGATTCCGGTGTCCGCGATTTTTCAGCAATTAATCTTTGGACTTGTTTCGGAACACGGTGCCCTTCGTTTCTCATATCAGCTTATCCGTATTAGCGCCGCGGATAAATCAAGCTTGTTACGCTTATAGCCATAGAAACTATAGCTATTGGACGGCAGGTAGATCTATAGACTGCTGTATCACGTGCGTTCGAATCGATTAGGAGTCGCGATTTTTCGCGTCGTTCCGTTCCTCGTTTAAGAAATTTATTCCCACGATGGATTTCAAACAGATGCGCATCGTGCTTATCGTTCGGTCGACAACTACGTAGAACTATAGCCGGCTATATCAAGTGCGTTACGGTCGTTTAGAAGTCGCAATTTCTGCAAAATTTATGTCCGCACTTATATAAAAGCCTTCGATTGTTTCCATCGCCATTTAACCCTGGAATACTGCTGCGGTATACCTACTACCTTCCACACGCGTTTTTGCATTAACAATTCCTCAGTGACGGTGGCATTTCGTTCTTCGTGCTCTCCGTTAATTTGGCGAAACGGACCCGTAGAGAATGTTTGCCCGGAGTCTCACAACTACTCGCAAAAAAGATCGATTGGAAGTGACCGATACATTTCGACTTTACCAATCGGTCTTTCCCTGTAAATCGTCGCGCGACAAAGTTTGTTTCGAACGAATTTCTCTGTAACACTTGCACGACAGCTATAAGCATGAACGTATCAATTTCAACAGTTCCCGAACATCTTAACACGCGCCCATCTACGTCTCCCCGTCACGAAAGGGTTAACCGACAAGGAATCTACCTCTCGTGCATCTCGCGTCACCGGTGCGCGCACATATACCCGTCACAGATTAATTCGTACGGCAAGATCAAGACCAAGCCCGGGAGCATTTCAATCCCCGCGGCATTCCGTCCGGCACAGATCGAATCAATCTCGACCGATCGATTCGCGGATCGCCGGAGCACACCTGGATCGGCATTGCACGGGGCCGGTAGAAACGCGGGCATGCACGCGCCGTTCTCGTATAATATTCGTCGCGTCGCAAGTGGAAACATGAACGTGCATACGCGGACAGAGAAGTTGGGTCGCAACGGCTGACCCAGATAGACGCCGAGCGTCGTGACGCGGAGCGAAACGCGGCTGAAAGAGCCGCTCTAGATTTCGCCGCGTTTATCATTCGCCCGTTGTGTCATAGACGGACTTGCGACGCCGTGGGTATCTGGGGAAAAATCGTCACGCGACGCTTCTGATTCGATTGAACCGGGCCCGTTTCGCGCGGCCAATTATCCGGCGCCCGTTTCTCGACGCCGTTTCCATTTTTTCAGAAACGTAGCCGAAGTCCGCGGCTCGATCCTGCGATTTATTGAGACGGCAATGCCTGATAATGTTTTAACGCCTTTAAGAGCTTTGTCAGTCGCGGCGATTACCACGCCGAACGGACGTCCGACGAGGAGACAATCTTGCGAACGATCTTCCAGTAAAACTGGCGTAGTTCTCGAGGAGGCTTTCAGTTATCTTAATTCAAATTGGAAATTCGTGAAGGATAATACAAAGTCTGTGTCCACCCGTTCCATCCGGAAGTAACGGCATCAGCGAAACGCAACAGCGCGACCGTAGAGCTGAAATCAACGTGCGCTCATAAACGGCGAATAGAACCGAATGTACGGCTAATAAAGACAAACGATCAACTTCGATCGCAAAGATTTAATTGCGCATTACCATCGTTGTCCGAACAAGAAAAATGAAAACGATATCGTCCCTTTACACCGCGGCTCGTGACAGGATTCGACCGAAATCGCCTCTGAATTCACGATACGTCCGGTCGACTGACGTTCCCCGTGACAGCTTTCCAGGGTTTTCCGCGAAAATTTCGCTCTGTCACCATATCGGAGGCGCGTTTTGTCCACGGACAAGCGTCGGTCAGGGATGGTCGATGAAAAAAAATATCGAGAGACAGAGAGAACCGTGGAACGAGGTCGAAGTCGAACGGAAGACAAGATTGATTACCGGCCGGAACGTATGGAGGGTCGGGGACAAAGCAGAGACAAAACAGATCGAAACACCATCCACGCTTGGGGCGGGTTTCTATTTGAGCACCCTCCGGCATGCTCGAGTGCCTTACTAATTCGATTAAACGTCGCCCCCGACCTTCCGTACCTTCGACACGTGACAGACTAATTAGCGTGCGATTATTTCTGTAGCGCAGAAATTGTTCCGCGATTCAGAATGCTCGGTTCTTTTGGATCTCCGCCCGCGCCATGGCCCTGCGATCGGATGAATATGCGGCCCGAGTGATCGTTTACCTCGTCCTTCTAATTTTCGGCGTATTAATCTCGCGAACGAATGTATCCGAGAGGCGCGCGTTTTTCTGTGGCGACGAGATCGACGAAAATAAGATCGATCGGAACGACGTCGAACCGGGGCGAATTATGCGGATTTCGGGTGGGACGATTCGCGACGATTAAGCGAGGAAAAAGTTTTCGCGCACGTCCCATCTACAATGCGTCATGTACAGTAACCCCAAGGCCGGTGCATGACGCACTCGCGCATTATAACCACTTTACCACTGAACCCTACATGACCCGACGTAACTTTCAGGTAACGCTTCGCGCGCGCGCGCGCGCACGTTTCCTCCGCGTACGAGATAAAATTCCCCAAATCATTTTCCCTGCGGATAGGTAAACAAATTCTAGCACCGTCCTTTCGACGGCAATTTTCTATTCCTTCTTCTCGATGTTCTACCGTTTTCGCGAGTAAAATTTATACCCCGTGTGTGTAACAACGAATCATTGTCGATGATTGCCATTTCTATAAGTAAATTTTATTGCCACAGCGGCGACCAAGGGAAAGATTCGAAATTGGGTTTTGTATCTACATTACACGCATATCAATCCCCGCTGTGCTACGTACATATTTGGTATTGTCGTCTTAGACAAAGCTGAATATTCCACGATTCTTGTGTCTGCAATTATGCTGTTCTTTGCATCGTTTCCTTGGGCCCGATATTGCACGTACGAATAGGCGCAGCTGTCGAAAGGCCCGTTCGGGTATCTCGTATCTTTTTGCGCCGGTAATATTTCAAACGGTCGGGAAACAACTGAACTCCGAGAGCCAATAAATTGCACAGCGCGAGGCAATTAAAAGACACGTTTATTACTCGCTATCGCGCACGGCGGATGCGTAGCGGCCGTTAACTTGGTCGCAACGAAACGGGTTAACAAATTATTAACCAACTCGACTACGGCCCTCTCTCGCACGATTATGTACTTGTTATTTTCCCCTCGCGTTTACGTTTTCCCCCGTCGGCTGTCGTGGAAGTCGCGCGGTATCTTAAATAATCGGCGACGCATCGCGCATAATTAGCTACCTGCGTACCATGCCGCATGCAAATGTGATGTAACGTGGTCAATCCGTGGACGCTCGTCTCGAGTCGATAGATCCACTACGTTGTCCGCGTTGTTGAGCACCAGCCACACGTGCCTGCGGAGCAGACGGACGCTCTTCGTCTCTGTTCTATTCCCTACGGTTTTCCTCGATTCCACTCGAATCGCGCTTGTTCGGGCTACTTGAACGCCGGTTGCCCTTCGTCCGGCACGATGATTCTACTTTCTGTTGTTCCGAGAGAAGCATCGGCAATTTGTGTTCCGGCCAGGCACAGCTGAAACTTATCATTTGTCGATTTCGGATCGGATTCGATTGGATCTTCGCAATTCCGATCGGTGTGGCTCGACGTTCTGAATGTAGTAATTTTGGTCGCAACAGTTATCGTCCAATAAATTCGTAGGAAATAGAAACGGAAATAAAATGACGGGCGTCATTTAAGAACGCAAAGGAAGCAACGAACCATTCTACACTGGTATCGAATTATTCTCGGCAAGTACCGATCTGAATCTAAATAAATTCCAACTACGTACGCGAACCTTTTCCGTGCTAGAACTACGTTTCCGTATGTTTCTGGGCTTCTATACGATGAAAATCGTTTCGGGGTTCCATGTTCGGGGCCACTCGAAGAATCGAGCAGCTGTCATAGAATCATGCAGCACGGTTGAGCCGCGTTTATGAGTTTGCCACGCACAAATGGCCGCCAAGCTTGCACCCCGTTGGCCACGCCATTTTGCCCAGCAATAATTATTTACCCGGCCGTGGCGTTCATTTATTTCTTGCACGCGACCACGTTGAATTCGTAGGGTCGTGAATCCCTCGTCGACCCGCTCGTAGAACGGGCGGTTCTGCCGGGACGAAACAAACCGTGGTTGGAATTTATTGGAAGAGCGAAAAGAGTTGAGTGGAATGTGGAATATAACTTCGCGTGGCGAACGAATGGACTTAGTCTTCGAAATTGTCGTTATTTCAGGGGATATAATTCGTTCGTCTAGGTGTGAAGACATATTTTATTGCGTATTTCTAATGCCACTTTTCATTTATTGTGAAAATGCAATCTAGAATTGGGACGTGCGAGAACTGAGGTATGGTAATTCAGGTTTATTCTTCTTCGAAATATCTCTTAAAAGAAAGATTAACAGGTTTATGGAAAATTGATTGGAGAATCTGCCTCGGCTTTTAACTAAAATTAAAACTAAACTATATAATTTTATTCATATTCTTCGATTTTATAATCGAGACTCTTCGCCATCGACCAGTATTAACGAATCGTCGTTCTTCGTTAGAACACTTTTACCTCGATTAATTAAGCTCGTCTTCGCTACAGACAGAGTGTTTCATGTAACTCCGTCAACTGAAATATCTCTGCTACGATTAAAGTGTCAGAGAAACGATGATCGTGTATATTTGAAAGGGTTAGTCAAATAAAAGAGTCAACTTCGTTTTCTTAAATGGAACTATCATACTTTGTAATAGTACAGCATAGATGCTTCGAGCGATACAGTTACACAAAACACCCTGTTACAATAGTGTCATGTGCCATTTCATTTCGCCAACAAGACGGTGCAAACCGAAACGTAATATTAGTGTCGCGTGATACCTAATCGTCGGTTTAACAGTCGATCTTTACAGGATCGATATCGTACGGAAAACGGTTCCAGTTAGAGATCGACGCGTTAGAAACGAGCCGGGATGTCCGATAGAAGTCGATCTCCCGTTAGCATCGGTAATTGACGCGTCGCGCCTTAATTGGCCATCGACGGCGTAACAGCATCGATCCGCGAGGGATCGATTGTTCGCCAACACCCTGGGAATTCCCTTTCTTGTCGATGGGGTAACCCGTCGATAAATCAGCGGGTACCTCACGGCGAGCCTGAGGATTAAGAAATTCTCGCAAAAACGATCGGGAGGGTCAATTAATTGCCACCTGCGATCGCGAAGTCAATTAACGCATAGTCGATCAGCCATCGATTATACCAGAATAATCGTGGCACACCTTAGGCGTCGATGAATATTCTTTTAACGGGGAATGTTTACGCTTAACACAACCCTGCGAGCCGAACGAGAATTGCGTGAAGCAGGGCCGAATGTTTCGAAACGAACGATACAAAACAATCACCTCGAACGATCCGCTGAAAAAAAAAATCCCGTCGAAACCCTGTAAGTCTAACACCGCTTTTAATCCCGTTTCGTCAACAATCAGTGTAAAATACATTAGGTCGAAGCGAAGAAACCCGTCGCAACCCCTCGTATCGTCCCTCTATCTGTTTAACATCGGCCCCTTATCCGAACCAGATAATCCAGATCGCGATCAGAGCAACGAAACCAGAAGGGAAAACGACCGAACGATGGCTGGAATTTAATGACAGCCCGAACGCCGGCAATTCAAGGGGCGACTATTGCGCAACAAATGACAGCGATTATGGAAATCACTATAATTAACATTTTCGACCGTGGCGCCTGGCCTGCAGTCACGCGAATTTCTAATTTCCTATTCGACGTAATCGAGATTTTCATTTTACACGCTGTACACCGATCGTGATCTGTGATGCAACAGCAATTTTATTAAACACCGCGAACAGTTCTGGTCGTGGTTTATATATTTGCCTCGCGATTTGTTTGGCTGCGTGTGAGAATCCTGGGCCGACCCGAAAATATTCTAGGGTAACTAATGTGTTGCATTGCTGTAGTCAATAAAAAAAAATCGTGAAGCTATGGTAATTTTCCATTTCCCTGCGAGATTCTTGAACTATCCGTTTCACTAATCGAATCACTCGAGAAATAAGAGATTCGCTATCAACTTCCATATATATATTATACGGGACCAGCGATCGGTTCCCGTCAGGAGCTCGAAAAGCTTTGGTTCTCGCTACAAAGAGGATAAATGCGACTGACAGGCAAAGCGAAGCTCGGTGGAAGAAGGAATGGAGGGGAAAAAAGATGAAGAAGAGGCGAACGTATTCAGGAGCACGGTGGTAAATAGGTTAAACGGCAGGTCGAGAGGGCAGCCAATTTAAATCACCGCCAATTCCGTTCGGTTCGATTCGATTCAACTTGGGGATCGCTTTTGAATTCTACGGTGTGTTCACGCCACTTCCGTTTCCCTTGACTCCTTCGTAGAGCAATAATGTATGCGCAATACCGATTGTAATTATTCATATATATATATATATTCTTTTGAATTATGTACAATGCTTTAATAGTAATTGTACCACCGGTTTGAACCTGCTATTCTTTGAATTTGCCAAGCAACTCGAATATTTATTTACTCCAATGATTAAATATTGCCGAAATTTACTAAACAAACTTCGTCTACGAACTGTAAAAACGGCAAAAATTTATTAAAAATATTAATAAGTTAAAACATTTATTAATAAACGTTTACGACGAACCACAATTTTCCAAATGACCGAACCTCTTCGAATCATCTTTTCCGACAGAAAATTGCACGTTTCAAATTCGTGATAAACCATTGAGCAAAGAAACGTGCTAGTTCGCGTAAGGTAGCTTCTCGATATCGACTACGAACTAACGTGAAAGAATGGGGCCGCGGAGAACGGGTTGAAGGGGATGGTTGGTGAATACGGACAACGAGAAAGAGGATGAAGAGGCTGAGCCCTGCAAGATCTCTAGTTGGCACGGAGCCAGCCATCGTCCGCATCGCCATCGTGTACTTTTCTCGTGCACGCGTAATAAAGATCGTCTTGTCGCTTAAAATCGCTGGCTCGACAAGGGATTTCTGGATTCGACCGTTGAGTCGCGAACTAAATAATAGAGGCTGGGTTCGTGCTGATATCGGGCACAATTTTCGGCGGGGATTAAAATGCGCGTGATAATATCGAAGCGGTGGATGTATTTTTTTTTTTAGCGATTACAGCGGGGAAAAGAATCCGTAGAATTGTCCGCAATTTCGTTCCAGGCTTATCACGATACAGTAACACGCCCAAAATTCTGATCGCAACTTTGCTGACGCAGGAAACCTGCTGAAATTTTCTAAAATTCTGTTGCAACTTTATTGTGACATCGTAATTACAGTAAACAGCGTTGCAATAATTGAAATCCCTTTTCACTGGACATTCGTTGAAGTTATTTGACAATGTACAAGTCACAGAAGTGTTGAAACAAACGCGTAATACAAACTAATCTCTACTTGTAAACCTATTTGCAATATAATAGCCATTGAACCACGTAGTCCTCGATGATCCTTTTTCTTCTCCTTATGCGACCTGATAAATACTGTCCGGTGCTTAATTCCTCTTCTGAGAACCTGCACACACAAAGCAATGTATTTAAAGAACCATCAGTTATATGTAGACAAATTGTTTTTGTTCGTGAGAGCAAAAGATTGCACGAGCAACGACACAAATAAAACAGTGAAAAGAAATGCATTTAATCTGCATGTCGATAAACTGCAAACTAGAATACCAATGTTGCAACGACGATCGATTGTAAAAGTTGCACACGCATCACCCCCCGAAAGAGAACTCTCTGTCGAGGGTGGAATTTTCAATTCCAATGGTGGAATTTCAATCACGACCACGGGCGACGTATTTTTAACATCCCTGTAAACATGTCGAACGAACCGCATAGCCGGTCATCGAACTGCGGAATGATCGCCAAGTTAACATCGACCCTGCTATGAAAAAGGGTTGAACCGCGCACTGGGAGGGTTAAACAACAGGTTAGCCGTGTAAATTTTTCCTCGGGGTTTGATTATCAGTTAAATTTCTGTCTAATGCGAGCGAATGAATTCTGCAAAGTATTTGCCAACAATAGAGTCCTCGATTCATCCAAACTTATTAAAAATTATATTAATGGAATATTCGCAATATTTAGCTACTATAGGATGTCTCGTTCGAACTATTGTTGAAAATAAAGATCTATGGTTTAATCAAATGTACAAGGTGAAAAGATTCCAAAAAATTCATTTAGATTCGAATAAAAAGTGGTAGGTGCATATTGTCCAGAATCTTTTCGCGTGCAAGTTTTGTCTGCACTGCAGTTAGCTTCATCGGAGATCCGATGACGCACTGACACCAGATGTGCTAAGCCCAACCTACTTCCCTGATGAAGCTGCAATGCTGACGATGTTTCGAACAATCTACTGACAATGAGCCGCCCTGTGCAACCTCTAAAGTCTCGTAATTGGGAGTCAACAAATAGAGCAATAAATTGGCAACTGAATTAAATAAAATGTATAAAAACATTTTATTAAGATGCTCCAAAGTCCTCCTTCTAATTAACCAAATTATTCTTCTAATTAATCATACTATAGCTGCGCAATCTGTTTCGAAGTCGAGAGTTTTGTTCGTGGCACAGGCAGGTATTTCCAAAAATCAGACTGCCCGCTTTAACATAAATTACAAGTTGAGAGGATCGTTCAGTCAGTCCAGTAGTTGCTCATAACGATGAGAAATTGCAGTCCCTCTGAACCCGAAGTAATTGCATTCGTGCATAATACAGTTGGCCATTTCACAGAGACAACATTTTGCAGGAGGGATTGTCATTTACCTCGATTGGCTAATTAGATGAAGTAATATCAATGACAATCTGTTACACAGCATTAAGAAGTCGCAACGAAAGGCATTATGAATTATGCCTGTAACGTGCGAATTTAAAAACCACCGTGTTCTATGTATCAACGCCAATCAGCTACACTTTACGAAATTGACTCCTACTAACTACTTCGCCAGCTGTGAACGTGTTAGCAAAGGCTGTCGAACGCTATAGCTGCAGGAAAGCTGATCAACAAACTCCAATGTTCCACGCTGAACGTTTTCTTGTTACCGTTCAGCACACCGTAGGCAGTGGCTAGAGTCCCGTGGGTATGTCGCTTATCTCTGGACTCCAGGTCCAGTTAAACGTGTGGACACGTGTGCATACGTGTGCATTAAATAGGTCGAACTGCAACGACGGACCGCGTC
The DNA here is from genome assembly GCA_948146005.1 of Nomada fucata. Classification (NCBI taxonomy): domain Eukaryota; kingdom Metazoa; phylum Arthropoda; class Insecta; order Hymenoptera; family Apidae; genus Nomada; species Nomada fucata. The sequence goes on from OX411276.1 coordinate 29,917,679, forward strand.
GCATGCGCAGATTCGCGTGCCACAGCGCAGCGTGAACCCGCGTCGGCCAACAATCTGCTTCACGGACATCCGCATAACCGCCTCGTTATCGCGATAAAAGTGCTGGTAAATGCCTCTGTTTAGCCTCCTGACTGCCGTTGGCTACCGTCTCGTGCTATCGAAATCGAGCAAAGCTTAAGCCCGTTTCAGACAAGGCACTTCGCGTCGCCACTGTTTTGCGACGACGCGGCGCGTGTAAAATAATATCGCAGCTGACATTCGCGTGTGCATGTCCACCCCCGGGGGCTGTAATGCCCGTTTCAATGAGCGATTAGGCAAAACGTGACGCTACGATATTACTAGGTGCATGTATTTTGGTTTAGGATAGTCAGAGCTGTGTATTAGTCGAACCATCTCGTCACGATTTTTCCTCTACTTAGATTTTCCTTCGCCTTCTCCTGGAAATCGATCGTAACAAAAACTTATCAGCATTGGATGTACAATGAAATCTGATTTCCACGACGATCTGCGCAGCCTGTTACCATCGCCATCGAATAGAACCAAATACGCAAATATCGACGGGACGCTAAGCGCTCGTATAAAAAAGATTCGCAAGCCTATGCGAGAAACGCGGATACCGACTTCAATAAAATCGCAGACACCTGAAGGAGCGAAACTCGATTAACGATAGCGAATTCCGGGTACGCGGGACCGGCAGGAATACAAATACGAACGATATCTAACGAGAAACGCATTTCCCCAGCGAGTTTTCCGCTGTTTTCGTGTGCACGTCACGACGATTCTGGTTCGTGGCGCGTGTACGTAGGGTCGTGTGTAAGACCGTTCGAGCAATAAAGAGTGAGATGGAGAGGCGAGGAGAATTATACTTGCATGAGCCAGTGGTCCCACCGGCCCTCCGGCCTGAATGGTAATTAAAGCGTGCGAGACTTTCTTACGACGTTCTTAATCCTCAGCAGCGGCGGTGAATCGCGACGAGTCGTCGACGAATTTCGCGACCCGCGGCCTCGGGAAAGGGTTTACACGTTTAAAGGTGAAAGAGAACGCGGTACCTGGCGCAGCGTCCAGGAATGCGTAGGGGAATAATTGAACGGGTTTCATCGACTTGATTGACGCAATATCTCGTTGAATATTTCTTTACGATCGATCGCAGGATATGTACTTTGTTTTAGTAAAGCCTTGCCGGAAATTCAGAATTGTACGAAACTTTGTTTGCGAGTAAAATGCAACCCTGTCCCCGGTTCGTGCCACAATTCGATTTCAAGGGGGTGAAAGCAGCTCTTGCGGGACAAATAAATTCAGAATTTTTCTCCCCTCGTGAAATATCTCAAGGCAATTCTTGATCGGTAATCGAGCGCGATTCGTTTGACTGACTCGCATTCGTTTCACGATATTTTCTCCCGGCCCTTCGGTCATTTCCGCGCAGTGAGTAACGTGATATACGCAACGGGCCGGCATTCGCATAATAAAGGGCGAATTAGCGCAATAAAGGGCAAATTAGCGCGACGAATCGCGCGTCGCGAAGGAGGAAGAACGGCGCGAGAATGGATGGCAGGGGACCGGTCCTGCAGCCGGAAACGTCGAATTTGTTTTTATTTCCGGTCGTGATCAACAGGTGACCAGTTGAATATCGGCCGAAACGACGTTTCGACGAGCCAGAGGGAAACAATAACGAGAGTATGAAATATGAATCGCGGGCACGTCGGCCGCGAATGGTGATTCGATGGATCTTCATCGTCCGTGGACGATTGATCGTTTCTTCGTTAAATTGTCGACACCCCCGCGATGGATATTTTCGAGGCCTGTCCGTACGAAAGGGATCCTGCTACGAAGATTAATGAAAAAATTCCAATGAAAACGATTCAGTGGGAGATAGACTGTTATCGTTCTCATTAACCGATTCCGTGCAACGGATCGCAATCGTGTTTCGCGCGACGCCTGTCACTAATTACTGTAAATCGCAGGGCCAAAGATAGCCCATCGTTAGAATTGAACGAGGACAGCCCATAAAAAATTAGCGCCACCGAGGTGATACACGGCGGCGCATCGGGTGCCCCAGAAAAAATCGATCAAACGACGCCCCGAAGGAAATCGCCCGACGATTAAATCATTAGGACCGGTGAAACGCGAGCCATGCCTAAATGCAGCACAATAGGTATCGTATCAATGGGCGGCTCGTGCAAATCGCTCACGGTTTTCACCGTGAACATCTGTCCGCTCGGTGAACTGTCGTGCAAGCCAAGAAAGCATCGAGAATCGGTTCGTTACGTCGACGTATTCCGGTCGATCGACTTCCCTCCGTCGGGATCGCGGTCCTGGCGGCCTCTCGACAGCAGAAATTCCAAGGGGCCCGGAGCCGTCGACGAGATAAATCACGAGGCGGCTGACTCCCTTTTTAGCTCTCTTTCAGCCCGTTTCTGTCCACGTGTCCACGCGTGCACACGCGTTCCGCGCGGGACCGGCAGACTGCGAACAGCTTACGCGTATACTTGTTGATTTATTGGCAGACACACCCGCGCCGCAAGCTTACACCGAGTCATGGAAATAACGGGGAGAGGAAGTGTTTGTTGTCTTGTCGTGTCTACGTTCGGCCTTTTAAGGGAGGTTCAGGGAGGAAAGGTGGGTGGATACCTTGGAAGAAGCGGAGTTTATGGATCGTTCGTGATTCTGTATTGATCATTTCGATGCGAGATGAAAGATACTGTAATATATATTATAGTGCCGATGATTGAAAGTGTATTACACTGCACGTAATGTAGGTAGACAAGGTGAACCGGGGACCGTGATAGGCTCAGGTTATTTCGTTGTTAGCGGGATGACAGAAAGTTTATTTAGTTGATGCAGCACGATTTAATGGGAACGCGAAAATGATTACAGTAAATTGTCAACCCCGTTAAACAAAATCGTGTGATTCGTATCCTGATAGTTTGTAGGCGGCGCGATTTTAATTTACCAGCTTCGTGGACGGACAGGCAGATCGAGCGAGTCGAAATTCGAGGAGACCCGATCGAACATAATTTTCATTCGATACGCGCACAGTCGTTTGCAAATGCACGATTGCACTCGAAAGACAAGCTCGCCGACGAAAGTCGCAAGAAAAACTGCACACCTCCGTCAACAGCCACGCGTTCTTGCCGATCGAGAAAATACCTCAAAACAATCCTCGCCGTTCGATAACCGCCCAAGCGACAAGAGAAATTCTCGGTAATCCTTTCGAGCGGAATGCAAAAATCACCTCTCAATTCCCCGCTAATTACAGTGCCGTGAAAAAAACGCGGCTCGCAAACTGCCGCGTTGCACGACACTGCCCAGTGCGCCTCCTTTTTCGTAGCAAAAAGGAAGCCTGAAACCTGCCTTTCAAATCACCTATCCAATCGTGACCCATAAAAAGCCGGGCCAAAAATCCTGTCCGCACGATTCTCCGCCAAATACATGCAACCTTTCCCTAGCCGACCGGCTAGCATCCACGTATATGTACCGCGATTGCACAACCGCGGCGGGAATCGAACATTCCGCAGTCCGCCGCGCGTTCTAATTAATCCAAACGCGGTGTACCCCTAATTAAACACCAAACCTGACGCGCCTCTGAGCCCCCCTGTTCAAATTCGAAACGCATCTCCCCGTGTATTCCGAAGTAGCGGCGGGGAAAGCGTCGTTGGTCGGACGATTACAAAAAAAAAAGAGAACAAAATTGAAAAGAGTTAAGCAGCAAGGTGGCAATCTTCGGTCACGTTCCGCGCTGAAAAATTCCGCTTCGTTCTTCTCGTTCTTGACCCGATGGTTGGCGGTTGCTATATACGCTTCGTGCCTATACGAGCGTCGCGATCCTAGAACCCGATAAGGATCCTGGGTTCCCTCTGGCATGCCCCCTCTAAAACGAAACGATCCCTCTCGCGAACGTTGCGCCTCCGCCGCGACCCGCCGCTGCAGATTCTGTGAAACGATTTCGTAAAATGCGCCGACTTTTGGATATAATTATATAGGTACGCGTGCAGGGTCATCCCTATTCGATATTTCTCCGTTCTACCTTCGATGCTCGCTGTTGACTGTTAAACGTATTAAACGGCGCATTAAACGTATCCGCGCTCTGCTTCGTGCAACTTTTAATAACCTTTACATCTTAATTCGTTCAATTCGTAGAACAGGAACGACTGTCTACGTAACCGTACTTATTTCGCCGAATACGCAGAATGGAAATATGGTTTGGCACATCTCCGGATCGCGGAGAGGGGAATAAATTTCACAAATTATTACCATCTTTGAGTGCGCGTTTAAACCACGATTTTTTAGCGTTAGCACCCGCTCGCCACTTCTGCTTAGATTCTACGTACGCTTCGCTGCGATTTCCTTCGCTCTAGCTTCCCACCTTTGTCTATCTCGCGCGCAACACGGTCTATCCTTTGCCAACTATAGGACGTTTCACCCTAATTCCTTCAACGGCACCCTCGTGAGCAGCTATCCTCGTTTCAGCTCGTTCGTCCCGTTCAAGATCCGACATGGTATCTCTGTCCTGCTTACGCTGTAGGTGGCAATGGTGGCGTTCTTGTTCCACTGTGAAACACAGTATCGTTGTCCTTGTTCGACCAGAGAGTTCAATAGCGTCGTCGTTGTTCTGTTACCGAATCGTGTGACGTTGTCCTCGTTCCACCATCGGGGACGGTAGCTTTGTCCTTGCTCCACGACGCAGCCCCGAGTGAAGCTGTCTTACTAGCAAAAGGGTTGATCGTAGGTCTATCCTTGTCTGTTCCGTGAACACGTAACAGCATCCGGAGGATCGCTCGTTCCTTTGCCGTTCGCTTCTTCTCTCTTTTTCTTTATCCCTGCGCCGTGGTTCCTCGCGACTTTATGAATGTGTTCCAGGGTGTTTCTTTTTTGTCGCTGCTTTCCTTTTTTCCACCACCTTGCCTCGGAAGTGCGGAAGATTCGACTGGGTTCTTGTCGATCCGTGACTTTTTTTGTTGCTTCTTTCTCCTGTCCTTTTTCGGTGGAGGTTTTTTTTAGGGATCGAGAGGCCTGTCTTCTTGAACCGAGATGCTCGCGGATGATGCTTCGAAGGGTTTCCTTTTTACGTATCGTGGGGAAGGGACAGTATCGGAGGTATCAGCTGCGTGTACGAGTGGGATGAATGGAATTGTTCGGTGCGAAAGAGGTTGCGCCTGCGGATAATAAAGGGTTGCCGAGAGTAATGCACAAATTTTCCATGTACCCTGTATCTTTTTTCTCCTTTTTACTTTAAACCCGCACAGACGCGCTTTTCGTCCCGCGAAGCCTTTCATTAATCGTTAATCATTGCAGCCAAATTTATTACGTTTAATAAACGCGCAATCTCTTCCATTTTCGACAACCACAGAACCTCGATTCACCTTTCGCCCGATCACTCGGTCAAATTTGTATTCCGAGGAACGCGCATGAAAGCGGCAATTAGCATTATCTTCGTGTTCCTTCTGAAAAGTTCGACCGCCAATCGACCGTCCCAATGGTCATCAATTAACATAAGCATTACACCGTCCTGCAGCTGTCATTTTCACGTTTTCACTGCGCAGGAAGTACACGCACCGCGCCTGTCCCGTTTCAACACGCTTGTCCCTCGAAGCGACACTCACCTGTGCTCGCACGCGAGCATATTCACGCGTGCATACCTGACAACGTCCGTGGCAATACAGTACACTGGGTCGAAAATGCTCTCTCCGCGCCCGATCCATCGGGTTTGTGAATAATACAAAGCGCGACCGACCTGTATTTTCCAAGCATTGCGCTTTCACCCGTATATCAAACCGCGTGTTTCTTTTTCGTTCTTTAAACAACGCCTGCTCGTCGAGGCGCTACGGAAGCCCAGAGAAAAGAAACCACTGTGGGAGGTTGAAATGCGTTTCGGCTTGCGCGAAACGATTTGCGCGAGACATGCTTGGCGGACGGTGGGACTCTAGGAATCTTTCAGCCGAAGAGTCGCGATGCGACCGATATAGGAACATTGAAAAACAATGGTCGAACCGGGGCAAGAAACGTGTTCTCGAATCGAATTTCGCGGCGGCGAAACTTCTGCAGAGCCACGAAACTCCAAATAGAATAATAGTCGACATATAATTAAGCAAATAGAACGGGCCTGTAATGACGTTCATCGCGTGGCAAATCGGCGAAGCGTGTCAGACAGGCTGAAGAGATCAGAATCTAGTCTTCCTGTCTATAAAGTCGCCTGGCTGGAACGTACGATTTCGCAGGGTCGTGTCGATGACACTGGATTCGAGACGCACGTATCGATCGAAGTACCGTTTCTAGAACCGATAGTTGCCTCGACACGCTCGGGGATTGTGATTTATCGTCGGCAAACTGTTGCTTGCCGCACTGTCGCCGACACTTGCTCTCGCGGGGGCTACGTTCTCCGAACGAGCGTGATCATTCTGCTTGTTTAATCGCGATGCGGGAACACACGGGACAGTTCCGTAACGAGAATCGAGCACCGTAGCGACTTTTACTTAGCCGAACCAAAAATCAATTCGAATCCGGCGAACCGCTGACGATCCGCGTATTTCTGCATTTTCACCGGGGGACGCCGAAAATGTTTGCTCGTCGCGCGAGAACGTTGACGCGTTCAACTGGCTGCATGCCGTTTTATTCGCGATAGACGCGAGATAGAGGAGCGAACATCGTGCAGCGTGTTCGAGCACGCGAAGCATCTACACGCGCGCGTACTCCCGCGAACGAGCTAGACAGTGTCATCTGGTCACTCGAACAAGGGGCAGGCAAGCATCCGCGAGGAGATTTTCCGGAATTTTTCTGCCCGCGGCCTGGGTACGGGGAGAGGGGCACAGAGATATGGCACGAGACGTTGTTAAATCGTTTGTCAGAGTGATATACGGACGAGTTTGTTGGAAGCCTTTTACGTCTTTCTATAATAGCGACGAAGATTGTGGTAACGCGTTACAAAGTTGAAAAGGAACGAATACGAGGAAACCCTATTTATTTTAATGGGGGAGATACGGTTTGGTAATTGCGAACGAGGCGAGGATCGAGGATCTATGGGTTGGGATTAATTATTAGGAACGCCTGGCGAAAATAAATCAATGTTTCGTTAAAGTACAATATAGCTAAGGAGACACGCGAACAAAACCGATACTAGTTGCGTTATTATATATTTTAGTACAGAGTCTCGTGTAATTTCTATAAACCATGATCTCTCTTCGAAAACTCAGGCCTTAAAACTTCATCCGAGCACCGACCTCGATATCACCGACACGTGTCACAAATTACAAACCGTGAGTAATCGAAAGAATTCGGAACAGCGAGAAAATCAATTTATCATCCAGCGCTAGAAGGGCGCAACGCTCCCGGGGGTTAAAGACTCGCAAAGTCGAGCCGGGAAAGGGTCAACATTGCGGGGGACATAAATCTCCTCTCGTCGTTCACGGTGGTGGTCGCCACGACCGCGTCGAAGGGCAGCACGGAGACTGACGAGGAGGAAAACGAAAGGTCAGAGGCGGCAAAGGGATAAAAAAGAAAGAAAAAAAAAATGGCAAGGTGGTGACGGCAGCGAACGGAAGGCAGAAAGGCAGCGAACAACCTTGCGACTACGCGGGACCCTTTTTGCTGTCATAATCGAAGAAAAATTCGTGCTTTGCGGCTGCACATTCTCCAGCATCGCGCTCCCGATTTTCTTGCGGCAATATTAAGAAAAAATGTTTAAGACCTGTACACAAATCGAAGCGTGCGATGTTAAATAAGAACAGACGCACCGAAGCGCCTGATCTCGATTAAGACAAAAGCAAAGACGAACACAAACGAACGTGGCATATCGGAATCTAAAATATTGCATACGAACGGACGCTCGAAAACGACTAACAGGCTAAACCCGCGTCGAAAAAGGCTCTACGTACGAAGCATACGCGGCAACAGGGGAAACGAAAAATCCCAGGCAATTCCCAGTGCGATGTCGATATACCGTAAGGAACGTCGGAGAAATTCTCGCGGTGGACTTGCGAGTCGCAAACGGTCACAAACAGGCGAGCATTTCGAAGGTGAGATTAGGTGAAATGGACGCGAAAGGACAGGAGAGGAAACCGTGGCATCCCGGCGAGAGGAGGCACGAACAATTCATCTCGGCTAAGAGGAAAGGGGACGGCGAGAAGGACCGAAAGAGGATCGGCAGGCGCCTGGTTGTTTCGCTTCATAACGACCTTCGGCGTTGTCGGTGTTGCTTTTCCCGACCCTTCGAGGCAAAAGAGAGTCGTCGACTACTTGTCCCACAATGAGGACCGCCGCCACGCCAGGAGGTGGTCCCTGACCGGAATAACGAGCCGAGAAAGACGGAACACGGGGCCCGCGGTGTCCTTCGGGCCGCTTCGCCTTCGCCGCGGACTTGAAGGGGACGGTAACGACCCTTGAAATCATTTACACCCCGGTAAAATAGAGGGGACGAAGGGGCGAAGTTCCTTTTAAATGTACGGCGATGCGAGTTAGCTGCATTTCATCTTCTGTCTTTTTCCTTTTTTGTTTTTTCTTGCGGGAGAAAATGGAGGATGAGGAGATCGCCTTGCGCATCTATGCGTGCGTGTATGCGATAGAGTGACGTTCGAGGGTATTCGAAGAATAGGTTGTTCGAGCAGATCAGTGAGATACATGTTAAACCAGATTGCTTTAGCCAGTGTCATTGCAATGCAGACTGAACGGACAGTGCCATGTATATTTATTTAGTAAATTAATTGTTAACCTTTGGTTAAACGAGGCAGCCACTGTTCGCTTTGGTCAGCTTGTCTTCATATTTGTACGGGCTCACAGTGATGGAGTTAAGTCCAAGTAGTTTCTTAACGGTAATAATGCAGAATGATAAAACAAGCCAGTAACTGCGAAAATGTGGACGAAAGGGGGAATAAAATGTCGGGCGACACCCAAGCAACGAAACCACTTTTGATTGTTAATACCGTACAGATTCTATCCGCTAGTCAAGTCTGAGTAAATTGTGGCACGCTTTTACAACTCCACGATTCATTCTGGTTTACGTACGGTTGCGTATCGATCCGAGTGACAAACGATGCGGTAACGATGATTATGACCAACCCGACCACGGCAAATACGAACAGTTCCAGCGGTCTGATTGACGGAGTAATTACAGTACCCATCGTCGCGATAATGATCGTAAAGAATCATCGCGAATCTCGAATCGATGAAATCGTGATCGAAAAAAGGAAAACACTCGCGAAATAGATTGTACCACGGTTCGTAGCGAACTCGCGAGTTCCAATTACCTAGAGGCTTCCTTGTATTATTGATCATTGATCTTTATTTTCGTTATCTTTTCGTATTAGCAAGTCCCTCGAACTATGGCAATACGCGTTGTTAACGATAGGGAAAAGTAAGACTGATCTTCGATGGGCCATCCAGAAAACGGAACACGGGGCATACGCGTATCCCTGCCCCCGTTAAGGTGACTAACGATAATTCATCGTCGACGTAACGACGACGATTAACGTCTCTGCAAAATTGTGACACGGGACAGCACGAATTTACGGGCAAAGGCCGCTGTAATGTCGGTTCCTGGCTGGCCGTTATCCCAGGAAACGAGCTGCTCGACCGCGCTTAATTTCGTACACCGCCATAGCTTGGTTGCAATTCTGCAGCGGCCGTATGGGCAAAGGGGCGTTCAGATGTTTAGGAACAGGAACAGTCGTTGCGCGATATAACAGAATTGTGAGTCGAATCGAATAGAGTAATTAGTGCCTGCGAGATAAGGGTAATCGGAATAATAATGAACGCCATCCCATAGATAACGTGGATATCCTTTTTAAATATCAGTGTACTCGTCAATTTTCCTATCGGACGTGCGAATAATTAACCTGTCTTATCACCGTCAGTTCTGCTCTCCTTTATCAATTAATTGTGCATATTATACAAAGAAATCAGTCGAAAATGAATTTCCCCTTCGAGGATGCGTTGCGTTCCTGCCTCCTCCTCTGTCCACGCGAGGAAAGATCGTTCCCGAGGAATCTCTCTTTTCTCCTCGTTGTTTCATATGGGGATCACGATGGAACGCGGGAGAGTGGAAACGGTAGCCATCGCGGGGAAGAAGCTGACGGCTTCGGCTTCTTTCTAAAAGGACGAGGACCAAGGACAAGGAGCAACGGGAGAGCATTTAGCTAAGCATGCGACTAGTTTTTGTCGCGTAACTGCGAAAGGAAGCAGCGGCAGGTACGTGGAGGGAAGGGGAGGAAGGCGAAGATACCTCGCCGCCAGGTGGCAAGTATGCTCTTGAAACCTGCCGTACGTGCTGAAGATCTTCCCGAGATACGGCTTTAACAAGGTCAGGAGGACCACGGATTTTACAGCACGAGAGGTCTTTTCGCCTGTATTTGCGTGTACGCTTTCTTCGTGCCGCCGCGTAGTTCGTTTCGAAACACGGCATCCAATTTCGATAGGTATTAATTACGGCGGAAATTGGATCGGGGAACATCTTCGATTGTTTTGTTGAAACTCGTTCGTGTCATACGCGGTGTTCGATGGAGCTGTTGAACATCGTGCACCGAGCGGGTCAATTGGACCCGAGACGGAACAGGGAAATTAAGCAACTTTTCGACAAAGTACGTAGCGGATCCAGTTGTATGCATTTCGCCGACGTTGATTACTCATTACTAGTTGGAGAACGAAACCTGATCTATATAATTGTTTGTGGGACGATCTGTTACAATTTATGCGGAGGTCAGTACCTCGATTCAGATCGATAACGTTCACAATTTCCAGCGTGCCAGCGATGCCACGAAAATTATACGTCTTTCGTGCGAGCAGTGCAATTAAATACGCGTCCTGTAATTATAATAAATCATTTATTATGAATGACAGATCCGCTTATACGGGGACAAGCATCTATAATGAGTATCTGTTTAACATGCTTCAAAGGAAATACGACGCTACCCAAATTCGGCTTCCAAATTTAATTCGGAAACGTTAAGTCGAAGCAACGTTGCGACACCAACGAATTGCCACATAAAAGCGTTGCTCCGAATTTTCCCAGACCGCGTACACGCGGGAACGTTTTCAGCTTCCTGAAAGCAACATTTCCTGAAGGAAGTCGAATCGTGCACAATATTGCACGCGTTCTCCCACTCGCGGCGCCATTAACCTCGACAATTGCAGCCAGTAGCCCGATATAAGTGTCCTTCGGGTCTCTCGCGAGCTGCGTCTCTTGCACAATTACACAAGGACCACGATAAATTCTGAGCGACTGATTTTATGTTCGCGAACTTCGTGTTTCTTCGCGAACGATCGCACCGTGCACGGTTTCATTGGAGGCCCCGATTGCCGATACTCTTGCGGTATTATTACACAATTACAATTACATAATCGAAACTCAATTAGGATACAGTACGATAAACGATTCAATATAATCGTTCAATAAATTCATATTCATTTATTCGCTATGATCAATTTACCGCGATGTACAATAACGGGCAGGTATTTTACAGTTTTAAACGCGTCGAAGTAAAGTAAACACCTGTTAAATCGCACGGTATTATATTACTCCATTACACTTGAACCAACAGATTAATTAGCTCGCTATAGCGGTAACAGCGTCTAGAATCAGCGGTTCCTGAATTGTTCAAGTGCCAGGAATATGGTAGATTATTTATAGTGCACACGCGTACGTAGGAAACGGCAAGAAATATTCAAACGCACCGAGTGACAAAGTATCAGAAAACTAATTTTCTCCGGCACCACGGAGGAAGATCCCGTTGCGTTTCCCTGTGCATACCTCTCGCATCGTTCAGCGACTACAGTTACTCAAACAAATCGCTTTTCCACGGACTCGAGCACCCCAGTGCGTCAGCGGCGAGAGGAAACGCCGCTAAAACAGGCATAATCGGGCAACCAGCTACGTTGCGCTTCCCCGACAGAGAAAAAAAAGGATTCCCCCGATCGAACGACAAATCGTGTTCTCCACGGTTCGTCTCCTTGTTCCCCTGCCGACCATTTGCAATCTATCCGTGCACGAGTACGCCGCGTCAAATCTCTACGAAGGGTTCGTACGTCGCGAAGCTGTTTCCACGGATTGTCCATACGGTCCGTGCGATTCTTCGCGATTGGAGAAAATTCGGTTTCGCCGAGGCTGCACGCGTTCGAGTACGCAACAACTGTACGCATACGCGCGCCCGGACATATCGCCGCGTGTATGTGTACAGAAATAAATATCGAAAAACGTGCGACACGGACAATGGCCGGAGGAGAAAATTGCGAGAGGACGAAAGGAGGAAACGGGAACGGTGAACCGTTACACCCATTTGCGAAGCGAACTGCATGGAACACGGGATCGCGGTGGGACTGTTGCAGTCGCAACTAGGATTATGACATCATTTCGTCACGCGCAATCGAGCATCGCTATCGTCGATTACGCTTCCTTCGTCGTCGTTGCGCGTGCATCGGCTCAAACGCGTTCCACGTTGTCGGGCGTTTGTGGGCGAAAACGATCGTCCTTGCGCGTAGATGAAACAATATCGGTGAAAGTCGTTAAACTTTGACGGCAAACGATCCCCGTATCCGTACGATCGCCGTCAACTCGGCCCAACTGAAACACCTGAAACATATATGTAGACGAAGCCCACGACCCCAAGAAAAATTTCTTGCAAATCATCGCGAATCGCTGCCACAATATTTACACGATATTAACATTAACCAAACGGCGTGCATGTACAGGTGTCCAGTGCTTCGTGTTTCTCCGCGAGAATGTTTCGGTACATTTGAACGTAGACAGATTACGAGAACGAAACTGATCGAACTGAAAATAAAATACAAACATATAATCGTTCTCATTAAACGTCGCCGTTAATTGCCGTGGCAATGCCTATGCGTTAATCATTTTGCAACTGAAGAGAAATCTGAAAACCGTCGTCTTGACGGGCCCGGTGGTTCCAGTGTTACCCCTCGCAACGACTGGCCCGTAACGTCCAATTTTCTACGCGAAAGTATCGTCGCCGTGACGCGAATTAAAACACCATGGTCTAACGAGAATCATTGGGACCAACCAGCCCGTCTATGTACGATCTGTGTCCGTGTGCCGCGGGCTCGTATAATGGGGCCGGTGTACTCGAGATTCTCTCTATAATTTGGCCATTTCGGGCCATTATACGCGATATATCCGGGCGAGGCTGCCGCCACCCTCCCAAGAGACCGTTTTCCCTCCTTTTCCCTTTCACAAGGGGCGAACAGCTGCCTCCTGCGACACGCGCCGATGCCACAGCTTGTTTAGCCGCGTCCCTTTCGCACAACAGTCTTTCCAGTGCACGAGAGGCTTGGCTCCTTGTTGGGTTTCCACTAGTATACCGGGTATGCGGGAATAACAGCCGCGAGCACGTGCTTATTTTGACACGGGCGTTTGGGATGGCATTATAAGTAGCAAGGATTTTCTTCGGGGAACGTGGCGGCGTTAAGGTTTGACGGGGAGGTAGCGGTCGTTACGGCGATGCACCTCGACGGTGGGAAGCGTACGATGTATGGGTGAGCGTGCACGTACGCGCTAAACAAGTTTGAAAGGTGTAGGTAAAGAAATTTTTCGGAAGCAACAGTTACGAATCGATGGTGGTGCCCCGTAAATTGTATACAGGGTGTCTCGGATTGAGGCTCGTGCGGATATCTCATTCTGTGTCTCGTCGAGTTGTGAAATGTTTCGATGAACGGTTCGAATGGTTCCGAGGGAGGACTTTCTGAGGTTTTACAGGGAAGCCTGCGGGTACTATTTTCTGTTACTGCATCTGGCAGTGGGCGAACGCACGCCGCTGTATCACACTTGTAAGGGAAACAAAAGGGCGAGATCGAACGAATGGAATCGAGCCGAACCTGCATACCGTACAAATTTAGCCCGGAGGAAGAGTCCGTTTTCTAAGTACCCTCGTAAAAATGGCTGCCGTTTAAGAGCCAATAATAGATGGTCAGATTAAAAATAACGCGAGCTTCGCGCGCCCGCCGAGCGACTGCAAATCTTTCAAAAGGCGTGAAAAGACCGGGGACAATTTCTGATTCCTTCTCGCGATAAAGCTGGGCCGATCGAAACCGATCGCCGATTGCCATTTCGAGTTTTCGAGCAATCCATTTACGCGGATCTCGCCATCCCCTCTGACGGGACACACGCGTTTACTTATTAATGCTGCAGAAAATATTCGAACGCTGAGACGCAGCACGATAATTGCGACGCGACACGTAACGGTTGCTTCTATTTTATTCTAAATACAACTGAAGCAACAGTTTATCGCGAAAGCAAATACGAAAAGGAATGGTCATCTTCTCGTTTCGAAAAGGGTACTAAGCCTGTCGTAACATTATTAGAATCTCTCTCGTTCGGAAACCCAATTTGCTAAAGTAAATTGCCAAAAATTATCCCGCTGCAAGTAACAAGTTTTACCACTCGTAGCTATCCGCGAAATAAAAGGCGAGGTAGCAAAATCACAGCAAAGAAACCAATCGGTCATAAAAGGAGTGGACGCAAAACGCAAGGGCAACCAATCATCGTTCGGCCCGCGCCCAAGGAAGAGGTCCAAGTGCACTCAAAAACCGCCATACCTGCCACTAGAGGCCCTCCAACGTTTCCACAAGCACACAATCATTCTGAAGTCGCCCGACAAATTCTGACATTCTCCGGGCCGAACTCTGATCGTTCGCGTTGGAAACAACAACTAACGAAACGTCGCGACGCATTAAGCGCATACACGAGCACAATTAACGCGGTTTTCACAGGCGGCGGGCAGGAGGGTGCTCGACGAACGAGAATTATCTGGAAGCTGGGGAAAAGTGTAGCGGGAAGAAAAAGGATGAAGAACGAAAGGCACAAACGCGCAGACGAGAATGAGACGGAGGAGGCATTTCAATGAAGACTCAAAGGATGCTTCGCACGAGAGGATCCGATCTCGAGATCTACGTCGAATCAATGACCGGCTGAGAGGCTTGTCTCAGGAAGAGAGCCTGAAGAAAGAGAAGAAGAGGGTTACTGAAGCGACGAGTTGCGCAAAAACCGACCGAATGAATCCACGGCCCGCTCTCGGCCGAGAGGCGTCCTCTCCCTCCTCGTGATCCCGCTCCGGAGAAAAATAAGGAAAGCAGACGAGAGATTCTACTGCTGCTGGGTGCCGTAAATAATTGTTCCGTCCAGCCGTTTTGTTTCGTTTCGTTTCGTTTCGTTTCGTTTCGTTTCGTTTGCCTTCTTGGAAGTTGGAATTCCATGGGAAACGGTCGCGATAGAACGTTTCATGCCTGTGATTGGGCCCATCGAATGTCCACAGGTGTGTAATATAACGAAAGATCGTTACATAAGCGACAGGGACGTTTACGTGTTCGTATTGTAGTAGGTGGAAGTAAAGAAATGATCTGTTGGTGATCAACCTGTTAGCTGGCTACAATTAGCAATAAATGAAGAATTTCTTTTGAGCTTTCTCGGCTGTCTCGACGCGAGGTTTGATCTTTCACACGCATTTGGACTATGCATTGATACATTCGCCCAGCAGTTTGTTCGTACACCTTCGAAATGAATTCGAGACCCAGGGACGTTTCGTGAAAAAGGGAAATAGAACGGGCGAGGAAGCATTAAACAAGAATAAAAGCGAAGCTGTCGCTGCTCGGACGAAGCACGGTCTATTAGGTGGGGCAAATTATAAAAAGAAGCAATATAAGCGACAATCGTAACGAGCTCCATTCCGTCGTTGACTCGCCCATTGAGATAACTTCGAACGAAGAAATTCAGCGACCGGGGCATACTTTTGTATTCCCCCGTTCGATACGTATTGGCTGCGTTCGTCCGCAATTCAGTTGTTTCGTATCTTACCGTCTATCATTGTGTTAAAATATCATCGCGAGGAACAGCGGCCACTCCTTGCGCTACCGGTCGAGCGACATTATGCCGGCTAGATGTGCCCGGGGATAGGATTACTCAGCGACACCGGAGACTCGTGAAAACCGAGCATAAGGTCTTTAAATCCGGTATCATGAAGAACCGTGACGATTGCGTGTCTCTCTGGCCACGCAGAATTGCGCCGCAGTCCGCGGCCAGAGTAAACACTCCTCGAGGTCGGAGGCGTTTTCAACTGGCGAACGACCGGCTGACTTTTTATTACGAGTTTCGTTACGTGTCGCGAATCCGGGGGTCTCAGGAAAATTCATTGACTCCGACGCGTACAGCCAGCCTGTGCGAGTCTATGAAAGTTTGTTGAAATCGATTACTCGCGTGTTTTGCACGATTACTTAATGTGGTCAATGTTTCCGGCAAAAAACTCTGCATTCCGTTTTATCGAGTTAATGATTTTGGCAGATGAACGGCCCACGCAGTAATTGGATTTAGTATGGCAGTTTCGAATGGCGTGCATGTTGCGAAGGAAAGGGCGACGCACGAATTGAACAAACGCCATCGAAACGAAAAAGGTTGTGCGGACAGCGGAAGGATTCTTCGTATGGGCGTCGATCCTGGTTTTCGATTAAGAGATTGATCGATAAAAACGAATTTTTAAGCCCGAGGAATATTAATCGTTACCGTTCCAAAGATTGCCATTTCTGCGTGACGTGTATACTCGTCGTTCGCGGCTAAGAGGTTGCTGAACTCCGCAAGTTCCGAGCTTCGATTTGCGTATCGTTCGAACGAATTCGAAATTCGACGAAACTACGCCGCACCGAAGATCCACGATCTTTCATTACCGCGCAAGTGACGCAACGAATTTCTCCAGGTGTGTAGATTCTGTACGCCATTTGCCCCCTTTTATATGCTGGTCACTGTGAACACACGCGTCGTATCTATAACGCGCACACCGAGATCAAGGGCCGCTGGCGCATCCTCTATACATAACTACGTATCAGCGTCGCAAAATCGACGAGCCTCTGCCAGAAACGTTCATCTCGCGTTAGGATCCCGTGGCTCTTTGAACGTATTCGAAACGCGCGTGACCTCGCTTACGTATCCGTGGAGGCCACTTAACCAATCGCTCGATAGTTCTCTCCTTCTCTGGTTCCCTCTGGTCCTTGCCCCTTGTATCTGCCCTCGGGATAGGGCTCGTGGCACGCGTCCTTATTTCTCTCGCGGCGGCTTTCTCCTTCGTCCTCCCACGTACACTTATCAACAAGAGGACGTGTCGGGCACGGTGAGCGCTGTCCAATTGATAAAGCGTAAATCGTCGTATCTTTGACTAACTCTTTGGCCGCGGCAGCTATATATATATATATATACATGTGCACACACAGCTATACTCATAAACGTCAGCGTACAGTAGTAAAAATGTAGATTTCTAAACGGACGAACAATAAAATTGCCGCGACGAAAAGGAGGGTTAAAGAAATTGCACGATGCCTGCGCAATTAACAATTGCAATGTGCAATTATGGTTCTTTCTTTTTCATCGTAGGAATTTCGCTGCTTGTATGTTAAGAAATATGTATATATGTATACATTTGTTATTATCGTGTGCTGATGTTTTGCGAGCAGCCGTATCTATCCGTGGCTTTCCAATCTTTCCATATCTCTCGCTCGGTCCTTCCAGCATCCTTCTCCCGCTTCTGTCCCGTCGGAGCTGCTATCCGCGTGTCCCTTCTCTCTCGGTCGTGAAGCGTCGCGAACAGCCCGGAGGAATCTCGCCGATTCGACGCTTCGCGTAGGCTCCATGGGGATTTTCGTGGTGGATACGCTACGGAGACGAAGCTCGTGTTCGATGGAATGGAAAGTAAATCGGCGAAAAAGTGTGACGCGTCTTTTTGCGACTAATTTCATCGCGCCACGAAACAAAAGGGCAGGCTGAAAATCGCCGCTCTATGTAAACAACGGAGATTAAACGTTCGGGCAACGTTCGTTCTCCACCGCGAACAAATCTTCGACGTTCCTCTCTCGAAACGTCCCCAAACATTCCGCTCGAAAATGATCCAGCGGTCGCCGCAGTTCGTTGAACAATACGATAATTAAACGGACGATAATTAAAAAGAAGAAAAAGAAAGAAGAACACGCAGCCTTTTCGTGCACCGCGAACCCGATCTATACGGCGCTGGAAAGTAGATTCGGTGCTCGGTAACGGGAGCCAGCACGCAGAGTAACAGGGACAGAAAGAAAGTAGAGAAAAACCGGTGCTCGACGATCTCGACAAAGTTGTGGCCCGATTCGATCTGGTAATTGCGTAAACGCGTTATCCAAGCCGGCTCGAGGTTGGACGTTCGAGCAGGATCACGTAATTAGGATACGCGCAGAAAGTCGAGCACGCGGCAAACAGGCACGTGCCACCTAACTGGCTAACAACCCCTCCGCCCCTGTTTTCTCCTGTATTCGATCGGGCGGATGGGACGTGTGCGTTTCATCCCTGGACCGTCAGCAACGGCGAACGCATTAGAGTATGCATTAAATCACGTGGATGGAGTGCCCTTAATCATTGTAGGAAATTCGTGAATGTGTCGCGATTTGGTCAGTTTGAAACGTGATTGAAATATGACGCGGGGTGTTTGATAGAAAGGGGGACACTGGTGCGAGAGGTGTGAAATCGTTCTACGAAATTCTCTGGGGTAGTTTATTTTCCCCGGCCTGTGGCAATAATTAAAGAGAAGTATTAGGTACTAAATGAGGGGGTGGGGGGATTTGATTGATGCAATTCCAGTGGAAGGTTTGAACATCATTGACACTGTTACATTCTCCCGTTGTAATTAAGCCACAGAATATTGTAGATTTAATCGATAGAACGGACACACTGTTTCCAATAATTATTTACGTTCCGTGGCAGAAATAATATGCTTCATTTCCAGTTTCTCCCCTGCAGTATAACACACTGCGTATAACACACGAATATTCGACGCAAAATTGTCCACGACTTTTAGAACTGAAACGGGCGACGGAGTTTCAACTTCTAGCCCACGGGGCTCCTTTAAAAATCATTTTTTCAAAGCTCGACCCTTTCGCTGCTCGCTGAACTAACTAGAAGCTGTACGACACCTTGGGCTTATTTTTTCATCAAATGTTCCCAATTCTAATAAATATACAAAAAAAAAAACCTACTTCTTTCGTGTATCAGTTCTAAACGTATCTCAATAATTCTGAAACGTCTCAGAAGCCGATCGGTGTACGCCCGTTGGCATACAAAACGAGATAAACAAGGTTTCTACGAATTACTTGGAGAGGATTGAGTATGTTAACGCGATCATCTATTGCTCGCGCTGTGTCGCGGACCGTGGTACTCGATTAAAGAGATCGATACGGTGTGTGTCACAGCTATAAGCTTTTCACCGCCATTCGTCTTCTGATTGGATTTTCGCGACGGCCCTCGAGAGATAACGGAACAATTGCCTCGATTGTCCGAAACGAATCCGTCGAATAATTTCAATTCGATAATATGGCGTCGCTTAATCGTGACGCGATACACCGACAGTAGGAGCGGCGACGATGAATAGATCGAGCAATCCGAACCGTCAACTGTCTCGATTTAATCGAACGATCCACTCGAGTGTCCACCCTGTCCGCCAGTTTACACAAAGGGATCGTTAAAAAAAACCTGGCAACGAAACCGAACGATCGCGTACCGCTGCGCGGTGTTCGTGCTCGTCGCCGAGCGTGGCGAAAATGCGAGCGCTGAAATTATTCAGGACGCCTCCGGGACAAGCTTTCACAATTACAAAAGGAGCAGCGACAGGAAAAGGAAACGGGAACCTCGGAATGCCGCGTAGAACGTGACCGGGGCCAAAGGTCGTGTCCACCACCTGTTGCGCAATCGACCAAAGGTCACGCACGAAGGGAGACCAAGGGTGGGCCTCACCTTTTCCACGGCGGCCGCGGATCCGCGACTTAATTGTTTCGGCCGCCGTTTGAACCGGCGAACTCGTCGGCCCGTGACTATCTGGCGATTGTCCCGCATGGTTAATGGATTCGGTGTCGCAAACCGTGCTTCGTTGGCTTAATTGGTCGCCAGGTTTGTCCCTCGCCCCGGCGCAACACGACACGATGTGCTCGTAGCAAAGATATCCGGCCAGAGATACAGCCGAGGCGGTTCCTCCATTTTGCAATTAGAAGTTTTGCGAGAGAGACCCGGCGGATTTGGTTCGTACGAATGCAGAACGGTCTCTACGCGGGTAGATCGATTAAGTGAACCGAACGTAGGTACTGTTTAGTCGGTTAATTGGTGGGGGATGTACGTTTGTGTATGCACACGTGCACACATGCAGCGTTCGAACGGAATTACGTTGACGCGCGAAATTTTATTGAATGAAACTTTGCTCGATGATAATTGGCTAACTACTTGGAATTGGAATTTTCGAATGGTAACAGGTGGATGGAAGGGAGTGGGAATTTTTATTAAACTGCACGAGGCACGGAGGGGGGGGGGGGAAGTTTGGTACGAATGGTTTGTAGTTCTCGCACTGGAACGATGAAACATTGTATTACTTATTGCCACGAGTAAATCGGTGTTGAAAATCGATCGCAAAATAAAGTTAACGAAACGTTGCCGAATCGATCGCCTCTTACGTGGTTAAGAACGGGATATATGGCCATCTGGAAATGGCGATAGGAGCAAAGAAAAAGTGACGTTCGAGAATACGAATATCAGAATCCAGTTAGGTAAAATTGACCTCCAAGGGCAAAGAACCGTAGCACTTATTCAGGAATTAGGGATAAAATCATCTTTCACGTTCCCACGGGGGGGGGGGGGGAGGGTGTGTCCATGACGAAATCGATCTCCGGAATTAAAAGAGGCCGATCACCCCAACTTCAACCCCTGCACTCTGATAATCGTTTCCACGTTGTATCCTAAAGCTGACGCTGCAATTGCGTGTCCATCGGAAATAAGGCAGCCCTCGAGGACTCTCGAGAACTAAGTTCCAGGAACGGTAATTAACAGACGAAATTGACGAAGCTGAGGGAAAAGAGGAAGCTAGATTATCCTTGCGTTATTTGTCAGCCAATCGACTGCATACATCGGTCAACTAGATGCTCGATATTTAATGTGCTATAGTCGGCGAAATTTACAATAGTTCTATGACTCTTCAAAATAATATTCTATTAATAGAAGTCGTTGATACTCGGCGCCGTTACGCGATCAACTTTTACTCGGGCTTACTTCGACGGAGGCTTAGATCCATCATTGTTTATTGCAACGATATTCCATGATTTATTACCACGATTCTCGGAGATATCATCGTCGCGTCGAATCCCCGTGCATTCGAAGAATCGGCGAGGACGCGGCCCCATTATCAGCAACAAGGTCCAAAGGTAGCGTCCCCGTTATCGCAGAATTCAGCGAGCGATAAAAATCGATCCACCGAATAAGATATCCGCAACGAACATCGGAATTAATGATTTTGCGCGCACCACTTCTACACATTAGTCGCAGCATTATTCGGATAGTAATTCGTGAAATATTTAGAGGTTCGAAAATATCAGACTGCCAAGCGAAGAATCGATAAATTAATATTAAAAGTACAGAAAGCGGTTCAAGGGAGAAAACACTAAAATACTAAACACATATTTCCGTGGTTCGTCAGCGCAAGGAGTTCTCGTGCAAACATCTATCTTCCCGTCATCAGACATCGCCTCATTTCTCCAAGCTCTTTCCTATTCAACGTTTTCGTTGAATTTGTAAACGCCTCCTTCCCCCGTCTCGTCTTTTCCTTTCACTCTCTACCTGTGCCCCCTTGCTTTTTCCCCGTTCCATACCGCGATAAGGCTGAACGGCCGGCGGATAAGAGAAAATTGTTCGTAACTTATGGCGACCTTCCAAGCCAGCGCGGTTGGATAACACGGAGCTATGCCCGCCGCGAAGTTGACTGCGAGAGGAAATTGTCAGTAACTTATGACGTACTTTCGAGACGCCACTTCTACACCGCGGTGCATCGTTGCAGTCGCGAGTCGCGGTGAATTATGAACGATAGACGGTTCCCTTCTGCCGTTCCCTTGCCTCTTCCTTCCATTCTGACGCCTTCATTTATTGTCCCGTCTACTTTATTTCCACTCACACCTGCGACGCCTCCCCACGACCCGCTCGACGCGTATCTTTGCGAACTCGTTGCCCCGACTACGATTTACTCAAATATGTTGCACGCGCGAATCAAGTTACGTTGAATCACTGGTACTCTGCTACCTTCTGTTCGTGGACATAATCCTGCGACATCTGCACGGGTAATAATGTAGAACGTAACCACGAAAATCGATTAAAAGTGACGTGGACTTGAAAATTGGCAAGCCGATCCGGGAACACCATATTTGCGCGAGACTGTAAGCAGCAACGGGCTTATCTGCGACAAAATACAGGCCGATGGTGACACGAGTCCACAGATAAGGAGCATGCCTTTCAAAATGGACGGCCACGCCGGGTCATGCCCTCGGGAACGGATCTTCGAAACGGTCGGTCGATACGTATCGCTGTGCCATTGCTGTGCCATTGCTGTACCATTGCTTTCCACGGCACGCTTTTACATCCAGGCAGCTGCTTTTCCCACCAATGTTTTTTCATTATGCAACTGCTCGCGAGACAATATTGGACCGGGCGGATGGGAAACAGGCGATTGGAAAATAGGTCAACGCGATTTGGCGAATAGATACTATAGGTTTTTGCAATATTGTAGAACGCTATGGCGAGTTTTCATTCTTTTTTGTTTTAAATTGGAACAATTTCGGCGGCTTGTAATTTCTATGGTTGCGGTGCTTCTCGACGGGCTTGCGAAATAATTTCGAGAGCGATTTGGAGGATCAATGGTAGTGATTCGTTGACCGTAACTGTCACGCTGGGTCGATGAGACTCAGATCTCGATTTCGGAGAAGAGCATCGTCGAATCTGCCCGTCGATACTTCAAAGGGGACAATTTTTATAGCCATTTGCCCCGATTCATTTCTTTCGCGTAGCTGCACAGCTTTCTTTGCAGCGAGCCGAGTACAATCATCGCTACGTGCCAATTTCATTTTATAACGCTATCCGGACAGAAATATAGCAACCACTAATTTTAGCAATCGCGGTGGAGGAGCATATTATTCATAAATAGCTGGCCGCCAGAGTTCAATAATATCTAAAATGTAGGAAGT
Source organism: Nomada fucata (assembly GCA_948146005.1). NCBI lineage: Eukaryota > Metazoa > Arthropoda > Insecta > Hymenoptera > Apidae > Nomada > Nomada fucata. Next base: position 29,940,665 of record OX411276.1, read on the forward strand.
GCTGCCAATAAATGTTATCGAATCCATGATGCGATGCACGGATTACTTATTTCTAGTGGCGCTTATGCATTTCATCCCCGGCAGAGACTCTTTATAAATAGTCTTAAATCGAAATAAAAGCTAGAAAATTCTTTTAAAACGCTTCCGTAATATTTCTCGTATATTAACGAAGTCTTTCGAAGGACGCAACGCTCCTCTTCGTTGATTAAACTTTGGAAATACGCGCGATCTACGGACGCGATTAAACGTTATTAAACGCAGAAGGATCTCGGGTACGATTAAAAAAGGATTATATATAAGCGAAACGGCGAGACACGAAGGAAAAAAGAAACATTTCATTACCTTGAATTTGTAATTATAAATTCGCCCTAACCGCTTCAACTAACCGTCTACCCCGAAAAACTGGAAATGTCAAAAAATTGCCCCGAATCTACCATCTGAAGATAAGTTCGATGCCCGTCGGCTTGCCAGCGCTATCAGCCACGGCCATTATAAACCATCCGCTAAGAATTTAATTTCCACAACTCCGGTGGCCGGATACGCCGTGTATCAAGAAATTCGCCGTCCCCGGAGCAGGAAATTTATGCATATTGTCAATTTTCGCGACGCAGCTGCCGCGATCGCATCTGAAGCTCTATTTACAAGGCGGCCACGAAGCGACAGAATTCCTTTTATCAACTCGGGCAAGCCTTTAAAAACCACGAGATATTATCGCCCTCGTTGCTTTTTTCACTTGTTCGTAGGTTCCTCTCCGCGTTGCTCCTTTTCCTTTTTTCTTCTTCGCCCCCTCTCATTTCAAACCCCCTTCCTGCCCGCCTAATGAAATTCGACGGCGACAGAGCGTGTAATTGCCGGCTTTCGTTTAGCACTCAATTCATTAACCGACGAATTCGTAACTGTCCGAAAAATTGGCTCGCGAGGTCTGCGCGTCGATCCAATTTATTCGTCACCATTTCGCTGACCTTTTGTTCGGGCTCGCTTGCTATTTACCTTTTCGCATCAATTTGAACTGGCGGAACAAGCGAAGGGAAAAGAGTTTCTTTTGGGGTGTTGCCTTGTTTTAATGTTGTGGCAAAAAAGAAGGAGTCATTTTGCGAGAGGCAGACAGGCACGAGACACAGAATGTTACAAGATGACAGCTCGCATTGACATCGTTCATTATTAACTTCATTGAAATGCACAGTTGTCGAATTTCATCGGCCATTAAACGATTACGCGCCTGGTCTTGCCTGCATTGTTCGTCTACAAAAGTTTAACAGTCGTCTGGCTAATTTCTTCGACATTGCCGGTCGGTGCTTCATTTCTCGTTTCATATCATTCCTGCCGTATAAAGTCGACTCAAGGCTGACTGCAGCTTAAACCATAGACGCCACCTTGACTGCCAACGCTCGGCGCGCGCACGATTGCAATCGACAGTACAACAAGTACGGGACGAACTACATTAATGCGAGAACTGCCAAAGATGATGAAAAGATTGATTTTTAAAAAGCCTCGAAAACCCTTCCCCCGATTCCAACCCGAATTCTTTCGCGGACAGTGAAGGTACGAATACTCGGCCAACGGACCGTCGTTCTCTCCTCTTCGACTGGCCACGATCGGCGGCGCGCGAGGATCTTCGATCGAGGATCTATCCCGGTCGCGATCCTCTTCTCCTCCCCCCGTTCGTAATCCGGCCACGGCTTGGCGAGGCGGTTCGTGCGTCTTCGAGAGACGTCGACAGGATGATCGCAGCTGCTGCAAGGATATATAGGAGCATCTGGCCGTTCCACGGTCGCACCATTGCCAACCTTGCGGGCTCCTTGCGGAGCGCAGGCAGCCCTGCTGGTGTAACAAAGACGGCTCGACCGCGGGCCAGAACGGGCAGAACGAAAGATGAAGAGGAAGACGAAGGAAGAAGGGAGCCGACTGTGAACCGTAAGAACGCGAGGGAGAGACGGTTGGCCGAAGAAAGAGAGGAAAACGGTGGCCTCTCGAGTGGGCCGTTCTCCAAATAGCTCCACCTGCCCTCACGATGCCAACGCTCCGCTGCTCATCCCCGAACTACCGATTAAGCGGCCGCTTTTTGACCCGCGGTTCACGAGTAATGATCGCGACGTGATCGCCGCGGCAAGGTGAGACCGCGCTGGATTCCGCCGGCCTCGCACCTGGCCCCGGAAGCGGATTCTTCCTCTCGAGCTGATGCGCCGGGTGAAAAGGAGGACGGGTAAGGGGCGAACGAGCTGACGGAAAGGAAGGTGGATCGGGGTGTTCGCTACGGGGGTTGTTGCTTATGGTAGTCTGGTTAACTCTCCTTCGTCGTGTTTGGAGATTGAATCGCGGAGACGTGCGCGTTGCGAGTATGCGAGTACAGTGACAAGTAGTCCGATGATTTCTCGAGTTTATTTGTTTGGAACAACTGGTAACCATTGATAGATTTTTCGTGCCATTTAGACAGAGCAGGCTGGACGGATTGAGAACACGAATGTCGTTGAATGGACATTCGACAGGGATGTAGAATTGTTATTCTGCGTTATTAAAAGTCATCATAAATTGCTACGACGATACCTACGTATTAACAATTTTATAGCGAAAAATGTGATACAGGACATTCTGACTTGCTGGGCAGTTCTAGTCTTAATGTGCTTAACGCGGCATGTGCTCGAAGAATTCTATTTTGACTAATCATTTCAGCTTTGCGCAGAGAAATTTACTTACGTCTGTGAGAAAGCGATTTTGTTGCAGGACGAACAGGGGACACGAGGAACTCAGCGTCGGAGCAGGTTGAAAAATAATTGATTGCAATAGAAAGTAATTACATTCTCCGCTTACTGCTACGATCAATAAGCTGTCCCCGCAAAATCGAACTACCATCATACAATTGCTTCGCATGATATACCGTAACATGAAAATCATGTACGTTAAAAGACTGCGATAACCGAACATTTGATTGTCGAACAACGTTCGTCAATCACTGGTCGATCGATGACCAGCTAGCCACGTCCGCGATAACTTAAATTCACGCCAATCATCACTGATCGAATGAAAAATCACAAGACAGCCTCGTTGACGCGATTCGAACAAACAAATCCACACTTTTCATCCCGAATATTCCATCGGATTAAAGTAGCATCCGTTCAACGCGACGCAACCTCGCGTTCCAACAAAATCCAAATCCCCGTCCCCCCGTTTCAATAACTTTCCCCGGCAAACGTAACATTTTTCAACGAGTTTGTTTCGGAGTTTATCGTTCCCCGGATCGAGATATCCTCGACGCGAGAGCGTCCGCCCGGTCGGATGCACGGGAGCGCACGGCAGCGTGGCGTGATTTATTAATTCATCGCGAAACTCGACGTTGGATTGAACGTATAATGAAAAAACGCGGCACAATGAGACGGGTAATTCTGGATGTCCCAGAAAAGCCGGGGGAGCGCGATGAACTCGACGATACGTACGTGTCGACCGACGAGAAATTTCCAACCTTTAGTTCTCTAGCGTGAAAAGACCCTGTTCCAGATACGCTGATACCGAACATCGAGCCCAGAGGAGCGAAATTCTTCGAGCGGCATATACTGCACGCGATCGTCTCATAGAAAGGAGGGGTCCGCGACAATGCTCGCCCTTTGCATTATCATCGAATAAACTCGTCAGATTTCTCGGCAGTGTCCGGATTGTCGTGCGCCGAACGAGGTTCGCGCGCGGGCTTATTGCCGAGCTGAATAAATCGCGATCGCGTTTCAACGACGCAGTTTCGCGGAGCTGTTCCTCTTGTAAAGTGACGCTTTATCTCGCGTTATTATTGTCCAGGCGAACTTCCGGGCTCAACGATTGCCGCCTGAACGCGGGATAACAAAAACAACGAACGCCCTGCGAAGCTTCGAAATATTTCTATTTCTATTATGCATAGTTCGTTTCGATATTAGCGTCTACAGCGACAGCCGTGGCTCGCCAGGTGAGAACGCGAAATGGGTATCCCGTGTGTCGCACGATCTGTCACGATATACCAATCTCAATTCTTATTGCCAACGACACAGCGATCTCCTAGGTGATTTCGGATCGTTCGCGCATCGCTGATAAATACAAGCTCGCGATATAAATATCGGTTCAATAGTCTCCGCAACATTATCGATCCCCTTTCTAAAAACAATCTCCGACCATCCCTCCCCTCGAAAAAAAAAAAAAAGAAAATGAAGAAGAAAAAACTACGCTCCGTCACCGAATAGTCCCAATTATCCTACCGTTGCGCCCCCGTCCCTTGGCATGCCTGTTCACCCCCTCGACCCCTTCCATCCGCGACCTCTATTAAGCGTTACACATATTCCGCTATCCAGCAGCGATGGAGGATAGTTCCAGTGTATTGGCATGCTGAAATACGGGGCGCGTTCGAAGCGCCGGCAGCCGTCAGGGTATTGATTTACAATGCTTACTCCACTCCACAGCAACTCCCATAACTACAGACCCCTTCTTCATCTCTGTCTATCCCCCTGTGACTGTTCCAAGCGCCGCTTTGTACCCTTTCTCCCTCCCTCTCGCTCTCTCTCTCTCTCTCATCCTCTCTGTCCCCCTTTCTCTCTGTGCACTGCCGCTGATATCCGCCGCCGATTCTCCGACGAGGATCCCTGCCGATATCAGCGTTTCGCGGAGAGAACCGATGAAACCAGGCGGGGATCGATATAATCGAATGGTTCCGCGGATGTGGTTACCGGTTGAAATTTTCAGGACTCGCTGGCTTGGATTGCACGGATTTCTTTTTGCGCGATCGTTACAGTGAAAGGGAGACGAGCGTTTAGCGAGATCGATGACCTGGTTGCTCGTCGAGCAAGGGGCTCGAGATATTTTGGTGGCGAGTTTAGTGGGGAGGTTGGTTTGGAGATTTCTTCTTCTTTTTGTTTTTTTTTTTTGTTTGTTTCTTTCAATTGTGTAAGGCAAGGATCAACGCTTAAGAGGATTCGGAGTGGAGGATCGTGCAGAGTTGTGGACGCGAAGACACGCGTGGGTGAATCTGTCCTCGCAGATTTTCCATTTAGAAACAGCATTCGTTGACGGAGTAAAATTTTGGTTTGCCGGTATCAGTGGCAAGAGATTACTTCTCGAAAAGTCTCGTTTTCTCGTTATTTGATTATTTTATGCGACGTACGTGTATGCACGTTCATCCAGTTCAGTCGTGCTTGACACGCTCGCAGATATGTCCAAAGAACCAGCCCTTTATATGCGCAAAGTATCCGACAAAATTTCCGCTCACCTTAAAATACGAATACCTGCGAAGGTATCTACCGATGCACGTCACTCGTCGGACAGATGAACTCTCCGCCGTGTCTAAAAGAAAATCCGAAGAAAAGCACACACTTTCGCTCGATACTGGTGCAAGGTTGAACGCAAGCAATGGTGGCGCGTCCATTAACATGAACGAATAAAGAAAGATATAAAATTCCAATGGCTGGCACAGTTTCGCTTTGGGAATTTTATTTTCAACGGTGCATCGACCCGCGATCGTGCATCGTATCGCGCCCTCGTCGAACGACCGTCTATCACGAATATTGCGCGGATTTGCGTAATCGGGGCCGATGGATCGACGACACCAGGTTTAGCCTAAACACCGACAAAACGGTCAGACAGCAAATTCCTGTGGACGAACGCGAAATGAATATTTAACGGGGATCCCGTGTCTTCTTCTTTCGTCTTTCTTTAGTTCTCGCTTGGATCCGCCTCGCGACGAGTTCGTTTGTTTAGGAAATTGCGCGCGAGGGCGGCCTGCACCCGATGTCCCAGTTTTCCCGTTTCGCTTCCCTTCAGGGTCGAATGACACGGAACTCGATGTATCGATACGCGTAAGGTAGATGTTCAGGTTGGCAAGGGATTTATTCGGAGGACGAAACAAATTCGTTAACGCTTCCACGGACAGGCGAAATGTTCGGGTGAGTTTGAAGCTTAGTTATTTTTTGAATATTTCTCGAATATTTCGCGCACAATTTTTTTTCCACGGACCGCGATTGACGTAAAAGTGTCGAGAGAACAGAGACCCGAAGAGATTTGACGATGCCTCGTCGAGGACGGAAAAGATTATTAAAGGAAATCTATAACGTTCTTTCTAATATTTCAGTTACCTCGGTAGAATATTTCAGTCCGGTTTTGCGTTCGATGTAGAGTGGCGGTGAGATAACTGAAAATTAGTGGGGCAACGGATAATTTCACAAATATTGCGACACAAATATATCCGCGGACGTGCAAGAATTATACAAACTGAAGAAAATCGAAACAAATCATCCAGAGTGGTGCTTTCAAATACTTTTCCCCCAAAAAACTCTTCGTGCACTCGTAATCGAAATCTCGTTAAAAGTGCCGATCTCGCGGTACCAAAACGAGTGTATTCAAATATAAAAACGTGTGCCCCGTTGTATCACGAGGGTTGCGATAATGGTTCGCTTGGATCCATCCAAATCGCGTAAAATCGCTTCCCCTCGCCGCGGTTCTTCTATCGTCGATTCGTCTTGGCGTCCACCCCGTCCACCCCGTGCACCCCGGAAAAGCAACGAACTAATAACTCCGCTTCAGCGGGGCGATTCGAGAGCTCCATTGTCCTCCGTTCTACGTGTACGACGGCCAGCCGAATCGCGTCGCAAGGAAAACGGGACCGAGCAGCCTTTCAGAAAGCACTGCACCCCGTTCACGGACAATACGGACCAACCTCCGCGTCATTGGAGCAGGTACTGTGCACATACGTGGTGCACGTGCACGTGGACGATAACAGTCGCGCGAATAATAAGCTCGTTTCAGACGGCGACTACAAGAATGTCGTCGGGAATATATTTATTACGCTCCACCTGAAGGTGTCCTAAACCGTTCGCGCTACCGTCCGCCACCGAACTGGCCACCGGCCAATAAAAGTATCACTGTCCGCGGTGCCTCGAAGCGCGGTGAAAAAGTGCGCCCCCGATTATATCCAATTACGACGGGAAACGTCGGCGGTGAGAATGTAGCGGTCGAACAATTGCGAAAAAAAAAAAAAGAAAAAAAAGAAAGGTAAAGGTAGAAAAGCAGATTTTCCCCGAAACGTTCACGGTTTGGTAGCGTCCGGGAGAAGCCAGCCACCTCCGTTGTAAATTATTCTAGCGTATCCTACGGTCGTAACTGTTCCCGACCCGTTAGGGCAAACACCGCTGGTCGAATGGAAAAGAGCAGACGACCGGGTCGCGCGAGAGGATTTTCTGGCGAGCCATGTTCCCCGTACCTGCCGAAACCAGGACAGCAGGGGTGGTCATAATAAATATATTTACACCGACGTCGTCGCCGTAATACCGCAACTCGGATCGGCCCACGTGGCCGCCTACACAGAGGGAACCCGGCCGGAAGTTTATTACCCGATTATCCGGCCTGTAACTCATTTTATGCGGCGTCGTAAACACTCGACCGCGGATGAACACCTAAATCCAAGTTCACGACGACCACTTGAACGGTGTCCCGCGTTATTATTCGTTTTTTTTTAAACCCCCAACTACCGTGGACGTTGAAAGTTTCGCAGTTACAACAGGAAGTCCCGTGGAACGCTAATGTTTATTGGGTTATTATAGCGCGGAAGACCGGAGGGGCCTGATGGTTAGGGGGACGCGATACAGTGTTATACGTTCTAGTTAATAAATAAAAGAGAATCGTCGTCGCGGTACAGAGTTCTGTCTGCGGTTTGGAATAGATCGGGATGGTTTCTTTATGCTGCCGCCAGTTCTCTTGCGCTTTGAAGTTAATGTTTTCTCGCAGGAGTCCTCATGTGGCAAACCGATACGAGTGTAATAACATCCAGAGAATGGGGATGTGGAACGATTTTCACACATTTCGAAGGTATATGAATCTTGGGGAAAACTGTCGGCCCCTGTATCGACGAAAAGGTTGGATAAATAAATGCAGAGAGGATTCTCGGACAGGTGGATGAATATTCAGCAATGAATTCCAGGCGCGATTCTGATTGCATGCAAACTTATGCAAGCGCACGGGCATTTTGCAATTGAACCGAATCATGTTACGCGCCACGTGAGACAACGATCGATGGATATTGTTGAAGAAACGAAGTGTATAGGTGCATCGATAAAAGCGATCATCCGACTTGGAGCATTCGAGTCGATCTTAATAGCTGTGCAAATGCTCAACTGGATACTGCGATTTGAATACAATGCTGCCTCTAGTAGTGTTCCAACGCTCGTATCCTAGATTATTGGGCCAGGTGAATGCTTTGATCGCCGTGTCGTTGACATTAATCGTTTAATTAATAAACATCTTGTTGATCATTTAATAAGAGGCACGTGATAATTCTATTTCGTGTGTAATGGACACAGAGAAAATTTAACTCCCAACTTCGGTTTTCGAGATGGTTTTATTATCACTTAGACGTAGACTATGTCGGTTGAATATTTCGTATAATGTGATCTCTAGAGTCAGGGAACCTTAGGTTTTTAAAGGGTGTTGGAAAGGATGTAGTAGGGATGGCGAGGGCGAAGTCCAAAGGACTCTGGATGGTTAGGGATCGTAGACAGTATGACTAGTTGTTTTGGAAACGGTGACTCGATAAGGTTCCATGACGAGTATTTGTGATGACCGGAACTTAAAAATATTTGTATACATGAATCCTTAGGTGACTAGTAGATAATAAGAGTAATACAGAGGTATGTCATAATACTAATATAGATATTTGGGGGTGAATACATTACACCTCCCCCCTTAGTTAAAGATAAATGAGAGTTTTAAAATTTATCTTTAATTTTGCTGCTTGAGCGGTGGTGGGTGACAGAAATATTTGTGTTGGTGCTATCTTCGCTATCGCTATTGTTTATGTCGCTTAAAACTACTTGATGGTTTCGATTTTGGCGCGACAATGATGTCGGATATTCTTCTGTTCGTAAATTACTGTTAGGATAACTTATAAATCTAGCACAGCCGATATTTATATTCTTATTTTTCCGTATACAATATCTAATTATTTTATATAATATGTATAGGGTTAGCATAGTTGCTGTTATGTATCCAACATATGTAAAAATAGAAAGTTTCCTTTTGATTTGGTTTTGTTTCGATAATTCATCGAGTACATGAGAGACTATATGTAACTTATGACTAGCTATATCTAGGTTTTCTAAATTTATATTTATATTTTCGACATCCTTCTTTTAGTTTGCCTTTTTGACTCGGTTGGTGTGAACTACTGTTTCCTGTTCTTGATTAATAACGTGATGTTTACCGGTGAATTTATTTTTATGACCTTATACGGACCAATATAATTAGGGTTAAGTTTCTTAGAACCGTTAATTTTTGTCCTTTCTAAATATACTAAATCTCCTGGTTTATAGATTGTTCGGTTGGTTCTTTTATCGTAGTATACCTTATTTCGTTCTTTTGATTGGAGTAGATAATTTTTCGCGATCTCTCGAGATTTCTGCATTTTTAATTTTATGTTGCTGATTAGGTCGTCATATGTATATACAAATTCTGGTTTCTTTGATAAAGCAGTGGGGATTTCTGGTTTTTCGCCAAAGACTAATTCGTAAGGTGTATATTTAGTTGATGTGTGTACGGTTGTATTATAAGAATACATTGCACTAGGGAGCCATTCGTCCCAATCGGTTTGGTCGGGTTTTATATAATGTTTTAAGTAGTCTGCTAGAGTGGCATGACTTCTTTCGAGTGCGCCATTTGTTTGTGGATGGTATGCGGTGGTTTGAATTTGTTTGATTTTAAATAATTTTGCGACGTCTTTCAGTAGTTTCGAAGTGAAATCTCTACCTTGGTCGGTTAGAATGGAGTCCGGTATCCTATATTTGCAAATGAAGTTATGGTGGAAAACTTTGGCTATTGTACTAGCTTCATGATTTTGTATCGCGTAGGCTTGAGAAAATTTGGTTAAATCGTCTTGAACCGTCAAAACATATTTGTTCCCGTTTTCAGATAATGGCAGAGGGCCTACGATATCTAAAAATACCTTTTCAAAAGCTTTTGAGGCTGTAGTTGTTATTTGCATTGGAGCATGGTTCTTTTTCCTTACTAGTTTATTCTTCTGGCAAGATTTACAACATTTAATGTGTTTCGCAATGTCTTTTTTCATGGAAGGCCACTTGTAATTTTCCCTAATTCGTTTGTACGTACGATGAAACCCTGAGTGACCTGCAGAAGGCGAGTCGTGATTTTCTTTTAAGATGTCCTTGATTTGGTCAGTAGTTGGTGTTTGTATGTTATCGAAGTATATTTTGATTTGAATATTAGTTTCTTTGAATATATACCTTAGCATGGATCTAACTTTTACCCACTTGAATTTTTCAAATTTCGACCCTGGTGGGGATAAGCTTACAGATTTTAGGTTTAGTTTTATTAATAGATTTCGTAGTGTGCATAGTATTTTATAGAGGTCTTCATAGGATGCTTGGTCCCAGTAATTTTCCTTGATTATTAGGTAGAATATGTGATTGTTGTTTTCTTTTATTGTAACTATTTCTTGATTTGCTATGTCTTGATTTTTGAGTGTATTTAAATGGTGTGGATACTGTTTCACTAGTTCTTGAAATTTACTGTCGTAGGTTTGTAAATCCTTTGAGATACAAATTGCATAGTTGTCGGATGAGGGTAAAAAGGTATCGTTACTTTCCTCGATTTTATCATAATTAATTATCGTTGTTCTTAAGTTATTTAGAAAATCTGAGTAATTCTTTTCGAAGGTAGTTGTAATTACTTTGAGCGCCATTGTACTTTCTGGAGGGTTTGGTATTCTACTCAAAGCATCTGCGTTAGAGTTAATTTTTCCTGCTTTATAAATTATCTCGTACTCATATTCTTCTAATAATAATCGCCATCGAATTAACCGAGAACCCGGATCTTTGATATTAAACAACCACGTTAATGGTTTGTGGTCGGTGACTATTTTAAATTTCCTTCCGAAAATGTATGAACGAAAGTGTTTCACTGCCCATACTATTGCTAGTAATTCGCGTTCAATCGTTGAGTAGTTCGACTCTGCTCTGTTTAATGTACGGCTAGCGTACGCTATTGGTAGGTCTTGGGCACCATAGACTTGAGATAATACAGCGCCGATGGCAAAGTTACTGGCGTCGGTCGTAAGAATAAATTCTTTAGAGAAATCTGGATACTGTAGTATAGGTTCCGAAATTAATTTAGTTTTTAATGTTTCAAAAGAATTCTGTTGGTTGCTAGTCCACAAATATGCTGTATCTTTTTTTAATAGGGAAGTTAATGGTTTAGAAATTTTACTGAAGTCTGGAATGAATCTTCGATAGTAGCTAGCAAGACCTAGGAACGATTTTATTTCTTTAGGCGACTTGGGGGTTGGAAAATCCCTTACTGCTTCTACTTTTGAAGGATTCGGTTTTACTCCTGATTCCGATAGTACATGACCGAGGTACATTACTTCTCGGCGTAAAAATTCACATTTATCTAGTTGTAGTTTTAGATTATGCTGTGAGAGTCTCTGAAATACTTCGCGGAGTTTCTTTGTATGTGTTTCTAAAGAATCCGCATAAACGATAATGTCGTCAAGATAAACTAGACATCGAATCCCTTGTATACCCGCTAAAACTGTGTTCATTAATCGTTGAAATGTAGCAGGTGCGTTCCGCAACCCGAATGGCATACGATTAAACTCATAATGGCCAGTTGGAGTAGAAAAGGCTGTCTTTGCAGAATCTTCGTGGTCGAGTTTGATTTGGTGGAAACCTGACGCGAGATCTAAAGTCGTGAAATATTTTGAGTTGCCTAATTGGTCTAAAATTTCCGTTATATTGGGGAGTGGGAATGAATCTCCTATAGTCACTTCATTTAACTTCCTATAATCGATGACTATGCGCCATTTGGTTTGGCCCGACGCATCTGACTTTTTTGGAACTATCCAAAGGGGTGCGTTCCATGGGGAATTAGATACGTTAATGATGCCGTCTTTTAGCATTTTATTGATTTGCGTATTGACTTCCTCCTTGTGACATTCTGGATAGCGATACGTTTTGGCGGAAATAGGAGTTTGGGTGTTTGTCGTTATTTTGTGCGTTATAGCATCGGTGCAGGATAAGATATCTCCTTCTAAATACGCGATATGGTTGAATTCAGTACAAAGTTCGATGATGCTACGTTTTTCTTCTGTATTGAGGTGGTCTAAGCGAAGATGTTCAATAAGAGTTTTCAGACGTTCGGATCGAGAATCAAAATTTGTTTTTTGTTCAGACGATTTTTCTGAGTTGAAATTCAAAATATGAGCAACGGCTTGGTCTAATGGTTCTAATGTTACTACAGGTTTATTAATTGTTATGTCTTCATCGGTAATGTTTAAAATGGAAGTCATGGCTTCAGATTCTCCGTTATTTCTGACCAGGCTTTCACAAAGGAAAAGACCGGGTCGGATGGTTTCTCGCGAAATTATTCCCTCCTTTACATTTGGGTTTAATACTTTTACCGTAACTAACATTTCTGAACGGGCAGGAATGGTGGTTACGTTTGAACATTCTATTGGTCTTATTTTAGATTGAGTAGATTTTGTATTTTCGGGAGCAGGCGGATCTGCTACCTTCAAATGCATTAACGGTTTTTCTTCGTTAATTAGCGGTAAGTAATTATTTCCTGGAAAGTGCAGTAGGTTGTTGGCTTGATCAATGTGTAATTTTAATCTGTTAACAGCGTCATTTCCAAATATTCCAGGGTAGGAAATTGGGAAACTATCCTTCACTACATGAAAAATTGCAGTATAGATGGTGTTGTGAACGTTAATATTTAAGTAGCAATAGCCTAGTGTTTCAAATTGATCGTTGGTCAGTCCTCGAATTTTCAATTTTATATCTTCATGACACAGTGTGTCTGGCTTTAATTGCGAGATTTTAATTACCGAGATATCTGCACCCGTATCTAAAAGCATTTTTAAACAGGGTACCTTTGTTTCCTGTAGATGTATGTTTACGAAAGTCGTAACGCCTTGAATACATTCTAATTCTCTGCCTCTATGATGTGAATAGCCCTCGGTGCGGCAGTCACCGGAGCTTGATTCGAGTTTAAAGGACTCCTTCTGATGTGTGGAATATAATTTTGGTTGTTTGAATTATTTTGTGGATACTGAGAGTTTGACGGTGGACGAGCGAAAGGAGACGATGTTCTAGGAGAACCCCTATCACCTTGTCGAGCAAGTGAGTTATTGTACTCGCGTGTCCTACATTCGCCAATCAAATGACCAACCCTCTTGCAATAATTGCATACCTTTTGACTATATGAAGTGTTATGATTTCTTGTATATGTATTTGTTTCGAGTTGCCTAATGACTGGTTTCCTACGAAAATCTGTATTGTGTGAAATTGTATTAGGATTTCGAGAATAGCAATTAAATGTTGTGTGACCGGTACGATTACAATTCGTGCAATGCCTGGTCTCTCTCAAGTTCAATCCTTGAAATCTTGCTATTTCGATCTGTGACTTTTGCTCCGTTTCTTCCGCTATCGCAATTTGAATCGCGTCCTCTAAGGTATTAGGCCTTTGTGACTTGACAATTATGGCGATGTCCCTTTTCAGGCCCATAACAAATACATCTAATGCCTGTTTTTGTAAGAGCTTTACGCACGCTTGACGTTCAACGGGAGTTTGACTGTCTTCTAAACTATTGGTTAATTTAATTAAGCAATTTTCGATCTTTTGTGAGTAAGAGAGCACGTTTTCATTGTAGCCCTGTTTACATGACGCTAACTCCAGTTGCCACTGTCCTTGTGACCGTTTTTCTGAATATGCGTCTAATAGATAACTTTTCAGAGCTTTCCAGTCCGGAAAGATGCGATTTCTAATTAGTGATCTAGCGTTTCCCGTGATTTTCGTCTCTATAATCGCGAATAGGATAATTTTTGTTTCCGCATTTACTAAACTTAGAGCTTTGTCGCAGTTGTCGCAAAATTCAAATAACGTCGACTTGTTACCATCGAAGGTAATTAACATTTTTTCGGCGAGTTCAATTTTGATACCCGAATTTGTCATTTTGATTGTAAGTTTGATTTAAAAATTTCGAAGCAAGATAAAAGATATATGCGAACAGTATTTTAACTTACAATACAAGAACTTGGAGGTGTAACATGCTTCTTTGGTGGTTGTTGTTGATAGAGCTGCTTCCAGTAGAGAATGCTGAGTTGAATGATGATTGCTTGGACCTTCTGACGAAGATGTTTAGGTTGTCCAGTGATGATCGATTGTCTCTTCCGAATTCTTTGGTAGTTCTTCCTCGAGGTAGGCAATGAAATTCACTTACAATTAGTGACTGTGAATTCTGCACTTTGCTCGGTAGGTGATGTTGCTATTAGGCTTGACTACGGCCCAGAGAATAGCGTATTCACTGATGGATCCTTTTCAAATTTAAAGACTTGGAAGTCACCGCAGGAAGTAATAAATTCTTTACGAATTCTTCCTCCGTTCCTTGGAAAGAATCCCACTTCTGACACCAAAATTTTCTTGTGTAATGGACACAGAGAAAATTTAACTCCCAACTTCGGTTTTCGAGATGGTTTTATTATCACTTAGACGTAGACTATGTCGGTTGAATATTTCGTATAATGTGATCTCTAGAGTCAGGGAACCTTAGGTTTTTAAAGGGTGTTGGAAAGGATGTAGTAGGGATGGCGAGGGCGAAGTCCAAAGGACTCTGGATGGTTAGGGATCGTAGACAGTATGACTAGTTGTTTTGGAAACGGTGACTCGATAAGGTTCCATGACGAGTATTTGTGATGACCGGAACTTAAAAATATTTGTATACATGAATCCTTAGGTGACTAGTAGATAATAAGAGTAATACAGAGGTATGTCATAATACTAATATAGATATTTGGGGGTGAATACATTACACGTGCATTCGAATACCGTTGACTGTATTTAATAGGAGGGCGGAGTAATATCTGCTGTTTCGCTTCGCAACACTCGGGAGGATAACAGTGGCAGGTGACGATTATTTGAAAATGCAATAGTTAACAAAATTTCAATCAATATCCGCGAATTTAGAATGCATCAACGTTTTGTTTAAATGCACGTGCACAGGTAGAGCCCACCACTGCACCCGAATTCAATTCCTTCCTACCGTTCTACTTTGGACGTATCAATCTGCAAGCAACCATTGCAACTCTCAAACACTGTGATATGTATCGCAAGTACCAAGTCGCGTTATAAATAACGATGCCTTTATTTAGCTAACTTTAGCACGCTAACTTTAGCATGCTAACAAGTGGCGTCTGTTATACTTAATCGATCATTTTATTGCTCATTGTGCTCTGCAAAATATATTCCAGTAACATCTGAATTTTGCCCCCTTCACAAATTCTTGGGGCCCCGACGCAAAATATTCAATTAACGCACCTCTACTTCCGTTGCTCCAATGTTGCGTATTCTAAATCATTCCTGACCGAAAAATCTCGACAATCGCAGTTGACATTTTATCCTAGAAGTTCAACGTGGTTTATTTCTAAACAAAATGTATTTGTTTAGCTGAGCCGGATAAGTGGCGACATTGCTTATCGAATAACCTGATATCGTTTCAATTCGAAGAAGTGGCAACCGTAAAGCGGTATGATTCACGTCGTATAATTTAGCACCTACTCCACACTTTGTTAATCATTATCGCGGTCGTTACGTAGCGGCATGCATCTGTATTAATGTCAGCATACAACTGTACACCGTCGTAGTGTATGTGCTGCGCGGCGGAACCTGTATAGGTGAATTCTAGTTCAGTGTCAATGGTTCCCTCGGGAGCTGGCATGTGCACAGGAGCAACGAGCACGAAATTGCCAGCATCGCGCCGAGCATTGCTGGAAAGCGTCCAGTATAAATTCTTATGCCTCGTTTATTAAGGGACAAACTATTTTATGGTCAGCGAGTCGCGCAAATATTGGACAACGCGTATTCTCGAAAAACCGAATCGGGTTTCGCGTTGTTTAATCGATCGATCATGAGCAAATTGCATTTCAACGTTTTTAATAAACATCTATTACTATCTAGTTCTTATTGAAGAATCGTCGATAGTCGATAGCGCACCAATATTTAACTTGGAGCTGTTCTTAAACCGATCAGGTTTGACATTTACGTCTGGCGTCAACGATTTACGATTTCACCACCGTGCCATTCACGATATTGTTAATCCTTATTGGCTTAACATTTGCGAATGATCAACGTGAATGCCCGGGGTCGCAATTGCCGTGCGCATTGTTGCACGCCCAGTTTGTCCCTTCGACGGAAAGGTTCTTTTTTGATTAGGGAAAACCGAGATTAAACAGAAGGGCAATCGGAATTTTTACGACCAAATTGTGGGCGAATTATTGACCAACACCGATGAATATTCTGCCCCGGCACAATTACAGGGTCGAGGGTCCGTGCGGTTCAAAAGATCGAACGAACCATCGTCGACGAAAGAGCTATAAAATGATTCACGCTACAGTGTTAAATAGAAACGGTGGGCCGATTACTGAGAGCAACCTGGGATTAGTATTTACAAAGTTTGTGTTTAGCAAGTCAGGGCCCTTTCGTGTCGCAGATACGCTTTTACCACCCTCGATGATTAATTACACAAACCGATCGCACCGGATCCTTGATTCTTGCGCGAACAGATATTTCTGGAGACGCTACTTCACTTTCGGCATTTGTCGCCGCTTTGTAAATACCAAGTTATGGATACAATTGCAGTAATTGTATTCCCTGCAACACGATACAGAGGAACAACGTGTCTGCGCAGCGTTGCAGCGCATACCGTAAACCTCGCCTGAAAACGCAGGGTTCTCCAGCGGTGTCGCGTGGAGAAAAGATGATTCGGGAGAAGCATAAATCACCGGTAGCGGCTACCTGCGCCACTCGGCGGGACGGAAGCAATCAATAAGGCGGGTTAAATTACGGGTGAATCGTCGTCGACGTCGAGGAACAGAACGGAGCAAACGCTAATAACCCAGATGCAAATTGATAGTGCTCATTATCATAGTAACAACGAGCGTACGCGGGCTCGTAAAAGCTGAGCCGCGAAAGGGGCCGCGAGATTTATTTCGCTCGTTTAAATTCCCCCCGTAGCCACCTACGCCGCGTGACGAGGAACACGTCGAGGCGGAAAGCGTCGACGTTCAACGACGGAAGTTAGAAGCGTACTTGCCGGGTGTCATCGACATCTCGACGTTCTTATTTCGCGACGAGCCTTTGCACGCTGGCGATACCTTCGGCAGAAGCGTCGTGTCGTTTGAAACGCCTTTTGAACGCGATCCGTGCCAGAACGATTGTCGGTAGCCTACGTCGGCTTAAACTGTACAGCGATTATGACGGTATTTGTCGCGACGTAATATTTGTCATCGGCGAATTGAACGGATAGAAATTTCGCCGGGCAATTAATTTTATTTAATGCTCTTGATAAGGCTCGAACTACCGAGGCGCGCGAGATATCGTTGCGGTATTGTCAACATTTGTACACGCAGGGAAGTTTGTTGATTGTTCTTAATGGTTATTAGAAAATTGTTGGCAATGCATTTTAAACGTAGCCTCGATATTCAGCTGGAGTTCATTGCAGATATTGTACGCGCTGCTGCGAACGACGGCGTTTTAGTAAATGTGTACCATATGCAATTGATTTGGAAAGAGATACCGTCACCACCTAACACATAACTGTTCTAATGTAAATCTGATGTTTCTGGAAACGGCAAATATCGACACTTCAATCACCGCGGGGTAACAAATCAGAATGATCAAAGCTATAAAATAGCTACCTTAAAAATTGAAGCTCCCTTTCGTAGTTACAACGAGCTAGCAACGGGGTACATTTCGTGACCAACATCTCGCAACAAAACATTCGGCATGTTTCGTATACCGTTCACAAATACCAAGTAACGTCGACGGGGGGACGTTTGAATTGATCGCAGCGGTAATTAAACAAACGAAAATAAGAACACCGCCGGCGAAAATGAGCATCACCGGTGAATTGAATGCAACCTCCCGGCAAGCACTTGGTTTTCCCTGCCAATCGTAATCCTCGCGATCAGGGAAATTCAACGTCTATGGGCACATCGACGTCCCGACGAGGTGTCACCTGTTGAATCCGATCGCCTTGCGAAACACGGTCGGCGTGTTTCATCGGAAAATTGCACGCTGTCGCAACAAAAGGAACGGCGAGAGTCGAAAGGTAGTGATCGCGTTGTCGACGATGCCCGCGACCATCCGTCGATTTCCCCGAAATGGCAGAGCCATTCGAACGGAATAATTAGTCCCGTGGTCCGGACAACGGAACAACAGTGTTATCGTCGTTACGCGTTATATTCGTACGGATTGCGCAACAGACGGAAAAATCCATAGGCGGCGATTAAATATAGATGGACGATCAGCAACAAGTGTAGAAAGATCGATCGGCGAACGAAAATAGAACGGGCCATAAACGGGCTGGTGCGGTGAACGATGCGTTCAACAATTTTAGTGGCCGTTCATTGAATTTGCCAAGCATGTAACGGACTGTTGGCCGGTCGTTTGGCGAGGTTCGTCGGACGTGCGTGGTCAGACGCGACGAAACATGCGGGGGATGTTCGTTCAACGCGCGCCGATTTGACGACACTGCCCGTATATTCGTTCCTCTTATTCGAGTGAAGGAAGATCGATTACCTGTGATTTAACTGGCGCGAGGCGTATGAGCGTGCAGTGTAATCGTAGCGCATCAGACAACTATCCAATGCTTCGCCCGTGAAAATCGAATGCCTGCGCGAAGAAAAGCAAAAACAGAGAAATATAGAGCCATCCCCAAGCCGCGACCGCGAAGCGCAGGATATCAAACGCGGGCCGATCAAGCGAAAAACGAGCCGAATGATACGCGGAAAGCTTTGCCCCGTTCGAGACCATCCTATTCACGCCTCTTTCTGTCTTGAAAAACCGTGCAGTCGAAAGCCGTTCCAATGGAAGAACAAACGAAAGTGCAGACGTAAATCGTCAAAGAGCGACGGAAACAGAGGAAGAACGATGGATGGACGGATAGGAAAATAGATAAATAAGTACATAGACAGCTGAAGAGGGGGAGGCGGGGAAGAGAACGAAGGATAGGTAGATAGATAGATATACAGGGAGAGAGAGGGGGAGAGAGAGAGAGAGAGAGAGAGAGAGAGAGAGAGAGAGAGGAAAAGTCACGCGAGAGGATAAGCGTGCACGCGCGTGTCCCGACATGTATACGCACCGTAAAGCACGCACGCCACGTATCCTCACTCTCGCTGCGTTCACGCTAGGCTTGCTCCCCACCCCTGTGCCCACAGCGCTACCCAGCTCTTCCCCTCCCTCGCTACTGCACACTCACTTTCCCTCCCTCCCTCGCTGGCGGCCGACTCTGCCGTCCCCACCATCGTCCCGACGGTTGCCCCCTCTTGTCTCCGCCTCCTCAGCGTTCGTCTGACTCCGACGGTCCCGAAGGCAGCGGACAATTTATGCCCAATTACACCCTAATTACCGTAATGGCACGGCCCTGGTACAGATGGTGCACAGAGTTAAGTAACTGTCACGGGCGGCAGATACGCGGGCCCGATTCGGTCGGTCGCCGTTGCGATACCGCGACGGTTCTAATGCCTGGCGTTGGGCCCGCCGTTATCAAATTGTTCGCGGAGGTGATTGCGATTTGTTCGGCCGAAGGGAATTCACAGTTTTCCAATTTGAACGGGGATTGCGAATGATTCGGCTGCAGCGTTTTGGGGCGACGAGAGGAGGGTGTCTATGGTCGAATTCGTGGTTCCGGTTTGCGAAATGCAGACGACAGGGATTAGCGAACGCTGGGATAGCTGGGGCGATGAGTTTAGTCCTTGTAGAGCGACGCTGGATAAGAATAAGAGAAGCTAAGCTCGATTTTCCTTCGCAGAAAGTTAGCCCTTTGTTTTGGCCCTCTGCGTTGCCCCGCGGTATCCCATGGCGCACGCCAAAGTTGTGAACTTTAATGTAGCCGCTTTTAACGTGGGAACTGTTTGCGTTTATGAGAACAGAAACTAATCCGGCGCAAATCTAACGATCCCAGCAGTCCGTGAAGAAAAGACCCCTCGAATCACTGCACATCTCCTTTGCCCGATTATATCGTAATCAACGCCGACGCTACGGCTAAAATGGAGCGCAGGGGGCGCGTATCTGAAATTCATAGAACGTCCATTTCCCAGGAAAGCATAACGAAAAAGCAAGAAACGAACAATTATAGCGGTTCAACGGGGGAAACGCGATGGATTCCGATCAAAGAGTCGCCGCGTCACGCTTCCACGAACCGAGCGAAATTAGTGGACTTCGTGTCTGGAGCAAATTGCCGGACAACTTTCCACCTTATCACCTTCCAAGCCGTCGATAAGGGCCGCGTCGTTCGCGCGATCCCCATTATCGGATTCCTGTTCATCGTTCGGAGGCCTGGTGCACGCGTTCCGCGCGGTCAGACGCGTTAATAAATGGTTCTATTTCCGGGAAAGAGCCGCCTAATCGACGTGTGCCCTTCGTCGGAAAAACAGGCGGACGGGAACGTCGGCGTGGCATGTGGGAAGCACGTGCTACGAGCCTCACCTTGGGATTCGAGGCTTTATACCTCGTCCAGTTTCTTGGGCATCGTTAAAGCCGACTAGACCCACGGTTAAATAATAGGAACTGACGAAAACATCTTTTGTCCCGGGTGAACTTGCCTTCGACGTTCGCTGGTTAATACGGCCAATTTCGCGTGGAAACCGTGGAAGGAATCGGGCACGTTCACTCGTAGGCAAATGTCGTTGGAAATGTTTCAGCTTTTGAACCGTCTCGTTTCTGTTAGCTGTCGATTAGCCCGCGTCGATGCTCTATCTGTTCTGTAATGGTTCATTTTGTGGCGAGGCGTTTCTCGATCGGGCGCGCGGCTCGTAAACGGTATCAGGTCGCTGGAGTATGTTTGTAATAAGGAGAAGCGAGAAGCCAGTTTCCATACGGGGAGTGCATCTTGCCTGACGAACGTTGCCCATATTTTTGGTGCAATAACGTTGATTTATTCGGAAATCTTTCGTATTTTATTTGCCGGATTTCAGTATCCAAAGGTCGGAATGCGCAGCGATCCTGTTTCGTTCGATTCGCTTCTTTCTGGAAAGAACCAGATTGGACAGCAAACGGGTTAACAGGTTAAAATAGTGAGTGAATTCCTGTTAAACTGGAACTGTTTTTATATCCGAAGGAACGAACGCGAATATTGAACGGACGTGAGCCGGAAGAAATACAAAAGGCTGCTGTAAATCCAAAACGAATGTTCGTGGCACAATCGCCATCGATCCTCCCCAATTTATTGACATCAAAGTTCTTAAACACGGAGAGCCACTTTTTACAATCGCCGGGCGTTCAATTTATCCTCCGTGTAAATCGATTCTTGAACCTCGAAACATTATCAAATTCAACGAAAATCAGTGCCGAAAGGAACGAGGGGCTGAAGCGGCAAGAAACCGCCGGGCGACCCCGAGATGTTCGCCCCTCAACACTCGTCGATATTTAATGAGACAATCAAGATAAGGGGAAACGGTGGCGAACCGATGGAAAATTCAGTTTGCTCCAATATGCCTCGCGGAGATTTCCCATCGTCGTAAAATTAATAGGTACCCATTACCTTTAAGATATTGAACAAAATAAGAACATTTCTGTTGTCCGAATACCCACGGGCCACCGCTGCACGATTTTCATTCAAACAGATGCCTGCATTTAGTTTCCCAACGAAGGCTAAGAAATAATTAGACAATGAACAGTTCGAAGCCCGGGTGACGTGTCTTCGTTCTTTTCGCCTCGAAGATCGACCACGTCGGATCACCATCACGGGGCACCGCGATGTTCGGCGAGGAAATTCGAATTCGTAGCGTCGCAACGCGTAGTCCGAAGGAAGGAAACGCGGCACCGTAAAAACAAGTCCCATGGGGGAGTAGTGGTAGTCGTTATCGAGCTGTCGTTATACGTCGAATTAAAGGGGTATGGTAAAATACCATGGGGTCGCGGTTGAAGCCACGCCTCGTTCTCCGCTGCCTCTCTCCCTTTCTCTATTTCTCCCGGCTCGAACAAACAAAAAATAAAAATGCACATCGGAACCCCGAACGATATGTCTTTGGCGAGAGTCTGCGCGAAATTTCTCGCGATGGGATTAACCCGTTGGACACCCCGCGGAACGACGTAAGACAAGGGTACACCTGTTTATCGCGTCCGTTCTGAATCACGAATCGTGGGATAATGGAAATCGAGGGGACTCATTTTTTGGCGTCGTTGATACAAAACTGGAGACCGCATTTGTTGGTTCCATAGTGTGCTCTTTGTATTTTTGGGGTAATTAAGCAGTGGGAATAAATCATTATTTCGGAACGATTGTTTAGCGAGATGTTGCTAAACATCTGAGATCTGGTTTTAATTGAAATAACTCGTGGTAACGTGCGATTCGAATCCCGTTTGAATGGCTCGCTTAAGATGGAAATGCCCTCGTCGCACGACCGCATCAGAGACACAGATACCTGATATTTTCCTTGATAATTCCCCTGGGACGATATATAGTTTCGTTAATATATATTAATATATACACGATGTACCTGCGATACCTGTGGGGTGCTGTTTAAACTGTCGCCAGTTTGATTATCAATCTATGTGCTACATATGCTCGAAGTCGGGCGAATTTTCAGTTTTAAATTAAGCTTCTCTATCTATTGGAACCGTGGCAACCATAGTATCGATTCACAGATTTAAACTTTTATTTCATAACTAATTTTACACAACGTCCCCACTCCCTGGATTTAAACGAATTTTCACTGAAACAATAGTCAACAACGATACCAGCAATTTATAATACTTCAATTCGCAGGGCTGCGCTCTATTCTAAATATTTCTCTCGCGTTACCCTGAAGGATTGTCAAAAATAAAATCGAACTAATCATTATTCTGACATCCCCATCCCGCAAACCACTCGCCTCCCAATTATCAGGATTTCCCTGGGCGTAGGTACTGCACTGCGTTTCTAAATTAATCCTCGCCGCCGAAAATAATCTTCCGATCGCTACAGTCAAGTATTTGCTATTCCCGTCAGAACGATACAGATCGATATAGATCAATATACTCTCAATTTCACAAACGGAAAGCTTCAGAATTCTCGGTCCAGCCAACGATCGAGTCGCACGAAACCGCCATCGACCGAACACCAATCTGCCAATACCATCCTTTATATCCAGCTGCATCCACGATCCTCGAGCATCGATCCTTTCCAACAAACGTAACGTTCATCCGCAACCGCGATACGATCGATAGCCACCTCGTGGCCGGCGATTAAACACGATGGAGTCGGCATTAAGATGATTGAGATATAACTGCTCTCATTCGGGGCCGTTCATTAGGCGCGCGGGGCGAAACTATAAAGGGAGGAACGAAAAGGAGAACTAAAAGGGAAAGAACGCTGCCGTTAAGCACGGTTTCGTTTTCTTATTAATCAAACTCCATCGGTGAGGTCAAAGATTGTAATTACATAATTACGCGCCGCGATGCGAGATAATGGTACACCGTGGAACACGTTCTGCCTCCTCGTTATTCGTCCTATATTCATGATCCGCTTGGCCGAGTGCACGCGCAGAAAGCGCGCACACACGCGCGGACACACAGCCAGACAGACAGACAGACGGAGAACGAAAAAGGCAAGAAAAAGGCTTGAAAAAGCCAAGAGATTATTAGCTTCGCGGCGTGACGTATATCGCCGTGTACACGTCGTTCGGTTCTGATAAAAAGGTACACACTTTTGTAGTTTTTCCCGGCGCGTCGCCGAAAATACTCCGCGCAGGCTGCTTAGGAGGCGGCCCTTCTTTGAACCCGCGGAGGAACGTGTCCGGTGTGTGCAGTTCGTCTCGAAAGTTTACGCGCACCGCGTACATTTCATGCAATTAAAGGTGAACGAGGTCGGGGATTTACGTGGAACCGATTTTCGTACGCGAACAAACGAAATGCATCGCGACAAATATTGGTAAGCCACCGTCTGTCGTAGCTTAACGATACAAGCAGGGAGGACAGATTCAGATTACGAGGAACGATTGAATCAAGCTCGAATTGGGAAAGCGTTTGGCGATGGTCGCATCGCACAATCGAAAGACGACGTATCCGAATGAAACGCTTATCGGAGAGCGCATTTACCGGCCGGGAATGAAATATGTATTTCTTTCGACGCACCAATCACACCGAGACGCGGATAAATATTTCAAAGACATTTTCGTCGCTGTCCGAGGCCAACAAGCTTCAATACACGAACGGCGTAAAAACGGTCTGAAAGATTTTCCGAGTATCGGGAATGATCTTTGCAAGAATAATAAAAATGAGTATCGAAACGTCTATTCATTTATTTATGCAGCGGTTAACTATCGGCAACCCGATATCGCAAGATCGGTTACATTGAAGAGGAAAAGAAAAACGACCGGAAAGAAGAATGGACGTATCGGACATTAGCGCGACCGAGCGGCCAGTAGAGAACATAAAAAAAAGTATGAAAATATCGCGAGATAATGCCTGAAACTGGTGGTCGGGACCGCGACGGAAGAACATCCCGCAGAAACTCGACCATTCCGTTCGCATTTCCATCCGCTTACAAATCGCCGAACAATTATACAAATTGCCGGAGGATCGAAGCCGCCGCCAGCTACGTGCGTACGTACGCAGAACCGCGACGAGGTTCCAACGTTTTCTTCGTCGTCAATTTGCCCACCGCGTGCCGTTTAACCGTGAAAACTCGATTAAAACGGCCGCGCCGCACAGTTTCCAGGCCGTTTCCGAACGCGCCCGCGAGAAGAAGTGCCACCGGGCGCTCGACGACGATTACGATCCGATTAGCTCGCCTTTTATCCGGCAACGAAACGACGGGAAACGGTTATCATTCTTGCTCCTCCGCGGCTTATGCGAGCCGGGATTCGGCACGATAAACCCGGCGACCTTCCTTTTTGTTCTCTCCCCCTTTCCGTCCCCGCGGTTAATATTAATTGGACAGCACGTTTAACCAAGCGAGTAGCAGCACGCTTGCTCGCGGTGCCTGGCCCAATGGCTAATGGATAAAGCAGACGAGTTATGCTAATAAGCGTGCAAAGGCTCGCCGGAACGCATGCGCTCCTCTCATGAATATTCATCGCGCTATCTGATTACGTCACTGATTGCCGGTATTCGAAAGTGTTTGCTCGCCAAAGTCCAGCCTGGTATCGTGACGACTGATCATCCGCGACCGATCGTCCTTTGTCCCCGCGAGATCGTGGAAAATTTTTGCCTCCGGAGAACGTACAATAGGCATCGCGCATCGAAAGACGGATTTACTTGTTCCGTGTCGCGGCGAGACGATTGTGGGCGTTGATTTTCGTGTACAGGGGGGAGGGAGGGAAATTGGAACGTCAAGGTTTCTTGTATTGGGTAATTTTTAACCCTTCGGCGACGGGGAAGGTACGGTGCGGTGGGTCAAAAATTCTGTTCGCGAGGAGCACAGCTTCACCCGCAGATTCATTACCTTGGGCGTTCAGACGATTATTAGTAAAACGGTGTGCACGGATACGAGGAACGTCTATTACAGTTTTGCCGATGTGCTTCGTATCCATGTACAGTAGAACCTCATTTATCCGGACATGTTTGGAGGGGGAGGGGCAAGGCAGTACGGATAACCGAGCAGTTCCGATAATAGAGGTTCACTACCTTATCCCCACCGGGGTGTTCTTATTAGTCCGAATAGTATAAGCTGGCACACGAGAAAACTGAAGTTGATTACGTCGTTTCTAGGCAACCGCGTCTCCTTAATCTCCCACGAGTTCGCGTAACAGACGCTGGGCATCAACTTGTTCATATAAACGGGACGCGGATGAACGAGGTTTCGCTGTGCATCGTTTCAGAAATAATTGCCCCAACGCCAAAATAACGACGGCGCGAGTGAAACTATTGCGTGAACATCGCGCGAACACCCTTGTGGTCCATCGTTAATGCACGATCACGCGCTGTGTTCAGAAGCTGTTTCGTAAAATTTATACGAACGTTCCGCGCAACGGTGTACCATTGTTTCAACGATTGACAATCAATTGTAGCTCGAGCGATTGAACGGAATTTCTTTTACGACCTGCGGAGGTGTCCAAACGAGGAGTATCCGAAATAAACTATCGAAACGCCGAAGTCTAGCAGAAAAGGTCCCGAACCACGGCTGTCAAGCAAATCGTAGAACGCGAAAAGACGAAAAACGCGGTTCCACGGGGAACGTTGCCCCGGGACAAAGACGAAATCGCTGATCGCCGTGCCTCCTCGCACCGAACCCAGATACGAACCAAAAAAATCCAGCCCTCGACGGAGCGGGCAACAAAAGAAGCGAATCTCCCGAAGTTACTCCACCGGGATCGAATCGATTCCACGGGAAGGAATCGTCGGACGCGACGCAGGGGACCGAAGGACGTCGAAAAAGCCTGGTCCCGGCTCGATGGATAAACGATATCGCCTCTCCGTTGGCGGAGTGCGAAAATAGAAAAGCCGATTGGCCAGTGCGAAAGAGAGCGGAACAAAAGCTTCATGCAGAATTCAGTGTCGGCCGCTCCTCTATAATCGGAGCGGAGTATCGATCGGTTACCAGCAGATACACCTGCTCGTGTGGCAAGGCTTTCCCTCTGCTCGACGTTGCCTCCTATCTCTGTCGCTGTCCCTCTTTCTATCCACTTCCCCCCTTCTCGTCCCCTTGCTGTGCCTCAGTCACTCTCTCTCTCTCTCGCCCTCTCCCTCCCTCTGTCTGTCCCTCGCCCGGGTTGCCCACGGTGTCCGTCCGTCCCTGTCTCTCGCTCCCTTTCAGGAATTTCACCCAGGGCTACCTTGTTAATCTCGGCAGCCGACATCGCCATCTTTGCGGCGCCAAGCGGCGAGATCGTGGTCGATAGCGGGAAACCAACGATAACGCGGCACTATCGGCAAGAACTGGCGTGCGCGTTTCGAAAGTTCGCGTCGCTCGAGCATCGACGGCCGCCTCGCGCGATAAATTCGGGGTGATCGGGAGGGGAATGTCGTTGAAATTTGTTCGTCAACGATGGCTACCCATGGGTTTACCTGGTCGAACGGTCGTGGTGAAATCGGCGACGAACAGCGCGGAATGGGGGACACGTGGTTCGTCGTCGTTCGTTGTTGCTGGACGGAGTTCGTTTCTTCTTTTGGACGGGGTGGAACGATTTTGGGGATGCGTCGAAGGGGGTCGGTGGCGAGCTTGAAATTGGAAATGACGGACGCCGCGGCTCGTTGCGCGCAAGACGCTGTTCGTTTCATTCTAGTCTGCGGGAGACGCGTTTTCGGATTTTACGTCGGCGCGCGCTTCGCATACGTAACATTGAAATCATCGAAGAGCGGAACGCCGGGCGAAGGTGTTGCCTCGCGAGCATTTATTCGAGAGCTTCAAATGACAGAGCCGTTAAGATCATTTCGAAGCGGGATTGGATAGGTGGGAAATAGCGAAACGGGCACCCTCTTGACCACGCGAGTATCAAAATTAAACGAGCGCGGTTCACTTCAACTGCCAACGGACTTATCATTGCATCCATTTCAATGAACCACTCCAAACGATGCCCCATACAATCATTCACCCGGCGCTCCAGCTTTACGAACAACTCGACAACTTCGCCGACCAACCAGGGAAGATCCCGTTTCATAATATCGCCGATACTCGTCCAATTGAAGCCACCTCTTTATACCGTCATTCTTTAATTTTACGAAAACCGACGCACGCCCTTACTGGCTCTCGATTCTCGCATTGTCGCTCCGCGTTTCTTAGGAAAGAATTGGCAACGACCAGCGCGCAACGCCAGCACTTCTCCCGTAAATCGGCAAGGTGCTAAAGAAGCACGCGCCGATACGATCCGCGTTCCTAGATCCACGGTGCGACAGGTGTAGCCCGACGATCTATCGGTCGATCAATCGATCCATTCGCGAACTACGCACCCACTCGTCCCGAATGTCGAATCCGCGCCGATCCGCCACCGCGATATCGAAACGATCGCTCTAAATCGGTATCCCAGAGGGAAAACGGGCCGCCGATCAACATTACGCTCCCGTACGAGAATACTTTATTATTCTCGGAGGCGGTGCGTGGCGCGCGGAACGTACCGTTCCCGAATTAGAGTCGCTTTTTTATCCGCCTCGCCTCGGCTCCGGTTCGAACGTCGGGGAACCCGGGTCCCGGCACCGCACCTGGAGACGTTCCAAAACGCATTCGTTCGCGCGCCGAGATCGCCCGGACGCTGTCAGCGCCAAGGTGAAATGGAGAAAAAAATGCGCAGCCAGCAGAACCCGAAGCGTCGCGAGCGACCATCTTTTATTTGCCACTCGGCCCCTGCGAGCGCTCGAAACGCGGCCAACGACGGCGAAACCGGGACGGGGAATCTCGACGCTCGATTTGGCTCCGATTTTCCGCCCGGTAAGACGCACGATTTTCGAATTCGATGAATTCGTTCCTCGTTGGTTGGAGCGCGTGCATATTGTGGAACGCCTCGAGATAACAGAGGGGACCGAAGCTCCGTCGGTTTCCTCGCGTCGCCCTTGTTTCCCTTTAGTCGATTGAAGAAACGCTACTGCTTCGAGACAGTTTTGTATTTCATTTAGCGAAATGCGCGTCGACGGGTTATCCGTTATTAACGTTATTCGTTATTAATCGATTGTTTCGGACGGGATAGTTTAGCTTGGCATAGATTGGGAAGTGGCATCTTGAAATAGTTAAGCAGTTTACTGTTTGCTCTGTCGAATATTGCGCGAACGATGCACGCGCTTTGTAACCCTTCCTTGAGAAAACTGTGTCGCGAACAGTACGTTCCTCGGCAACGAGTCGCTGTTCTATTCGGCAGTGCGACACCGATGGTGTTATGCGAGTAAACCGCAACGAAACGACTCACTCGCGTTTCGGATAGAAGCTCGGGGGCAATGGAAGTTCGCGGACGATGCACGAGGCATCGCGAACTAATAAAACTGTCCGAAAAGGAATTTGGATGAATAATTTAGACCGTCTCTCGGATCGATGAGGCACGCAGGTCTTTCTGATTTTATTCCACAGCGAGCCGTCCAGATAATCAACAACCCGACACAATTTCCCTCGAGGAAAGGTGCATTTATTCCGAAAGTGAAGAAATTCCATTTAAGTCCAACCACGCTTTCCTCCTACGATATCCCGTAATTATCAATGATTCGCCACTGCTCGGGTCGGATCGATTTGTTGCTATTAGCGCAATACGCACGAGCTGTGCATAGTTTTCGGATCTAATCTCGCGACACGAACGCTCCGTCTAGCTTCTAGGAAGGCCGGAATCGCAATGGTGGTTTCGAGTGAGGAACGAACGGCGCGTTCGTAAATTGCGTGCGTTTCCCGTGGAACGGTATCCGGATCGCGGCGATCACGATTCGTCGTGACGGTGCGCGATAGGTATGCACACGCCTCAGAAGTGAAGGATGATTTCACTGCGATACGATTACGGTCTCGCGTAATGGTGCATCGCAGTTTCTGACTCGATCGAAGTAGAATTAACGAAGGTGTGCCGCGAAGGGGCCGAGTCGCGACGTTCATTCGTGGAACTCGATAGACTCGATTGTTCTTTCCTCGTGGAAATATAGTTCTTCGCGATTTGGCATCGGGCAACGATAATAACAGCTAAACTGCTCGCAGGGTTCGCGGATTTATGATTTCGTCTTGGGGGGCGACTTTGAGCCTGCTTGTTTCGCGGCACGTTGAACAGACGTTATTATATTATTTAGAAGAATCGAATTCGCTAATTATCTCATCAGAATCGTACAACGAACATTTTCCGTGCAAATGAGTCTACCGGAAGGTTCTGTCCGTTTTCCGAGTCGAAGAAAACGATGCGCTTTCGATACATTTATTAATATTTGCTGAACAACGTGACTTCCATCGTTGCAAATGTAACTTAGAAGAGCGCATGTTTAGAAGCGTGCAATGGTAAAAAGCGGCCATATAATGGCGACACTGGAGATGGTATTATCGAACAGAACTTTCCCCTAGAACGAACAAATTGCACATCAAACTCCGCGGCGCGCGAGCAATTGTACAGAGTTTCACACTGATTTACAGAAAACGAAACAACGAGCTTTCCCGTTTCCCCTACAAAAGTGGCGATAACATGAACTGTTTGCTCGACGGGAAACGAAGTGCCAGCGAAATACTGCTAATTGGCAATATTATACCGCATTTATTGTTAACCGTCGCTGTCGCGCAGCGGTAACTTCTAATTAAAAAAAAATCTCGTACCCCGGTGGACCTCTCGCGGCACACCATTCGAAAATCGCTAGATTAAACGAACTTCCTGCCTCGTCGAACGGAACGCGTCCGAGCAGCCGTCAACGCTTCGAAACGTCGCGCTCAGAATCGCGATAGACCTTCGACGAAAATCAAGTCCTACTACAAACGTATTAAACCGGCGAGTGTGTCCCGCGTATAATGTGCTCCGTCGCGAACAAATAAACCCTCGCCAACGTAAAATATTTCAAGATCCTCCTTTGACACCGTTCCTGCCCCGATTTCGCCAACGCTTTTGTCCCGGTTCGACGGGCGACACTCGTCGCCGCGGATCAAAGGATCGGTAACCGCAATTACCGGAATACGAACGAGCCCAGCCGATGCGGGGTTAATTAAGGAGGGGTGGGTGGACGGCTACGCGACAAAACAACGGGGACGAACAACTTGTACGCGAACGCCGTCGCGTTCGATTAATGATTAACGCGACCGGGCCGATCTTCGTCGTCGAGCACGACGGCGCTATTACCCCCGGGCGGGATCGAAATAGAAGCCGATCAAGCGTTGGCGAATCGCCCCGCGTTTTATCGTCGCACACGGGGCGTCAACGAGGCGACGCGATTATTTCTCTACCTTTCGTCCATTTCCGAGCGAACGGCTCGATTGAGCGAAATGAAAACGCGACGCGCGGGCGGTTCGCCGGGAGAGAAATCGATGGAATATTATTGAAGTCTCTTCGGCGTGGTGCGCGGCAGACGAGGCGTTTTAATTGTTCCACGCGTATTATCTCGACGGTGTATGTAACGAGCATCCGTTGCCTATCGCGCACTTCCCACGACGTCGATAAACGCACGCAGTCGGCCCCTGTCGCAGGGGGAACCGCATTCCGCTCTTGCCTCCTAGGTTTGACTTCTTGTCCGTATGGATAGCGGAAACGAGCGTTCGCCGTGTTCGTCGCGCGCCGCTCGAGCTTCCTTTCTATGTTTTGAAGAAAGTCGTCAGGGATGTCTGGAAATCGTGCAGACGTCGAACGCCTTTGCGGCGAAAGCAGAGGAACGATGGTAATTCGAGGTGAACTACTCCACGAAAGTCACCATTTTCTCGCTGCCTCGACCTCTGTGGAAACGATCGGGTCGTTCGACGAAAGACAGAAGAATCGGCCACATCTGGCCGAACGTTCCGCGGTCGTGTCAACTTGGTTGACATTCTGGTTGAACCAGAACCACCTCGAGCCGTTTCAAGTGGATCGACCTCGGCGATACGACCACGAGCTGCCTAATGTTCAAGCGGGGTTAAACCGATGTTGACCGGAACACCGGCGTTCCGCGAACTTGTTGCAAGTGTTCCGCGAAACGACGAAAGCTGTCGAAAGCGATAATCTGTAATCTATCATTTGCTTTAATAAAAGGGGCATCCGCGCGCATATGCTTGCTCTCATCGTCAGCTTCGCGACCGCAACGGTTTCGTCGTTGAACAAATTTGCCACGCCTTCGAAAAAGATCAGCATTCGGCTTCGCTCTACACGAGCGAACCTAGAAAACGACCGGGAAGAAACCGCACCTGCAAGTACGGTCCGCGCAACAATGTTCCACAAAATATATATCATTTCTGGTTTCCAATCGGCTAATCAACCCGACTTCCATAACCCACCCGCCCCCTTGCCGTTTACAAAGATCGTTACCGAACACAGAACTGGCCCCCTCCCCCCTTAACTTCCACCGTCATTACACTTATACGACGCATATACGTGCAAGTAACGCGTGTGTATATCGCGCGGTAAGTAGATACAACAATCGACGAGGCCGGTAATTCCGTGTACGCGGGTTCGTTCGCTTTTGTTCGCGAAAATTGTCATCCGGTGTCGGGGCCCGTGTAATTTCCATTCACGTGTCACGGGCCTGTTTCTTCTTTTTTTTTCTCTTTCTCCTCTCTTCGTTTTGTTTCATTTGCCTCGTTTTTTTTCGGCCGCGTACGGAACACCAGCGATACACAGGGGTGGTTGCAAGGGAAACGTACGGAATCCTGCGGGAGAACGCGACGAGAACTTCCACGAGCGGTGCAAGAGCGCGAGAGCGGAAGTCGGGAATGTGGGGCGGTGATGGGCCACTTCCGCTGGTCCCTGTGCACGCCTCGCAAGCCAAGTCAGTCGGACTGTGACCACGAGCGTCTCTGTCTGTCGGCGAAACCGCAGACAGACCGTCTGTCTCATCATTTCATTAAACGGTCACCGTGCGAGCCACGGTGTCGCGCTGCCACCAACTCGGTATGGTAACATCCCCCTGGGATCCCACATCCCACGGGGATACCCGTTTAGCGGGATAAAATTGGTCATACGACGAGATTCCTAGGTGCGGTCGGGACCACGGTGACTCGAGGCTCGAGGGGGACAGATCGTTTTTTGAATTAGGAAGGTCTCGTCTTATCGAGGCTGATCGGGGAAGTCGATCTTCAGGGGGCCCTCGCGCGAATTAGCGCAGTCCAATTTTTCTTTCCGGACGAGACACAGGTGGATGTCTGGATGGTCTTTCTATCGTGCGCGGTAGAATACGATTATCCACGAAACTCGTAGAAATAACCCTGGGAAGCCGCGTGTAACGAAGTGTTCGAAAGTTAAGGAACGACGCGTAACGAGCCGTGTGCCGGTAGTCGAGATTAATTGCGTCTACGTGTCCCCCGGTCTAAACGTTCTCCGTCCGAAAATCGATACGCGTTCCGACTATCGCGATCGATATACCCGAAGGAGCTGCAGCCCTTGACGCGACCGATAATCGCGAAACCAAGAGATTTACGAAACGCGCGTCGGTTCGCGAGACGAGACGATCGAACGAAAGAAGCCGCGTTCTCTGCTGTCTAATTACCGTACCTAACAGATTTTCCATTAAATAATCGATATCTACTCCGTGTAACGATATACGAACACCGTTGCGCCAATTGTCCATCGAATCGATAGACGAATTGCGAAAGAAAAAGGAGCGTGCAACGAGCAATACAGGCGGATCAGACCGCTAGGGAACATACCGGAACAGAAGAAGCTGTTTTGCCTAACAAGAAAATTCAAGTGGAAATGAAAATGAGCAGAACGGAGTCGAAGCGCGCGTCGCAGCGACGAAACGAAAAGTGTATCCGTCTTGTCGCGAGACGACTCGAGGAGAAGCGTCCAGGACCAGGCGGAGGAACAGAACGGGCCAGGACGGCCCGAAGGTTCCCGAGTTACGAGGTTGGAACGAGCCCACCTCATTGCACGAGGAGGTCACGTGAGCCTCGGGTCACTTAACTCTCGTTCTCTCGCGTGCACCTCGTTTCGGCTTTTCGGTATGCGGCCGAACGTTCCTGCTCTCCGACTACACGGCCGATTCTAGGAGCAACAGAGAACACCAGAGGCAGCCGCGAGCTCCCTTTGAGGGACAAGACGGTCGGCTGAACGAGAGGGTTGTCGATGGATGGGAATCCGTGGAGCTGATCAGTTTACGATTCTCGAGCTCGGCGCCGCAGACTCTTCTGGGCTGACTGTTTTTTGTTTTTTTTTTCTCGAAAAACGTAGGAACCGCTGGAAAGGGCAGGGGGCGGGCCATCGAGACTCGATGATTCCGGTATCTTTCGCTCACTTCCGATGGTGGAGATCGATTTCGTTCCGAGTTGCTGAATTTTTATTATTAATTGAGTTCGACGAAACTCGGGCCCAACAGGTAGGAGACCTGTCCTCCATTCACGCGAGATTTACAGATGATGATCTCTACCGACACCGTGCGTTGATGACACACCGGCTCTGGGGTCAGAGTTCGTTCCGACGCGATGACAATTCTTCTGCTGATTTCCGTTTTACTTTGAAAAAAAAATAGCAGCCGTGAAACAGTATAAAAGGTAGCCTGACACGACCCAGGAAGTTTTAACGCTGCAATATGAAAGAAGGTCCAATTATCTGTTTAAAAGGAGATCGATTCCCGTTCGATGGTCAAGGAAATATCGCGTTAACCCATTACGAAATAACGATTTAAGGGCGTGCACGCGTCAAAGGGTTAATACGGTGCGCACTGCATACAAGATATGTCGTTCACCTGTTAGACACCGGAATATAACTACTGCGTCAACGTACGCGTCCGCCTCGTGATCGCGACATAACGATTAAAGGGTTCACGTATCACGTAGAAATGCCCGCAAGAAAACTCCTCCTCCCGTCGCGGAACAAAATCGAGCAACGAATCAAAGATAGCCTACCTGCTAAAATCAGTTCGTTCCTCTTATTATCATAAAGGAGACGACATAAACCTGGAAAGTAGTTTCGGCCAATCTTCATCCGTCGTAGTTCGCGGACTCGTTTCGTGGCCGTGCGAAGCAGAGCAAAGTGGAAGGGGGGGCGGCAAAGAAACGGCCAAAGGCCACCGAATTAGCCAGGGCAAGAAAGGAGGCCCGTTAAGCACGGGAGGAAGTCAAAGAGAGTTTATTAAGGGCGACGAGCAAAAAGGAACGGAATCAATGAGCCCAGGGGGGAAAAGGTGAGAAGGAAACACGGCAGAAAGAAACGCGGCCTCTGGCCGCGAAACACGAAAGGGTAATTATAATCGTCCCTCTCTCGCTTCCTTGTTCCGTTCGACCTGTCTCCCTTGCCCTCTCCTTGTCGCTCCTGCGTCTAACTGCGGAGGGCGCCACGCGCGGAAGAGAGAGAGGCCGAGAGAGACGCAGAATGCCAGTCATAGGAGCGTAACAATGGCTTTCCATGCCGGCTCAACCAACCAGACGACCGACTGACGATCATGACGAATCGTTCCCCCTGGGATCACCGGGACCATGCCGCCACCCTGGACGCTGCTCTCGATTTTTATCGATGAATCGCTTCGATCGACTGGCCGCCTCGACTTTTCAACCGGTGTTTCGAACGGCGTTCCTAAACCCGGTTCACGTAGAGACCGGTGATAGCTTTCGAGTTCGAAGGTCGATGACGCACGCGGCGACAGAACTGCGCGTGATGAATTTTCACGGCACTTACGCGATACGAAATCGACTATGCGTATCCGTGCGAATCTCGGGTCTCTTAGGGACCGCGAACGTGCAGCAGTGGAATACCTATGAGGCGCTCGAGTTCCGATGGTGTAACGCGAACAATGTCGCGCGTGTTCCGATGCGCGATTACTTTTGCCGCAAAGTGCTTGGAATAAATGCGTTGAACGTCCGTTTGTACCCAGGCAACTTACGGTAGATCCTTCTGAAATCGTCGAACGCGCAACCAGAGCGTCGATCGAGTTGAAACGACTTCGGATCGTTTAACCAGCCGTAGCCCAAAAATCATCCACGAGGGGGCGGTTTCTTTTTTAAGAGATTAAGTCGTTGGCGTTTAATATGCATCGCGAATCGCGACGGGTTAGCGGCGTGAAAAAACGATCAGCCGGGAAAATGAAAACGCGAGCGGAGTTTACGGGCCCTCGCCCGGTTAACCAACCTTGGGGATCGACGGCGAAAAACGCTGTTCGTATACGCAATCG
Organism: Nomada fucata; assembly: GCA_948146005.1. Taxonomy (NCBI): domain Eukaryota; kingdom Metazoa; phylum Arthropoda; class Insecta; order Hymenoptera; family Apidae; genus Nomada; species Nomada fucata. Next base: position 29,976,314 of record OX411276.1, read on the forward strand.
TTAATGGACGCCATAAGACCGTTATTATCCGCGGTATAACATCGTTATGCAGCTATAACATTCGATGTTTATCGCGCGAACACGGCGGCTGCGTTTTAATCGCGCGTCAAGCAGCCGCGGATACCGGTCGAATGGAACGATGGACATTAAAAAGCCGGCAGAAAGAGAAATATTAAGCGGACGGGGAAGAGGAAACGGAAAAGAAGCGAGGAAAAATTGTGACCGTGGAAGCCTCCTCGCGGAGAGATACTTATCAGCGCGAAAGAAGCCACCGCGAACGGAGGGGGAAGCGGTGTTTTACGACGACGATAGCGACCGGTAACGCACGAATGTAATAAAGCAGGAACGCGATTCATTTTCATTTTTTTTTTTTTTTTTTTACCGCGAACACCAGCGCAATCTGTGCGAAATTATGCGCGCGTGTATCGAACCGGCGATAGAGAAACGAACGGGGGAACGCGAGATACGGGAAGCGATATTTTTGCCGACGATATTGTCGCGAGTCGCTGGAAGGAAAAACGTGGAAACGAGAGTGGCGAACCGCGCCTGGCCGCGGCTACAAGCTGTGCTTTAATTAACGTGAAATCTCCGCGCGAAACGGATTAAACGAATTTCGCGAAGCACGTACAGACACGCGCGTACCTTGCGTCCGCTTCGCCGCGTTGAAAGTGCGATCGGAACCGAGCGTACGATTCCGCGAAGAGTGACAATGCGCGTTGCTTTCGACGCACGATTGTTTCATTCGGTTGTCGCCGATGAAATATTGCGCACAGCGTCGCACAATCGACGTCCATAATGGCCGCACGGGTGGATCGCGCAAAATATTTCAAAAGCTGCCCCCGCACAAATCGATTCAGAGATCCTTCGTTTTGCGCGTTCCTGCGATAGCCCCGATTCCGTACTCCTCGCGGACAAGCGTTCGCGAAGGATCTGGCGGCCTCGCGGAATTCGCGTACCAAATTGGAGAGAGTTAAACGCGCTCCTCGAATTTCCGTCGATTCGTTCATCGTTCGAAAAATTGCACGATCGCTGTGTCGCTGCTCCGACTGCAAGAATACATTACCGTCGAACCATATTATCGTAGCGCAAGCGTCCGCGACTCAATCGAACGTTGGGTCGTTGATTAAAACACAGTGTACTTGCGTGCACCGCGGTCGTTCCGACGATTACCATTTTATTAGCATTCGCTGTTCAAAGGCTTTTCACTCGAACGGATCGGGGCGTTCCGGTAGCGGGTTATTATCAAAATTCGAATGCAAAGCGAATACGGATTGTTAATTGTCCCTACGACGACACATTGTTTCAGTCGAAAGCGGCGAAAAGTATCGGGCGCGTCGTGCGTTCTGGCGAAAAGTAGCGAGATGCGATTGAAAAGCCTGGAGAACGCGAACGGCCGATCGTACGGAAAACAAAGGGTTCCGAATCGTTCGCGTGAGAAACGCGTTACTTTCTCCTTCGTGTTTCGATGCCGAGAAAAACTTCGGCATCGGGACGTTTCTTACTTGATATATGCTCAGTCTGGAATGCGTTCCACGCGATTAATGACGTTCGTTTCAGCATTCGCGCACGGCCATTCCCGTGAACAAATTCGCTTCCTGTTTAACGACGTTACAGGCTCGGGTCGGGGTCGTTAATTCTGTAAATTACACGTACGCGTTGCTTGAATAATGTCCGATGCTGTTTCTAAGTCATTCGCGCGGCATGGGGATATCTAATAACGCTTGGGATAGATTAGAATTATGCGTTGATACGTTAACTGCGCACGCTATCGAGGACCAGGTTTCACGTTCTAGACGGCATTCACGAACGGTGGATGTTGTCTGGTCCGATCTGGAATTCTTTATCGCAATGTGGTGCACGAAATTGCAGCCGCCATTTATAGATTCATTTTCAAACGGGCGATCCTCGCCGAAGGCGGCACAATTCTGGCAGTTCCAAAGCGGCGATTAAATTCGACCCCCGTGACCCGGACACTCCGTCATTTTTAGATTGCAATTCTTTTCGTTATTAACAAAATACAGACCATATAGGCGCAATATTAATCGTCAAAGGTCCCCTTACGAGTGCAAGTAATATCGAGGACCACGAAAATATCGACAACGTCTTCCCGTAAGAGAATTGTGGTACCATTAATCCGTCCGATAAATAACGATCCCGGTAATCCAATAAACAATCTCCATGCGTTTCCCTGCCCATCGGGTACCCTCTAAACAGGAAGCCCCGATCGCCCTCTAATAAACGAACCCGCAGGTGGAAGCAGCCCGTTCCTCTTACACCGAACCAAAAAGGAAAGAAAGAGCCGAACGAAAAGAGAAGAAAAAAAAACAGCCTATCGATCCCTTCGATCAACCGAAAACCCCGCGCCGTCGTTTCCCGACTCCCTTTCCGAAAAACGAAAAAAAAGGATTCCCTCCGTCGCTCGCGCAAGAACCCAACCCGTTCGTACGTGCAAATAAGCACTCCGGTGCCCATCGACGCCGCCGATCTCGCGGCGAAGCGGTGAAAGCGAGCGAGACGGGGCACTCCGCAACGGCGGAGGATCAACGGGGACAGGGGATTCTTTATCGCGGTCGTAGTGGCCGCGCGAAGGAGACAGAAAAAAAGCGAGAGATGGTCGAGTCGGTATCAATCGGGCTCTCTCGGCGCCGCGCAACAGACGGAGGCGAGTGCACCGCGGGCATGTCCGGGGCTGGGGGGCGAAGCGAGACGGATACACTAACCAGACGCATACCTGCACGCACGTACACTCGAGGCGTATGTACGGGTGCACGTGCTTCGAACGGAACGGGCGAAAAAGAGAAAGATAAGAGAAGCGGCGCGCGATGCTCGCGGTGAGCGAGTGGAGGGAGAGAGAGAGAAAGAGAGAGAGCGGGAGAGGATTAACGCGAAGGAGACGAGGGAAGGTGAACGCGCGAGAGAGCCGAGAGGGCTGTGCAAAGGAAGCCGAAGGTCTCGCGCTCTCTCGCCGTATTGTACAGAGATAATATGTACTACACCGAGAGCGTGCACGTGCACGGGCGTTGGAGCGAGCGTACCCACGTGTCCGCGGGTAGGTTGCACGGTTCGGAGAGTAACGAAGAACGAGAGTGGTATATATCTCTCTTCCCCTCCCCCCCACGGTCGTCTTCCTCGTCGCCTTTTTGCGAGCAGCGCGATGCACCGCGGCCGTGCCGCATACATACCCCGTTTCCTAAACTTTCTAGCGGCCTCCGCGCGTGGTTAGGTGCACGCCGCGACCAGCTGGGAAACCCGTGAGACGCGTCGACGGCGCACAGTGGCGCAAAATGCGAAATTCAGCGACATTCGGGCGAAAAGTCAACTCTCAAAAGGGAACTTTGCTTCCATAATGTCGCGTAACGACCGCAACCGTAACGGACAGTCGAAGTTGGAGGTTTTTCAAGAGGGCATTTCTCATCGGACGAAATGGCTGGTTTCCTTTAGAACGCCCCTGGGATTCTTTTTAATCATATCACTTCCAAAAGTGGCACGTCCAAGTTGCGAACGACAGCTGTCAATTAAGCATTACTGTTCGTAATGCATTAAAAACGTTACAGTGGATGCAGACACGGAGCATCTTTCGAGTGCCGAAAAAAGTTCGACGTTCGAACAAAGCGGAACATTTGCAACATTCTCTCCCCTGTTTAATTCTGCAAGTATTAGTTCCCACTTCGTCCTACTTCACGAATTATTATTAGTTAAAACCGTTCGCGTCACTGTTGGTATACGTACGTAGATGCTTCGAGCGTAAAGTATATCACATTGTCCGCCATTCAAATTGTAAAGTAATAGGGTAGATCGGGGCGAAACCGATCGAAATAAGTATTTCAGTTGAAATTTGTTACTTTACCACGGGAAAAATCGTTTAGGTCGTGCATACGCTCTTCGTGCCCCTTCTATATATATCTTTCGATTGTCTTTTTATTGTTTTAAAGATGGTTCGCACATACATCAGAGAGGTAGTGACATTGCATTTATTGTAACGAGAAATTCATTCATCCACCTGTGGAGGATTGGACGCAGTGCAATACCTGTGAAGGGTGGCGCCACGAAAACCGTGCGAATATAAGTGGTGCTCAAGGACAATATACTTGCCACCCCAAGTTATATTTTATAAAGTTATGGCCAAAGATCGTTTTACGACAATTTGTTTGTTTTCTTAGAGATATTCGGAATATCCGATTCGCCCGATACTTTCCACTTTTCCGTCTTTCTTCTATAAAAGAGGAATATTTTAATTCGTTCATATTTTCTATTACGAATGTTCGTGTCAAATGGGCACCCGTTACGAATTTATAATAAAATATTGCGTTTCCGAATTTGGTGGGCAGAATGATTGGTACCGCGAAGCCGATGGTTCGTTTTTTTTATACTGCGCGACTTTGTGAGTTCTGGTATCGCATTGCGAACCGCACGACTGAGATCATATTTTCGTAGTACATTCAATTATATCGGGTTGCCGCGAAAGATCATTTTGTTTCGGGCAATTCTTCGTCCCACCGGAAGCATCGTGATACCATTTTATGACATTTTCTCTACTCTCATTTCTGTTCAATTGTCGACTAAACGTCGCCCAATAAAACCGTGCGGTTAAACTGCGACATGAGGTTCCGGGATGGACGTAATAGTTCGAAGGTGTCGCCAGAGAAACGTATGGCATATACGGGTCTGAAGGGACCCGCGACTGGAGGACGCGTAAACATGGCCGTGCGACCGTTCCGGACCCAGTGCGCGATCGAAAATTCCAATGCTGCGTCTTTCGACCGCGTTTGCAATAAAGTAGCCTGCTCGAAAAATTGTTCGCAACGATTCCCGTAAAACCGTTCGGACAGAACTCTGACCCCAGCGTACCCAAATGTACCCCCACCATTTTGCGATGCCACGCGCTCTACCCTTCGCAGTTATTAACCCTCGACACGTTCGCGGATTTGAATCGCCAGAGCAATAATTGTAATTGCGATGCGAGCCATTGAATTTCGTAACCCGCGTTATCACGCGTTCAATTCTATACAGCCTCTGCGCGCTTCTCTAAAACAAAAAAGAAACCTCAATCGAAAACACCAGCAAATGGAAGAAATCGACCGAAACGATTCAACGTAAAAATACTAAAAGCCATCCCCCGCACCCAAAAAGAAAATCTTCCCTATCTTTCTCCGCCTTTTTCCTTCTCGCCCCTCTCAGCACACCGCCCCTCTCAGTTTATTTATCGAATCGAACCAGCATCGCCTCGTGCGCGACGAGCACCCGGGTGCACGCCCGGAGTACCGGTAGCGCCGAAGAATCCCGCTGCACGGGGCAAAGACAGCAGGAGGAACGAAAAGAGAGCGTGCACAATCGGAAAGGGGGCACCAGCCCGGCGACTCGCAAGACGGGGAGGAACTCCTCGAGGTTGGGGTTGGATCTCGTTACGCGGCGGGCCGCTATCCGGAGAGTCGAATCGAGACGCGGCCGTACATGGACCCGGGGACGCCGTAATTCCCCTCGTGGTCTCAGCGGAGGCATCGATGCACGGATTCCCGCGTGCCCACGCTGCACCGTGGCGGGCATTCTAACCGAAGGGACAGCCGACGAAGGGAGTAAGAGGCTCGGTGGTAACGTCGGGACGAACGGCTACGCAGCTACAATCGGGTCGCGCGATTGATACAATTCCTGCGTGGACGACGACGGGGAATCTTCCGCGCGGCGTTGAAGCCGGGACGGGATCGTGGATTCGCGAGAGGGTCGCCGGGATGGAAACGCGGCGTAAAACGTGGACGAGAAACGCGGCGAGCGATCCAATAACGCGCGATTCCTGATAGCGACGAGCGAAGGGGTCGCCGGAAGGGAGAGCACGGGAGCCTGAATTTCATAAGAGAAGGGGATGAAGGAAAGTTGAGGCTGAGACAGCGGGTCAGAGAGAGAGAGAGAGAGAGAAAGGGAGGGAGAGAAAGAGAGAGATACGATCCCGTTGTCAGTAACACTCCCCGTAGAATACGTAGGACCTCGAACTCGTCTGCGGATCGATACCGAGTTCCTGGTGGACTCGCGAAAGGGGGGCTTCAGGAGGGGTCTGGGGTGGTAGAAGAGGCAGCGGACGAGGGGAGGGATAGCCGGTGGTGTTTGTAGGGTGCGGGGGTGGACTGACACAGGGACGCCTCGGGGGTGTTTCCATGGTGACGAGAATTATCGTCCCGGGGTGGGTGTGGGGTCTCTGTCCTCCTCGCTCTCGGCCCCCCTTCTCGTCACCTCTCTCTCTCGCCCTTGGACTATCCTAGTAGTAGTACCAACGCGGGTGCGTGCCCTTTTTTTCTCCTTCTTCCAGCGACACTTCGGCGTTTCCAACGCCGTTGCCGGGGAAGGAGTTGCGTTCCTCTCTCAGGTGGGAGGGGTACAACGGTCTGGTGGAATACGGGGAAGAAGAAAAAAAAGAAGAAAAAGTAAAGGGAACAAGGGAGTAGAGTGATTAGCTGGTGCGTCGGGGTTTGCCTCGCCGAAAGGGAAATTAGAAAATTGTACGGGGACGTCGCGTCCCTCGCGGCGGGACGAGATGGCTTTCTGTTGGCGCGAATTCGGTGCGGGTAATTCGCTCGGAAACAGGTTCTCCTGTGCGCCGGCAAAGAGGCGAACAAGGCGGAATCATCGGCGGTCTCGTAAACGGGCCCGCGAAACGGCAGGAGAGGGGGGCAACGAGCTCGACGGGCCCGATGCGGCCGTTTCATCTGGAAGCGTCGCTCCAGAGCGAGGGCCGCCCGTCGAAGACCGCTGGAGTATCGTAATCCGCGAGGCGGCCAGATTCCCGGTTAACCAGACGACTGGCTGGACCCCATTTCGTCCGTTGGGTCGTCTGCTCGTCGTCGAGACGATGCCGTCGAACGCGCGGCGTTAAACAACTCGCCGAACCAGACCGGCAGCTCGACGTCTCGTTATCTTCGATCGTGCCTGCGACGAACCGTAACGAATCGAACGATAATCTGGCGAGCAGCGCCGAAACGGGACGAGAAATCTTGCTGTATCTCGGCGAAACGGATGTAGAGAGCGGGGAGAAGCGTCGCGGACAAGATCGTGCAAGAAAATCGACGACGACGGGCGACGCCGCGTCTCCGTTCGATAATTCCCGGCGACATTAACGGATTCAAATTCAGCGGACGGCGGGCGATCCGGAGGCACGATCGAAACCGATGATCTCACCTCGAGATATCGATACTAACGTCGAGGTCGTTGGGTCTCGCGCCGTGGAAAGTTCCACTTGGCACGAGAGAGGCAGGGAACCTGCGCAGACGTGGTACGCGATACGGTAGGCTCGCGCGCAGACCGAACACCGCCGATCTGTATCTCCGCTCCTGGACGAGATATCGTCGCGATTCTTTTTCCGTTCGATTCTGCACCATTTCGCAGCCCCACCTTTCGAATTTCACGCGGATCGGTCGAGAATCATAGGAGTTACGACGATTTCCCGGGAGGCCGCCGAGACGATCGTTCCCGCGACAAATATCGACCCCCCTCGGCAAATATCGATCGGGGCGTGTTGCGCGAAGTTCGCGTAGGATCGGTAACGGTGCGTGCGAATGGTACGCGGGTCGTTGCTGGTTTTCAGCGACGAAAAATTCGACGCCGGCGAAGGAGACGGCGCTCTCGCGGAACGCCGATTCCGTAACTTCACTTTCGCGTCTTCCGCCTCGTCCGATGGACAGCGAAGTTCGGCGTGTTTGTATAGCCGGTGGAACGATTGGCCGCGCTTAACGGGCGCTGGTTTACGTTTAAGGAGGATGTAAATCGACGCGCAACGCGGATTCTGTCCGCGAACAAAAGGAGGGTGTGGCGGATTCGCGTCGGTTCACGGCGAGAAATCAAAAATAGAATGACCCATGAAGAACGGCACGATTCGCGGATACTGGAGCGCGTGAAATTTCGAGGCGCGGAATGTTTAGGGTTTATCAGTCGCTCCGCTGCTACCGGTTTCCCGTAATTCCGTCGTCGTTTCTCCGCAGCCATTCGCTTAGAACCGGAAAGGTTCGTCGTCGCTCGCGCTGGGCGTCGAAAGGTCTGATAGGTGCGTTTCGTTTCTGGTCGGATCAAAGTTCGAGCAAGACATTTGTCGTTTCGTGGCGCACGTTTCGAGATAGCAGAGAGACAGAGAGAGAGTGCGGTATTGGGTAAGCGGTCCGTCGAATGCCAGAGTGAAAGTTGAAAAGAATTGGGATAACCGCTTGTGACAAGGATTATCGAAGTTGCCGAGAACAATGCGCAAGCATTGCTCTTAACAATCGCCGCATACTCGTGTGCACGATGATGCTCGCAAAGTGAAGTACGCTTCGCGTATCGCCGCGGGACGAAATGAAGGGGAGCATCTGTTGCGGGAGGAAAGGAGGAACGTAGAAAATGGGGGTGGAGGATAGAGCAAGTCGAGGCGATAGAGAAAGCAACCAGGGCCGGTCTGCCGCACTCGTGCTTGGGACGAGTTTCGAGGGAAGGACCCAGAGCCTGCCAAGCTAACAAAATGGTAGGACCCACCACGCCGGGCTCAAAATCGAGCAACAAGTTCCGGGCCGCCTCTGGCCCCTGCATCGTGCGCGCCGAATATAAACCGGAGGTTCCTCGGTTTCCTCGAAACAGTCGAGGAAATCTCGTACCTTCCGCGTCCATTTTCGCGCGGCCCCCTCTGCGTTCACGGCCGTTCTTTCCCCGGAATATCTTTCGTCCCGCGGACGACGAAGCGACGCTGCAGCGCCGTTGAAGCTTCCTCGAGGAAATTTCGCGGCGAGCTGCGCAAGTGTCTTCCGCGAAATAAATTCGTTTCGCGTCGCGTCGCCTCGAAATTCTGTATTCTTCCTCTTAGAGCCGCGGTTGAACCTCCGTAGCGCGATAACTATCGCAGGGGTGAAAATTTGGTACGCCGTTTCATTGGACGGGTTTAGCGTTTCATTGATCGAACGAAACGATTCGATCGGATGGACGGCCGTTTATGAGCGACTCACCGGAGGCGAAGTGGGTCATGCATATTTCGACTATCGCCGCAAGTCGGAACGTTTCGTCGTCTATCTAATTACCAGCATCGTCTGTCGACCGTGCACGAGTAGAATTAATGGACGACTCGACGGAGAACGCGCTGAACAAGCATCGGACGGCTGTACGCTGTCCCGCGCGAATTACGGGAAAATCAATTTCGTAATAACGTAACGACCGTGTCAATTAGCGGAACGCGGCCGCAAAAATCCGATACCCTTCCAATCGGTGGACTTTCGTCGAGGTTTTTTGCGTTTCGCGAAAGATTGCCGTCCGACGAGGCATTCCTTCCTATTGAATCATCGAGACTGCAATTACGGGATTAACAGTCGCTATCCGGGCGAATTGAAAAACCTCCTTACTATATCCAGCTGTGAGTAGTCACTGATATTAAGGATTGGTATGTTGTACCTAGTCGAATGAAACCCAACGAACTGCAGTTATCAACGGAATCAATGAAAAAGTGAAGTAGACGCACGTCGCGCGTACATTCTTCGCCAAGTACGCACGCCGAACCACCTTTCCAGCTACCTTTCCGATTTCGTTTATCAGAGATTCATTTTCTTTCGACTGTCATCGACATCGAGGGCTCCCGATATCGTATCGAAACCGAGTCGATCAATTCCTCCGTATCCCCGATCTCCGTCCGCGAGCACTGCGAGCGCAATCCTAACAAATCAGTAGCTGCGTATCTTTATTCCCCTCCCCGGTCACTCGGACCGATCCGAGCAATACCTGTCGCGGGTTTATCTAGTACCAGCCGAGAATACTTCCCCCCCCCCCCACCTGGCCATCCGGAGAAAGCGTGCTTCAAAATCGAACGAGTGCCGACACTTCGATCCCGATACGGTATCTATCGCGTGTCTGGCGCATTGTCTCTATTTTATCGTCGACCAGCGCACTGCCGAACTGTGCACGAAACGTAAAAGGAACGTCCTCGGCCTCTTCCCACGCGTTATCGCGAGACGCCGAGAACCGTTTTTTTCTCTTCTCTTTCTTGCCGCAGCTGAATTCTGATTCGGGAGCCCCGTTTATCGAGCGGCGCCGAAACGCGAGCGTTGCGCTCCGCGCGACGGTCCGTTCACGGAGGCGGCACTTTGTTCGCGTTTATTAACGGACGATCGTAAGTTACGACCGACCGATAACCGAGGTCCGTTCCTTCGAATCGGGGAAACGTGGATCAGTGGCGACGAATCTCGCGTCCGTTCAACGCCGCACCCTCGGCGACCCTCGCGACGATACGCAAAGTTCCACGCTTGATTATGGAGTTCGCGCGTCGTTTTAGCCCGTATTTACGTAATTTCCGAGCGGCCAGCGCACCTTTGTTGCATGCTCGCGTTATAAGATCGAACTATACACCGGCGAGCAGGAAAAATGGTTCGGCGTTTATGGTTTCGACCGATCGATTTGGGATATTTCGCGCGGCTCGCGTCAGTTTATATCTCGCATAATTGATGGGCCCGTTGGGACCGTCGCTCGATGGCATTTCGGACGAGTGGAGAATCGCTTACGGTGAGACAATTTACGTTCGTTAGGCGATCGCGACAAATATAAAACGACATCTATTATACAAATCGTAGATAGATACCGTTTCTATCTCATTCGTTTGAGAAACGAACGCTTTCGCCGGCGGGCAATATTTATCAACTTAAATTCAGATCCGCCGGCCTGAATACGCTCGCCAAATATATATCGAAGCCGAGGCGCAGCTTTGAATCGCCGTTCTCAGGTTTTAAATACGGCTGTGTACGTTGGGTGCCGAGCGCCAGGTACGAAATTCGAGTCGATCGTTTCCTTCCATTATTCGACCAGCGTCATCGCGGAAAGGAAAGCGCAAAGCTGAGGTGCGCTTCGAAACACGGACAGAGGGTAAGGAAATTCATGCTCGTGCTGAAACCGCCTTTAATCGACACCACATCCGCCTGTACAATGACGAACATTTACAATTCCTTCGTTTACATTCTTGAAGAAGTATCGCATAACCCGCGACACGCCGCGGACGCGCCGTAAACGTCCTTTAGGAGGAACTGTAGAAAATTCTCGAGTTTCCACCCGAAAATCGCGCAGAGAAACGCACGCGTCGGAACGGTCGTCGCGCGATTGCTCGACATCCGTTCGTTTTCCAGGCAAAACGACCAAGCAGAAAAGATACTCGTTCGCCGTTACCTAATCAGCGGAGGCTCTCGAGCGTCGAGAGGTTTTTCAATGTTGCTCGCGCGCCTGCACGTATACGTGGGAGTCGCGGCGTTCCGCTCGAACCAGCGGAGCGCATTTAAGCGCCGTGAGACGAGTCCGCGCGATAACACGCGTCCGATAACGCGACAACGTACGCTCGCTTTCCTCGTTACGTTGCTTCGTGGCGACTCGGTGTACGTGTGTCTACATACATTTATACATTATATATACATGTGTACACGCGGATGTATGGACATGGATACGTGTTGCACGCACACAACGAATCCGGAACGGTCTACACAAGGCGCTGTGCGTCGTTCCGTATAAACAGCGGCGCATTGCGCCAAGCCTGTGCGCCGCGGCGTGCTCCCGTCGTTGAATTAATAATCGAACTTACGTGGGTAGCTGCTCGTCTACCGGGTGTCTGCTGGTGTATATACTTGACGAATCGTTCGGTAAGCGCCACTTGGCCGAGGGGACCGAAGTCTACACCTGAAGACAAGGAAACGGGCCATTAGATATAGAAACGTCTCGACTCGCGAATTGTATAACGCCTGAGTCTCGAGTTTATACTCGGAAGCGTCGAGCGGGGAAATCGTATTTGGTCTCTTAATATCGAAACGTGTTAGGTAGTTGCGTAGATGTGTAACATGCGTGCCGCGCGCGTACGGTCGTACGCGCGAAAGGGTTAATAATAGATACCAATTTGCTGAACGCGGACGAGGTTCCCCATGATAATTACTCGGCTGGGTTTTTGCGACCAATCGAAGCTTTCGAACATTTATATTTGTCGGACTAATCGGAGATACGGCCGGTCGAATGTACGCGTACTCGAGTATTCTGCATTCAGGATGCGCCGAAGAGTTTCCAGTTACTCGGCGGCTATCTGTTAAACAAGGATCGTTTGCTCGACGCGCGAATAGTTACAAATTCTAACGTACAAGAACCACCGCCACGAGGATATATAACCGCTGTATTCCGCGACGCGGATGGATGTTAAGCAACTTGAAGTGCGCGAAGTTTATTCAGCTACCGCCGCGTTACATATTCATCGGTTAATCCGGTAAAACTCCGAAAGCGTATGAACTGGCTCAGAATACCGAGAGACTATCAAGAATTTACAAAGCCGCGGTGCCGGTTACTCCAGCCGAGCTTCGAATAATATATTGAAAACGATATCGAATGAAACATGCATCGACGTGCCGTTTTCGAGCGCGGCAATTGAAGATGGCACAGAAGCAATGAGAGATGAAAAAACTGAAGGGGGACGCGTTTAGGAATGGTCGAAGACGGTCGCGCGTCGATCGGTGATCATTTTGGACCGTATGCAGTTGAAAGATGCTCGAGTAAAATGATATCGCCAGAAGTTTCACGAGCAACGCCCGATCGACTGCGATCTGTATTCGTATCCAATAACCCGATCGATAGAACTCGAACGATGCCCTCAAAATCCACCAGTGACGCTTCAAAAACAAAGAGGCGACCGCAGCAATGGCAGTTGCCGTTAAAAAATGGAGAAATTCCGATTGGAACCATTGGATCGCGTCAAGATGTGCGGCCGCGTGCCCTAACTTAAAACATCGATTATCTAGGAAACTATTAATCGTAGACAGGTCGGACTTGCACAAGGAAACATGACAAATGGTACAGATCGATGCATGGAAAGTTTCACGCGGATATCGTTAACCGATTCCGAGATATTAAATGGCCGCTTTTTCCAACCAAGCCGCCGGCTTCAACTCGACTCTCCTGGTCTCCCTCGAAGGAACGCGAGCGCGCGCGCGCATCTCGAAACTGCTCGAATGCCTCGACCACAGTTTCTTGCACTATTCATTTCCCCCAAGATACTGCGGTTTTTCGTCGCAGACAACCGCTAATTAATTACGTAATCATAGGCCACGATCCACGAATTGCGCAACGCGAGCGATATCATTAGAAACAAAATGACCGCCGAGCGACGCGACGAATCAATATATCGATGATCGATTTCCGCCCATTGCGCAACTATTAATCGATGGGTGGCATCGCGTAATGCGCCAGCGGCGAATTAAAAATCGTTGCGCGAGATATATCGATCGCGGCATACGCGGCTGCAATACCGAACGGCTTCCAGCGTTGATCGCTTTTTACAGATAACCCGTACGATATTCGAATGGCAAGAAAGTATTGTCATGAATATTGAATATTTTTCGGTCTTTCGCGTGCAACAGTTCGGGAGTGATTCCGTGCAGCGTTGCCGTTCTTGTTGTCCCGCGGTTCGCACAGAATCTGCCCTCGATCGGTCGATCTCGCCGCATTGGCAATCGATAATCATCGTTACGAGTGCACGCCATGTTGAAAATCGAACGGCCTCGCACGTTTCTCTGCGATTCTTCCGCGTCTACTTCATTCGATTAATCGCGAAGAACCGCGTCGATGGACTGCGATCTCTTAACCTGTGAGCGATTTCTTTTTAACCTCGAACGCGATCCGCAGGCACCGGAGGGCGGAATGGATCGTAGATCTGATACAATGGTCCTGTGGATACGAGAGGTTCCGCTAACCCGCGAGGGAATGTCGTGCAACGTGTAAACGGATTTGAACGTTTCGCAAGAGATTTTTAAGGGTAACGAGCGTTTCATTCGATTGAGATCCGCGAAGAACGCGCCACGCCCTGCTTTCGGCGTTGCCGTGTCCGCGATGGACGGCCCGCATAATGAGAAACACGAATCAGTGGCCTCATCGTTCTCCCGTATCTTTGGTCGCGTGCGTTGCGCCTCCGTGCGCATTTGCCTTTGCTTATCACGTTCTTGCGCAGCTTTAATTAGCTTGCCGCCATCAATCGGACATTGCGCACCCGCTTTCTTTTTTCATTTATTACGCGGACTTATCTTTCCGGCAGTAGCCATAAAAGCGGTACCGTATGGCTGAACAGTGTATTATCGTGCATGAATTCGTGTAATATGGATTTTCGTAGTCCATGTGGCGTACAGGTTAAGATGATGCGTATTCGAAGACAAATTAGTACTGTATATAGGCATTGGGCACCCTTCAGTGGTAGCTGGATTGTTTTTTGTGACTGTTCCGTAGAATCATTAGCACCTGCCTGTGTAACTAATCTTCCCCGTACGTAATCGATATCATATTCGAAAATTGAAACAGCTTCTGTCTGGAGTTCGCCACCGTTTGCGGTACAAATCGGTGTCTGTGCTGAACCGCTTCGAACAAGCAAGCAGCTCGAGGCTGCTCGGAAGAGAATTCAAAAAGCGGTATCAAGAAGATTAAGAAGGTTGCCTTGAAGGTGCGAACTGTAGGGACCGCGATGACGGCAAGGAACAAAGGAGAGCATTGCCTGTGCGGGGGCAAGAAAGAAAAGGAGGGGAAATGCCATAACGCTGCGTACCCGCGGTACGCCATCTACATCGGCTTTGTGTATTCCATGGTTGCGCAATAGCGCGCGCCTCGAGAAAGCCGAACTCACGCTGGCATTTTTGCTTTTGTGCGTCGATCGCAGGATCGCGCGCAGTATTTCGTATGTGCGACAATTGATTGCGCTGCAAAGGGAGGCGAACCTCGAATCCGACGGGGGTAAAAGGGAGAAGGGGAAAACGAAGTCGTAAAAGAGGGTACGCAACTCCCATCGCGCGAAAAGCCATACGAGTAAGGGTACCCAAGGCAAGAGAGACGGATTACGGAACGGACAAGTTAGAGGGGGTGAAGGGAGAAAAGGGAACGCGCAGAGAACGGAAGACGCGGACAAAGAGACGAAGAAAGGGGAAGGTGCATGCGATGAGAGAAAGGGTGGGGAAGAGAGCAAAGGAGAGAAAGATCGGTCTCTCTGTGCAGAGCGTAGTGGTTATAAAGAGAAGCGGCATCGTTGCACGGCTACTTGGCTCTCCAGGGCCAGGATATTTCAATACCGACGGTGGTCGGCCACCGCCGACGTGGGTTATGGAGAGGGGAAATGCTTGTGACGATGTGCGCTCGTATATATGTACTTCCCCTCTGGTCCCTCACCCACGTTCCCGCCCTACGCGGTTGTACATACGCGATATGTACGACTTTACACACCCGTGGGCGTTCAAGAGAAAGGAAGAGAGAGAACGAGATATGACCGATGGCACGGTAGCGCTCCGCTATTCGGGTTTCCTACACGAGGGGAAGAATGATGGGGAAGGGAAAGAGAGTCTCTGTCTCTGTTTTAACGTACACAGAGGGGGAAAGTTGCGGCAAAACGGAAAGGCTGCCGACAAGGGGAATACAGAGACGCGCGCGGCACGGCGATGGGAACCTCGACTGCACCGTCGACCGACGATTGTCATGAGCCCGCCCTCCCGACGAGTCGAGGGGAACGGACGTGGGCTGTGCCACTCGTTGATTGGTCGTTGCGTAGTGCGGGACACGAAGCGTTGGTGGCGCCTCGAGAAATCCGCCAATCGAGCGCCACCGTCGTTGCTTTTTTATCCTGCTATTTACACCGAAGGACGGAGAAGAGCAGGCTCCCCCATCTGACTTTCTCACTCCTTTTCTATCCCTCTCCTTTTCCAACGCTCGACCGCTCTCCCTGTGTGTTCGTCAGCACGGGAGAGGACACTCTCGTTTCGGGATCCGTTGAGGTTGCACACGTTTTTACGAAGAGCGCCGCCCGTTTACTGCGACGCGCTCTCTTCGACGTCGATACATTCGATACAGCGTAGTACTGTAATAAAGAGTTCGCGATTTTGTCGATTAATCCGTTTCAAAAGTCTGTTTACCGTAAAAGCATCGTATACGACGGCCGATGCTGTGCGGTAGTGTTATGTAGTGTGTGACAGTACGTCGCAAGAGGACACAGTGTTGCCAGATCGTAGGCGCGAATACACGGCAAAAGCGGCATCTCGATCCGCGATACATCGCGTTCAAACCGCGCGTGCGTTTACGAAAAGACACGGTGATTGATTCGTCTAGAGTGTACCAGTGTATCGCAAACATTACGAAGGCATAGTGGATTCTCGAGTTTCACTGGTAATACGCCAGTGACATTTGGAGCGGTGCTATCGACGAAATAGAGTTGGCAACGTCGCATCGACTGCTCTTGCACACAAACACACGCATACACGTACCTAGAAGGGAACTTGGGGTGGCTGGCTAGCAGGCAGGCAGGCAAACAGGCAGGCAGGCAGCTTTCTTGTTCCGAGGACGGCGCTCCTGGTCGCGCTGTCTCTCTTTTCTACCTCCATTGCGCTTGCTCTTCATTCCCTCTTCTCCCTACCCTTCTCGTCCATGGTCACTCATCACACTCTCCTTCTTCTGTTTTCTCTCTCATTCTAGCCCTCTTGTGCGGCGCACGTACCGTTGAGAGCTTCTCCCTTCCCCTTCGATACTCTTTCTCTGCCGTTACCCCCTCCCATCCTAACCTCGAGCGGGTCGGGCGAGTCCACTAAGCTTGCGAGGGGAGTTCGGCAGACCTCGGCTCTAGTCGGCCTCGATCCGCAGAATGTGCTAGACGTTGTGAGTCGGTCGCTTCAATTTTTGAATATTCGTATGCAAAGAGGCTGTACAGTGTTCACGGGGCTTGGAAACGCTTTTCCGCACTTGATTTGCGGATTCGCAACTTGCTAGTGCCTGTATCGACGTTAGTTTTCACCATCAGTTTGGGACGCACTCGACCAGCGTATATCCGTACGACGGCCATGTTTGGTGTTTACGAGGTGAGGGGGAACTGCTGACGTCACGAACCCCGATCTTGCACGAAGGGAGCAGCAGCACCAGCAGAAACAGAAAACGTGTTGCCGGCCAACACACACCAAGTCCGTACACGGTTCCGAAAGATACGAAACACTGTCGAGTGTATCAAGTGCTCAACGAATATCGTACACAGGATTATTGTGCGGTGAACACACGAAGAAGAAACTCGCGGCGCGCAAACTGTGCCGCTTGAAATTCCCTTCCCGATGGGACGTGCGTGTACGCCGACTTCGCTCGTGTTCGCCGGTCTTGCCGCGACTACTGGCCTTTCAAAAAACATCGGTCGCATTGCCGCCTCGCCGCTGAAATAGCAGCCACTCTAATCACCATCGGTCGACACCGATCAGTGCGGAAAACATCGTGCGATGCCTAGTGTTCTCGTATACTAGTTAGCACGTGCTGCTACTTACTTCGCACTATTTGTACTGAAAATGTTTGAAACGACAAGGATGCGGTCGAATTGATCGCCCTTCGAGAAACACGTGGTCAAACGTTATATTTCTTATTAATGTGTAACGTCATTTATACTGACAACGAAAACAGTGTTGGACGAATTCATTAAAATTGCCGCTATATTTTAGTTGGTGAAACAACCTTTGTTACGATTATTTTGTTGTGTTTACGGTGTGTCATCCCGATTAAATTAAAGCACCGTGGTTCCGATCCACTGTCGGTACATATGGTGTTGCATTACTCAGTGTGGTTTCTCAGTGACACACATCACTCCTTTATTGGATATATTACCAGCTTTCGAACGCGTTTAACGAACAAGGATTAAAACATCATGGATCTGGGTGACAGAGTTTACGCTGCGGAACGGATTACGAAGAAGAGGGAAAAGCGGGTAAGTAAGAGAACTGCGAACCGTCACCGTCAGGTAGCGCCACCACATGGAATCTGTTTATCTATGCGCCGTTGCCGCTTCCTCCCCCCCTTCGCGATCTTTCCGTGTGCCACTATCCCACCAACAATTCTGCCCCTCCCGTAGCGATTTCTATCATGAACGACGATGCTCTCGATACCTCTCGTCGAAGTCGAACAAGACACATTTTACTCGTACATAATCGTATCATCTCGAAGCCAACAACCCTTCTTTATTTCATTTGCCGCAAACATGCTTCGAATAACCTTGCAAATCTGCACGTGCATAACCAAACGTACAAATTTCGAACGACTACAGGCGAAGTTCGCCAACGAATAATTCTAAACGATACCGCGCAAGATACGCGCATGGAGATCTCGCAAATCCTCCGTTTCAAAACGGTCGCAACGATTTACGAAGGAATTTCTGCTCATTTTTTATCACTTCGAACATCCACGGTGTGCGGGCAAAGGACGCTGTTCTAGGTTGGCAACGCTGCAAATCGACATAAAACACGCGAGACTTCTCAGCTGCGACCGGCTCATGCGCGATAAACCGACGTGTGTTATACCTGCACAGTTATGTCATTGTTTTCCAACTGTCATACTGGCTGCGCACCTCGACCGGTCGGCATGCTTTCGTTCGTTGGCCGACGGCCAATAGGTGAGCCGTATCGGCGGCTCTCGTGGAAGTCAACGCCGCCCGTTTTATCGACCGTACGCACCTTGGAGATGGATTCGAAAATCCGTCGTTTGACGCAGCCGCGCGAAACGGATCTTTGCGATCCGGACGCATTTTCATGTCGCGATCGACGACGCGACGTCTGGTGCCAAGGATCTTCTTAACGTTCGCTCGTTAAATTAAAATTGTACATTTTCTCTGTTACCGCGATTGCTCGATAGTTGGGCCGCGCAATGCATCTTTTCAATAGAGTGAATTGTATTGCGCAAAATTGGCAAGGCGGGCAGATACTCCGCGTCGGATTTTGATTTCTACGAGCAGGTGTTAAAACAGTTCATGCTTTTTTGGCCGGAGGGGGGGGGGATGCATCGTACCGGAAACGGGGATGAATTGAGAGGAAATGTTTCGTTGAGTTATACAATTTCTGTATTTTGATAACAGATTGTTTTCGGAAAATTGGTCCGCACATAGGAAGCTCCCTTTTCTATATTGTCTTGCTCGTTGTATGAATTTGATTTTTATATTTTCAAGCGTAATGGATATATTTATAAAACCATCGTGGTCCAAATAATAACAATGTTTTCAATTAAGATGAAAGATGAACTTGAAAATAAGTTGATGTCAATCGAACCCTATGGTGGCGCGCAATTCTTTGATTGAACTTCAAACGTCGCTACTACATATTTCAGTGCACATTCAAAATAAATACTTTGTTTCTTGCAGGGCAAAGTAGAGTACTTCGTAAAATGGAAAGGATGGAGCAAGAAGTAAGTTGAACACCCTATACAACGTACACAAGCCTAGAACGCAAAATATATTTAATAATATTTAAAAGTGCTTCATCGAAATAGATTGAACACGTCATTTTTTCCGCTCAATAGGTATAACACGTGGGAACCGGAAGAGAACATTTTAGATGTCAGGTTAATCGAATTATACGAGGAAAGTCAAAAAGGCGGGGATGTAATCACGAGAAGACCCAGGCGGAGGGACACCAGATACAATGTAAATATGTTTTCCAAACTCCATAGCCAAATACTGCTACCCCTTCGTTTCCATCTCCTAATTATACGAATGAACCTTTCCTCGAACATCAGGAACAAGTTTTGGCTAACTTGGATGTCCAGGAAGAACCTGGTGGAGATGAGAGGGTCGGTGAGGATAGCCAAGACGAGTCGACTACCGGTAGTACGTCCGCTGCCCGTTTGAATCCCGTTGCACCTGACGAGGACACGCTTCCGAGTTCCCTTGATGGGCACGAATCACCGACCGCCCCAGAATTATCTGCGTCCGCGTTCAGCGTCGATTCGGACAGTTCCAATAGCAGCGTAGATAGCCCTCTGTTACCGAGGAGAGAACCAACGGGAACGAAAAGGAAAGTCGAGGTTCTGAGCAAAGAATCAGGGAAAATTGGTGTTACCATTACCACCAGCAGTCCAAGTAGCGGCAGCGGAAGTCCGCCACCAAATAAGATTCCTCGACTATTACCTCTGAAGAGTAATCCAACGTCTCCTTCCTATCACGTTAGTATCTATCTATACAATGTAGAAACGGAGCGATCTTGATTTGCTTGGGAAGTTAAATCATTTTTTATTGGTAACGAACAAGCTACAGATAAAGTATAGGATATACTTTCTACGAAATTTTGTATAAATGAAATCGAACTGAAATCGAGAGAGGTTTATTCATAATTAGCCCAGCAATTGCTAGCTTACGAAATCGTATAACGGTTAAAAAGAAAATGTTCAAACGTCTGAGCGATAGGGATCTATAAGTTTTTTTCCGCCTCCCGTATACTTTACAATCTACTGTACGTGCAAAAGACAGCACGTCGACGGTATCTCCGCTGAGACCAACGTCTCGATTGAAAAGTAACCACGACACTAACACTTTGCAGGGCCACAAGGTTAACGGCAGGAGGCCGTCGTCGTCCAGCGTGAAGTCGACACCCGAGGAACCGCTTCCAGCGGTGCCGACGACGCCAGCCCCAGCGGTGCAAGAGAAAAAGCGTGCCGAAGCCGACGTACCCCACGGTCCGCCACCCTCGCTACCTCGTGCACCACCTGCGCCTATATCGCCGCAGATAGACACACCTCTGGAGCAGCCTACCAAAAAGAGGCATTTGCCTGAACAAAAACAAGAGAAGACGAACGGAACTGTGACTGTGGACACGAACGGGCACAAGTCTCCAAGCCCCACGGACTCGTACACGAACAACAACAGGTTACCAACCGTTGTAAATGGGCATCACAGTCACAACAATAACAACAGTCATGCCAATAATAATAATAGTAGTAACAACAACAACAATACGAACACCAACAACAATAACAACAACACGACAAGCGCGAAGCAAACCGAAATCACGAAGGCAGACGTGTATGTCCCTCTCTCGAGTCCTGGTACGGACTACTGGCACGCAAGGAATCCAGTCGCCGATCAGGTGTTCATTACAGACGTGACGGTGAACCTGAAGACCGTTACCATCAGGGAATGCAAGACTGAAAAGGGATTCTTCCGGGAGAGGGATCCTAAGAGCGATATCTATTAACGATCTACGAATAGCGGACGCTTTACCGCGAATTTATTAATACCGAACCACGCTTGTATATATAAATTATTTTCACACGTTGCTGCGTAATGTCGAGAATGATGGGTATATATATATATAAATATATATACATATATATACATTGACGGTACTCAGCTGTACGTATATATGTATATATATATATTTATATGTACATATAAATTGAAACTCTTTTTGTTTTTTGTTTTCAACAAACGGAAGAACGGACACTTTTCGGTGGTAAGGAAGAGAATCAGAGTGGCGAGTAATTTAGTAGAAGGGTTTTGGGATATTGCGCGTCTTTTTTTGTTTGTTTTTAACAAAGTTCCAAGTACCCGAAGGGGAGAAAGAACCGTGAAGATGAAATCGAGGGTTCGTTGATACGGGGTTAAAGCTGTGGATTTCATCGGGAACGAGAGCAAACGAATAACGATCGGTTTCAAAGTATTGCGTTGAATGAACGGTTATTAAGATGAGAACTTTCGACCCGCGACTTATGCACGTTCATAATGCGCGACGAACGAAGTAATGATACGTCGTGGATCGCTATCGCGTCGTGATATACACCTGTACATTTTGCAAACGCTTGATAGAATTTAACGCTCTGCACTAAGACGGGAAAGAAAAGGGGATATTCGAAAAGATCTGACGGGGACGTTTTAGAAAGATAAACACACATTTCTCTCATCGATTGCATTTCCGCTTCTATTAGAATTTCGCGCAGGCAAAACAAAAGGGGCAACAAAAAATATGGATACGTGCCGTGTAAATTAGTTCGTTTCGAATTTTACTATGATAAAATAGTACAGATCTGGAAAGAGATATTTTTCTAATTCGTTTTTAGAGTAATCGATTCGCAGCTTCGTAGAAGCGTTTTAATATAATGCGGGAGGGAGGAATAATTTGTCGAGTATAGGAGATACACGGGCGACGGAAACTAATATTAACTTGACAACGTATTTCCCAGCATTACGATATTGTATTGTATTTACAGATAAATATTACTCTCTTTTTTCCTCCTTTTCTTAGCGAGTAATAGTTGTGTCACATAACAGAAGAAAAGGGATAAAGAGAGAGAATCGTATCGTTCGTTCGTAGATTTTATAGATTCATTTAGAAAACACGAGCGCATCGTCTATTTTGTTTCAGGTTGTTCTAGCATTGCGCCAATTGCGCAGACGCAACTGGAAATTTGAAAAAAAGCAAAGAAAAGAAAACGAAAGGAAACGATGTACGTACGTTATCGGTGGCATAGTATGCAACGATTTTTGTGATCGAAGTTCTAACGTGTTCTATATCGGTTGACGGTGTTTTTGTTACGAATCGAATTCGTGTTATTTAAACGTGTTATGCTGTTGTATCTTTTTTATACTGTCGAATACGTTTGCCTTTTACTTCTCTCTTTTTTTTTTATAGCATTCGAATGTAACGACTGACCTGCGCATTACGCGTTTTTTGCGCGCGCGCGCGACATTCAATTCCAACGATATACATATATACGTGTACGTATAATATATATCGAGAAATATTTATGCATATCCCCCGAGAGAGCGCCATTTTATTTTCTAAGATGGGTTGTCGAGTGTATTCACCAAATAGAGATGTTCCTACCTCGAAGACGGTCATCTTGAACGAGTACAACAACCAAATTCTAACGACCTTTATAGAAAACGCTAAATGACGTCGCTGATTTTTATCCGAGAATCGTTGTTGAACTGTTTTATAATTTTTTTCATCTTTTCATTTTTTTTTTTCTATCTTCGCCCTATCAACTTCCGCCACACACCGTAACAGTTGACGCGCGTGTGCACCAGTTTCAGAACCAGTAAATCCGTGATATAGTTAAATAATCGTGTAAGCGTAAAACTTAAAAGGTGAAAATCATATACGTTGCTTATTTATTGTAACTAATATAATGATGAAAAGTTTTTAGGTTTTTACATTCTTAGTATATAGTATTATTAGACTGTGTGCACGCAATGTGCCCCACGTTTGCGAAAGACGAGCCACTGTTTCTTCTCAGTCGTACGTTGCGATTAAGAAACCATTTTCTACGATTTTAATGTGAAGTTGAACGAAACGGCGAGATGTTGCCCGTTCAGTATTTTCTCGTTTCCATTTTTCTTTGTCCTCCCCGACGATAGGCGGTGGTACGATCGAATATCCAAAAGGAAAAACAGCCGAACGATAAAAACGAATCCTACTCCGAGCGCGACGGGAAAGTGGGGCTATTTGCGTGCAATTAGGTCGCGAGATTCCTTGCATTTTACACGGCAAGGAATTCGAATATGTTAATTAAAAAATTGTTGTGTAACGTAAAACAACACACTCTGTATATTGAGAGAGAAATATTCTGTAAAAATTGTAAATAGTCTCGGACACTTAAAACTGTATGATAAAATGATGAGAATGAGAGGGGTGGGAGAGAACGCGTGTGTGAGAGCGAATGCATAGCTTTAGACCTTTCGGTTTATCGTAATTGTAAATAGAGAACGAAAGCAAAAACCCCTTTAAGTTGTAAATGTATTAAAAAAAATGCAAAACTGCAGGTCTAGAGGAGATCCTTTTTAGCTTTAGAGACTTTGAGATAGACTGTGCGCGTACCTTCGACATTGTTTCTGTACTTATAGAACATTCAGACTCTACTTATAATGGTAAAAATACAGAGAGCGAGAGAGAGAGAGTGGGAGAGGGAGGAGAAGAAAAGTACGCGAAAGAAAACCCAGCGACTGCGCAGGCATATACGATACGTGAACCCCGGTAGAACCAAATTGAAACGGTAATTTTAGTTCTGTCTGGTACAGATTCTCCTTATATTTCAATAAAATCTTTATTTGAATTTTTGCTCGCGTGCACTACTTGTTTTCCATCCAACAAACACCGTATATACATATACATATATGCGCTTTATTTAACAACGCAGCAGCCTCCGAAACCGTACCCTTTTTTTTTCTTTTTTTTATGTTCCCATTTATGTTACTATCCGTAATGTGTAAAGTTAAGGGAGAATAAAGTAACAGTTATTCGTAAAAATTTCCTTCGAAATAAATATCTATATTATGCTATTCTGCTCAGTTTCTTAACCATTTTTTTTTTTAATTTTTACTGGTACAGGCGAAATCAGGGATTCAAACTTTTGCCAGTTTCCTCTCGTTATTATTACTTTACGTTGAAAGTATTACTTCAGAATGACAAAAGAAAAGAAGATACCGCAGGTAGTAATGCGCGCAATATATTACATATTTCTAATCAGTAAAGTTAGAAAGAGAAAATGTTACAGGTGAGTAACTTATTGTCTTAGCTTCCACTTGAGACCTGGCAGATAAAAAAAATAAGCTCCGTGAGTCGGACGATGATTCCGTGTTTAAAATAAAGGTAAAGGATATTGCTGCACTAACGTATAATAACATACTTCGATATATGCATTGAATGACACACATCGAGCAAAAATAACTTCTATTGGCAATAACTTTTTGCTCATTTTAAATGCAACGTAAATGTAGAGAAAAACAAACCCTTGCTGCTGGTTTTTGTGCCGTCGCGATATCTCGAGCCGTTCCCGAGATACAGGGTTTCGAAGTTCGCATACGATTTATAAGACGCATGGAGTTTATGAATGGGGAACCCCCGCGACTAACCTACATTCTTTCGTAGAAATGCGTACTCCCAAATAGTAATAGTAAAAAACCGCTGATTCAGCGGCTGTCACTGACCACTACACGCGTCGCGAATTGTGATAGATCAGTGACGCGGCGACTGTGAGAGCGACCGTGCGTGCGGCAAGGACAGCGATAGTAAATTATTAAAAATTATCCTTCCCTTTGCACTGACGTATCTCCGAAACCGGAAGTCGCGTCGAGATCAAACAAAAACCATTTTAAAGCAGATGCTTTTGCGCGTCTAACCAACACCCGGTTTATTGAAAATAGGTATTGCTCTTGGAGTGACAAGGATTTAAAGTTTGGCTAACTTCAGTATGGATTATTGAGGACTTTGGATTAATTCCTCTTGGTATGTCAGTTATTGGACATGTATCTTATATAATTACGCCAGAAAATCTTACAGTAGAGAGTTCAAGTTGATTTTAATTGTTTACTGTAAAAAATATGCCATGTAAGATATCTAATTACTTAATTATTTGTCTTCTGGGTTAGTTGCATCAATCGATCTAAGAGGTTTCTCGCGCCCTCTTTATTTACTATTTCACAAACAGAACGGTAGTAACATTGTACGGGTAATTCGGAAAGTAAATTTTTACAGTACACGGTGATCATTAAATGGGACCTGGCGACAAGGATAATTCTTTAACCTTACCTGGCATCCTGCTGGACACTTTTTAAACAACGGGATCGCATATAATGCTACTGATGCGTGATCAAAATATGCTGCTACACGACTGTAAACGATTTATAAATGCAACTTGCGCTGCTTACTTTTTATAAACAATTTAAATATATGTCTGAGAATTATATAGTAATTATACATGGGGACTGTTCTAAAATGCAAGGACATTTTTCCCTGAATTAAAAGCACTAATTTAAGCCGTCAACGGTTAAATTCAGCCTTCGACCAGAAGCAGAGGTAATTGAATTTGTTTTTGGATATTATAAACAAATGCATTTGTTTCAACTTCCATGCGACCAAGAACAATGGCTCAGGGTTCAAGTTAAATCTGAGTGTCCCACTACCATCTCCAAGAGGTGTGAACATGATTCCATGTCAGGTTCATTTGTTATTAACAATTAAACAATTAACATTGTTATTCCGGCCAACAGCTTATACTTACAGCAACGGGGTATTTTTTCTCGTGTAGATTATCCGATTTCCTTTCTTTTGAGACGTAGTTGATTAAAATCGGGCCAGTAGAAGCAGAGATAATAGTTTTTAAATATTTTGTCGGTAACGATATGTCGGTAAACGTGTGTGGCGCCATCTCGCGTTTGCGGCCTTTTTTGTAGTTTGTGGCGACTTCAAAACCGAATTCCTGGATTACATCGTTATTTTAAGCAATTTCGTTTTTCTTGGCTTCTACTGCGTATTTCTTAACCGGACTTGTCTTAAATAAAAGCTATGAACCATGGCTATCTGCTCCAAGAGTTGCAACAATATGGCAATTATGGTTCGAAAGTTATTAACAATTGAAAAGTCGGCAAATTTGCACTCCGAGTCACTGCAATTATCTCGGTTTCTAGAGGCGATAGATTAATGATCGAGTGCTCAAAATGAAGGTAAAGGATGCTGCTACAGTACAATGACCGATTTACATATGCTATATGCGCTTTTTATTTTTTATAAACAAATAAATAATTCGTTTGAGTATTGCACCGAAACTATACACGGGGGCCGGTCTAATCGTCAATCAGAGTGTTCCTTGAACAAAGAACTTCAATTAGAGACAAGGATGATTACAATCGGTCCAGTAGAACCCGAGATAATTGAATTTGTTTAAAGAAATTATAAACAAATGCGATTCCTGCCTTTACCAGGCGAGATACATCAATGACCAAACGACATAAATTAAAGCTAGCACGATCAGCTATCATCTCCAATACTTGCGAATATCCATCCACGTGCGGTTCATTTGTTATTAACAATTAAACAATTGAATTTGTTATTCCGGCCAACTGCTTATACTTACAGCAACGGGGTATTTTTTATCATGTAGCTTATTCGTTTCCCTTTCTGTTGAGACGTGGTTGATTAAAATCGGCCCAGTAGAAGCAGAGATAATAATTTTTAAATATTTTGTCACTAAAGATATGTCGGAAATCGTGTATGTGGCGCCATCTCGCGTTTGCGGCCTTTTTCGCAGTTTGTTGCGCCTTCAAAACCGAATTCCTGGATTACATCGTTATTTTAAACAATTTCGTTTTTCTCGGCTTCTACTGCGTATTCCTTAACCGGACTTGTCTTAAATAAAAGTTACGTATCATAGCTATCTCCTCCAAAAGTTGTAACAATATCGCAATTGTGGTTCGAAAGTTATTAACAATTGAAAAGTCGGCAAATTTGCACTCCGGGTCATCATAGCCATGGTTCATAGCTTTTATTTAAGACAAGTCCGGTTAAGAAATACGCAGTAGAAGCCAAGAAAAACAAAATTGTTTAAAATAACGATGTAATCCAGGAATTCGGTTTTGAAGTCGCGACAAACTACAAAAAAGGCCGCAAACGCGAGATGGCGCCACACACGTTTACCGACATATCGTTACCGACAAAATATTTAAAAACTATTATCTCTGCTTCTACTGGCCCGATTTTAATCAACTACGTCTCAAAAGAAAGGAAATCGGATAATCTACACGAGAAAAAATACCCCGTTGCTGTAACTACATGCAGTTAAACGTGATAACAATTTTACTTGTTTACTTGTTTATAACAAATGAACTTCATGTTATTAACTTTACATGTAATAATGTTCACTCCTATTGCAGATGGTACCTTATACTTCTATCTTTAGTGGTTATGGGTTCTCGGATCCCGAGGAGTTGGGGCCGGAAAAGTACGTTGGCTGATTTGTTAATTACTATATCTTGTCGGTGTTGTATGTAAGACTGGGACACGAGTAGTTTCAAGCACTTCTTTATAGATGGCAGCAGTATGGACGAATTAATTTTCTCTATTTATTAAACAATTTTATTAATTTATTATAAAGCATATGTGGGTTTGTGAAATCATATTTATTTTATATGTGGACAAAAAACGAATCGTTTGGAAAGGAAACGCGAAACCGATTGACAGTTATAAGCATCACACTTGTGTTGATTACAGTAGGAAGTTTGGGCGCGAGAAGTTTTTCCATATAGTCCAATGGCTTAATAATACATACTTCTCGAATTAACAGTTAATGAATCAATGATCGAAACATTAAAAATTAATCAAGATATCATTTAAAAGTGTTGAATGTCATCTTCTTAATCATAAAAAACTACACTTCTAAAATTAATATGTTTCTTCACAATTATTTGTGAATAAGTCTAACCTATTCGCATACCGCTAAACTGATCATGTCATTTTAAAAAATATGAAATTATTTTACTGTATATCAAGTCAGTGAAACTTACTTAATGCTTAAAACAATTAATATAATGTAATTTTTTCATCAATAAATAATGTTATTTAACATTCTGTAACATGTGAATGTATGTAATATCATAACAGCTAGATACATAAATGTATCACCCTCCAACAACGTATTCGGTTAACAATTAATAGAGTCATTTACTGACAATCATATTAATCAGACAAAGGAGTGACAATTTAACATTTTAAAAAAATGAACGCAGAGAGCCAAGTTGATGCGGACGTAAATCTTTATTTTGTTGTACCAAATAAATATAATTCTGAAGATGATTGTGCTGAAGATATGTGGCATGCATACAATGTTAGTCAAAAATATCTTTTCAAGGGCAAAAACTTCTCTGAAAGAAAAACATAATGTTCTAATCACTTATGATTTCAGAAATGCATTGAGCATAGTTTGCAGCCAATATGGGTTAGTGAAAAGAAGAGTGGTAAAATGGAACCTGCCAAAAATGATGTTTTTGTAATGGAAGAATTCGCAGGTGATACATTTGAGACTTTGAAAACGTTTAAGTGTCCGTAAGTATCTTTTGAACAATCAAAGTATTATTATTGTTGTTAATGTTACAAATGGTTATTATATTATTTTCTTTTTCAGCATCGTTGGACCCAGATGTTTATTGCTATGTTTCATTAATGGAGAACCAATTCCTGAGGGAACAAGTCCTGTCTATACAACAGCCATGAGAGGTCTTTGTATATGTGCTTCAGGTTTATCACCAGAGGAAAAAGTATACCTATTTAAAGCTAATGCCCAAATCAATGTAATCAAAATATGTAAACACATTAATATTGTAGGAGTCTGCAGAAAAGTTAGTACAATACATGGGAGGTATTTTTACAAAACAATTGCGCAGTCGTGTAACACATCTTGTAACCGCATCCGTTATGTCAGCAAAATATGAGGTAAAAACATTTAGGTGATAAAATTATATTAAAAAATTCATAACATTCGCTTTTACTCTTTTCTTTCATTAGACGGCAATAGATATGAAAATACCTATATTTACTAAGGAATGGATTGAAGGAATTTGGGAAATAAATTTAAAACAGTTTGTTAAAGCAGATGACAGTATCTTTGATAAGTATAAGGCTTCTGTGTTCCTCAATTTGGTTGTAACATCAACAAACCTTCCAAAACGCCAGAAAGAAGAAATTAAACGTTTAATCAATACTAATGGAGGGGTAAAATATGCTTTCCAGACTCTATGGATTTTCTTATCTGGATATTCTTTGCATTACCTCTTTTCTTTCAGACATTTATGGGTCCTTTAGATGGTGCAAAAGTTAAGGTTGTACTTGCACCTGAAAATAGCCCAATGAGTGACAAACTTAAATACGCAAACCAAGCAAATATTGCTTGTTTAACACCAGACTGGGTCTATGCAAGTCTGAAAGTTGGTTATGCTTTACCTTTTAAAGACTATGTAATAAAATCATTGAAAGCATGTTCAACTCCTGAGAAATCAAATGGTAATGGAATATTATTAAAATTACGACCCCAGAATTTGAAACCCGATGCAATGAGTTTTTTTAAATGATTGCAGTACACGAAAGTCTTAATTTTTCCACAATAAGTTCCATACAATGTGAGATACAGCAAGGTAATTGCGTGGACGAAAGTTTAGCAACAACTGTGAGCAGTGTTTCTTTATTCGATCAGCTGTCTAGCAATGTTTCTACTGGTTAGTAACACAAAATATGAAAGGAAATTATTTTTATTTACGACAAAACGATATTGACTTCATTCACATTTTTAGCTTCTTCAGCTACAGTTTTGGAAAGGCTTGGATTTAGGGAAGCGAAGTCCGCTGGCCCGTTTTTAGATGGGTGCAGTGTACGTAAATAAAATAAAATACAAATATTTGTGCATGTTCATATTGTTACTTAATGTATCTCCCAATAACTTTATTTTTTAGATTTATCTTGCCGGATTTCCTGCTAATCAAAGAGATAAAATTAACAGGATATTAAATGTTGGCAGTGCAACGCGACTTGATGATATATCTGATGCTCTAACACACGTTATTGTTGGAGATGAACATAAAGCGGGCAGTGAAATAAAATTAATGAAATCGAAAGGATTAAGGTATAATATTCAATTAATATTTGAGTAAATGCCAACAACACTACTTCGCTTTATATTTTAATATTACTAATGCTTTATGTAGTCCGTACATATTAAAACTGGAATGGTTAGAGGAAAGTATTAAATTAAAGCGTCCTGCACCAGAAGAAAATTTCTTATGCGAACAAAAGAATATCGCAATGCAAAATGTTCCAGAGCCCCCGTCCCCGTTAAGTAAAAAGGTAAATGCAGCAAATATATAACACGTGATGCGAATATCCAATAACATTTTGTATCTTCTTAGAACTTGCAGATGCTACAAAAACCGCGAAAAGTATCGATACCATCTTTTGATATAGATCGAAAATTGGCAATGATAGAAAAAGAAAAGGAGAAAGAGAGAGAATCATCAGACCTTCTTCAACAATATCTTCAAGATACAATTGGTAACGCATGTAGATCATTATTTTTCTTTTCTTAGTGTTTGTAAAATACATATTATCTTTTGATTTAGTTACAGCAAATGATAAAACGATACAAGAATTCTTGAAACCGCATACGCCCATTGAAGAAGAAAATAATGATAACACTTTTGTTGGGGGGAGAAATAGTCAAGGGAAATACTTCAAAGGTTCTGTAACATCTACAACAGTCCAGAGCAAATATACAGCAGACGATAGTGCGGTACCAATTAGTCAAACGTCTACTTTAAATGATAGGCTTTTCGAAGGTAACGTAATACACTTTAATACAGTTATATTAGTGGAATTTAAAGAGGTGAACAGACAAATAAGATCTCAACATATACAGGGCTGACGTTTGTTGTAATTGGCTTCAATGAAGAAGATAGTTATATAGCCGAAACTATTGCAGCCATGAGTGGAAAACTCGTTCCAAGTACATTTGCTGGCATTCCTAATTACGGTGTTGTACCAAAATGTGGTACACTTTTAAAGCATACCGTGAATGAAATTGTTACAGATTTATTTATTGCAAGTATTCATTTTTTCTCTCCATCGTAACACTTTGAGATACTTTTTTATATTCAAATTTTTTGCAGGAAGATTGTGTAAATCAAGAACAAATAGTTGATATTACGTATTACCATAGACCTCTATCTATGAAAAAGCATTCAAATCCATTATCCGGTTGTGTTATTACGATGAGCATGTATACTGGTGTGGAACGGACGTACCTTGCAACTTTAGCTTCAGAATTGGGCGCCATGTATTATTGTTGATACATACATATAATAGATAAAATGTTAAATTTGCAAACTACAGAATATTATTGATTATAGGTGCCAAGATATTTTTGTGCGTAAAACTAATTTGGAGAAAAATACATATGGAAGTACACATTTAGTTTGCCCCACACCTGAAGGAAATAAATACAATGCAGCGGTGAAATGGAAATTGCCAGCTGTTACCGCAGATTGGTTAAAATCTTGTGCAGCTCAATCGAAACGAGTTGATGAAACCCCGTTTCTTGTTGGAGAAACCATAGGTACAATAAACATAAAAGGTTCTAATTATTGTATATAATTGGATATATAATTAGAACTTTTATATATATTTTGTATATTTATATTTCCAAACATATTGACAATGTGATATAATCTTCAAGCTCCAGAAAAATCGGGCCCAGCTTGCGATGAAAACACTAATATATCTACAGCTAACGTGAACCAAATGGGCCCTTCAAAAGAAACAACAGTTAGAAACATTATTACCCCAAAACGTCATTTACCCAGTTTACAAGTAATTGCCTTTTCTTGCTTTTTTTATTTTATTCGACGATATAACATATAACAATTCCTTATTACTAAATATATTACAGAATCAAGGCGGTAATTCGAGCGAAACCCCATTAATAAATAAAAGACTCAGTTTGCTTATGAACAAAACTCCCCAATCACCATTTCATGTATCTACGCCAGAAACACCATACGGTCAAATATTTAAACCCAATCCTTCGCCAGATACTAGAAAGGGTTGGGTGAAATGGGTCGATAATTTCCCGGATTTAAGAGTAGAAGAACCCCCGTTGAAGAAAAGAGCATTTAGTACGGTTAGTCTTCCTTTTTACAAGTAAAATGGTATAAAAATATATGTTGTGTATTAATACGGCTGAATTTATAGCCCCTTTCAGAACTCAAAAAACAGTTATGGCAGAAACTGAAGAATCAAAATCAAGAAGCGGAGGTAATACATTTCATCTCTATACCAATGTATATATTACGAAAAATTTCAGAAGGTATTAATATTGTTTGTACAGATGAGTGTAAATGAGACCCCATCCACTACTGCCAATCAATCACGGACAAAAACACCTGAAACAGCGAATAATAATTCTGAAGTAACTGCTACTACACCTATTAATAGGAAGTTGGAATTCACCGATGACAATAGTCCGCTACCAAATAATGCAATTAATATGTAAGTTAAAATGTACATGTTTAACTTTATAAACACAGCAATTTTCAAAACTCGTCGTAATTGTTTTTTACTTTGCAGGCAAATAGCGCAATTGGATCAAGTACTTCAAAGGGCTTCAAGCACGCCAGAAAATAGGTATTCCCTTTCAGGAGAAAATGCGAACACGTACAATGCAGAACCCTCCGATCCTATACAAAAGTGTATGTGTTTCTTTTGTATTTATATACTAACTCTGTGGTTATTTAATATATACAATACATATATTTTGTTATTACAGTTATTGTAAAAGATTCTCAGCCTGTCGACGCTATCGTGTGGGAAGATCCAAGTCACTCGAAACGGGTGAGTTGTTATATCAGTCAACTTATTTTTAAATACTTCATGTGTAACTAATAATAATTTTGATGATTTTTGTGATATGATGATAGTTAACCACGCATGAGGAACAAGATGACTACGACGTAAACAATGAACAAACGACAAATCACGAAGTAGAAGAAGAAGAAGAAGAAGAGGAGGAGGAGGCTGAGCCTCCAAAGAAACCTAAGTTTATGCTTTCAGGCATAAAGGTATATTATTTGCCATATATATATTTTACATGCATCTATACTAATTTATTAACGCATTAATATTAACAGGATAGAATGGCGTACGAACAAGTAATAAGAGATCTCGGTGGCGATGTATCTACGGAAGCTAGTTTTGATATAAGTGCAACGCATTTGTTATGTATTAGATTATCAAGAAATGAAAAAATGTTGGGAAGTATAGCAGCTGGAAAATGGGTTTTACATTGCATGTACTTACGGGATTCTGAACTAAAGGGAAGATTCTTGGATGTTAGTATTAATTAACGTTACGAATCTTGTTCTTCCCGTGACCATGACAACCCGTTTATTTTACTTATAATTATGTATTGACAGGAAGAGAAGTATGAATGGGGAAATCCAAAAAGTAGTGGCGTTATACCAGATCCAACAGGAGAAATTGAAGAAACAATCGCAGCAGCAGCATATAAATGGAGGTTGAAGTTATTAAAAGAACCTAATGGACCATTTCATAATATGGTGGCTTTATTGTTAACTGCTACTGATAAGTACGATCAGTTTCAGAGATTAATTGAAGCTGGTGGTGGCAAAGTTGTTCAAGCTAGGTAAATATATCTTTATCCTTTATCGAACAAACAATGTTCTGGAAGTAATAGATGTATTGTTTGTTTTAGACCACCGTATGATACAAGCCCGACAGGGAAAAAGATCACTCATTGTTTTGTAAACGTTAGACAAGTAAGCCAACCAATCGACTGGGCAATGATGGCTAGTAAAGGTATTCTCTGTTTTATGCCACAATATTTGAGTGATTATCTTACCGTAAAGACATCTCTAAATCCGCGAGAATGCGTGATTCCGGAATTTAAAAAGTATTTAACTCTACTACCGAAATAAGACGGCAGGAAACAATGCCAATATGAAACTCTTTATATAATAAAGAAATTGATATCTGTACATAGAAGGAAATACACTTGTTATATTTTAACAGATTGCATATTTATTACTTTGCATTAATGCATTATGTTATAAGACGTGTGTTAAAAAGAAAATTGCTTTACAATTTAGTTAAATTCAAACTGAACTCTTCTACTGGTGTTAAGAAAACGTTGCGAAATTCTATGACATCCGTGAGTGTTGAATTCAAAGAAACTTCGTAATCTTTGAGTATTGTAATTATACCAATAGCTGATTGCAGCATACCGAGTCGCATTCCTATAGTAAATATATATTTTTATTGTAAAACTAATAATACGAGGATATTTTGCAGCATATAATTTATGTACCAATACAAGCTCTTGGTCCGTCGCCGAATGGCATGTATGTGCCTGGCAAAATATTTCTCTTATTCTCCTCACTGAATCTGTCAGGATTGAAACACAGTGGATCAGGAAAATACTTTGGATCTCGTTGGAGACCACACAATGCCACATATACAGGCGTTCCTTTTTCTATGACAATATCAGTGTCTGGTATCTAGTAATAGAAATATAACTGTCATTCTTACAGCTGAAAAAACTAATACAACAGAAGAATATTTAAAAGCGCCTTTGTGCAAGCCGATTAAGTTCTTATTACACTATTAAATAACTACTATCAAAGTGGCAGAAAAACGCAATAGTTACGAAGAATATCTTACGTAATTCTTAAATATTCATTTCGCGTTCTCTGAACACCTCAACGCGCAAGCTTTTGCGTAATGCATAAAATATTGCTCATTATAAATTAAAAATTTGTTCACTTGCCTTTAAGCAGCAAAAAGGAAATTCTAAAATACATTTCTGCACTATGTAGTTAGTCAAATAATATTAGTTCATTGTGTTGTGTAAATTCTTTGCTAAACTCAATAAAAGACAGATTTCTTCATTAATGTACATACATACCTTGTAATTCTCAATTGAAACTCGATCTATTAACGGGGCAGGTGGGTAAAGTCGTAGAGTTTCAGACATAACTTGATGGAGATACTTCATGCTCTGAACACTATCATAAGTTAGTCCGTGTTCGTTTAACTTTTCATTAATTTCTTCTCGGGTTCGTTTCTGAACCTCTGGATATTTAGCAAGTTCATAAAGCGTGAAGCAAATAGTTGATACGCTTGATTCACGACCAGCAATGAAGAAAATTGCTGATTGACTCACTAACGCATCGCCCTCAAACTCTGTAGAAAAATTATAGTACGTCAAGTAAATGAAGTGCGACCGACAAATGATACTTTACTTAAACTTTAAAAATTATTACGAACTAAATTCATTGTCTTGCTCCTCGTTCTTCAATTCTATTAAAGTATCAATTAAGTCTCCTCGTTTAGATTTGTTCGCTTCCCTGGCGTTCAACGAATCCCAAAATACGTTCCGGAAGTAGTTCGTAGATGTTCCTAACATTTGGCCGCCCATATACGGCGAAAGTTTCGGGAAGAAGAACATTGTGAAGAATAGGATGGCTCGGAAGAATGTAGTTTTTAGACCTTCTTGAACTTTGCAATACAAATTGAAAAACAATAAGATTCGTGCGTGACGCCGTTATACACACAAATTCAAACGTCTTTTTACATCTACCTTTGTCAAAAAATTTAACTTTTTCAGGATCGAAGGAATTCAGTTTAATTCCAAAAGCGACAGAAGATATAACATCAGTCATATATTTCAAACTAACGTCTCTTACTGGAATAGTTTGCGTTTTTGAGTTCGGCGAAAATTGTTCTTCTAAATACTTGCTCATCGATTCAGCGGTTTCGGTGATCATATGAAAAATTTTCTTCATTTTTCCACCGGTGAACACCGGCGATATTTTGGTCCTAATACAAAAAAAAACGGTGTTCATTTGATTTGTAACATTTTCAGTGCTGTTCAATAATTGTGTCTCTGCTATAATTTTCAAACGCACCTCAAGTATCTCCATTCGGGATTTTGAATCGTGAAAAGATTCGAGCTACCAATTTTGTCGTGGAACGAGCGGGCCGTGAAGTATCGATTTTGAAAATAATTAAAATCCTTAACTAAAATCTGCTTGATTATTTCTGGATTTCTTAGCAGCAAGAAAGGTTTATGGAGAATGTATATCCCGAGAACATCATCCTTTTCAGAAGCTTGTTGATGTAAATTACCAATCTCTATTGCAGGAGATCTTTTAAATGCCAGAATATCTTTGGCATTACCATATAGCCAATGTCCAGGTATAGTAGGGACTCCTCGTCTCTGCCAGTAGCTACGATGACGATTTATATACCATCCCAGGAGTACAACAATAGAAATTATTCCAACAATCAAATCCATGAAAAAGGAATTCAGCACTGCCATGGTGGCGGAGTAGTTTAAGTTGACGGTACCAGTTTCCTTCACAGACTGATACAAACTGGACATCCACAATTATATAAGTCTAATCATCGCGTTGTTATCTGGGTGTATCGTTTGAAATTGATCTGTAGCAATGACGTATTAATTTTCCGAGTTTTATGTAGATTGTAGAGTGAGGCCCGTGCGGCGTTACTAGCGAACAATTTCTAAAGCGTTAATCATATGAAATACTGGAAGTCTACAAGGTTCACCTAGTAAAATTATTAGTCATTACATTCGTTTAAGTATCAACTACACTACGCAACTGGAAAATACAACGCTCGCTTTAGAAAACATTCTGATTATAAATATATACGAAAGTATGATCATCACACGTTACCTACGTGTACTGCATTAAATTAGTTTACAGAAATGATAAACATTCCGATTTCTATATTAGTAGAAATAATCTTGTTTGCACAAAATTCTTTTTATTTTGCATAATCAATTATAAAAAAAACAAGACAATATCTATCACTCACAAATTGTTTGTGATCTTCAATGAATGAGCAAATATTATACAAAACACAAAATTTATGTTTTTATTTATCACATTCAGTATAGCAAAGCAATTATGCATAAAATATGTTCCGAGAAGTATCAAAGTTTTAGATAATTATTTATAGTTCTTATCTTTCATTTTTGTAAATATTCTACAATTACTGATAGTATTTAATAAAATTCCTGATAGCATAAGAATTACAAGTCACGTATCTTTTTGTATTCAGCATAGAGAATACGGAAAATGACTTGCGGGAGATTTATTTTAGCGACTATGATACACGAATTATACACATTTATATATATATATATATTATTAGTAATCTTACACAATTCAATAAAGATCCTAGTATAAACATCGCATCATCGAATTAAATTTTTAAATCCTACAGGTAACTATAGATACATATACAGTCGTTGCGTCGTAGTTCCTTTACTCATTTATGTGTATCGACAAGATAAGCGTATTTCTCGAGGCTAAATCGTTTCGTTTTAGTCCTTATCAATTGAAGAAAAATACATCTTAACGAGCAACCAGGGCATCACCAAACTACCTTCCACGAAATACTTATTTTTCGCGACATAACACATTAAAAGATTAACTTATTATACATTCATTGTATCCCATAAACAAATTTATATTGTTTAGTACAATTAACTTGTTTTGCCGAAACATTTTATTAGGTTCAAAAATACAAAACCATATATCCCAAGCGGATTCTAGTTTCGATGAAATTAAAACATTAAGCCGTGCATTATTATTCGTATCGCCCTATCACTGTGTTACTGTTTACGATTTTATCATTACAATCAATTATTATGAGCATTAGAAACTAACAATGTCATAATACAACATTGCAAACGCAATTTTCAAAAATCGAGCGGGCCCAACAGTATTGTTATCTCAACATTATATAGAAATTCGGCCAGCAAATTTTGAAAGACAATATGCTACATCAAAACGGATATCTCAATACTGATAAAACTATGAGATGATATTTGTCCAACACGCCAATATTCGTACACGAAATTGAAATACAAAATACAAAAGAAATCCCTTTTAACCACGGAACGTTCAAACCTATTATTCTCCGTACGAATATTGGTGATGTATTTATTGTCTAAACCGAAATACGGTGATAGCATCGAATTAGTTGCGGTTAAATTACTTACTATTCCTTTTGGAATGTTGTTTTTACTTTCAGAACCCGTGAGTTGAACTTCTGCATCGACTTTTCTTCAATTTGGTTAGCTTGAATTTTAAGTAAAAAGTCCCGCGCACTATTACAACACACTCATTTCGATTGAGCATCTGGTTGAGATTGTGTTTGTTGTTGCTGCTGCTGTTGCTGCTGCTGTACTTGTTGAGGATGAACAGAATGGGCAATTGTTTGCAATCTAACTTGACTAGGTCCGGGGCTACCCCTCGCAGTAGTAACAACAGGTTTCCCTTGAGCAGGTGCAGCTTGGCGCAATTGAGCACTACTTGCAGTCACAACTTGGATCGTCTGTTTCAAGGCAGCAGACGCAACCGGAATTACTCGTGTTTGTAATGGAGACTTAGCTAAGACTACTTGACCAGGTTGAGAAACTGCTTGGCCCGTAGAGACCTGAAATTATGATAAATAAATTATAAGAAATAAGTATTAAGGATGAAAAAAACACCAATAAGATACAAGCCAACAACGTACATGTGTAAATTGTTGCATGGCTGATGGCTGGACATGCTTCATGACTTGCTGAATTTGTTGCACAGTCATTGTCGCTGGTAAAGACTTCTGTTGCACAATCAATTGAGTCTGTACACCAGTTTTCGCCGCAACTTGAGTTAGCTGCGCAACTTTCTGCGCTGGCAGCTTTCTTTGCGTGATAATCTGAGGATGAAGGGCAAGCTGACGAATCTGTTGAGGGGTTGCTGTACGCACACCCGCAACGTTTGCAGTCTTCACTAAAGTAGCGACTGGAGTGCCTCCGGCGGATGTGCCAGCCTGTTGCACTTGTAAACCTGCTTGGGCGAATAATTGGGCTGGCGTAAGACCAGCCTGCGCAGGTACTTGTACCTGTGCAACTGCCTTTGCTTGCTGCTGTAAAGCCTGCCTTTTTATTAAAGCGGCCATTTCTGTCTCTGACACTGTGCGCGCTACTGTTTGTTTTCCAACAGTTGTTTGTGTAACAGTACCAGCAGCTATGTTCTGTTTCATTAACGTCGCCCTTTGCTGTGCAGTAGCAGCGGAAACGGCTACAGATACCTTTTGATTACTTGCAGCCTGCGCCTGCAGTACTTTCAACTGTTGCTGGCGCAATAAAACTTGCTGCTGCCGGTAATATTGTAGTTGAGCGGCAGTTAATGTTTTACTGCCGGATGCCGTTGCCACGGTAACCCCAACAATACCCTTTTGGGTAACCGTAGGTGAACTCTGTGCGGCAGACACTAAACTAGCTGTCGCGATTCTTTGAGCACCTTGAAGATTACCAACACTAACAACAGTCGGCGTTGTCCGTGCATCTTGCATGGTTAACGTCCCTCCTGGTCGAGCTTTAACCGTTGATGTTGCAACCGTTGTCCCACACGTGGTAACATTAGTCATTGTCGTGACAGTTTTCATTGTTGTCAGACCAGTTGTAACAGTAGTAACGACTTGAGTTAATTGATGCACCTGGGGGCTTGTAGTACTTGAAATATTTTGTTGCGTTTGCTGCTGTAGTTTGATCTGCTGTTGATGTTGCTGCTGCTGCTGCTGTTGAACCTGTTGCTGCTGCTGTTGTTGTTGTTGTTGTTGTTGTAACAAACGAGCGGCTACTTGTTGCTCTGCCGTCAAAACCTGAACAGACAGTAATGTGTAAAGTTTGTGAACATTCAAATATTTATCTAGTTAGAACGGGTTCTACTAACCGCATGTTTAATCTTCTCCTTTGCTATCCTATCGGCACGCCGTGTTGCAACTTCTATGGGGGCCAATGGATTATCATATTGGATACCACATTCAGCTAAAACTGCTGCGTTGGTGGGATTCTTCATCAACGGGTTGACGAGTAATGGTTTAACAGTAGGTGTTCTCTTATTTGAAACAGATTTAATGGTATCAAATCTCTGACAACACATTAACGTAAACGAATGATTTTTATCTTGATTATATAACTGAGATGTCTTCATTGGCCTGTTTGTTTTACTTTGTTGCTAAAAGAAGACGATTAAAATATGATAATTTCTCTCAAACAAATATTTCCCTTCGAAGGTAGGATAAAAAATATAGTAATGTACCTCGGAAACTTGCGGCATCTTGTAAACGCCTTTTTGTTTCTTTTGCTTTTTCGGTGTGGTATCATAAAGTAATTTTCCTTCTTCTCTTGGCACTATAACCGATTCGTATCTGCTTCTGCATTGCTTAGGAGATCTATATATTCGCGAAGTATTATTGACTATATCAGCAACTAAATCCCAATTAGGAGTATGACCAGGAGATAGAATCATCAGGTTCAATGGCAGTCCTTGGTAGATTTGAATTGCTTGGAGGAGGGCCCAATCCTCATGTATCATCCAATCTAGAACATGCTCTTGGTCCGCGGAAGACTTCGACATGTGCGAAGGCTTTATACCCGGCAGTGGAACGGGCGGGCGAACAATACGATATTTATGTAATTTCATGTCGCGACGCATTTTCATTTGGGCTGGTGAAGGCCGATCGAACAAAGATCTCGGTGCGTAAACAGATTCTTCTTTGTGTCGCATTTTAACTGCTCGGCGCCCTATTCAAGAAATAAGCAATTCAATACGTAATTACTACAAATCTTAAGAATATATAGATTTGATTAAAATATTACAGTCACTTACCATCACGATCATTAATACTAGCTTCAATTCTACTTCTCTTTTGTTCTTTCTTAACGTATATCGGAGGCAATTGCGCCTCTGACAGGGCAGTATTTTCGTAAAGAAATCCCAAAGAATAGTCAATGTACACATCGTTATCCGTTGTGGGAGGCGTAGGAGGGCACCACATCTGATAATTTAAATAAAGTACTGTACATAAATACTTTTAGGAGTAACAAAAAGGAAACACAAGTAAAAGCCACATACTAACCGGCATTTGCTCCATATTGTCGTCCGACAACCATATCTGTAAGACATGAAAGTACGACTATGAGACTAATTGAAAACGTCAACAAAAAAAATCTGCTTCACGGCGATTAAAAAAAAAATGTACAAAGAATGAGCGTCGTATACACTGTATCCAATTTTCAAGTATGTCGAAGAAAACTTGAAAAGAAAATGATTTCTTCTGCGTTTCTATATACTTCTTCATATATCTTCGACGAAATGTAAATGAAGTTACAAAAATATACGATATCCAAACGAACGGATGATCTCTTGGAATGTTAAGGAAATGAATAGGAAGTGTACATACGCTTTGCTCGTTCAAAGGCTCATTTTTCTATGCAAGAATATCGTAACTGAATTTTCGCGTATAGATCAAATGTTGTGCGAGACGCTCATTAATGTGCCTGCTTATACCTTGGCTGACTCCAAGTTTGGAATGGCAAAGGCAGTGTTTTGGTGCCATTTTCTTTTCTAAATAATTATTGGAGCTTTCTACTACTGCATGCTATTATATATGTCTACCTTGTAACAAAAACATTTTTTATCTCTTCTTTTTTTTTAATGTGCGGTCATGATAGCCTTGCCACACCAAAACATCGCGAGAATGCAAGATCATTAGTTTCAATGATCTCGGTATATATAACCAAGCACACTGAGCAAAATTTGACACCAAAACGGAACTGAACCTTTGATCGAACAGACTTGGAAACGTACCAAGAAATAAGAAAACACATCATCTTCGTAGCAAGGAATATTTTGTTTATTTCCTTTCTCGGACTCACTCGATCATACAAAATACAGGCACGCAACTTAAATATTACAGTGGGGCATACCATTAAACGAATAACTTCTTAAGTCTAGCGTATAATCAGGTCGTCACCTTGCAATTTATGTAATACAAGGCTTTACACGAGAGTAAAGTACGGCGCATTCACAGTATTACTTTTGTTTCTTCATCATCTTTGAATCGACAGCCTATTTTTCATTTTCTTTTTATACGATCAATCGCTAGAAAAATCGCCGCAAAAAACGACAAATTTTTGCAGCATACTAATGAACTACAGCTATAGTGAATTTTATTTCTTGTCTCTATATCTTATTATAATACAGTCGGATGTCTTACTTCTTTCATTTTCTTTTCCCCTTTTTTTTTTACTTTATCACCAAGTATAAATTACAATGTCAATTAAAGACATTCAAAACCTTTACAGGAGGAGTACAATTTACAATGCTAAAAATATTACAGGTGTGTACTCAGTACAACGAAAGAAACATCTCACTTATCTTTACTTCTGTGATTATATACAAGAATTGTGTGAAAATTAAGAAAAACTTAGAACTTGGATATTTTACGCGTACGCAATTCCAAGTAATAGTTCAAGATAATGTTTATGCGTGTCCGAGTCATGAGAAATTATTATACAAATACGCTGCTAAATCTTACAGCGATAAAGTTTTAGCGAGACTCAAGATATAGTGCCGCTATTGATCTTCTCCATTTGAGTGTTTTGCGAAGAAGGAGGAGGAGGAGGAGGCTGAGACTGAACCGATTTTTTTAACGGCGGTATCTGTTCTTCATCGTCTAACCTATCGGATATTTGCGATTCATTCGACTTACCGCCTGCCAGTGACTTTGTAAACGACGATAGTCGTGTTCGTTTAATTTTTCTTCTCAGCCTTTTCGACCCATCGGATGAGTCGTAATTAGGATCGTTATCCAAATCGACTAATGTTATCACCGCCGATTGTACAGGCAACGATACCTTCTCTGTTTTAAGTTTAGAATTCAATGATACATTTTTGTTCATCGACGATACTTTCCCCGTCTTATTAGAATTCGTATAAGTACTTGCTACATTGGAAAGTACATTGGAAGAGACACGATCTCGAGAACCGGCATCTTCTCCAGAACCACACCACCCATCCACTTTACAATTGGGAGATCCGTCTGAAATCCTATGAACGCAATTCTTCCCTGGCGAATCACACGTGGAATTTGAATTAGAATCGGCATTCTTTTTAGCATTCTTCGTATCGGTCGAATTGCAATTAGACGTCTTGCCGTGTACAGAACTGGAGCCCTTGCCGACGTGGTTGCTTCTTGTGTCTAGAGTAAGAATCGCAACGACTTTGGCCGTTCGTTGTGGCCTCTCGCTCACTTCGTTGAATGTAGACAACGCTGAATCATTGTGTTTTGCGAAGGTCTCTGGTACAACCGCGTTTCCATTCGAGTCTGTGTTCACAGTATCTATTTTCTTTGACGAAACCGCTAATGATCCTTCCTCTTGCAACTTTGAATCGGACGACGAGTCTGCTTTGCAGATATGCTTATGCCCTCTGCTTGTAACATGATTGGGGCTCGATTTCCCTGAATTTAATGTGAAATTCAAGCCAGATCGAGTAACTCTCGCTACTTGTTCGAAAGTAGGAACTGGTGTGTCCGGTCGTCGTTTCGGCGTGCTCGTATTTACACTGCTGGATTCGCTATTTTTCTTAGACCTGGTCGCTATAGTATTGGTACAGTCTTTCGTTTGGGATGTTGGTTTCATCGATGGTATCGAGCTGCTCCTTCGAAACAAAGTTGGATTTAAGAATCCGTTATCCAAAGATCTCGTGCTACGTGTCGTAGGTTTAACATACGACGTGTTCTGTTCTTCAGTGCTTAACGGCGAATTGATACTCGACATGGACCTTGTTGCTGGCCGTGGAGTTAGCCTCAAGCATTCAGGCAAAGGTGTATCGGGTCGTCGCTTCTGTACCAATTTCGTTGGATTGGGATTGATACTAGGCGGAGGTGTAAAAGAGCGAACTGCGCTCGATCTTGTAATTCTACCGTGCTCAATCGTGGGTCGAGGTGTATCCGGTCTCCGTATAAGGGCTACTTTATTGTTAATTTCCTTGCGTTGAGTATTCGTCGGTAAAGTTGAAACTTCATTCGGTTGATACTTTTGTTTCGGTTCGCTGGATTCGCTTGGTAATATTGCAGAGGACTGTACATCCGAATTTTTACTCTGAGGATGTTCTATGCTAAGATGTTTCGCGCTTCTTGTAGTTATACCATAATGTATTATATCTGGTTTACGAAATTTGACTTTAGTTTCGGTGTTAGGTTCAGATCCACACGAGTCGTTCGATTCTAGATTATCCGAGGGAGAAGTATTGTCAACACTTTGTATCGACAATGCGGATCGAACCTTTCGTTCCCCTTCTTCCTGTACGCTCTCATCTAATTTGGATTCTTCCGCTTTGCTGCTACTAGACTCCTGACTAGAGCTTGATTCTATCACAGAATTATATACATTATCATTAACAGACTCATTTTTTACAGCAGAGTCTGAAACGTCGCCCTCAGGCTGTTCCTCATTAGTTGAAAGTTCATCTACATCCATTTTTTCGTTCGTCTCATTTGGGCCACCTACCTTTGTATCGTCCTCCATACTATGATCATCGTCAGAAACACCTGTATCTTGTAATTCGTCCATGGTTTCATCTTCTGATGCTTTCGTTTCTATGTCAGAGCTGGCCGATTCCTCCTGTGACTGTACACTAGTTTCATCGACAGACGAATCGTCCTCATCGTTGGAAATAGAATCATTTAATTTTTCCGT
This sequence comes from Nomada fucata, assembly GCA_948146005.1. NCBI lineage: Eukaryota > Metazoa > Arthropoda > Insecta > Hymenoptera > Apidae > Nomada > Nomada fucata. The sequence goes on from OX411276.1 coordinate 30,020,966, forward strand.
TCCAGTTTCAGTAGCAGTTTCATCCACTTCAACTACTTCATCTACTACCATTTTATTCTTTAAGGGAGTTATTAACGAATTTTCTGATACACTAATTTCTTCATCTATCGCTAAAGTCATTGAATTCTTCAGACATTTTTGTTCACACACCGTTTTTAATGTATTTGTTTCCGTTATGGGCGAAGAACATCTGCTTTGCTCAATTTCGTCAATAGTACAACTTTCAGAATCTTCGTCGCAGCTTACGTCAGTTTCCAAATTAGTACATTCTGTTGTCTTGTGCACAGATCGTGTAATACATACTAAAGATGATACGTGTTTGCCACGGTCTTGTATTTCCTCGGCAGAAACATTATCATCGACTATATCAGGTTCGGAATCTATACACTGCGACGACGACATAGATGAATTGTTCGACTGAGAACAAGCTTCAGTTCGTAATGGTTCCGAAGACACAGCAGGACTGCATCCCTCCATAGAAACGGTATTATTTAACTTTGGTTTCTGCGATGAAGTTGAGACAAGACAATGATTTGCTATCGTTTTACCATTTTTAATAGTTTCGAACGACTCTTCGTTGGGTGAAACAATATTTTGTTCGGTATCAGTACGTTTTGGATCAGGCGACGTTATCTCCATTTCATTCATAGTAATATCTTCTTCGTCAGTTTTGCTTGAAGTGTTTGTATTATTTAATTTTTTGGGACTTGAAACAAGCGGTAGAGGCGAAACAAAACTCTCCTCCGTTTTCATCCGCATTTCATTTTCGCGTTGCTTACGTAAATTGCTAGCTCTTCCTCGACACTTGGGTTTGATACCAGGCAAAATGGGACTCACATCTAATGTCCAGAGATTAATTTTAACATTTCCCCTAGATCGTGTTCGCGGACTGTTTAAATCAAAGTGATTTTGACTAAACGACTTATTGGAACGATTCTTACGTTTCGGATACCCGCCCTTCTCCGAATCGTTCTGATCATTCGACTCCTCCTCCTCCTCCTCTTCATCATCATCCTCATCACCCTGACTTTGACTCTCTGTGTGACTCGATTCTTCGTCAAGGCTATCTTCAACCACGTCTTCCTGTGACTCTGACTCTGATTCTGTTGTAGTCTCTGTTTCACTTTCCGATTCTTGAGCACTTTTACTAACATTCTTACGCGAATTCCTCCTCCTATTCGGTGGGAGTTTCTTATTGACTAATTTCTTAGAATTACTAGCACTATTAACCTGATTTTGCGCATCCTCACGTCCAAACGTCAGAGGCTTCTCGTCGTCATCGGCCAATCGCATTCTCCTTTCCTCTTCCTCGCGTAACGCTCGTAACCGATCCAATTCCCACTCTTTTTTCTGCTCTTCCAGTTCACGTTCTGCAGCTGCAAGTTGTGCTGCGGAAAACGAACTCTCCGATTCCTCGACAAACTTCATTGCATATCGCTCTATAGGCGTCAACTATATACAAAAAGAAATAGTTTTCAACGAATTGTACTATTGTAATTTAATGTTTGAAGATAACACAATACAGAAAGAAAGAGAGGGGAGAGAGAGAGAGAGAGAGAGAAAATAAAAAGGTATCTTACCTGAGATACTAAATTTTGGACTTCAAGTTCAGCCTTGCTAACTTGCACATCATCCTTGTCCGCATCATCTAAAGGTATATTTTCATCGAATTCTGCTAGATCGGCCACAGCCTCCGCTTTAGCAGTTTTTGCAGCTTGAACATCAAGGTCTTCCTCGGCAGCAGCAAGAGCACTTTCCAGTGCACCCATTGCTACCTTATCGTCTACAGACGGACCCTGGCTGTCCTTCTGCAAGAATTTCTCTCTATCTCTATTTTGTTCCAATACTTCGGCCATTCGAGTATTTACATCGTTCTCCGATTGATCAACGTTAAAGAGATCCTGAATCGTAGACTGTAAAAAATATAAATGATTGTGAATGTTACGTTGCATGTGATTTAATATGAATTTTTATGGTTCTGTGCTATCAAAATACTCACACTTTTGAAGTATGCTGTTGTAAAGTTACCACCCTCGATAGCCAAGTCTCCAAGTAATCTTTTCTGATTGGCTTTCTTCAGAATGTTTTCTTCTACAGTCTTGTCACTTACTAACCTGAAATAAGTAAAATATTATTAAATACAATTATATATAGCAATATATGTACTGCAATTTGAATACACACCTGTAGATATGTACATCCCGTGTTTGGCCTATTCTATGACACCTGTCTTGTGCTTGGGCATCCATTGTAGGATTCCAATCACTATCATAAAATATAACAGTGTCAGCTCCGGTAAGATTCACACCCACTCCACCAGATCTTGTCGACAAAATGAAACAAAATATTCGCTTGTCTCCATTAAATCTTTCCATCAAGACCTGTATTTGTTTGCACAATAAAATAACCCGCATGAGAAATTGATCCGAGAAGAAAATGGTATTTGTAGCTGCAAATTATTACCTGTCGTTGATCTACTCTAGTAGTACCATCCAACCGCAAATATATGTGACCGTGAAAATTAAGAAAAGCTTCTAATACGTCCAGCATTCTTGTCATTTGGGTAAAAATTAAAACTCTATGATTATCAGATTTAAGCTTCCTAAGAAGTTGATCTAAAGACTGCAATTTTCCACAGTCATACTGTATCAGTCTAGGATCCGGGAATTGTGTCATCGTTGCACTAGCTACTGGATGGAACAACGCTAATTTTGGCGATAGTTGGCGTTGTAATTCCATATGCACACGTCGATGGCCGAATAACTTGTGCGGAGGTGGATGAGAAACGTGAAAACGTGGCGTAGGTGCGCACACAGCAGGAACATGAACGACAAATCTGAAATGTTACAGATAGAGAAAAATTGTTAGGCCCTGTCATTTCTATTTACCCGAAGACTTTCTCTTCCCGAGATGCATACCTTTCGAAAACTTCTTTGAGTTCTTCGACGATTTGTTCAGTACTTTTGATCGCCTCTGCAAGTGCTTCTGTGCAAGAAAAAAATTGCCTTCGTGTACGTGCGGTGTTTTTAGCACTTGCACAGTGAACCCAACCGTTGTGCCATCGACATGCCGTAGATGGTTTTCCAATACGTAATGCCATAAATAAGTCTTCACCATAGAGAGGACACGCAGCGCATCGTCTTTCATTAATGTTTGTAAGAAGATGAAGTTTCGCTTGCCTTCTCTGCTTGCGTTCTTCTTCTAATTGTGGCTATACAAAAATAATACATTGGTTTAAATATATGTACACAGCATGTAACGAATCGGTATTAAAAATAATTTTGTTTGCGAAGATAATTACCAAATAAAATTCGGATTTGGGACGCTCCTTTGTTTGTGCCTTTTCGGATTCTTTTTGTGCGTGTCTAGTAACAATACCACATCGAATGGATTGTTGTTGAGATTGTCCATTGCCAGCAGAGGGCTGTGCTTGAGAAGCTGTAACATTAAGGGGTGGTACCCTCATGACAGGCCTTGCACTTGTTCCACTTGTAGTTGTCACTACTCCTCCGATCACTTTGTTTACTGCAGTCGCCGAGGTAGATAGGCCCATCAAAGATTTAGATAAAACTGTTAAACGTTGTCCACTCTGTGTCATAACTGGAAATGATACTGCAAAGATAATAAAATATTAGCTATACGCAAGCAGGCATCAAGTTTTCAGTTCTATACAATTAATTTAACATAGGAATTTCATTCGCTCACGAACAGATGCAAGTATTATTTAGTCGTGCATTTCGTATTATTTTGAAACATTCATTAAATGCGAAGAAATGGTGTACACGATAAAGGATATACATGATTTATATTACTTCGAATATGGAACACAAATGATATGAGTGGGATATGATCACTCTTGGGACAAACCTGTGTTAGTGTTTTGCTGATTCGAAGTCAGAATGATATGTCTACCGGTAGATGTTTGAACCACTTGTGCAAAACTAGGCATTGCAATTCTTTGGACGGAATCACCTTGTTTAACTGTGACTGTCTGCGTTGCTAGTCGTTGCAGTCCATCTCTAATATTTGCATTCCCTACTGTGATCTTCTGTGCATTCGTTGCTGCTGTAGTTGATGTCACTGTTGTACTTTGTGGGTTATGTGCTAGTGTTCCAACAGGTATTGCTGTTTCCGAAGCAAACACAACAGATGTTTTACACAGATCATAATTAAATGTAAGTTTTGTTAATGTGCTCTCGGTTCTAGAATGCTTATACCATGGTAAACTATAAACAAGCTGGCCCGAGACAAATTTATCTAGCATCACTGCAAATGTGATTACACAGAGACAAAAGTATGAGTGCAACCACTGATCGATGATGCAACGAGATCCCAGTTTTTGGATGTAAATGTACGAATCCACACGTTTTAGAGAATGTCAGATATAGGCACTTACCTTTCACGCTACCTTGATGTTGAACCAATTGCACCGAATATCCTTGAAACTGTTGACCACTGGCCACTTTCAAAGTAACGCCTAGAAATTGTGAAAAACGAGCAGACGTAAATGATAAGTTCACAGTAATATTTAACAAAACTAAATAAATAAGTAAATGTCGGTAAAGTTAAGTTTACCTTGCCCTGGAGTGCTCTGATTATTTGCAGTTTTTATTAAAGGGGATGTTCCAACCCGTGGCGTAGGTAATATTCCAGCTAAATTCTTTAACTTCGGTTGAGTTTGCTGAGGTGCGGTTGACGGTTTAACTTGATTAGATAACCTAACATTAATTTTGATCTTTCCAGATGGACATCTTGGAGGTGTATCTGGTTGAGTGTCTATTTCTTCTATGAGTTTACGCGGCGTTTGCAACCGTCTAACTCTATGTGCGGCAAATGCCGTAAGATTAAGTTCCAAATCACATAATAGAAGACTAACACTGGACAAATCAATGTGCTGTAAAATAAAACGAATATATTATATGATACTCGCACTTCTAATAAAATACCATTAATATTTATAAAGAAAATTACTACCTTAAACGGATCGTAATCAAGAACGTTCCACACTAACGAGGCTGTTACAAATTCAATAGCTTCCATTTGAAAAGGTGACACGGTAGGTCTTACTTCAAATAAGTTTGGATGGTTACATACTTTTCGCAGTTGCATTAAGACGTTAATGACGCTCAATAAATTGCCACTAGCCAAAGTTTCTTTTGTTCTTAATTAAAAGAAAAATACAGGTCATGTAAGTAACGATGCAAACAAAAAAGAGATTTGAGTATGCGACACTTACTTCGCTCTAGACATAAAATCATCGTACAGATACCGCTGTCGTTTTGACAAACGGCACATAACAACGTGCTCGTACTTTTTGGGTAATTGTTTCTCTACTTCTGTTTTTAATCTTCGCAGTAAAAAAGGCCGCAAAACCTGTAAAAAGTAACATTGCTCTGTTAATAACATGTGAGTGGGGCACAGATACTCTTAGAAATGATAAAAGATATTGTTTCTCCAGACAGGATTCGTATGCCATACAACAATTTTTCTGACACGCGAGTTTTAATAGAGAATTATTTTACTATTTCGCTATGTGTATAAAAACAGATATCTGACACATAGTCACGTATCTGGGTCGGTAGCGAATAATTCTAATACATGAAACTGAATATAAATGCAAATTACGTACAGACCTTATGCAGACGACGAATAATATTTTCATTGTATTCACTGTTTCCTTCTATCATGCCAGTCACGGGATTACTAAACCATTCTTTAAATTCTCTGTGCGATTGGAATACATTTGGCATTAAAAAATGCATTAAAGACCACAGCTCCATCAAATTGTTTTGCAGAGGCGTGCCGGTAAGTAATAAGCGGCTGTAATATTAAAATTTCATATGAAACAATATTCGTATATTCCAACCATGCGTACATATGAACCTTTTAGAAGTACTTACCGCTGCGTTTGGAAATTCAATAATAGTTGCCATCTCTGTGATTTAAAATTTTTTATGTTTTGAGCCTCATCCAATATAAGATATTTCCATTTTTTTCGTCTAAAGCTTTGATGGTCTTGTATAACTAGCTTGTACGATGTTATACATATGTGAAAAGCATTAGGTTTTGTCCAACCTGTTCTCTTTTGTTTCCTTTCTTTTTGTGTTCCATAATAAGTGAGAATCTTAAAACCAGGACACCACTTTTTACATTCCATTTCCCAATTGAGCATTACAGATGTTGGTACTATTATAAGATGAGGGCCCCAATTGCCCTTCTCGCACGCCAAATGAGCGAGTAAAGCAATGGTTTGTATAGTTTTGCCCAAACCCATTTCATCTGCCAAAATACCATTCAACTTTCTGTCGTACATTGTAACAAGCCAATCCAATCCAATGTGTTGATATTCCCGTAGCGAATGTTTTAGGAGAAATGGTATTTTTGTAACCACCTAGAAATCCCAAGATCAAGCTTTGTTAAAGAAACATAATTTGATTTTCAATTTACAGGATTCAAAAATTATATAACATAAAAATTGTTGTGACAATTTTCGTAAACAAAAAGGTAAACTAGCTTATCATTGCAGAAAATTTATCACTTATACTATAGCCTTCTGAAAATGATCATGTGCAAATTACTACTACACAACCTTGGATAGAAAGGCTGCCTAAATAATTAGTGTATTAAAATATATAACAATAAAGTATGATTAAAATAACTTACACTGGTCGTAAGTAAGGTATTTCCTTTAGGTTGGATACTTTCTGCCAGAGCCGCTACGTTATCCATTTCATCGTGAGCATTTGAATGGTCCATTTCTACAGTCTGTGTAAAATAATCCATATATTGGTTTTGGTTTTTGTTTTTTATATAGGTTTATTGGTTTTCATATAGGTACACACACGCACGCACACCTATCCACGTATATATATACTATATACAATAATATAAATTATTATTTATGAACATTATCATACCTTATTATCTGTTGATTTCTCCATCGATATATCTTCTAACAGAGACTTAAGACCAATATCAGTTTCATTGTCACTGTGTGCTTGAGACTCCTCTTCTCCAACTTCGTTATCACTTTCTTCACTTTCACTTTCATTACTCGTAGAATCCTCGTCATTCTCTTGACCTTCATCTTCCTTTGTGCTTTCTTTATCCGATTCTAGATAAATATGCATTGATACATTACTATGGATACTTTGTGTTCCTTAAATAATTTAGGGAATATTTTAAATTATCAGACAAATGCCTCAAGTTGCATCAAAAAGTGGGTATCAAGAATGAAAACCATTGCTTGAACCGTCAGGATTGGTAAAGTAACATCAGTTAAAAAAAAAAAGAATATATACCGTACGACGAATATTAATTAAAATAGTATGCTACACACCGTGAATCTGTTCTTGATCAACATCCATTGGAACATCTGGCATATTACCATATTTGGCCATAAGCTCATCGATAGACATATCGTTTTCAGCCTAAACAATAAATTATGCTCTTATATAAAAGATTCAACTTTACTTCGTACAATACTTTGGGCAAAGTATGTACATACCTTGAGCTCATCTAGTTCTTGTTTATAATCCGTGTTTTCTTCTAGTTTTTCTTGTTCCATAATAGTTTCCTCTTCATCCGAAGATTCATCCGAAGCCGCAACAAAATCTGTGTCTCCGTCTGCTGCTTTCTCGTTTTCCTATAAAAAATATCAAAGTTGATTGCAAGACATAAGATCACGACGCTACTAAAATTGCAAATATAGAATTGAAAACACACATCTTCAATAGTTTCCTTTACTGGAGGTGACAAACTTTTACTTCTATCTTCTAAATAATCCGGTGGCAAATCTTTTAGGAGATCTTCCAACGGTATTTCCGATTCTTTTTTTAACAATTCAACTTCTTCTTTATGGTTTGTTACCGACTTTAATTCCTCTTCGGCTTTTGCTATAGTTTCTTCATCATCATCTGAACTTTGGTTTGGTTGGAAGTCCTCTACAATAAAAAAAAAAAAACAAAAAGGTGAGAAATATGTTACATATATAAAAGCATACGATAAGATTGTTTAAGAGGTATAACATACCATCAGAATGAGATTTTCCAGGTGGAACTGGTGAAGAAATACGTGAACTATTCATAGAGGCTGATATACTTTGAGGACCATCAGTTTTATTAAGTCCTTCAGTTAACCACGTTGAATATTTTTCTGTTTGACCCACTATAAAGTTTAAATGTTGATCTAAAGCCTGCTTTCGTTTCTCTTCGAGTCTCGTTTGTTGTTTGTATTCCACAAGCTTAAACAGAAACGAAAATAGTATATATAATTCAGTCATCTATTACGAAAGCAATATTTTATAAATGTTAGGAAGACAAGTGTCCGGCATCAATTCTTTGATTATATTTCTATAATAAATAAAATCATACACAATGAGCAGACTTTGCTGTTCCCACAACGAGCACACACTTCCAATCGGCATACATTGAAATTGTCGGCTTAATTGTGTGGGGTATACATATTACTATTACTGTGATCCATAAATTTCTTCGTATATCTACCTTTTCCACATTAGCCCAGAATGTTTTGATTTCTTTCGCAATGAAGCTTGCGATTTTCTTTAACCTCAGTTCTTGGGATTTCTCTGCCTTTTGTGCCTGAATTGCCTTCTCTTGGAAATATTTCTGTACCATACGCGCACATTTCTTCGCTGCGGCTTTTTTCCACTTCCTTTCTTGAGCGAAGTCAGCAGCCAACCAAACCATCTCTTCTAGTAAATAATCCCAGTGTGCCTTTGTACGAGGTGGTTCTTGAACTTTCGGCAATCTCCTCTCTGACCATAATCCTTCGCGTTGTAATTCAGCAATCCTTTGCATAACATATGCTTCCTGGGAATTTTTTACACAATTATACAAATTCTACACTATCGCATATATATAAAATATACAAATCTTGATAATAATCACAGTACCTGTTTTGCCTTTTCTACAATTTGTTCTTGGTTATTTGCGATATCACATGATACAGCTGAATTAGAAGAGGGTAACTTAACAAGTTTAACAACAGGCTGAGTAGGGGTGCTAGGCGCGCTAGATGTTTTTATAGTACTGATAGTAACAGTAGTAACAGTTGCAGTAGTTGTGGTAGTTCCAGCAAGAGTAAGAGTTGGAGTGGTCGTGGTACTAACTGTTGTTGTAACAGTTGGAGGTATCGTAGGTTTATCTACCACTGGGCTCGAGGACACTGTTGTTGCGACAACAGATTTCGGTGAACTTGAAACTATCGGTGCATTACCTGCAATAGAGATAACACAATTTAAAACACCCGAAAAAACATTTTCAAAAAAATTATTATGGGGATACGTATGTATCAACAGCGCCCTTAGGTTGAAAAGCGTATTGCCGAACAACCTTACATATGCTGTGAATTAGTTTGCCCACACTGAATGGACTGCTTTAAAATGAACTAACTTAAAACGGCCGTCTATTGTGGGATTATAGAAAAAAATCTTCTACGTGATTATTAAGAAGAATACACCATCATAATGCATAACTGATTATCTTAAAGATAGATACACTATGCAGCAATCAGGGTTTCTTTTTGAAGGAACAATTGTTGGGATAATGTAGCATGGGAAGAGATGATAACATATGTGTATAAAAACAGAGAAACCTATTAAAGAAACAATGCCCTACGACATTTCAGTTGCAAAAGTCTTTGATGCACGTACTGTTAAAAAGAAAACATGCAACACTATTTGATTACAAAGAGTGCGAGTCACATTATGTTTATTTATTTAAACCTAGAATAACCTTTTCTACTAGTAGTGCTAAATGTTTGGTGCAATTATTGAATTATATGAAACCTAATGTTTATAACAACTGCATACACTTGTAACAAGCTCAGGCATTTCTTTCAGCTTGGTTCAACACACAAAAAGCATTAAATAGAAATAATATCCACAATCCAATATGGTAAGAGTAAAGAAGTTTATAAAGAATAAGATTACAATGTTTTGATAAGTATGATTTGTAAAAAAAAAAATCAGTGGATCTAAACATCAAATGATAAGCCTGCAGTAATCACCTATAATGAGCGTGGGTGCTAGAGTAGAAGTAGGTGGAGGGTGAACGGTGACTGGTGACGTTTGAATTGCTGCCCGAAAGGCAAACACCATGCCATGGCGGCCCCCTTGAGGCCTACCTGGTACATGTCCTATTTTGCAAAGTAATTATTCGGTTTATATAACATGTATACAAAAATTCGCAACTGCTTTTTCGCATTGTCAATGATTAATCTATCAAAGAAGAAAAGCTAACATAGCTATCTGGAAGTAATTCCTTAATATTTTTGTAGAAACAGATGTTACGGTGTGCCTGCTAATATTTTTAAGGGATACAATTGGTACTAAATACAAATTATTATTTTATCCAGGAACTATTGAACTACTACATCATCAAGTTAGCAATAAACATTTAGAAACATAATATTCTCACCTTGTTGATTAAGTTGGGCTACTGCAGCGGGCAATGTTGTAGATACCGCAACAGGTGCAACATTCATACCAGAAATTTTTCCTTCTATACACTGATTCACAGGAACTATTGTAGATGCGGTTGTTGCGACTGGTGTTAATGGGATTTCTGTTATTGCTGGCAGTGGCGCTGTCAAATCTTCATCATCGTCATCTGGATCTAATCTATGTTGCCGTAAAAAATGCAGATACTGAGGTGTTGGAGGTCTCTTTCGCCAGGTTTGAAAATCCATCATATTGCCCCCAGCATGAAGAAAAAATAATTCCGACGCACTCTCGGCATATTTTTCTCTTATTGCACGCATTCTTTTCATTTTATGCTCCATAATTCTTCTTCTGTAACCCATCGCATCATCTGCGATCATAGTTGGTTTCTCAGTGGAATCTGTTAATTTCAACTTCTTCCTAGCAGGTGGAGATTGCATTGACGCTTGAGAAGTTGGTGCAACAAACATATTAGCAATGGACGTTCGAACAAGCTTTGGAGATGTTGCTAGAACAACTTTTGGCGAACTCTGACGAGTTGGAGATGTAAGAGGTGAACTACTTGCACCTGCAACTCCGAAGGTTGTTGCACGCGGCGGTGTACCACTAATATTAACAATTCTGGTAACACCAACTTGTTGAATAGTTGAATTTGTTGTTGCATTACTAGGTATAACCTGGAACCAGTTAAAGAAAACAAAATGTTATTCAAACATCATACAAAATAATGGTGAAAAATATATCTATTGGAAACCTTATGCACCTGTGTAAGACCAGGAACCTGTGAAGTAATAACAAATTGTTGTCCAGCACCTGTGGTAAGGACATTAAGTCCTTGAGCAGTAGCAAGGACCTGTTGCAAATTAACAGTTTGTTGTGGTGCACCTCCATTGCTTCCAGCATTGTTTCCTCCACCCCCATTAAGGGGCGGTAAAATAGGTGCAATCTGCTTATCACTCATTACACATTACACTGTAACATCAAATAATTATAAACATTAATAAAACTTATACATAATTGTTTGCAGAATACAACTGCTTTCTATTATGCCAGGATAAAGTGCTGACAATGTGAAAAACATTATAGCTTGTTTGAAAATTATAATCCTTGAATATTGTTGTTCATTAACTTTATTAACATTATTATACAATATGATTTTTAAACATTCATGAATTTATCTAATACAGCCACAACATAAAATAATTCACAATTGCATTTGATATTTCCTTTTTATATTAGTAATAACAAATAAATACAGCGATAACAATTTCAAACTTTTTAATTTTATATTAGATTTAACTTTTCTGTCAATTTGTTTGTTTATGCTCAGATCAGCTAACGAGAACGAAGAATAGATAAATTACCACTGAAGAAAAATGAAGTAAAAAATAGACAAATAATGGTATATCAAACCTGAATATGTTCAGTTATAATTTTAAATTATGAATTATGCAATATTATATTATTCAAATTTTTTTTACTAATCGTATGAATGTTTCACTGTAAAAAAAAGCAAACATATGAAGTCGTTAATTGAAGAAAAACATATACGTACACGAAACAACAAACTGAACCATCAAGAATTTACTTATAATTGTTTATTTTTTGATAATTCAAGATGTGTGAACAATTTATCAATGAATTTTAATGTAAATATGTTCATTTCAACTTTATCCCACATAAACTAATTTCAACGAGTCAAACGTTGATTGATTTATGAAAAAAGCGGCGAAATCAAAATTTCTCCGCCGATCCAACTGATACACCACATTGGAATTTGTAAAACATGCGCTGTGCGCAAAAGAAAAAATACCGTCGAAAATACGACATCATGAATAAGAAGAACGTGTCCAAAATCAATTGAATGGTGAATTAAGCGATGTCATTTAAAATATCAAAAGATTGTACCGAATACGCAAACGTCCGATATATCGAGCATTCAGGGCGTTCAGGTTTTCTTATTAGAAATATGTCAATTTATCTTAATGCAATAACAACAATCGGTGCACCAATCTATCGGTTATACTTTTCGGTTGCGAAAACGATTTTTTTAATGTATTAAAGCATATCGCTTCCAGAGAGAATAGATTTTTCACAATTGCGTCAGTGGAGCCTCGCGGCGATACAAAGGAAATTTTTCATCCGCCATGTTGGCGTTGGTCTGATAGGAGGGCGGACTTACCATAATGTAATCACAAAATTCTGCGACGTAGGTGAGCCATCCACGAAAATAATTGTTACACCCGTGATCGACGAGCGTTAAATTGTAATTAGGTACTTCACGTAATGTACAGTGCATGAGCTATATCTAATATTTTACAGAACATTTTCGCTCGACTCGCTCAAGGACGCACACACTTCTAAACATGGCGACGGCTCCCGACAAATTTCGACCGCGACCAGACCGAGAGCTGCTTGCTACTTCACGTTTACACAAGCCACGGAGAGATGCCGCTCTAACTGGGCGCTGAATCTGCGATTGGCCGAATGCAACCGGATACTTGGCAACGTGGCAGTACCAAACGTTTCCGATTGGTTACTGGTAAAAATATTAAAGGTACTCGTTTTCCGAGTAACAAATCAAATCAGCAACTATTATTTCTAAATGCAAAACACATTCTACAAAATCTATTACCACATAAATTACTATTTCTATAAAAATTATTAAAAAAGTGGAGTATACAATTAATTACTTCAGGATGCGAAATGAATTAATGCCGACCTTTTCTTACAACTGTTAAAGCAGTTCGATCCGATTATTTGCTAAAGACACGAATTTTCTGAAGACTATTTATGGAGTGAACACACTTTCATAGAGTTTAAAATCTCGGGATTCGAATTACTTTAAATACTAAAGCATCATCATTCTAGAATAATGGTATTATAAAACTGTGCATGCTGCCGACAAATATGGGCATACATTGAAAGCACTATTACATCACTTTACATTCCTGGCATCGAATATGAAGTTGTTATCCAAATGTTGCGATTTAATTTATAAAGAAAACGAACTGATATCATACAACCATATATTGTACATATTCTTAAACATTATGTTATATGCATACAGTGATGAACTTTATTTAATAAGTGCGAAATGTTATATATTTTTACAGTTTCCCTACCTTTGTGATTATAATAATTTGTATTTTAATTAGAAAACAATTAAAATTAGAAACACATGTACCAAACTTTATAAATTTGTACCTCAACATTACATAATACATTTTTGGCCAAAATTTCGTTTATAGATAAATGATAATGCCATTAATACTGTTTACAACATAAATTTATTAATAAAATATGCTTTTTAAATTCCGATCAAATTTCATACCGAAGGCAACATGGTCGCTAAATTATGTGCCCCTAACGGACCACGTGTTACTTCGGCTATTGTAAGATAGTTGCTAATAGCGTAAAAGCAAATGAAGCTTAGAAAAAGGGAAAAGAAGATTTTACTTACATTTTTGTTGACCTTCATTTGATAGCTTTTTACAGTGCCGAATTTATATATTTCTAACCAAATTCGAACAAATATACATCCACGTAGTGAACACATGCGCGACTTCTTGTAAGACAACGTACGCTAAATACATTTTTAAACGCAATGACAATATTTCGATATGTTTTTGCCGAGAAAACCATTACTGAATATCGAATAAATCAGAAGATCATGATCGAATAACAAGTGAAATTTAATATACTTTAGTTTATAATACGAATTTCTGCTACTATTTGATTCTACTATCCTTAACGATGTGCCCGCGTGTGATACGTACAATCGTAGAATGACGCTGAGGTCATTTCGGTACTCAACGCATCATCTTTTGGGTACCACAGTTACATATCCATTGATCTACGTAGTATGTGCGATAATGATTTAAAATTTCTACATAATACAAGTGTGAGATAATTGGTAGACTGATTTATTTTATAACAATCGTAAACTTTTATATGAATGTTTTAATGGTACATTATATTTCCGTTAGTCATTAGTTAGGTGTATTACATAAATTTGAACGATATACTAAATATGTATTAACTTTAATTTTCCGGAAGTTTGTAAATTTTGTTTTTATGTTGTAATTGATGCTCAAGATAATAGATACGAAAACATTGATTTAAGTATAATGTTGACGATTTGCAAATACTAATCGAGGCAGTCTTTGTTTCAAAAATGACAAAATTAAGCACGGCCGTGGATCCTAAATTATCAGATATTACGATAGAAAAATTGCAAGATAGACATATTTCCACAGTCATACAATTTATAGATGAAGATTCGGTGAAATTGACGACTGTCACTGGACTATCGTGTAAGGTATAAATTTATTTTACAAAAATAGTTTAAGTATTTCAAGGGAAACTGAATATATCAATAATAATTTTAAATAAAATATTAATTTCAAGGTTAATTTTACAGGATATATTCGAAATCAAAAGAAATATTTTACAAAAATATGGTGGCAAAATAAAAACTGCCTTTGATTTATTTGAAATAGAAAAAAATAATATTATTTGTACTAATATATCAAGGTAAATATAGTTCAGCTATATTTAATGCAGGAATAATTGAAGAATTAATTATCACCTTAATTGATTAGTTTAGACAATTTATTAGAAGGTGGTTTGTATCCTGGTCAAATATATGAAATATGTGGTATATCTTCAAGTGGGAAAACACAATTATGTTTAACAATAGCAGCTAAGGTAGCACTTAATCCCAATAATATTGTCCGATACATTGATACAAAAAGGGACTTTTGTGGATCAAGAGTGGAGCAGATATTGTTAAAAAACAATTACAGTAAACAGGTATTAATGTATAATGTGCCACATGAATTTTCCTTTAACAGCATATGTGATGAATGTAATAGTTACATGGAATGAGGCATATGATCTGTTTCCATTCTAGGTTATACTTCAAACCTTGGACCGTATCAAAGTATGTTGTATATACAGCATACATCAACTCTTTAAAGTCCTGCATTTCCTAACAGATACTTTGAAGGAGGAAAGAGAAGAGTGCCGTACAAGAATTATAATTATTGATTCTTTACCAGCAATCATTTTTAAGTTCTCTAAGGACCATACATTTACAATTGCATTCAATCAACTGGCAAATATATATCACTTTATTGCCAATGAATTTCGTTTGTCAATTATTAATGTTAATTTGATTACCCAGTGGAGTACTAATGACGAAGGAGCGTCGGGTAGTCTTAAGTGTAATGATATTACACCAACTTTAGGAAAGTATTGGGCTCATGTTCCAAATACAAGACTGTTACTACAAAAAATTGGTCCCAGTGGAAGCAGAAAAATGTCAATTTGGAAAAGTCACCAGTTGAAAGAAAATCTTACATGTAACTTAACTATAACTGATCGTGGTATTGTATGTTCTTAAATATATTATATTCATAATGGTACATAGCTATCCCCGTTATTCCTATCCATACTTCTTAAGTAGTCTCTATTAAATAAAAAATAATAATATATATAAATATGCTTTATGCAATAGGCGTTTCATATGAGAATGTACAAACAGTGTACTTCCCATATTAAGTAAGTACAAAAAACTGATAACATAACATTTATAGCAGCAAATGCTTTTGAGATTAGGTAAAGTCAATAAAAAATAATGTATTTATACTTAAATTTTATATTCGGTTAGTAAACTTTTGATCTTTACCGCTAAATTCAAATGTACGATAGTGCCGCGGCAACTTCCGGTGACGTTTGCTTAGCAGTGTTGCCGCGATTTCTGAGTGCGGACACAGTAGCATAACAATTTATAATGGTTATATTAGATTAGTGTTTGTTAGAGTATATTGTTAATTAATTGGTAAGAACGATGGCTTCCTTGGTTGCGGATTATGGAGCTTCCTCAAGTTCAGAAAGTAGCGGTGATGATATTTCAGACGAGACCGATAACACGTAAGCTTTCACCAACATGAGAATTTTTCTTTATTGTTTGTTTTCTTCCTTCATAAAACTTCTCTCGATCGCATAAGCTTTAACTTGGAAAACAAATTACTAATTCATTATATGTTTAATACTGTACACTTTATGCGAGTACAATAAAGATATACCTTTTTCCCCACTTATGGGTTAAAAACCGCAAAGAAATTGTTTACCCCCATTTCGAACTTGAATTTTTCAGGATGTCAATGAGATATCGTTACTGTATCCTAACAGCCTCCCCTTGTGTGTTGTGATTTTTTGTTTTTACAAAAAGAACCTTACATAAACAAATATACATCATTAGCTTAATATTTAGTAGCGAAAAAAATATATATTAAGTCACAGTTTATGTTTACACATCAGATTGAATTTGTTCTTTGTAATCTGATATTGCCTAACCCTTAGTTTTAAGGATAAGGAAGAAGAGGACGACGAAGAAGAAGAAGAAGAATATAATGAAAACAACGAGGAAATAGATAAAACAGCTTCCAAAGAAAAACTTCCATTACCAACGCCAGATTTTAATGGTACACCTACAATGAAAACTTCAGTCTTCTCAAATCCATTTGTTGAAGCAGAGAAGGCAAAGAGTGCAATACTTGAAAAACATGTGAAAATGACACCAACACTTGACGATACAAAAATGATAAATGGTAGAAAGATTTGTTGGAATTATAGAAAGGGTAGATGTCGATTTGGCCATAATTGTACCTTTGCCCACGATTCTGATTTGCATCGTACAGCAGCTGAATTAGAAGCAATCAGAACGCCGCAAGAAACAGTTATTTGTCAGACCCAATACAATGGTCAAGTTCCCATCAATGATGATGGAGAGATAGATCAGGAAAATAATCAACAAAATAAACGAAAAAAGAGGCCAGGATTAAGTCATTCTTTAGTACCTAGTAAGAAAATCTTAAAAATGTACAAAGCACAGCAAGCTAAGACTATTAGTAGATAAATGTAACTGTGTCAAGTATAGAAATAATATTAACATATAGGTAGCTACCCTGAAAAGCAATTAGTTTATAATTTATATGCTTTGCAATTTGAATGGATTGATATGTAAGTGGAATTGATTACACAAATTGCATAAAACATGACACTGAAAAAGCATAAGATGCTTTTGCGAACAAAAGGATAGTATGTGAGATTAACCAAATTTTTATATATAAAAAAGTCTCAACAAAAATAAAAGAAATATATGCTTCCAATAGAATTGTGCAGATTGTACAACATTTGCAATCTATATCTAATTCAAAATCAGTTGAAAGTTACAAGATTATTTAAATACAACTCAATATTTATGAATAACTATTTGTTATGTACATACAAAAATAGAGTTTAATTGTATAATTAATACTTCCAGGGACCTGCATAAATGAATCTTAATTCATTATGTCTTGCATGCAAATAATTTTATAAACACGTTTTTATTTATACTTTGTATTCTTAACTTGAACATCAAAATTGAGACATGCCATCTTACCATTTAAATTTTATTGCCTAAATGTAATTATCTATATGTTCCTCTTTTACTCAAAAGAGGCAGCTATGTGAAAGTTCTCCTGTATCAGCATTCTGAAGTATTTACAAATAGCCAGAAATGCTATTTCACCTAAATATTATACGAAATATCGCTACATCTTTAATATAAATTTTAGATACTGTTTAATGTACAGAATCACAACTGTCGTCTGTGTAACAGTGATGTATGTAAACAAAAAAAAGATTACGCGAATTGTGTACAATATTGTTAATACTTTTTCTTGATAAAGCTATTTACTCGGGTATCTAACTTATTGTTAGGTATTAATATGAACATACAGTTATATAAATGGTATACCAAAAATCAACAATTACGCTTCCACTATGCATTACTTTCTACACAATAAGACGTAAAAAAAAGGGCTTATATAATTCTACATGGAAGAAGTAACTTTATCTATTTATTACTTCCGTTTTAAATATTGTAGTATTGTGTAACTTCCTTTTTATATAATTCAACTAGTTAAGTATTTTTATTGGTAAACTTTTTCTTTATTCCGTGTGTATTATAACATGTTCAACTTTGTCGCACATGCAAACAGGATGAATTTCTGGAATCCAGAAATTTAATATAGTACCAGAAAATGTCTAATGCATTCGAGGGTGTTATAGGTTCATAAGTCTTCTTTTTTATTTTGTGTAGTACTAAGTTTGTGAAAGAGAATTTTCTGAAAAACAGCAGCAATAAATTACAGTGACCAACAAATTATTGGTTTATATTGTCCTCCTAGCCACCACAAGTATATTGTATATGAGCCTTAATCTGAAAACAAAATGATGGTAAATTAGTTTTCATTTGTAATTAAGACAACTGAAAAGGGAGCACATGGTATTATTAAAATGAGCAAAAAATGATAGGCACATGACATTTTATTAGATAATCGTGGGTACAATATTCAGAGTTCAGATCAATTATACGTGATATAAGTGCATTGATAACTGATTATTGCATCTTTCATTGAAAATATACATTAAATATTCTTTTCATTTTCCGCGACTGAACATCTCACAGGCACTTTGTCTCTAAATAATGGTAAAATTTGTGATAAATGTTTCTATGTAAAATAAGCATATATATAACCATCACAGTTTACGCTCATTAAGTTATAATCAATGATGAAACAATTTTCATTGGTAAATTAAATATAATCATTCAGTAAGTACTTTATTTCACATTAATTTTTTTTTTAAAAGGGACTACAACTCAAGCATCGATCCTTATCTAGCCCAAGAGCACTTGCAATAAATTAAAGTGTTATGGATTTAGATTTTTTATGGAAACACCTGTTAAGTACTAGTATATTCGATAATTATTTTATCATGACTATCAATACATAACTCTGGCAATACTGTAGGACAGTACAATCACTGAGCCATACTTTGTTTCTATAATTGCTCGACGATTATTCATTAAAAGGCAAGTAAAATATTAGATTTATCTTGACATTTTATGGGAGACAGCTAATAAATAATTTACACAAAACTTGTTACGTCTACAATAAGGACGAAAGTTTTAGTTTTCTATGATAAAATGGATAAATTTAATATTGTTCACATTATTAGTGCTGATTATTAATTTTCTACCAAGTCAATATTAAACATTTGTAAAGGAAAGTATACTTCACACTGATCGTATATTGTTGATTAATTACATAGCTCAATACGTCTTTCGTATGCTATGTGCTATATGTAATTTGTATCACAATCATTTATAGTAATTTTCTTAAATAAAAACAATACTCTAGGTAAGATATATAACGAAGTAGAGAGATGAAAAGTGATGCGAAGTGATTTGGATGTAAAAATACTTGGTACGTTAATCGATATCAGTTGTTAAACAGAGTGGTAAAAATAAGTTACAGTCGAATTATTAAGTGCATTTCGTATGGGAATACCTCCAAACGTGCACGCAAAGTTTAATTCGAAAATAGGTATATAGTTTGTAAGTTTATCATTTTCGTATTGCCTAGAAAATTTTAGATCGAGTTATCTGTCAGTGCCAATAAAATACTTGATCTTCCTTTTGGAAGTAGTCAAATAAATTGCCCCTTATCATTGCCTAATGTATTTACCATCGTGTGTTTTCACATCATTTCGAAATTTGTCCTTAAATATATACGCACTCTTTCTTTTCACGAATTATTATTCAGTGTTTCATAGAACTATTGCAGCGTTCTTGACTATTGCTTGTTATGGTCTTTTGTTCAACAAATTTTGTGTTACCATTCGTAACGCCGTGTACACCATTTCGCACGCCATTTACAACTTTATCTACACTTTTCATAGCAACGTCTATACCATTGACCCTACAATCAACCCCGTTGACTTGCTTTTTAGTTGATGTATCTTTCGCTTCTGTGGGATTAATATTTTTATTTTCTGTCGATCCAGATTCCGCCAAGCCTGCAAGAGCGTAATCTGTGCAATTCAAAATAGAATGATCAAACGACTGATCACGTACACTACGGAAATGATGTATGATGATTTTTTGTCTTCTATTTTCATACAGTAAAACGATATGTGTTACTACATTCGTTATTAGTTACACATATCTGTATAACTTAATGACGAAAACCATATGGTACGTACCGTGTAAATTGTGGCAGTATTTATTGGTATTGTTCCACTCTTCTCGTAGACTGAGGTTGAACATGCTGTAATCTGGATTGCCAGTGACCTCTTTTTCGATTGTCAGGAACTGTGGTAATATATTTTTAAGCCCGTTCCCCGATAATGCTGTGTATGTTTCAAGCAGCATCAATCCACGACACCTGCAATTACACCGAACTTGTTTATCTATACTAGATCTCAACAGCTACGATCTGTCCGATTTCCTAACTATTACCTTGGATGAGCTGGTTCTCTATATATGTCTAATTGAAAATACTGATTGTTGATGAGGAAGCAACGTCGACGTTTGAAGATGGTGAAATGCGAATCGTCGCGTTGCGCAAGCATGTTTAAATAATCTCGATGAGTCAATTGCGTTTTGACTTCGATCACCTGCCCGCACATTTTTGGACGTCGAATCGTGTGAATGTACGACCAATGACCTGCCGATGTAAATTTACAATACAATTTACCGTATTCAATATAGGCATACCGGCATTACACATGAAAGTAGTAACAATAAAGTCTACGCGTGCACACCTTTTTGGCCGCGTTTACGGAGACGAGCTTGCATCTTCGGATTATTACTTTGGAGGTAGTTGTGGACGACATCAAAGTCCTGGAACGGCGGAAACTCGGAGTCCATACGTAGAGGACCTTTGACGAGGAACTTGACTTTTCGGCTACTGGCTCGTAATCTGTCTCCGGTGTCGATGCCCAGTTTTTGGCAAACACACTCGATCAGACGACAAATCTTCGTATCGAAGTCTTGTGAGTTGTCTATTACGTCGAAGTAAGGATGACCGACCCAGGCGGCGGCTGCTTTGTAATCGAGTTCCCTTGCCAACTCGACTCCTTCCGATCGACACGCGTGTTCTTCCGTCGAATAAAAATCTTCGGCACCGTTGGCTGCTGAGACCACGTGGATGATTTGGTTGTACCTGTTGTCGCGGAGCTCGACGTTGTTCCATCCGTTAGAGGCCATCATCAGTTCCCACTTGTCTTTCGAAATAACTGAATGGAACAAGAAAATAAATTAATCAAAGAATGAAAGAAAAATGAGTAGAACTCTGATTTGCAAATTACACGAAGGTGAATAAGTTCGCTCACATGCAGAGGCATCCATAGCACCACGATCACAGATAATAAGGCAATTTCGTGAACAGCTCTCACCCAGCTGGAAGAACGTATTCTCTATCTGTATCATTGTGCGCAAGAGGTTCTCTTGAAATTTAAATCCTGAAACAGATCAAGGTAAATGATGTGCAATTTTACTCCGTTTCAATATACGAACAATAAAACTACCGTCGATTGTTTACTCTATCCTATGATTCAAGACTTTACACGCGAAACTACCCGGCCGATCGCAACTACATCTGTCCCCCGCCCGCAATTATTTACGCAATAGCAAGACTATGCAAGTTAATTGATCACTCCTTTATTAGCTTACGGCGTATAGTCAAGTGATAACGAAGGCAGAGGATCTTCGCTAAATTGGCATACGCAACGACGTCGTAAACATAACGCGATGAATGATTTAAACCTCTCCGAAGCCGAGTATGTACCATTTCAGGGAAAATTGTTATTATTATTGCTTATTACTTGAATTGTTGCATGAACCAAAAGAACTATCGAAATGCATGATCGATACTATATCTATAATAGACGTATTAGTAAGCAAGTGAATTACGACTGAAATGAATGAGAAAAATGAATCGCAATCTTATCTAACTATTCGAGGCCGGTCGCAAGAACATTATACATTCTCTGATTTCAAGCGATCATTATCGCGAATGAAGGCACGTCAACCGCATTAGGTGCACGGGGTTCGATGCAGTAATTACTCGGATTGCAAACATAGAAATTCGAACCCTCTCTCTCCAATTAATTACTTAAAATTATTCAGCTGTACATCTGACATTCCCTTTTATCCGTATCTTCGACGCGTACCCCGTGTGTTTCGTATGATGACCCCATGGTCAAGTTGGTCCAAGTCATATCCGGTTTCCGATACGGCCTTCGTATTTTTAGGAAACATTCGAACTCGAGTGTCGCGATGAAGCAAGTTACCCCGTTTTAGTTAATCAGAGATACAGCGTATCATGCCAGACAGTACACTGTAAGCGAACCGCCGCGGCGGTCGTCGGCGTTCTTGTCACAATACGTTCTCGTTATCGAATCGATGCATGGGGAAGAAAAAAAATCCAATTAATCGCACGGCCGTCGATCGGGACCAGACGAGGTCCAATAATTGTTTCGCTGATTGTCGTTTCTCGTTTCTGCCATCGAACTCCAAACCGGATTTCGCGTTTCACAGTTTTACCACGAACACGTTTCGCCCTGGCCATCTGCTATTCAAAGTAGAAGTGACCGTCATGAGTAATGAATGGTTCGTACGAATATTTTTACGACGTCGCGCACGAACGACGATAGACATCGAGTACCGTCTGTTCAGAGGATGCGATTTAATAGCATCGAGCATCTAGCGTAAACGCTTTGCGTACATTAATTACCGCGACGGTCTACTGTGCTCTTCGCGTGCTGGAATAACTAAGAGCAAGAAGAATCGACAGGTAGCAGGATGCTTTATTGCGAGAAATACATCATTATTGGTTGGACAACGAATCCTCTCCGTCGATAAGTTCATGAGATGTGTAGAATTTTTCACGATAAAAATGCTCATACCTAATTTACCAAATGTAGCACGATGACACGCTTCAATTGGCCATAGAGGCGGGATTCTAGCAGCAGGGATCGACTCGGATCGCTCTAGCAAGTCGCCCGGGCGTCGGTTGCCTTTTATTTTCGAGAACGCTATACCACGTTCAGAGATTACCGCTGCTGGGAAGAAGACGCAATAAATCCATACCTATAACTATAGACAATTTAAGAAAAATACGAAAATAAAAATTATCGGCGAAGAAGAAGGAATTTTTGTACGTTGTACATATTCGGCGTTTCTCAGCGGGTAATCTCTGTGACCGTGATTTTTTATTGGACATTTGCGACGAAAATAAAACCGGGGCGCTTCTAGCCTGTGTCACCTTTTATAGAGCAAGCTGCTAAAACTCACCCTCGCCGGAGTCAACCTCCAAGATCTCCGGCCATCTTGCTTCGCCTTTGTCCGATCTGATCCTGTAATGTCGCTGCGAGGACTTCGTAATCGAAGGACGCGACCCGAATCCCTTTGCTAGAACCAACCGACCTTGAGGACACTTCCAGTTCGATAAAGTTCCCTCGATTTTCTTTTTTATCGTATAGTTTGTCCCCCACAGCCAGAATAGTTTTCCCCTCTTCTATTGTATCTTATTGTATCTCGAATAAATCGTTTCGGAGGTAAAACCACGCGTATATCGTGTTATCAACGATTTTCCACCAGTGTCTGTGCATTTTTGTCGGCGAAATTGCTTGGCATTCTGCACGCGAACTCACCCTGTCTCCAAACGGTACGAGACCAACCGATTCTTCCTGCAATTAGCTTCTTTCAACTAGCTTCTGCTGGTTGCTTCTTCTCATTTATGAAATCTCAATGGAAAGCATTCGATTCGCAACTTCGCTTCTGCACTACACGGCAATTGCGATGTCTATCTGTCGATCGATATTGAATCTATTCTTTTGAAATTGAGGAACAGGATCTGTTCGCTTACGGCGGTCGACAAAATGCAAACCACTGTGACAACAGACATATGGCTTCAGCAAAAAAAACTCTGAAAACGAAACTGCAGCGCACCAGTGGATAATGTTTCTGCGTGTGACGTAAAAGAAAAGAAGATGCAAGCTGTGAGCGTTCCTCGGCGGATCGTTTTTTAGTCACCGAAGGAGCAGAGAGCTCCTCCTCTTACAGTTTTACGACGGACCGTGTGAAATTTGATGCGCCCCAAGTGCTCTGCACTGTGTTGACCATCAATTAAGGCTTGTGTCAAGAAAATGGATAATTTATAGTTGGGGAACGTTTGGTATCGTTTATATTTGGACGGCGCTCTTAATATCTTTTGATCCTACCTAACCGAAGTGGCAGGTTAAACAATCTATAGGACATTGCGTCAATCGAGACCTCTCTGGACCCGGTTTCGTCCGTAGTTAATGAATCTTTTTACGTAATTTTCTTAGTGCGGCGCAAAGGGAGAGAAAAATCTACGTAATGGAGTATATATGTATATGGACGAATGACAAGTGTCAACATGCCTTTGCTGATCGCGCAAATTGATTCGACCTACTCCATTCCAACCTGCGATATCCTGTCATAACCGGAAGACACGCTAATTATATACGACCGTTCCCTATTAATTCTTGGGCGCAGCCCGACCTTCAGAAGCTGAACCATCGTTACGTCGTATCAATGAATTCATAAAAAGAAAAAGAAAAATAATTCTTATCTGCACCGCGTACAGATATGTAGTTTGAACAGGTCTATCCATATTTCATAAACTAGTTTATCTTTTTTTCTATTCTATCTCCATGTGCAATAGCATTCTTTCCTCCTACCTCCGAGTGTTCAGAGTTAACGTTGTCTTTTATAATCTGTACATTTTTGTGAAACGTGTGAACAGTTTATATAAAACAGGGAGATGGTGGCTCTTGCAAGAACAGCTGTGAACGGAGAGGAAGCTGATCGATGAATGAACATCAGTTCTTTGATGATTGAATTATATGTTACACGCGTCGCGGGGAAAAAAAAAGATCGCGCTCAGGTGAACTGTTTTATCGTTTACGCCGGGCAATTTTGTAATCATTTTAAAGAGCTAACGTATCTGCGTGCCAGTATATATACAGAGGTCTCTTTGAAACGCAGCAACGAAAGGAGCCAACAGGGAAAGAAGAACACACATTTTTGTAGTACAAAACTCGTGATACCTCACGTTATATTCATCCAGGATCATCGGAACGAGCCCCACGTTTTTTATTCACTGTAAATGAAAAAACGAGGACAAAGAATAAATCGTACAACCACGAGTGGCTTGAAATATTTTAACTTAAATATACATCGGTGTTCATTTCCGCGACGTAAATATCTTTTGCAGAAAGTGAAAATTATTCGGGCTCTAAGACAATTACCCAGTCGCGGAGACATTACAAAAGTAAATTGGCCAGCAGCCAGAAAATGACGAACGAACGAATGCATACCTACGGTACAGAGGAACCCGCAATCGAATATGAATTTATTAATAACGAACGTTTCATACAAAGGACTCGGGTATGCCTATCGAGGAGCAACAGGAAATATGGAACACATTATAGGCGACCTACATTAACCAATGAACGTCCCTCAATCGCGTATCGGTGCCCGCGGAAAATGATAAGCCACGATGACCAATTTACGAACACAGCGAGCGCTTATACTGCCTCCGCCGATTCGCTGGGAAAGCCTTTAAATGCACGCATCAATCGCATTTTGCTCTACTAAGAGGGCAGCAATTAATCGTGGCGTACGGTGATGAAAATTGACATCCATCGTCGATGCTTTTGTTGCACGTGTACGGCGCAATGAAGCCAAAATGGAGGATTTAGTCACAGGAAGCCAGATTTGTATCGATGTTTCAAGGCTGTGGATTAAAACCGAGCAAATACTTTTACGTAAGCATATACAGAACGAAGTAAAGTGCGCGAACAAGGAAAAAGGAAAGGAAATAAAAAAAGACGTAATGCAACTGAGAATACGAATAATTTGCAATCCGGCTTTCTAACTGGATATTTGCATCAGTGAACCGCGGGCAGTGGGAAAATTGCAGCCAGTTATCTTCCGACGACACGTGAACGTCGAAGAACCAGTTGGGAACATTGAAAACGATATGAAACTGGTATCTCCATTTCATATAGAATGAAGCAACGAATCTGGCAAGAAATCGTGGCCCATTCATCAACGTTTCACAACGAAATACATAGATCCATTAAATAAACAGCAACAATAACGAACTACGAAATGGAACGCGTTCCGTGTTGCGCCGCATCGACGAAACTCTGATCCCAATTTTTCGTTACATAATTTTCGTGTCGCGTATTATTATCCATGGTCGGTCTCGAATGGAGAACAAAGTAGAATAGAAAATTCACTAGAACGGACAACCAATTTTCTATAATACGTATTCTCACTTTATTGTTTGTGCACTTATGCATATCGACGATTTTCTAAGGCAATTATGAAATTTCTCCCAAAGACGATAAAAATAAGTCTGATTTGCCTTGCACGACGATGAGACGTTATCGACGAGTAACGTAGCTTGTTAAACAGGTCGAAAATATAGCATGCATTTGCGTTGCAATTTCCGCGTTATTTCAGGACAACTGGGTATCCTTTACGATAGTCAGGTGTGCATAGCTGCCACGGCACAATTCCACGGAAAAGTTGTGGAACATTTTTCTGTACAGTCGCATAAAAATAATCGCAGACTGCAAATCACTGGGATAATTTAATAGCGTTCGTTATGTAACGAGAATCGGCTTAAGAGTTTTGTCTTGAACAAAAATAATCCAACGAAACGTGCTCCATTATCGAACGAAAAATTGAATGGTAGTATGTACTACGGTTTCTTCATTTAATTAGACAGAAGCGATTAATCTGGTAATGAGTTTGCGAGTGAGAAAATCAGACAGATCCATATACCTACATACAATGCACACGCCACTAGGGAACATTAATAGTTGGGACATAATTATAGGAAGTCGATTGTTTCGTCGATACTTTTGAACCAGTAGACAACGACTACGATTAGACTACTTGTTTACTTATGCATGGTAGATAAGATTGTTTAAAATAAAACCGAAAGGCAAATATATGTTATTCGTATAAAGTTTTATTCAAGTGCTTTCAACGATAGATATTTCGCCCCTAACAAATAAAGCCACGAAAAAAGCACAAGGTCTAATCTTATCATTCGCTGACGCACAGAATCTTGACAAAGAATCGTATATTTATTTCGTTCTTCCATTGTTTGTCAAATAATATTCAGAATATGGGAATCATCGTGTCACCCATGCAGGTGCGTTGATCGTTCCAAAACACCGTTTGTCTCGTGACTCGAACGCGGCCACCACTATCTGAGAATTTTGGCAACCTGCCGGTTTCGACTTTACGCAATCAGCAGATGATGTTATACACTGACCATTCTTCTTTAGTCCACCCGCAACCAGCTGCACGGATTGTTTTGCCTTTAATGCTCGCGTCTCGAACGACGCACTCTCTATTCTTTTCTCTTTTGCATCTCATTACCGTTTCTATAATTGAAACGTTACCATCGTTCCGGTGTTCAACCGGCTCCGACATTTTTCACAGTTTTTCTAGAGGATGACAATGATGGAGCATCACGATGACGCAAGGTGACACAACGTTGCGTAAAATTCATCGAAGCACGAATTTCCACCGGGAAACAGAAGATATTGATTTAAATTATCTGTCATTAACTCGTTCGAATAGATATATTACCGAGTAGCGAACAAATGTATCTCGTGCAGAATCCGCTCATACAGTTGAACGATGAATGTCATTCATCGTCATTATGTCATTAGGTGCATATCATTATTCTTTTATTTTCATCCGTTTTTTTATTGTGCATCGATGTATCGTCGGTATATTCTGGAAAGTTTCGATGCATCGATCAAGCCTCACCGTACTGCTAGCTTGTCGTTTTTTTTTAAATGGTAACAGAGCAGTATAGCGTGTGGCAACGATTCTTCCCCCATCAATTTTTCACGATGAAAACGCAATTACCCTTTAAGGGTCTGGGCTCATCGAAAAGAGACGCGATTCAAGGACAAGTTGCAGACGAGCCAGGTAATACGAGGGTGTCATTCAGTACGGGCTTCGCGGACTAATGGGAAGTTTCGTCGATATTATCATGACAGTCGACGAATACGGAATGATATCTATACTTGGGCGGCAGTAAGGGATAAAACGAGAGGGCATGAGAGGTACTCGTGCGGACCGTCGATCGATACCGTCCTGACATTGTCGTCCCTCCGCAAAACTTGCGTATCCGCAACCATAATCGCGGGAGAAACATATTTCGTTCATGCTATCCCGCAAATGCCTGCCAAATCTTTCGTCGTCTTACTACTGAATTTTATTGAGTGTCGTTTGCAGAAGGAATTGACAATTGCGAGATGCGCACACCTATGTTAACACGTACAATGTTAAAGTTCCACGTTATCCTATAGTTCTCTATCGCGATTGTAGACTATATATTTAGGTGATTATAGGCTAGCCGATTGTACAACTATAAACTGTTGAATTGTAAGGACAAAATTGTGGTACTGTACTAACACACGTATTCCTTGGGTTCATTCGAGTAGACCGAAACGCGCAGAAGTGAAATGGAGCAAAAGTGGATATACGTTTTGCAGCCTAGCGAGTTTCAACTCTTATAGCGCGGACCTCGTAAACGGCTCGCAGCAAGCGTCTTTTTTTATGTTGCAAACGTTGGTGCACGATTAACGTAACCGTGGTTACCGTGGGTGTACACGGATAAACGCGGCTCGTCGACGGAATGCGAATTTTCAAAACACAGACAGCAGTTTGAACCGGCCACGCGAATTCGTAACGAACTAAAGCTAGGGCGGTAGAAAATGAAAAGTTGAAGTGGACTTACCCTCTTCAGCGTTCAGGTCTGAAAACTTTATGCCGCCGCTGAAATGGAAAAGCAGGCGAGGGATGAAACAGTTGGTAAATTAAAGTGCGATTGTTGGAGAATTCGGAGAAGTATCTTCTAACGGAGCGTTTACACATATTTTTTCGGTTTGTAAAACAGACTAGATCTATCTGGCAGATAGTTATCTGTTCTCTCATAGACACAACTTTTAGTGGACAGAGGTTACGTACTTCATTGGGGCAAAAAATATAGGGGATGTTACTATTGGTTTCTTTTCTCAAGTGTCTATTGGCATGCCAGTGTCGGTATTACAATAGAATCGCGCGCGATACATGTATTCGTAGAATAACTGTTCTTGTAATGCATATTATACATGACGTTTTAACGAGCCGATAGATTCTACAAGTCGATGAATCACCGTTTGTCACGATCGGAACGATTTAGTACGCTCTTTTAATCGAGCTGCTACGATCGTCGACAAAGGATGTTGATGTACATCGTACTCCCGTGTTTTCTTTCGTTGCTATTAGAATCGCGAATTGTCCTACACTATTGCGATTGTTATCGCGATTAGTACGATTCTCTATATTTCAATCAATAATTCTATGGCTAGACAGCGAGAAGGAACGAAGGAAGCTCCAAGCGAAAGCTTCAACGTACGAAATTCAAGCAGATCATTCGCAGCGTGGAAACCAATCCGTTTCCATCAATATTCGGGAAACATAAAAGAACGCATTCTCTTTGGGCTCTTTTAGTCCGTACGATTGAGGGAAACGAACGGTGGACAGGTAGGTTGGTTTTCCAAGCAGATTCGAACGCTTCGAATTCGTATCGCCTTGAAACTATCGTCCGTCCGCTATTTCTGTTCCTTTCTCTGTCGCTGTAAATTTGTTATCGTGTAATTGCATACCTGAGCAGCACGGTCGCTGTCTCGGGAACACGGAACACCTGAAAAAGAAGACAACCAGCGCTCTATCGAATCCACATCGAAGGGTGATCACCCCAAAATCAGTTCGCATATCCAAATTCATTCTTTTCTTCTTATACTTTTCACCTTTGCCGACCCGCGGACGCGAATTTACTCTTACTGCAGGCGTTGGAACATGGGAAAAACGATCTCGATGCGAAACAAGATCTTTATCAATGAACTCGGGGATAAAGAAAAGAGAAAGCTGGGCGCATAAAAAAATGTATAACATTTATGGTGTTCGTTTTTTTCACATGCGTGGTTAGAGAAGCTTGAATCGAACAATATACTTGCTCGAATGTTCCACGAAGACGCAACGTAGTAAACTTTATTGCACGACCACATAAAATAAATGAACTTTGCCATCTGTCCGAAACAGGAGCGTGTGTTCCAATTGTAATTAGACGGCCATACGTTTTACTCGACCGGAGGCTACTGAACTGTTTGGGGCATTGTTCTAGACTGAATTGTCGTTCAAAGGGTATGGGCTCATGTACGAAGTGAACTCTTCAGAACCTTTATTTGTCCACAGATGTGTCGTCTCTTTGTTATACGGAAAGCTGAATGAAAAAGGGGCGAAGTATGCCTACCTTCCAGCCCATGTTTTCGAAGAATGTGCATAGCCGTGTCTGTCCAGTCGTTTTGCCGCCGCAAGGTCCTGAAACATAGAAGCGTAAAAATTCTTTAACCATCCTTCGCTCCTTTATCTCCCCCACCGAGACTTTATGCTTCGGTCACCACTAAACTCTCGTTTCTCAATAGCCATCCACATAAATACACGGCTACAAAAACTATCAAATAAAAACTATTGTTGAACATGACACTGAAGGCAATTAAGAAAGGCAACTGTATGTTACAAAAAAGGGAAAAGAAGAAGGTGAGTCGCGATACCGGAATGAATTATCCTTGTCGAACGAGAGCAAGACAAGAAGGTTACGATGTCGCTAACCTTGACTTCCGCAATACCACGTGGCTATTCAACTCTACCAGCGTAAATAGATGTGACGTGGGATACCCCATTAGTCTAGAAACTATGAAATCAGATTGCAATCCGACTAGCGTGAAAATTGATCTACTTTCAAACAAGACCACTGAAAATCTCACGAATTTCGAGCCGAGTTAAAAATTCTCCTCTGCTACCCCGGGTGTGCATCTACTATTTTTACGTCGAGGAAAATGTGGAGGTTTGCGTCACTGTACGCCTATATACGTGTGCATGACACGTACTAAGAGAAGACAGAAGGGCACATTCAAATGGTTTCTAACAATGTTAATATTCAAGTGCGCCGAGACGCTGACTTTTCACACGCCCGTGAGCTGACGTTTGTTTCTTATTCGAACAATGCTGACGATTGAAACATTTGATTTAAACGTGTCCCTTCGAGCAAAATGCATTCGAGATGCATTAATGCGCTCCAAGTGCATGCAACCGTCAGCCAGCTTGTATATACATACGCTCATTGACTCGCAACTGGTTTGAATTGTTGCATGCTGACACGGCCGCGGTCTCCTCGATATCCTCAGACACACACACACACACACACACACACACACACACACACACACACACACACACACACACACACACACACATATATATATGTACATTTACTTGCTTTGCAAGGAATCTTTGCTCTCAAATATTTTTTTAACTTTTCGGTACAGATGATCCTAAGAAACTACTTGATTGCAGATGCTTTTTTTTTAATTGTTATAGATTTGTTATAGAAAATACTTCGTTCGAAGACACTTTTAAGGATGATTAATTTTATGTAAGAATTGTTGTTAATAACTAAAAAATGTATTGTAGAATACACGCGCGGCTGTTAAATAATATTCTGAACATAGAAAATCGTCCACGGTTAGCCACGATAAAACGAAGTATCATTGTAGTCAATTGCAAAGGTTAATCGCGTTTGCATAGCCGCGCAAACGTTCGATTCGAAATGATCGAGCCAAATCGAGGGATGGATCATCGATCATTGCGATCTTTTATTTACGGAGGCTAATGATTCGAGAACCGCCGCTCTATTTCTGTCATCGATCACGCCTATTTAATTTGGCTGTTGCATTAAAACGTAAGAAGTAGAGTAAACAAATTGTCGATCGACTATAATTTTGCATTTATTTTATGATATAAATCAAGTGTGTGATACTAAAAAAAAAACGAAGGACGTAAGAAAATAAATATTTTACACCATATATTGTCGAAATGGTATGTAAATGATGCGACATATGCGTTTTCGCTGAATTAAATTTAGATACATTGAGCTGTCAATGGTATCGTAGTGGTCCTGCCTCGCACGAAATAACGTTACGAGTTACATATTTCGATTTTATTTATGTTGCCCTGTCCTATCTAACCAACAATCAAGCCCTTAGAAAATAAAGGAAATACGAGCAATGTGCATCGCGTGATTGTCCATGCAAAATTACACGTTTTCGTGCAAATCTTTGCGAAGAAAAAATCATACGGTGCACACCGCGCAAGAAATACAGAATAAAATGTTCGTCAGAGTTTTCTACGTGTTCCATAGGAATTTAATCAACATTTTCACACCTGTGATCAGCTCACAAAACATTCCACGTGTACGTGTGCAACATCATTGTCACGCAGTAACGAGTGGACGTAAACTACATTGCGTTCGTTTACGTATAAACGTACGTAGAGACGAGCTACGCGACAAACAAGTGTATGGAAAGGGCAAGAGAATTACAAAGATGATGTTGGAACACGTGGTTTCCTCAGACGCGTACTGAATACCTTGTATGAAAATATTATTTCGTGGCAAGTGTACTGCTTAATCGAAATTGCATGGAAGCATCCATTAAACCGAACAAATGTTTTTTTAGCGTAATTACGGGGGATGGAATGCATGACAATAAACTGTTTGATCGATGCAAAAAAATAGCTTACCTCCAGTGAGCACCACTTTGTACAGTCGTTTCTGCTCCATGTTGACCGAACGTTTTTGTAGCCCTTTTTCGTTTACCAAGACCACGAGGTGTTTGGAGTCAATGTCGATGCTTGGTTGGATTGGTCTTCGCCTGGCACGTGAATGGTGTCTACGGTTGCAACGAATACTACATAAACACTTCACCGTACATTTCGATATGTCGCGGAGTCAGATATGTCGGAGACATGGGAATAAAGTGATGATATTCGACGCAGAAGGACAGCAAACTGCCACTCGAATGAGCAGACGCCTGCTTCGAAATGAAGCAACCCGCGAGTCGCGAGTTTGGTTAATTGGATTATGCTACTCCCTCTGTGTTACGATCATGCGCGACACGGAAACGTACGAATCCATGAGCGCCACTTACGAAAATATCCGAATGTGTAGGACTGTAGATACGTAGCATAGTTCGAACTTTAATAGACATGTGTTTCAGTTTACCCTACTATTTAAGAAATCCACTCAATTTAATTCCCTTGCATCCCTGTTTCATCCGCTGCACCCCATCTTGCACGCGACTATCCACCTGATTGTAATTATTATATAAATGGTTTTCATTCTTATTCCTGCTCCCTTCGTAGATTATAGATTAAAAAATAACCACCAGGAGCCGAGATAAGAATTTTAAAAAATTTAATGGCTAACGTTGTGTGTGACATGAAAATAATACTGGAGCTCCATGTCGATAATCAGACATGTGGCGCCATCTCGCGTTTGCGGCCTTTTTCGCAGATTGACGCGGATTCAAAACCGAATTTCTGGATTTCATCGTTAATTTAAACAATTGCGCTTCTCTCCGTTTCTAGTGTGTATTTTTTAACCGGGCTTATCTTAAATGAAAGCTACGAACCATAGCTATCTACTACAAAAGTTGCAACAATATGGTATTTGTGGTTCGAATGTTATTAACATATATTTATATGTAGTTGGCCGTAATAACAATTTTAATTGTTTAATTGTTTATAACAAATGAACTTTACATGAAAGAAGGTTCACACCTTTTGGAGATAGGTAGCTGATACTCCTAGCTTTTATTTATGTCGTTTGGTCATTGTTGTAGCTTGTCGGCAAGTCGATGTAATGGCATTTGTTTATAATATATTTAAACAAATTCAATTATATCGGTTTCTGCTGTGCCGAGTTTAATCAACAACATCTCAAATTAAAGGTTTCGATTCAAGGAACGATTTCTACCTATTTTAGATCCACCCTCATGTATAGTTACTGCGGAATTCTCAAACAGATTGTTAAATTGTTTATAACAAATAAACAGGGCATGCAGCATTCGTAACTCGTTTATTGTCGTGTAGAGGCGTCCCTTACCTTTATTTTAAGCACACGATCATTGATCTAGCGCCTCCAGAAGTCGAGATAATCGAAACGACCCGAAGTGAATTTTTGTCGAATCTTTAATTGTTAATAACTTTTAAACCACAAATGTCATATTGTTCGCGCTGATGTGGAAGATAATTATGGTTCGTAGTTTTAATTTATATTAGTTCGGCTAAGAAATACGCACTAAAAGCCGAGAAAAACGCAATTGTTTAAATTAACGATGTAATTCAGAAAATTGGTTTTAAAGACTCGGCAAACTGCGAAAAAGGCCGACAACGTAAGATGGCGCCACATATCTGATTATCGACATGGAGGTCCAGTACCATTTTCTTGTCAGACACAACGTTATCGATAAATTTAAAAAAAATTTTTATCTCTGCTCCTGGTGGTTGTTTTTTAATAAATGGGATGTCAAACGAAAGGGACGAGAATAAACTACTTAGAAAAATATAAAATATGCATACTGCGAAAACGCATTCTTTGAAACATGCTTTTTTTTTTTAAGAAAACCGCGTAAAAATTATCATGAGAAGGATTGAAGTTTAACTGATGGAACTCAATTTTAAAAGTTCATACATTATTTCTGAAAGCGCTTTTTCGATTTTTAAAATATCGTCGATTTACGGTCACACGAATGAAATAATCATTTAGCAATAAAATACATATAATATCCATTTCATTCGCTTACAATTCCGAGCGCAGCTACCAGCGAATTTTTAAATTATTATTACAAATTTCAATACCGATTGTAACCATCCTTTTTTATTAGGAATTCTAATACCCTATTATTTGTATTTTTATTGCGGCCGCATTTGATTTCCCCTATCTTTTAAAAATCATTACTGTAAATTCCAAGGTACGATTTTTTAAACAGATCAGTCATAATGTACACCTGTAAAGTATTTTTATTTTCACAGAAGAATACTATGTCAGTTTTCTGTTTTGAATACAACCAAAAGGTACAAGCATCGATTTACATTTCTTATTAAATTATTACTAATGCTTATAAATACATACTTCGCTTTACGTTTCTGATTTCAACTACAGTCTATTCTTGAGCTTCCCTTTTTCTTTTTCACGATATCGCAATTTTTCCACATAAAGAGAATCCGGCGAATTATCAGGAGGTGTCAACCTATGAATATTCTGCGAGTGGATGCAGTAAATCTAACTCTATTTTTATCGTTGACGGTTCACGGTCATCGTGAACATGTGCACACACCTCAAAAAGGCACAAAACAATCACAACGCACTTACTATAAAATACTTTCACCGTTCTTATTAATGAGACAATGGCAACCAATGCAATTAACATCCAGACCCACGTAGGAGATCTTAAGTGATTTGTTAATGTAATAATTTAGATTTTAATGTAGTCCTTTCTCTGCCGTTTCAGAACCCCTATATTTTATTGTATGTTCATTTATTCTATAATCGTAGAGTACGATGTCTCGAAATTATCGGGTTTCATCAACAAAGTACTTACAATTCGAAAATTTAACAACGCAGCATTTTCTAGTACACTTGAATAATCATTTAATTTATGATACATTTTTTACATGTTAATTATAATATTGTATTACACGTAATAAACCGTGTTAAAAAAAACAAACAGCATTAAGAGTATCAGCTTGGCTGTATTTAATATCTTATTTACAATCTATTTTTTATTAGTAACCACGTCTATAATGTGCCCTCTTAAATTTAGATAAATAACACTGACAAATTAACAATCAGAAGAGAAATAATTTTAATGTTTATTTGATACGATAATTATGAAGAATGATTTACTCTATTTTCTCAATGCATTGCGTACAAATGTGGATACATTTAACTTATCTAAAAGTTTAAGGCAAGAGTTCATCTGCGTCTTACGCAATATACGCAACATTTTGTGTACCATCATTTGTTCCCCAAATTCTCATTCGATAAAATCGTGCCTACTAATAATAGTTAGGTGTATTCTGCATTGCGTACTTAATAAAATAAGTTTTAAGCTACTTTGTACTCCGAAATTGGTACGCAAACATGTTATTTGTCTGATATGAAGTTCTGCTTCAGAAAAAGGCAACGTTTTATATCATATCATTTTGTGCCGAAGGAGAAGTAATATAATAATAATGATTTATTTTATTTATTTATGGCAAAGAACCTTTAACACAAAGTATATCGTAATTTCAGCAACGTGCCATTTCTCTTTTCTTTTTCATTAATTTTCGATGACATTGTTCGATTATACGTCAATAATATCAAAATATGAAATACTTTCTCTCCAGGCAGCCTTGTTAGCCTATATGCAATTTAATTCATTTAACAAAAAGAGACTACAATGAGAATTGAAATCTGAATTATACTTTTATAGTGCTGAAAGTTTATGATGTTCCTAATTTTCCTGCAATACGCTATAGACAATACATGGAAGTCGTGTAATTAATATTCTTATCAATAATATCATCGAAAAAAGGCTTTTATTTGCAGTGGGGCACTTTCTGCTATTCATTTTCCATGATTAGGAACAGAATAAAATTATGTATGTTTCTTTATATAAAAATTAGATTAAGCCCTGATTTCTTCAATGAACGGAGTAGAAGGGTGTTATTCGTACATGTAAACTTATTTTGCCAAAAAATTTGTGTATATTCTGCATTCTTGATTTGCCTCCAAAGATATACAAACTAAATACCTGTTGTAGCCAAAATAAAACTATATTTTCGATGTGTTTTTCACATGTCTCTTTTTTCCCGTAATCAGAGATATACATACGCTATATTTTAGCGCGCAGACAATTTTGCTTAAGAGCAATTTATGATTATTTATTTACATTTAAATATGCAGGGTGAGGCACGCAACTGTAAATTGATGCTATCAAATTTTTCTTCATAATGAAAGTAATGGATAATTTTAAAAATAATTCAGCGACATTATCAGTACGCTCCTTACATTAATTTCATGGAATTGTTTCAGGAATCTATTGGACAACAGCAAATAAGACGATCGTTCTACGAGTGCCACGTATTTGATGCATCAGTTAGATTTCGATGTACTAATTGGTACGGTTTAACATTATGGAAGAAAATTTTACTACCCTTTGAAATTTCTAAAAATACAAATGAAAAGAAAAAAATCGAATGGCGAACTATGTGTCGGTTACGTGCCTCGCTCTGTATATACAAAGAGACAGCGATTTTCAATAGATGTTTTGTAATGCGAACACAGAAAGAACAGCGATTTTTTTTTTTACAATATATCCATTAGTTGATTATGTTGAAATTTTTGTTGCATGATGCGCATGCCAGTAATTTTATGCAGCATGCGATATAATTCTTCATTAACTACGAGGATCTACATTTCCGTTACAAGATTGCGTGGGAAACATAAAGTGAGTACTTCAGACTTACATTAGTAACAAGAGTAGTGAAAGAAAGAAGTTAGAAAGTATGGGACGATAATTCGGATTTAAGTTTACATATAACGTAATAATTCGTTTTGCTATAATCTATGATTTAGCAAAGGGAAAAAAAAATTTCAGTTTTCTTTTTACAAAAAAAAATTTTCCTACAAAACTTTGATTTACAATTCTTGTATCTACAATTCTAATTGGTTGTAATTGCACAATTTAAGTAAATTTTAAGAATGTTATCCATTCATAATATTCTATATTGATTGATCAACACACTATGTACCGTTTTATAAAAGTATCGTAAATAAATTATGGCAATAATGGTCAACAGTTACGATATTCATGCAATAAATAACTGGTAACAATGATCGGAGTGTTAATGCTTTGAATGTGTAGCGAATATCAAAAATGTATCTTAAGTATTACACATCATACCAATTGATTTTTTCCACAAATTTCAGAGGTATACCCATGTGAAGTAATTCATGTTGTGATTTATGCCTTAATTGTGGATAGTAATGAATTAATGCTTGCCAACATATCTCTGATAATTTTGGGATTGTTAACCAAACGGAATGAACTGCGTCTGTTCTTACCACCTGAAATATTTCAATATCTCAAGTAATTTGAAATGTTCATATTAAATAGGGAAGATGTAGGGTGAAGAGAAAGTCATAATTACCTCCCTATTTTCTTTAATAATACCACCAAATGTATACATACGTCCTTCCGGAGTAAGGGCTGCAGAATGAAAATATACTGGACACGGTAGTATACATTTTTTTAAACATGTCCACTGTAGAAGATTCAGGTTTAATCTCCAAACATCAGAGAAGACGTGATCTCCATCATATCCACCAGAAATTACAACAAATGTGACCCCTGTTTTTTCATCCGTGTATTGCACAGAACCATGGCAACGTCTAGGCTCTGGTACTGTATTATCCTCGTTATTACCATACGTATTTAATTTTATCCATTTATTTGTTCCTAAGTCAAAAGCAGGAATCTCCTGAGTAAAAAAATTAGATATTATTATTACAAATATTAACTTTGAAAAGAAATATATAGAAATTTACGTACAGAGAAGCCAAAAGCTTCTGTTGCTGTTCCACCTCCCAAAACATATATAAGTTTTCCGTCGAATGCCAATTCGTGTCTGTATCGTCCTGTTGGTTCACTTTGATCTCTTCCAGAACATATGTAAACAGTTTCCCAAATTCCAGTTCTAAGATCAAATCTATGAATATCGCAAGTGTATTCATATCCTGTAGTACCACCGACAGTATACAAATATGATCCATGACATATTAAAGCTTGTCCATATTGTGGTTCAGGCAGGTCCCCTTTGGCTCGAAGTATGTACATTTTACCATTATCAACATTGCACACATAAAGATGATTACTACAACTACGCCCAAACGGCACACCAGTTCCACCATAAACCATAAGGGCATTGCCTCTTAAAATCACTGCGTTAGATGCCAATTCATTGGGCATATTATCCTGACCCGGTAAACGCTTCCATTGTTGCGTAACAAGATTGAACTTCCAAACTTCTTTGAAAAGTGGCTTACTAGAAATCCATGTTCTATCATTCTGCATATCAGGATCTGTATCAGATACATACGGATTAAAACCACCATAAGAATATAAATTCTTATGATCACAGACTATCCTGTGGCCGCTTCTAGCTTTAGGACGCTCCACGCTCTGTGCTTCATGTTTCATAAACACTATTGGCTTGAATGTGTACATGTTTGCTGGTTGATTGACAATAAATCGTCAGTTTTTAAAAGAAGTACTAAAATGTACTAAATCGCCCTTGTCAGGACTTTACTATGAGATCCAAAAGAGTTGTTTAAAAAGAACCATGTGTAGCTTTCATACATATCGTTTTCCGTGTATCCAAGTAGTTTACTTGTCACATTGAGGTTAGTACGATAAAGTGAGTGTCAAGCTACTTTGAAGAAACATATGAGCATTGTTTCGTTGTACGTAAGAAATTTTCATCACAGACATCTTCCATGAACTCTGCAATACATCTGGTGTACTATTCTCACATCGATCAACAATAGCATCGTACAGTAAAATTCTTGGTCAACTTTTTTTGGTGGTCGTTTACGTAATGGGCACAAAATATTTCATATCAATTCCGCTATATTTTTGCACTGTAAGAAATCACTTTTTTTTACTGCATACGCACATGCAGCTGTAAACTCATGCTTCATTTAAAACTGCAAATTTGCCTTTTTACGCCTATGCAGTAATACAGCTGCGACTGCGCAACGTGGATCAGCTGACTAATTATATTCAATTGTATTTCTTCGCAGTTTATGGCTAGAATTATTTTAATCTTGTGTAAAAATCTAAATATCGTGCAAAATTTGATTGTATGTTACGTAAACTTTGTCCAAACGTTAAATAATTAAATGTGAATTTTGTTGAGTATTCTAAATGGTCCTTATTGTGCTTTCTACAAAGTGCTATAGTTCATACTGTCTTATTTGGTTTATATTTAACATATGCATATGTTATTTAAATTTTCATTAAGTTCAATGAATCGAAGTGACATATACTTACTTTTATTATTTACAATATTTAATTTAAGTTGTACCAGAGACGAGATATATGAATAGACAAATCACCTTATGAACTTCCGTGACCCAACGTGACTGCCATACCGACTCAGAAATCCGATACTGATTCGAGCGTCCTCTGCTCATGAACAGTGAACAGTTGAAACACTATTATTTACTGAAGTAGTATGGTACAGGAGTCATGCGATTGATATGTGAATGATATGGGGGGAATCATGGAAGCAATTTCCATGGGCGATATGTTTGAATTCATATATCTTTTCGATGCTGTGTCAAAAGGTTCTAGAGAGTGATCAGAACGCTCATTACGTTAAGAATTGTAATTTACTTAATGTTCAGGTAAGACAAGTATTAGATTAACGGAAATAGTTTACCTATTCCCATAGTGCAACAAACTATACAAACATTTTGTTACATAGATGTGTTTATTATTATTAATAAATATATTTGTATCGTGCTATTGGACTAACATCCATACTGTAGCACTTGAAATATAAAATATTCAGTTCGGCACCATATTCAAAAAACACCCGCGTTAAAGAAAGGTGAACACCCCCACCACCCGCCAAGTTGTCAGCCAATTAGCGGAATCTATTTCAAAAGTCTCACTTCCCCCCTCGATCTTTCGCCCAACGGATCACGTAGTGATTGAACGTGTCAAGAGTGTTCGTAGAATGAAGGTATGTGAAATCGTTGAATATATTCTTCAAGCCAGGAAATTATATACATTGTAATCATTGCTCTGCCCTGAAAGTTTTTTGTACTTTCTTTGTTAATATTAATGAATACCTTCCAAGAAATTAAGAAAGTATTGTGCAGTGAATGGAATCACACAGCTCGACGTGCATTTTCAAATCGACCCGAGTATGCATAGACGTATCATCTTTTACGTATGCGCATACGTATGCCAGTTCTGAATTCCAATATCTTGCAATATATACTGCAGTTTCTAGCAATATTATTATAATATTGGTGATTTCTAATACATTTATCTCTACTTTCAGTTGGATTGTATTCAATGGCGACTCTTTCGCTTGCTTCAAGAATCAATTCAAAATTGGCGCGTACGCGATGCTACAAACGGGAGTGAGCTGTAGGCGGCATAATGGCGGCAAGCCATGCCGAAGTGTCGAACTATTTCGTTGACAGGTAAGGATTTCTCAAGTTTCTTCTGGAAATAAGTAGAATTATACAAATACTAGTAATATGTCTGTATTAAATTATTATTCGTACCACGTATAAATCTTGCATGATATACAATTGTTTCGTAAGTGTGTCTATACCTTTACAAGTCGAATACTCACGTTTGGGTTAGGTTTGAGAATAATGTAGATTGCGAGATGAATTATTGCTTTACTATATCACAATTATGAATACTCTCGGGCACTTGTTTTATTTTCTTGTTACACTTGGTTACAGGAGACTGACATATAATTTGCAGTTGTGTACATAGTCTTTTTTTTCATTTTTTTCTTTTACTCACTATCGGAAGTACAGTCAGTGCATCAATGAAGGGGATGCTTTAGGCGACACTGATAAAGTGAGAAATGTAAGTATCTCAGTTCTCTATGAAGAACTTAATTATGTCGATTTAACAGTACATTTTAATGTTCCTTGCGTTCTTGTTTAGTTGCAGTTGGCAATCTTCCTGGCGCTTGAATTCGATTGGGCTGTCTCTGTGATGCTCCTGATGTCTTCCACGAGTATTTGTCCTATTTTTGCAATCAACGAGTTGGTGAGTTGCATGCGTTTGGTTCCCTCTGGTCCCCAATCATGCTATAGGACGATTGGTCCGAACTGGCACGGGTGACTGGTTGTATTTTTTAGTAGTTTTGCGAGTGTAGTGACCGCCACTGTTTTCTTATGTATTATGTCTTAGATGAGGTTAGATCTGCCTTTTTGTACACCATGTTTTTTAATATAAAAAAAAAATTAAGAACTATAGAAATTTTTCTTATTCAAATAAATTTTGATCAAATAACTACTGTTCGTGTAGGTTCCTCTATTTCGATAAAAATGTATGATCACATTAATAAATACATTGAACAAATGTATGCATATATATTGAGGACCTTTTATACAAAATTTATAATTGCAATTTATAATCAGTTGAAATTTGTTTTCACTGTTGAGCAGTGCAGAAGTCGGATACCCCCCCACTTCGTTACTGCAAGTGTTTCATAATTATAGTACTCGTGTATTAAAACAAATGAATATAACGATATGTATAGTAAAATCAGCATTGAGTGTGCATAGCCAATGATAGAATTTAATATTAATTTTCATATGCTATAGTCGAGTCCTTTTCGTATAAAATTTATTGCACATTATGTACAAGAAGGCACTTTATATACGGGTAGATTTTCAAATCGGAGTAGCCATCTTGAACAATTTACTTCGATTAAGGAATCACCTGAGACTTATTTAATATCTTGTCAATTTCTCAAGTAAATATTCTGTTGGATATATTTTTTGATTGCATTACTTATTCAAGTAAATTCAAT
Source organism: Nomada fucata (assembly GCA_948146005.1). Classification (NCBI taxonomy): domain Eukaryota; kingdom Metazoa; phylum Arthropoda; class Insecta; order Hymenoptera; family Apidae; genus Nomada; species Nomada fucata. The sequence continues at coordinate 30,063,895 of OX411276.1, forward strand.
TTCAAGTAAAGTCATTTTTCTTAATAAATAAATTATTTATCAGCAAGTTTCGCGTTTTTAATGATATTTAATAAAGTACAAAGTCGAGTCATTTTAAAAGGGACTGAAAATAAAATATACTACTCGCTATTGTCATTTTACGTATACTAATCATCTTTGTAGATCAGGATTTTCAGGTTTAACCCCTTCCGTGTTCATTGTCAGGAACTCACTCACGTGCCCAGGTGCTACTTGGGTGAGTGAAAGACAATGGGCACGATGATTATATGGTTTTATATTTATAACAATGTTTCGCGGCTGACATTTGCTAGTGTACCGTGCACGATGTATTTTCCACGTTGTGTGTGTGTGGTTAGGCCGTGGAATTGCGTCGGCTCGGGAATTTGATAACAAATTATAAACCATTGAAAAAGTGCATTGAATACCATAACGAATTATGAAAATGTGACAAATAATAGAGTACTATACGAACCAAGTATACTTAGTTAGTAATATTTTGTACGAAAGAAATGCACAAGCATATATTTTTACGCATATTTACGCAATGATCGCTAGCCTTTGTCAGCCGATTTCAGGAATTGGTACGTACCCTTAGAGTGTGAATGATTGTATGCCAAGCTCGGGTGTCGGGGGCGTCCCGGGACGTCTCTCTAGTGTAGGTTCTTGCGCCCGAGTGTTTGATTCAGAAAAATGGAATGATGTGTGTTTGTGTGAATGCTTTGCCATTTTTTAAATGCAGGTCTAGGTAGGATAGGTAGTTTACCTTCTGGTGTGCCTGATAGATATAAGTAGGTAGGGCCGGGCAGGTTGACACAGTCTCCGATCGGGTAGACAATATTTCCGCGTGTTCAACCTGTTTCAGGAAATTTGATTTGAAAAGTCGACGGTGAAGCTGTGGCGCGAACGAAAATGCGTTCGCCTCTGGCTTTGCCTATCGATTTTTCGAACTTTCCGCGATCGTGGTCGCGATTTGGGTCCAAAACGAACGTGCTACGTTATGCTCGAGGCTGCACGCGTAGGCGAAGATCGATTACAATTTTAATCGTAGTCTTTACGATTTTCCGTAATCGCAATTTTTACGATTGTATTTGGTCGTGATTCGTCCGCGTGTGTTCCGTTTAGCTACGCGGTTTGCAGTCTTATTTTATTTCTTTTTGTTTGTTTGCGAATAGAGTCTCGAGCCTAGGCTAAGTTTCAGCGGGCACTGCGCCCGAAGAAAAGAAAAAGCTAAATGCCGAAGAGGCCCGACAAACTGTCGCTCAAGAGGGCAACTACCAATGGCTCTGCATCCTTTGGATGGGGAGCCATTTCTTGTTACTATTTTGTCACTATGCTCGCTTTTGTATGCTGTAGTTGTAGTTTATTGTTTGACCAGCAGTATTGCCTGGCCCATCCTCATCGTATTGGGCAAATCGCGAAGTTTTATTAGCGTCGTGTACGATTGAATACGGTTTGCATTAGAGTTGCGAATAAAATCAATTCGCGATTGCAACTAGAGTTGCGGATAAACCCAGAACGCGAAACTTTTTTAGAGATGCGATTAAATATATCCTGGTTTGAATTAGAGTTGCGAATTAATACAGATTACGGTTTGATTAAATTCCATATAGTGTTGCGATGATAAATGATCGCGATTTTGAAGTAGCGTTGCGACCACAATCAAATGCCCGTATTGGTTCCTGTGTCACCAAAGACAGCTAGTAAAGCTGTATACGACTACGACTATAGTGGATGCGTATTCAGACGACTATACAATCGTTCGCATTTCTGTGATGCACGCCGTATAAAATGGTCATGGATTTTGCTAATTATTATTACTTTTGGGACAATCTTTTATTAACAATCTTATTAACAAATGAAAGATTAGAACGGGGAAATTAAATTTTTGCGTTTACGGTGCATAACTATTTTAATACAGCTAAACGTAAATTAGCTGGCGCGATGCTCGCATTTTGCTAAATGGACATGTTTAAAAACTGAATTGCCAGTATGATTCTGACCCGTCATTAACTGCTTCAGTACTTGTGGTCGGAGCAGGCTATTCGAGCAGCTTCGAGTTTGCCAAATCGAAACGGTTGTCGTCATGCAGATATTGTAATTTTTCCTCGAAATACCTATTGGAAACTATGTAACCAGATATTCCATTTATTCAACTTGTTGTTGCACCCCACTATAATTGTTAAAAAGAGTTTCCATCCACATTCTATTCTACAATTTCCATTCTGCAATGGAGATTATGATAGTTTCGTAACTTATGTACTGAATTTACGAGGACGGGAGGTTCCTACAATTTTATTTCTTCTGGGTAATGAGTTTTTGTCGGATGGCAAATACTACCCTACTGAAGTTCATTATATTGAGTGCCTATAGTTATTTGTTTAAATGAAATTATTCACTTAGTAGACGGTTTACATTAAATTAGTTTGCACTAAGAATTAAAGCCATGCATTAATTCCTGTACGATACAAAAATTTGCGAGTAGGATCTGCTGTTTCACGAGTAAAGTGGTTGTTTCGTAAAACGAGCTATACATTTTGTGCCCAGGTTCGCTTCATACTAACGCGACAATTTTTGTCGTTACACATGGAATACTAATTATTACATACGATTTGCAACAGTCAATTCTATTGTAATTGCGCAAAGCTTTTTTCGATACACTGCGCTCGTGTATGAAGAAAGTTTTACGCAACGGAAACCGACGATTGCACATGGTAATGATAATAATGGCAAGGTCCGGTATTTGCGTGCGAATTAAAAAGAAATTGACATGGAAAAACGAGTACTTGAACGTAATACATATGTATAGCGCACTGGAAAACAAGCACTATGCTCATATTTCTGCATGTTTCAATCTTTTTCTGCATGTTTCAATCTTTCTCTGCATGTTTCAATCTTTTTCTGCAGTCCCCTATTGGCAACTATTTTATTATATGGGAATGAATGAATCCTTCATTAGTACGACGGAAGTTTAGATCCGCAACTTATTTTATTAAAAAATATCATACAAATTACCAATAATCAAAGACACTTGAAACATGTCAGTAAATTTAGTACGACAGTATTTGCCACTCTGCAAGAACTCATTACACGGAGGGAGAAATTAGTAGGCTCTGTTTTTGAATCGCTCAGGTCTTCGGTTTTATATTCTTACGACGTTTTATTATTATTTTGTGATAAAAGGTGGTTATACTTTTTGAAATGTTGTCTCTTTAAAAGAAAATCTCGGTATTTTCAGTCACTAGCAAATTTTGTTGCTAATGCTTCTTATTGTACGTCGCTTAGTGTTAGGTGATTAGAAAGTACCGGCTATTGGTACAAGTGAAACATATTTATATTGGTTGCCTATGACAATATATTTGATTTAAATTATTTAGATAATTGAACGTATACATTAAATTAGTTTTCATTAAAAATTAGAGCTGGTGTTAATTCCTGTACGATACAAAAATTTGCGAATATGAACTGTTGTTTAACGAGTAAAGTGGTTGCTTCTTGAAGTGAGCTATACATTTTGTGCCCAAGTTCGCTTCATACCAGCCATAGCATGTCAATTTTTTTATTTATACAAGGACTTCCAATTATTATATATCTCATGTAATTGTCACCCCCATTGTAATTGCGCAGAGCTTTTTTCGACAAATTACGCTCGCACGCGAAGGAAGGTTTGCGCAAGGAAAATTGACCATTGCAGCTGGTAATGACAATAATTGCAAGTTCTTGTATTTTGGTGTGAATGAAAAAAAAATGACACGTTATAAAGCATACTTGACCACAATACATATGTACAGTCCGCCTGCAAACAAGCACCATATTCATGATAATCTTTGTTTGCTGTCCCCCGTTTGCAACTATTTTCTACTATGGGAATTAATTAATCGTTCATTAGCACGACGAAACTTCTGAACTCTAAATTATTTTATTACAAAATATGTAAATTAGTAAACAATCATAGACATCCAAAACATATATCCTTAAATTAGTGAGGCTTTCTGCCAACGCTCATCAGACCTTTCGATTCAGAATAAAGGGAAATTAGTAGGGACCTTTTTTGCTGACTGCTTGTATGTAATGATATGGTAGACTCAAACACAATGTTCAAGTAATATCAGTTTCTCTTCTCTTCTCTTCATCTGCTCCTTGAAATGTTGTCGCTTTAAAAGAAAATTCCCCAGCACATTTCGTTATTAATGTTTCTTATTAAACGAAACATATTCCATTAGGCAACGCCAGCTGTTGATAGGGCGAGAACGTATGTTTTCCATCGAAAAAAATGCGATAGAAATTGCATGTACAACAATCGAATGCTATTTCACAGCTGTTTTCCGTTTTTCCTTCAGAAAGGCAAAGTATCTTATAAAGTGTATATACGAACGGTACCAAATTCTCCGGAAGTTTCGTCGCACGTTCCAGGTGAAACGTTTAGTTGTATTAATAAAATATTTATGCACCGTAAACGGAAGAATTAAATTTCCTCGTTCTAATCTTTCATTTGTTAACAAGATTGTTAATAAACGATTGTCGCAATAATAATAATAATTAGTCCATTCCACGTCCATTTTGTACGGCGTGCATCATAAAGATGTGAACTACATAGTCGTCAGAATATGCAGCCACTGAAACCGTAGCCTAAGGTGATTGTTTCGATGGTACTCCTGGATGCGACTACCATGACTTCTCCGTTATTAGTGTTGCGAATTAAAAATGATGGGTGCAGTGAATTACTATTTTTTCTTTTCACATTTTTTGTAACATGTATGAAATACTATATTACACATAATGAAGCACGCAAGTAATGCAGTAAATTAATATTGCGAAAAAAAGAGACTTACGGCTTTCAATCGTGGTTATGACAGGTGGACGATAATTTATAGTAGAATGCCCCTCTGGCTATTGAATTTGTTCAATGTTCTAATTTATTCTTCTTCTTTGTCTCTCCTCTTTTTATTAACACTAAAAGCGAGCTTTTTATCTTAGTATCCAAGTGAATGTTTGCATTTGTCATTTGTAATTATTATTCAGCATATCTGTATGTTAGAAGAACATGCTCCCTTTGTACTACTGTACCATTTTTTCATAATTCCTAATCTCGTAAATAAGTTGGTTACAGAATTATGAAGTTAAAGAAGATGTCAATATAAGAGAATATTCCCTCAAGTACATTAAACAACGTACATTGCACTATGTAAGTAATCGCGCTATCATGCCTAAGAAATATCACTAAATTTTTATGAACTTTCATCTGTTTCAGATTGCACGATCACAATTTTAATGAAAGAAGATCCATTATAAAATATCCCTTTACCCTTCCCTTAGATTTCCAATTAGGTAAGCTATTTTTAAATAACGTTAAGTTTTTGTGCAGGATGAATGTTTGTAAACTAAATTTTTTTTTAAATGGGCAGGCAATTTGTCAATGAAGTTAGTTTTATAATTAGGGATGCAAGCCCCAAATGAAACTAGCTTTTCAACTAAGCAATGTTTAAGTTAAGATAAATTTTTAGTCAGGCAGGTGCTTTCGTGTGTTTCAGGTGCATGATCATAACTTCCATGAAAGAACATCCAGATTCATCATGAAATGTCCCTTGCAGGCCACTTCAAAATTAACTTAGCGTTTCAGTCAGGTAGTTTTAAGTTCAGATTGATTTGTGGCTAGGTTGGATGCTATTAAATAAGATCTTACATATGGTTAAGTCGAAGCTAAGAATTCCTTTTCCTTATAGGTAGGATTTATTTGACCTAAGTACATGTTAATTTATATTATAATCTTTATTCTTTACTTTAAGTAAGGTCTAACAGAACTTTTATTTTCAGCTTTCGCGACAGTTAATAATTGTAATACATACTATTTACTTACACTAATTATGTATAAGCTAGTGTGTATTATAATCTTCATTTTTTTACTTCCAAAGGTTTAACAAACTTTGTATTTTCAGCTTTCGTTAAAATCATTGATTTTTTAATACTTCTCTTGGAATTCCATTGGAATTGGAATCATACTATTTGCATGTTAAAAAATATAAATTTCTTATTACTGTACGCTCGATGTTTTATTGAGCGAACAGTAATTGAGCTGTAATCTAAAGTATAACTCACAGCATTAGTTCGTTTATTGATACTGCAACTGAAATAAGTACACTTGTTGTAATGTGGTTTTTTTTATTAATACGGTCACTGCGGGATCGATATATGTATGTATCGCGCGGAACTTTTGATGTTCTTTGTTTCCTCTGCTGTCCCGCATGCGACGTGATATGTTTTAAATTATTTAATGTCAATGCTACCATAGAGAGCGATAACATTGTTTTCTGTAATCCGTTGGTAATGTGGTGAGTGACCCAGAAATGGTATGGGATTCTCGGATCACCGGGAATTCGGGCCGAACAAATACAATCTGATTTGTCTACTCCTATTTCTAAACGGTGGCTGAACCTTTTAAACATGCAATTGGAAGTACACTTTCCTAGGATTATAGAAATGAATATTGCAAATTAACGTAATTTATTAAACGCAAATTAACCATTATTTATTTCAGTCATACAGTATCATTTTTTAGAAAATATTTTAAACGCTGTTTTGTTTCAATCTCTGCTACATCTTGTCGTATCTAAAGGAAACATATATTCGATTTGATTAAATGTTATATCTTTGGACGGAAAAGAAAGATTAGGTGCCGACCTTTGCAAGTAAAGGTCCAGTTAATTTATCCGGAACCGTAACATTATCCTCCATTTCTTCTTGTTCATTTATGGCACTTGCCTTGCAATATACTGTACCCCGTGTCAAGAATTTAATGCTATCGCGTGAGAGAGCTGGAGCAATTAATGCCGCAAGCGGTACGCTCTCATTAATTAAACCTGCACAAAGATCGTGTAAATATTATGAATGTCTCAAACTTTTAAACATTCATTTCAGTACGATAAAACCTTGATTATTAATTCTCTTGTTTTTAAGAGAAGCACACATCTGCCCTACTAAAATTCTCTGAGTGTTCGTCATTCTTCGTAATATTACATGATTTGCGTCCAAATGGCCAAGATCCTGGGCAGCCTTCCAAGCCTGCAACCACATAGGAATAGAAAAAAATGCTCGCCATCAGATCTCTTCCGTTCGAATATTTCAGTCTTTGAAATACCGTGGCAGTAACGTCATTTTGTTTCTTCACCATTTTTATGGAGATCTTACTTTGGAATTCGACGTACGTTTAGCCGGAATACTTCCTGAAACTCTCAGTTGATCGGCTTCTTTTATCTTCAAGTTTTTCATTGAGCTTCGCTCGCACTTTGCATCCACGACTTGCAAAACATTATTTTCCTTCGATCTGTTGTCCATACATTTTGCACATTTGGACAAATCGATACATTTGCCCAGTCGAACAATTTTCTGCCCAGACTTTACTTGCGATCTAAATAGAAAAGAAATGTTAAATTCTAATTTTCCTACAAATAGAGTAGTCTGCACGTACGTTTTCCCTCCAGCTTGTAAATTGTCGATCGGATCTTTTTCGTCTCTCGGTTTTTGTTTATCACCGACAGAAAGTGTGTCCTCGTTTTTCTCATTCTTGTTTGCCGAGGCTACCTTTTTCTTCTGCAAAAATATATTATTTCGTATCTCGGTAATTAGAACATCCAGAATTGGAAGCGACGGCATTTCCAGCGTCAGGGCAATTATTTCCTTTTCTAGAATCTCCTCGAATCGGAGATCTATTTCATTCACCATCGTCGCGATTGAAACTACAAAACTTTCTGGAGAGGAGACTAACGATTGTCCTATCAGGGATTGCATAAAACTTTGTATTTCGGGGCGTAGCAACATTTTATTTATTTCTTCCGTATCCCTTGCAGTTTCCATTATTTTCTTCGATTTCACAGGATTTACGCGTTCGAGAACATCGAATACGGTTTGAACCAACGCTTGGAGCTGATAATTAACGAGAATCGGAACGACTTTATAATCTTTGGTTCTAAATTCGATGGATTTAATCGGTGTGTTCAGATAAATGCATTTTCTACACTTCTTGATAGCCATATCCGGACTCAGCGTACCCGAAAGAAGAGAATTCGTCGATGGGCGACTTCCAAACATACTGTAAAAAGGGGACTTGGTGCTCGAAGTTTTCGACGGGGCTTCTTTCATTGCCCTAAAGCTGGGCTTTATAGTAATAAGATCTTTAGGCATACCATCGAAATTCATTTTTCGTTTCGACTTTAGCATAGTAATTCCATGATCAAGCTTGAATGACGATCCAATTGTGGACCTTCTCGACGGGCTACGCGTTGATCTCGTAACCCAATTTCTAGCGGACAAGTTTGTGGTTGCTCTACTCAATATATCATCATCGTCATCCAGATGGAAGGACAAACTATTCTCATCCAATCCATTGAATTCCATACTAGATCGACCGAACTTTCTTCTGCTCACGCCTTCTGCGAGGGCCTGCTTAATTCGTAGCTCATAAGAGGCGCCAAGCAAAGAGTAAACATGAGGAGAAATCGAGGGCATTTTTTCAAAACCATGCAACATTATTTTCATATGTTTCGCGTTGAATGATAAGGCTTTTCCAACGTCAGCGTTTTTCTCCATATATTGTTTATATTTTTCCTCGAATTCACGAATCGCTTGCTCCTCCAACATCTGCTTTCGTGGATCCTCGTGGAGTTTCATGTTCGGCGACGTTGCCTGAATGTCCACCACGTAACACGGTATAACGTTGTTCCACGCGCCAGAGAAATGCTTGTTCTTTGCTTTAAATAATCAATGAATTATCGTTAAATACGTATTTAAGTTATATGGAAATCCTACCTTTATCCAGTAAAGGTTTAACGGGCATGATCGTGCAGCCGTCGTTGTCGTTCCACTTCGTACTGTGGGCAGTCAGCAAATGGAGGCAAAGAACTTTGTCAGGATCTATTTCGCCTTTGGTGAACACTATCGAGCGAACGAACTCGTAGGAATCTTTGTGCGTCTGTTCCTGCTTGATTGCCTGGCCGCTTTCTTTTATGGCGCCGGTGCAATGGTAGCAAAAGCCCGGATTATGAGTTTCGTACATGCGCACATTAATAGCCTACGCGTCAATTACTGTGTCCGCAATCAGATCGGAAGATCAGACGATGAACCGCGTTTCCGTTGATTGTATGTAGCGTATGAGCATCAGAACGCACGGTAAAATAACGTATCGGCAGTCGAATGATGAAGCAGGATGAGGATTGCGAATTCATTTTTGTTTAACGAAATGAACGAATTATTTTTTTTTTTTCTAAGCTGCCTCGAGAGATCTTACGTTCGATCCTAAAGGTGATTCTCGACGTGATTCCATGTTCTTGTGACGCGAACGGAACCGGTGTCTCGCTGTCTCGATCATCCTCAAGTTCGACTTTTCCACCTTCTCCAGTTTCCCGAGTTCTTGCGCCAGTTTTTGCCGACTAATATCGTTCTGCTTAGTAAGTTTGTCTTGCAGCGTCCTGTTCGGTTTCATGGTCGTTTTGTCTGTAATTTTCGCGGTGGCTGAAAAATTTGGCTCGGACAGCAAGGTGCTCGCAGGGACCTGGAAAAGTCAAGGGTGAAGTTGTCCAACTTTCTCGAGTCTAGAGAAACGTGAATGTGTATGCGCTTGACTTCATATTGGATAATATACTTCTAATTATGTACGTTGATTCTCTGATTTCCTCAACTTTCGAATAATTATCCTTGGAATTCTAATGTAGATTAATCGTGACAGGGATAGTTTTTATTTCCCTGTGCAATTCCATCTTGGAAATCGCACGGAAATTACAGTGTATCTGCAAACATCTAAATGAGAAAAGTTTGTGACGCCTGGTCTTCGTTTTGCATTAAATTCGTAGTGCGCTCTATTCACGCGTCATCTACGACACGACGAGTGATATACAAAGAGGCCTAAACATTCTGTCGGTGATTGTACGAATGAGTCTATATTATCTAATATATTAAAATACTTGGCACGACTCGTCCAGAAATGAACTTTCTAATAGGCTTTCGTTATTTATAGGCGAAGGAATGTATTTACCACGTGCAAGAACGTACAGTAATAGCGATTTCGTGTCGTTGATGCCACTGCTTGTGGTAACAAGGCTAAACACACGCAAATCGTGCCAATTGTAACTGATTACGTTTCTTTGATAACTCGTGTCAACGACGTTCATGCTCGACGTCACGTATATAGGCATTCAGTTCTTAATACTATCGAGCGCTCGCTTCACAACAATGGCTTCTGTGCATTCGGAAACTATACATTCCTATCGAAAAGTCTTACACAGTGCACCGATTTAGGCTTATAAATCATAGAGAATATCGATTTGTTCCTGGCGCGCACTCATCGTCGTGCTTCATAAATAATACAGTGAGAGCGAGTTTCGTAATTTATTATCTGCGCACAATTGATCGTTATAGATATCGGCTTTCCTCGATCGTTGACTTTCGAAAGTTCCACTATTCTTATCGAAAAGCGGCAGACTAATTAAGGGAAACTACGTCGTACATGTCGCGTGGAACTTGAAAATCCATTAAAATAATATTATCCTACGATTACGTCTATCGGAGTCCAAACGGATCGTGACGTAGCCGAATAACTATTTGAACTCTGGTGGCGTTCTCTTCGTCAGGATAAAAAACTCTCGATCCCTGTAGGATAATCGAAGGAGGCATTCCGGAAATGCGAATTTGCAACTATCGGTTCCTCGATAAGCACTGTCCTTGCAGTTGGTGGGCGAAACGAGTGGCCAACAGTGGCGCCGACAGTGCAAACGCGATATTAGATTGAAGGAGATGGATCGCGAACATTTATCTCGGTGCTCCCGAGTTGGTTGCATGTGCAAGCTCGATTTGTTTACGTCGATTTCTTTGGTTTGCGATCAGCGAGGACACGAGACTGACGAGGAGGCGCGTCGGGACGGCTAGGAAGGCCGGCAATGTGACGGGCCGCGTGGTAGGAGGCTGCTGCGATTCAATTTCAGTCGAAGCGCGCCAGGCAGACCGAGCGCCAGCAGGAACCGGCTTCTCTTTTCCGCACCTCGTGCCTCGCTTTTCGAATCCCCTGCTTCGAATACCATCGAATCCCCTGGTGCACGAGCGGGCAAGTCCCAGCTTCCATCTCTGTTCAATCCAGTGAGTTCGTGGGACTTAGGATGCACATGTGCGCGTTGCCAGAGGGGGACGCCCATGACGCGTGTATGCACACGTTCGAGCCTCCAGCATCCGAGTAAGTGTTTACGGCGTGCGTGTAACCCAGCTCGGACAACCGTTGCTCCAAACCAGTAACCCTCGCATTTTTTAACGCGTTCGTAAAGTACAGAACGTAGTCGTCTTCTACGACCCAGTTTCTAGAGAGCAGCGTCGAGTGACAGAGCCGGGAATAATGATCTTCGACTTGGAACGAATCGAATCTAATTGAATTTAATCGAATCCCTAAAATCCGTTAACAAGTTTGGAGCGTGTCAGTGGTGAAACAAGCGACGCCGTAGCGTCCGTGGTGTAAGTGTGTGCGCGCGAGGACAGAATTTTCGATAATCACGTGAACACCGATAGTAACCCGATAACACGGGAAGGATACATCTGTTGACATTGAAAGTACGTACGATATTTTTGGACATGAACAGTCGAAGGATCGTTGTGTGTACATGCCTGCCGGAGAGTTTCGGCAATTCGCCAAAGGACTTTCGTTGCGTTATGAACGTGTAATCGGTGTGACCGCGTGGGCACGAGATGCGACCGTTTGTTGCCATGACCGCAAGAGGATAAGGAAGGAGGATTACATCTCACAGAATGGAATTTGGGGGCTACAAAGGTTCCGGTCCCCGTGTTAGGGTGCGACGACGCGCGGAATTAGGCAGACGGCTCACCAGGAGGCTATCTCTGGTCGCGAAAATGCCAGCTGCCATTCTTAGCAAAGCGAATCCACCTGAACCAAGGCCAGTAGAGATCACGGCGATCGCCCCTGACAAGACACACCTCACCGTGAGTAAATTACATTTTATTCCTTCTCCTTTTTTTTTTCGCCACTTTTTATTGCGCCGTTCAGCATCGAAATTACGTATTCGAAACTGAATAACGATCAATTCACATACCCGGGACATTCGTAATTTATATGTATATGTATATGTATATGTATTTTGGGAATAACACGTGCTACGATCCGCTTGTAGCAATATGTTAACGAAGAGCTCGTGAATGGTTATTTAGAGTTTTACTGTCGCGTTGCAGCTCCGTTGTTTTCAACTCTGTCGCGTACACATCTCTGCCGCAATATCCTGGTAAAACACGAACCTATGTTAGAACTACGTGGATTCCAAGGTAGAAATCGAAACTCAACGTAAGGTTCGAACGATTAATGTACCAACACGTATAGACGGTGCACCGACTACATTCAAGTGCCGTACATTCTATACAGGAGTAAGAGGCGTTACCTTCGGTATTTAAGCGCTCTATAGAAACGTTGAACGTCATTCTCCTCTCGTGTGTTCGTGCACGTTTGCTTCGCCTATTTCACTCTGTATATACCTATAGTCTCTCTGCTGACTTTTGTTAGCGTTCGCCAGGTAACGTTTATTGCCGACCGTTCGCTTAATTATTTCTGAAGGAATTAATGAATGTTTGGATTCTTGTTCGAACTTGTATTTACAGCATTCCGCGCAACAGAGTCTATACATTCGCCGGCTGAAATACAAGCCGGCAACTTTTGATTCACAACCACTTTTCTTTCTATTCTCTACGACCTATCGTAACGAAGATCGTAATCCTTTCGTGCTTCTTCGAGTAATCATTGTTCCTGCCTCTTCCTATTTTTCTTCCTATTCCCTTTTTTTTCCTTTTACCACGACTCTCGATCGCATGGGAAGAGAAACAATTCCCAGCTTCTTCCGAACAGTGCTTAATATACATACACACGCGTGTGCGCACGTGCGTGTTGCGCGAGTTCGCGAAAGAAAAGTGAAGGCGTCGTATATACGTATACCGTATGCACGATGGCGTTCCTTGAACTCCACCGACTTCTACACGTAATCGTCTTAAGGAAGAAAGTGAGCAACGTGATCGATACCAGCACTTTCTAGAGAGAACAAAATGTACTTTGTTCCCGTTCGAATTTTTGCAAGAAGCTACTCGTGTCGATACTCCGATCGACGGAGCAACGATCCGAAAATGCAGCCGGTGCACTGTCTTAGATGGAAACGAATAAAAGTAAATCCATTTTTCAACGCGTGAAAGCACGTTAAATGTATGTATAAGCGACATGGTGATCACGATACGCATACTCGACTTCGTGCTGCCGTGGACTAGATACCGATACCGTTTAGACCGGAATGATAATTTTTAATTTTTCCACGGACATATATCGAGTAGCTGATTGCACAAAGCAGTCGCACGTGCACGCGTAACTCATAGGCGCAGTTGCATCGCGTCGTTCACATTTAAACAGAAAACTCTAATTAAATGCTAATGCCGATGTAGACAAGTGTGTTTCACCGGTGATCGAACGATTTCGCGTCCGTAGACGCGTTTCTCGGGATTTACGATCTAATTGCCGGATAATTTGTGGCCCCGTTTCGCACGGAAGAAATAATTCTTTCTGTTATCTCGTTAATCCGTCGATACGGTCGTTCCCATTTCTATGGCATCTCCGTTCGTAATGTTACAACGGTGGTTTTATTATTATTTCTTTCTATTTTTTATGTTCTATTTTTTTGCCGTTCGTTATCGTCGAAGGATTTACATATCGTCGCGTCGCAATTAAGGTGTCGACATTTTACGATAGTTTGTCGGGCGAACCTCGGACTGTTTGATTTCAGTGGTCACCGTATTGTATAGCAGTGATCGCAGTTGCAAGCGTTGCACGATGAAAAATCTTTCGAGAGAAAACGCTTCGGTGACTCGTTGTCGGCGACATTAAAATGTAGAATCGTTCAGTACCACCTATAAATTGTCGTCCGATCTTCGAGCTCGTTCGCGATCTACGTCGTGTACCTTGAAATATCGTCGCGTTAAGGGGGTACATATGTATGTGTGTTCGGAGCTTTTAAAATGAAACTTGTCGCTGTGTTTTTAAACAATGAGGTTTTTGATCGCCCATAGTAGGGACTATAGTCACTTTTATAACAAAGAAGATGGCACAACATTTGTTTCGGGCCACTGCAAAGACCGGCACCATATTATACAAATATGGATTTTATATACGTGCCACTTTCTCCGTGGAATTTCTTATTATTAGCTCGTCGATTGAAAAATAATGAACCACCAAACGCCCGGGAGTTAGCGGCGTTGCACGTGTGTGTTATTAAAATTAGAAACTCGAGACCACTGCGAAGGAGAAAGATATCGTACTATCGCACGGCAAACGAATTCTTACGCGTCTATAAGCTCCATTAATTAGTAAAGTGCCTTTAAAATTCGTTTCTCGAAGTACCGAAGTATGGTTCATTAGTGAACCTTGAAACATGTTTCAACGTTTCGTCCAGCCAATTTTCGTCAACTCAAAATGACAATAATTGTTTCCCTAATTGGCGCACTTACCAATATAATGTCATGTATACAGTTGACAAAAATTGCAGTACCTCGTACATAGGTTCGTGGAACGAATTCCTCGACGAGTCAGAGGTATTGTCCTACCAAATTGTCGTTTCGACCCCGAACTTTATAATACCGGCTACTCGTGACCTTTTTGATTCTCGTTCGATTCGATCGACACGCGAGCACCGCTTATGGGTCATTGGCACGTCGCTGGTATAGCGCGAAATTCACTTTCGACTTCGACCATCGAGCCACCGTGGCGATGACGGACCCGTGCCCGTGCGCCACCGACGAAACGATCGCTGCTTGTCTAATGAAACGGAGAAAGTGGCGCTCGAAACTGCCAGGTGTCCCCGTATTTAGCATAGACCCTGTTGACCGTCGCGGGCACGCTTTTTCGAGACCGATTCTTACTTGTTGCGGACGTGCTTGTTTATTAAGGTCCACGCGTTGGCAACCGTAAGCAAGAAACGGAGCGACGAATTTTCCCCGAGCCTTGTCTACACAGAACGTACTCCGTTTACAGAATTTTCCTCGTAAATTATTTGAATCACAGAGAGTGACGGAAGTTCTCCGCGCGCTGCGTTAATCCCAGAATACACAGGTAGATTAATTTCAATTTTTCAAACAATATGTATTTCGCATTTAAATTACTTCTGTGGAAAAATCCGCCGTTACATATCACGTATTTCCGTTCATATCGATTTTTGCTAGATAATAGGATGGTATGATAATCTGGTAATTCGATCCTGTAACGAGGTATGGAGAATCGGCGTGCGAAAGTAATTACTCCGTAACGTGCAAATCGATTCGCGTTGCCCCTTGAAAGATGGATCTGTTGAATGAACGAGCGAAAGTAAGACTCGAATTAGATTCGAATCACTATTTATCTCTTCTGATTAACCATTTATCCCGACGATGTATCGATTCCATTTAGCCGCGCTCGATTTCATCCCCGTTCTTGTCGCGCTCCTATCAATTATCATTTATGCACAGATTTCCATACTCGTGCGTGCACGTCGCTCTCGTTGCAAGCTGGTATGAGTCAACGTCAGCTAGAAACAAAGAACACCGGCGTAAGGTATCATTTTGCTGCGGCAGAAATGTCTGCTGTTTCTCTCGCTGAATGCGATTTCCGGCATGCCTATTGAACTGACCCATATTCGTAGACAGTGCAGACCCTGGCTGCGTCGATTTGATCTTTAAAGAGAATGTGTTAACGCGGTAATGCGGATTCATGCGAAAATGTGGTCCGCTCCAAATAAGGTGGCGTGCAACTAAATAATTTATCGTTACTGGGCCAACCGATAGCCTCGAAGAATTCTTTCTCTGTTTGTTTCACTTTCTTGAATCGCCGAGGAATCTGGCTGATAGAGGTTTACTTTTATGCATCTCACGCTGTTTGATTTGCGGGACAGCATCAGAAATTCTGAAAGTTGTATGCGAATTGTTTCTAACGTCCGAGGCTAATGATTACAGTGTCGTAATTAAGCGGACTCGAGTGGATTCATTCGTGAGATTGCGAATTTTAGATCTCATTCTGCTCTGATTGCCAGAGTCACGCAGCCATACACTCGCTAATAATGTGACAGTCGGAACGCAGCCACAAGTAAACAGTCCACTATTTTACCACGCTTGACCGCGACCGAGAATAGAACACATGTATCTCCTGGATATACAATTTTAGACGAACAATCGATCGTTGCGTACGCAGAGAGGCGATATCTCTGAGCGTCGGTCGTTCGTTTTACTTCGTTCGAGCATTCTTCTTTTCCGTGCGGCGAACGATGGAAATGTTTCTGGAACTAATGGAAACGATGTCTGTCGTTCTACTCCAGAGTTCCTACCTGCGATGTTTATACACCGCAACAGGTATATCGCGAACCACTAAAGTGCCGAAGGTACCAGATAACAGCGTTGTTCAGGATTAGTTAGAGCCTACCGAATTCCCCCAAAGCGGTAGAGATTAAATGGCAAGATTCCCAAAAAGTCCTGCCTGCCGATGTATATTTGCGCCAGCACGTTTACGAGAATCAATAAACCTGTATCCTTTATACTCGCTTATAACAGCTGCTTTCGACCCAGCATTCTCGCTCGTAAAGTGGTACATACATATAATATATCTGCAGATTGTTAGATGTTTTCACGGCGATCGTTCCGGAAACTTCTCTCGTTTCCTATACGATAACAATCGATGCCTATTCTTCGGCGCCCCTCAGCGGCGGGGTCTACCACGTTTTGCGCGGCTGGAATCGCAGACGATAATTGCTCGGCAGGCTTAACGAAGGAAAGTTCGAGCAGCTTTCTGTCTTGGCCGGGAGAAAAAAGTCACCGCGTCGGTGACTCGTATCGTTGATAAGTTCTCTTGCGCACTTGTGGTGGTATGCGCATCGCGAGAAACAGATAAAACAGTGACGCGTTGGAGCGCGATGCCCGCACGCGTTTTCGCTGAGAAAAGTGGGCTGCATGTGACGGGCGAACGGACGGGAGGATCCGAGAGAACGCTGAATGAACTGAAAACCTCTGGAAGCCGAGAGTCCAGGGAATCTTCAGGAAGTGATTCACGCTTCCCAAGTCCGGGAAGCTTTCACCGACCACTTACGTCACCATCGAACGAGGTGACGAGCTGTGACTGATCGAAATTATTGCCAACGCGATCGCGATGAATGCGTTCGGCCCGATAATTGAGAGGCGATGAACTCGATCGGACAAACAGAGAATAGAATTCTTCGTGGAGGTGCACTGCTACAGCTCCAAGAAACGACCACTACCACTGCAAGATATTTATGACAGAAACTTGCGAATAATAAACGGCACGACCTTTGCACATTTTCCATTGTACAACGAATAACACGAACAACGTTTGCTTTTCCCATTCACGTGTCGCGAAACGACGCATTCGATGGCTATTGCGAAACTGTCCATCGTCGTGCGAGACGAAATTCAAACTATCGATTTAGCAGCGCGGTTTTAGCATTTACCGTAAATGATTTTTATATTCCCTCTGGCGATTCAACTTGTATTGGACTCGTTGCATGGTTTTTCATTCGCTCGTCGGGGGGACGTTCAACTTTATCGCAATGCGTTCGCGTAACGATGCAATTTGAGCGTGCAATTGCGGGACAAATTATCGTCGCCTCGTTGTCGGTGAATTAACGCGACTGCATTGCGCAAACACAGGCCGCCGGTTAATTTTTGCGACGTTTGATGCGAAAATCGCGGTGGAACACTGACTAATTATTTCCAAAACCGTGCACATGCTTAGGCGCGAGCGATTTGTCGCGAATATTCGCGAGGTTTTAGATCGTTCAAGTTCTATTTCGTCTGGATTTTCAGGGGGAAACCAGGTTACGCGTAATTCTATAAAGGAAGTCCGGTGCGAAAACGGACACGCATGCAGGCTCTTGTTCGGGCGAAGTTGTAAACGACAAATGCGTGACGTCAACGTGACCGATATAGTTCAAACGACTTATAGTATCTTGCGGTTATGGTGTTGCGCAACGTTCGGCTAAGGTGGATTAGCACAGGCGTAAGGTTTCGTTGGATTTCTCGAATTCCACTGACATCGTATGTCTGACGAGACAAAATAGTTTACAGTTTACACGTCTTCACCGTGAGCCACGTAGCCGCGGATAGTATCTTAATTGCTCGTTAAGAAACGGTAGCCGTTCGTTATCGGCCGTGCAGAATTACACGATAAGCAGGGAATACGTAAACTTGGCTCACTTCCCAGGAGTATTTGTAGAGAAGGTATCGGAGCAGCATTACGCAATCGGGATTTGGCTACCATATTGTGCTCTTCCCCTTTGTCTAGTATACACTTTTTTGTCAAAGTTGTTATGCTCAAGATGTAACGCAAGTTACGTAAAAATTCTGCGCGTCACGATATCGACCTTGCGCCGTGCGAATCGTCTCGATCGAATCTCGAACGGTCCACAAAACAGGAAAACAAAACCGAACGTGAAAACAAGTGATTGCGAAAAGGTGTTCATTCAATCGATGTCTCCAAATGTTTCATATTTTCACAGCGTTCTCGTAATATCCGTATACCTTCCGTTCTGTTATCGGAGTAACGATGCTCCCAGGCGTCCAATAGCCGATCGTAGTATCTTTCCACCTCGAAGAATTTCAAATACGAATAGGACTTCTTGGCCGGGAAGATCTTCTCAAATTCTTCTGCCTGACTGAGTTCGTCCTCGTAACGGACGAGCTGCCTCAGATCGTCCCTCGTTAGGTTCTCGAGAATTCGATCCAGGTACTCGTCCCGCCCCTGTATCGCGACGATTTCGTTCTGCTTCGCCTTTTCTTGGAGACTCAGGGCCGTGTTATATAATCTGTAATTGTGCGCGATCGGGTCGTACTTCTTGTTGCGGGCGCCGCTGCCTGAAATTTGCTCGCTTCTCGGTATCTGGTACCCGGCCATGTTCAGAACGTTCCTGACGAGTGGACCCTGCGAAGAAACGCAAAATGTCGCAGCCAGATAGATCACGCGTAGCGTTGTTTATCACGCATATTATACCCGTGACTCGAGCGA
The DNA here is from genome assembly GCA_948146005.1 of Nomada fucata. Lineage (NCBI taxonomy): Eukaryota > Metazoa > Arthropoda > Insecta > Hymenoptera > Apidae > Nomada > Nomada fucata. The sequence goes on from OX411276.1 coordinate 30,082,943, forward strand.
CGTGACCATAAATTAATTTATCGCCGAGCGTATCGTGCGCCTCACGTGCATCATTGCAGTGGAATTCGAAAGTTCGAAATTAACCGGCGGCGGGCGTGTACGAATGTGCGCGATCGCGATTGGAAATAATTATCGGTGGTGCGCGAGGGAGACTCGTCGCGGGGACGAAAGTTCCGATCGCAGAGGGAAAAGGAATTGATTCTCTGTTAGCGGTCGGGCAATCGTTCGATTCCTAGTACCTTAACGGCCGTGTCGAGTGACGAGCTTGTCTGCAACGACGGTAGGACGTTAACTTCGAGCAACCATGGCTTGACACATTCGTCGAGGAGCACGTCGAACCCGTATAATTCGTAACAGGTGCAACTTGTCACCAGGTTCTCCAAAATGGTAGCGTTCATGCTCGATTCCGCGGCTATGATCGTCTTAACGACGATGTCCTTTATCTGCGTCCATATCTGAGCCACGTTCACCCCTTCTTGCAACAGGTACGTCCATAAGTTTGAGAAGGTCCATTTGTGCCCCTTGAACGTATTCACCCCGTCACTTATAATGTAATCTGGATTCTGCTTGTTCACGCTGCTGTTCGTCAGGTGCATATACTTGTCGTTCAGATTCGCCCCGCGAACGTACCTGAACGGAAGAGATTATCTTGTATGGTTTTGGAGCTTGTGCAATTGATAAATCGGTAATAAATCGACGCTGTGCGAAGATAGTTAACGTCATGGAACCGAGTACCTGACCGAAGCGAAACGAACCAAGCCTTCCTTGTATATATAAATTCGCACCGGATTGATGCTTGTTAACAAAACGTACACTCGTAGGTCGAACTTTAAACCGTTAATGAGTTTCGGCCTGGTGATGTATCGCTGAATGATTACCAAATGCCACTTTGGTATCTCCCACCATTGGTTAACAATCTTGATGCCCTGGCCACGGCCCGCTGTTGGTGGTTTAATTATCCACGTGGTACCGATACCGTGTCTGCACCACATGTTCTCGAATTTATTTATCTCCCGCGGTAGAACGTACGTTCTCGGCATAAAGTTGTAAACGTCGGGACCAAACTTTTTGGACATTCTGTGAAGATGTACCCACAGCAGATCTTTGTTGCCTATATATTGCGATCCCGGCATACTATTTACCTGATTGTAGAATAAACAGATCGCACTATGTATGCCGTCCTTTTTTTTTTTTTTTTTAATCAAATATCGTAAAGTGTATTAGTGTAGGTATTTACTTTTTGAAAGGTTCTCATACGCTGGTACCTGGTCATATCTCTGATGGATAGGTTCCAAATACCGGACCAGTCGTGCCCTTTGTTCACCACCTGATATCCAGAGTTTACCAAAATCTTGATCAGTATCCTTGGCATGGATATAGTGAACTTCCATTTCAGAAGACGGGTGAAATCCTGGGGCAATTTTTTCGGGGGTGCGCAATCGTGCCCGTTGAAAAGGATGTACGGTGGTACGTTTGGGAATAGACTGTTCCTTATCGGTAACGGTGCAATATCTATGGCCTTGTCTCCATCCGCCCGCTTGTCGAGTATGATCTCCGTGCATTTCGTCTCGTTCTTAAAAACGTTACTCTTGTTCTTGATCAATTTCTCACGCTGGCGTTGCAACACGTCTGCCGACTTAGGATGCTCTTTGCAGGTCGCGCGAGGCCTAGGAACAGGTAGACCTTTTTCCGGGTGAAAGAAAACGAGCTCCGTTAGTTTTTCATAAGTCAGCCATTCATCGTCCAGATCAAGGTTAATCAGTCCATTGGACGTGCTGGTGGTCGCGCACCGCATCGACCTGCTTTCGAGTTTCCGTGGATCAGGGTGGCCGAAATCACCTTGCATCTTGATATCGGTATACTGGGGAATTTTGCGTTCATTATCGTTTATTTCACTACACTAAGAATTTGAACAGTGCTCCATAATTAAACCTAGCGGTGCCGACTGAAGTTATTGGCGGAAGGCGTTTCGATTCGCGTGGTCGATACGATTGACCGTTGACGCTCGACAAGTTAATGAAACACCCCCGGCGGATCGTGCTACAAAATCGGCGGACCACGACGCGAGGCGTCGCCAAAAAATTCGACGCCTCCGACCAATGGTCGAGAGGCGCTTCAGGATTTCAATCGCGCACTGCGTACCCTGTCTCCCCAGAATCTACAACCGACAACCGCACTAGAACGACCGTTAAATCAGCTTCCGTTCACCTATTTCCTATTGGCGGTAACAATACCGCGATCGATCCGACTGCTTTTCCGCATTTGCGTGCCAGACCGGCGTTTATCTTCCCGCGAGGAGCGGTCGACGCGGTAAACACGCGGGTGGACACGCGGCTAGTTTATGCGCGTAACTCGCAGCACGCATATACCTACGGGCACGCACATCGCGGACGCCTGTGTCTCCCTTTCGATGTGCATCAATGCATGCCGGCTTCCCGAACGGCCAATGAATCCCTCGAAAGCTTCGGGATAAGCTACTTCTTCTTGACGAAAAAGAACGAAGATAGAAAGGAAAGAAGAAGAAGAAAAAAACCCCCTTTGGACTCGGGCGGGGCCGATCGACAAATACGCCTATCGTTCCTTATAGTTCTCAGACCAGTCTCTAATGGCGATGCTGCTCGATGCTAATTTGATTCCCGTGTAGCGCAATCACGGGCCTGATTGTCGATGTTACGCGCATCACGCGCATTCCTGCGTGCGCGCTAGTTGCGTTTTCCATCTTGCACGATTAATTGTTCACGTGGCCGCTGGTTGGCTCTCTCGATCGCTCGGCCAGCCTTCCTTCTAGCCGGCCCGATAGGAATGTGACGCTCGTGTGCTCTCTAATCTGTGCCCGGCGTGCACACAATGCTTGGAGCGCAGCGCAAGTGCATCTCGCGCGCCCTTCAGAATGTAATACGCGCGCGATACCAGATATAACCCGCATTTACATACACGATTCGCGCGCGATCCATGATCAAGTACGGAGTGCTCGTCCAGCTCTTCCGGCATCGCAGACTCATTTTCCTCGGGCACAACGGCGATTCCACGATGCCCGCAGTCCGTTCAGCTCGGCGAACAGAGATATCAGAAAACGTTTGATTTAAGGAGATCCCCCGTTCGGATGTTCCTAATCTAGCCGCGGCGGGGTCGAGACCTGTGAACATGGAACGCACGCGATATTAGATATTGCGCGGATTTACAGGGCGGGATTAACGATCTCGGGACGCATCCTTCCGGCACCGCGTTTGTTTTTCTCGTGGTATTGCCTTACTGGTTGGTAATAGGTGATGCTGGGATGGGTGAACGGTGAGAGCTACCAGGCGATCCTTGGCCTTTTTTGTAATTGCATTTTATGTTCACCCCGATTGCGAAACGAAGGACAAGCGTGGAAACTTGTTTCGATAATTGTGGGAATGTATGTTATTCTATTATCTGTACGTTTCTCGTGTGCAGCTGTTTAACTAATTTATCTTTGAACCTATCCTGTCGAAGAATCGTGGTCATGAAAATTTCGTCTAACGGTTTAAGAAGGGGAATTCGATTCTCCCGAATCGGACGGTCCTCTGTTAACGTTCAATCGTGCATTCTTTCTAATCGTCCGCTCTTATCGTTCGATTGTATTTCGGGAATTCAAAGTGCATTCCGTTCACATTTCATCAAATCGTTACTCACGCGACACGCATTACCTTTGGAACTATCTGATAGAAGGCATCCGCTGCACTTTGTATCGTAACCGAAACGATTCTCGTGCGCCGTACCGTTAGCAGCGAACCGTAAAACACGCATCGGTCGATGTGTCTTTTTTTTTTATCACTTGGGCCGAAATTCGGAGACGGGATCGAGAACGGTACCTGTACGAGGTGCCTTATTGTTCCTCCGTGCTCCTTTTTGTCCGCCCTTTCTCTGGCTCTGTTCGTGCTACGCGGTTACGGTAAATATCGATTCTGGCAGTTTCACGTCTGACACATGCCTCGCACTGATAATATGAAATATAGCTTCGCCGTGCACGCGCTCTCCGTACACCTTCACGGTCCACGTGGCAAATATAATGCACGGTGAATTCCGCCGCGCGACTTTTCACGACGTTTGACGCTCGTTTACGTTGTATCTATTGTACGCAGGGAATGTGGAATATATGGAAATTGATTAAAATCATGGGATCTTCGCCAGGATGAATCAGCATTAGATTCACGCTGATTGCGTTGCATTGGGGTTACGCGATTAGCGGTAATGTCCTTGTCGAGCGATTGAGAAAATCTATAAAAAGATGAGTAATTTGTTCCACGGTGAATATTGTTCAAATCGAGAGGCTGTACGCTTCGCGTCGACTTCATATTTGTTTCCCCGTTCTTCCCTCTAAATTGTTTAAGTCTGACGCTTCTATTTACACGTCGACATTAGTATCGTGTTATTCATGATACGGACAAAGGGAATGAAATCGAGGAAAGGAAGGGAGGGCGTTGCGCGACGAGAAAAATTGTAAACGGGAGGTCGTGGCTCGGTTTTCTAAGGGCGCTCGTAGCCGTTGATGAGGGTGCTGGCTTGCTAAACTCGAGTGCGTTTTAGATGGGAATAGGAAAAAAGCGGCAGATAAGAGCGAAGCATTCGCGTATGAGGTGCAAGCCTCGAAGGTGTCGCTCGTTGAGGGCGCTTACGCGTCTCCACTCTTGATCGTCGTCACGAGAAACAGCAACGACGAGACATCGCTGGGTGCGTATCTCGTTGCACTGTCTTTGAACAACGAGGAACGTCCTTCCATCCGTGTTTGCGAGAAAACATTCTGTACGTGTACGCACGCTGGTCGTGGCGCATTAACGATTTCGCAACCAGTCGGCGATCGGTGTACGCACATATGTACTGTACGTGCGTGCTTTTCCGACACGTATGGCCCCCTTGAGAACACTCTTCGATTCGCCGTGTATCCCCGCGCAAAGATGCAATCTCCGATTCATAATTAAAACGCGGTAGACGGGGTAGGCCTCGAATAGAATTGAAATTTCAGATCGGTCGATCCTTGCAAGCGTTTCGGTATACAGAAGGAAAACGCGGCGTAGAAAGTGGCGGATGATTATTCGTATATCGTCGATACTTTTCCCTCTCTCCAGCGGGTTTCGTTCATTAAGACTGGGCGATTGTTATCCACGCCAATTAATCGGTCGACTACCCCGCGCCTCGGACTCATATATCTCACGTTTGATTCGGTTCAACGTACCAGCGCAGCTCGAATTGCTTTAGATCAATTTTTCCGATGCCTCCCTTCCTCTGCTCTCTCCCAGGAGGCTCCGAGCAGCTCCGTTTCGAACACTTCCATAAGCAGAAGGGAATTCCAACCGTTGCTCGCTATCCCCGCGATTTTACAGTGCATCCACGGCTGCATTCTGTACTCGCGATGCATTAACGATGTCGCAATGCCGACATACATACGTACCGATCGCCGCCCGCTCCGTTCCACCGAACGAGAGTTTAAATCTTGGAAACGCATCCGAACGACAGTCGCGAGGGGTTGCACTTCTTTTTGGACACTAAGCCACCCCCGCCTCTTTGTACGAAGTTCTTTGTCCTCGAGGTACGATTCTTCGTACCGCGTTCTGCACTCCCGGTGCATTCGTGATTTTGCAATGTGCTCGCAATGTACGCGTATACAATATCGCGTGCGCGCATTCTTCAAGTCGATTCGCGTTGGCATGAAAACAATCGCGAGCCGTTTGGAGCTACGGACACGCTGGAATGGCTGTTCCACGCTCCGCTAGTAGATGATCCGTCGAAAATCATTCCGGCTGTGAAGGAAATGAATAGACACATTAACCGTCAGCGGTGTAATTATGTCGGGTGGCGTGAACGAGACTGCTTTCCAGGGATAGCGTCGCGTCACGATGGTCATTCACTCGATTCTCGCGTATAGCCTCGTTTGCAGTTGCATTGTCTCGAATCGTGAACGTCTGCCGTGAAGAAATATCAATGACGCTGGTTGACGTCATTTTTGCACCGACATACCAAGCGGGAACAAGACTGCACGCGTCCAGAGTTTCTTTTTCCATTGATCGAGCCGCGGATCGCGATGAACGAAACAACCGAGGGGTAACGGTCGCGCGAATTATTATTATCGAATTATATTACCGATCCGGTAGTACTTATTATGGATGTACAGCCTCGTTTCCCGCTGCCCGTTCAGGGGAGAGAGCATAATTTTCATTTACGATTCGAACGCTATCCGTTGACCCCCTTTCAGTCGAGCCTTTGCATTGCTGAAATTGTTTAGCAAAGACAAACGAGCCGTTGCAGATTTATTTAACCGGGACGAAAGTCCTTTAGAGAGATATGCATCGGAATCGAGGGGCACCGAGAATATTCGCGTAGGCGAATATTTGTTAACGCATTTAATGAGGAGAACCGCTCAACGCTGTTCTCGTCGTTTGTTTTACGCTCGTTCGTTTACGATCGATCCACACCGATCGTGATTGTTGAAAGGTATTTCGCATACAGTGACCCCGCCTTTAATAAAACCACTTGAACCGCGACCTCGCATAAGAAGGGTCGACTTATGAAACGCTGTTAAAGTTTTTATCCCTCCGTCTTTTAACCGGAGAAGAAAAATTGCTTTCATAAGTGAGTAACATAGTTACGCGTTACAGTTTGCCGCACAAACTGAGTTACACCGATGCTATATTTATGGAAATCGAATACCGATTTGAATCACACTAGCAAACGAAACATATCCATTCGAGAACGGATAAATATTCAGCGAGTTCCCTTTTTTTTTTTTCGTTTGCTTTTTATTTGTGCAGATATACCAATCGAAGGAGGATGCATTAAAGCTTGAATTAACCCGTATACGAGCGAATCGCGAGTGTCGCGTCGTTAGCATTGCAGTACACGCGCATTCTCGTTGATTCGACGATTTATTATCAGCGACGTACTATTTACGCGGCATACCGATGAATACGCGTTATGGTCGTCTTTCATTCGTGGCTCTTCCTGGTGCTACGATACCGACAATGAGATATCGCGATCGTATTTTATTCGCTGCACTTCGTCCGTTTAATTAAAAATAATTCCGTTCGCCGGTACCGAAAGGCACGAAGATATATTCCACGTTCTGACTTTCGCGTAATGACCACGTGAACCGACCTAATATGTAAATTCCACGGAGCCGCGATTCGTATGCGCTTCTCGTTGGGCTCAAGGCGTGGCGAACATTTAATAATTTATTTCTCGGCGGACAGATGCATTTTCCCGGCACGGGTACGCAGATTGTACCGAATACGTATCACGCCACGTTAACAAAAACTCTTGATACCGATTCGTACTTTAATCGATGGTGGGACACGTAATAATAATAATTTATCTCTTGGAATAAATCGGAGACGTGAGCGTTGCGTCTACGACGGGAAGGAAAAGGCTGATCGAAAATATTTCCGTTACTTCAATGCAAGTGCAATGGTTCTAAAAAAAAAAAAACCGATGAAAGTATTCAAAATAGTGGCGCACGCTTGACACGATCAAAGGAGGGGAGGCCGGGCATTGTTTCTAGTTCATATTGTTAGTCCGTGATGAATCGTGCACAGTATGAATGGTGTCTCGATCGGTGGATCGATCGAAGAACACACAGAAGGTAGTTGGGAACGCGGTTGGCACCGATTTGTCGAAGCAGTTGTCAATCTCTCTCCATGTTGAGAGATACGTGTACGTCAAAGGTAAGAAACACGTCAAGGCCGTAGCCAGTGGTATAGTAGAACGAATACCAGTACTGGAACAGTGGAAGACGGATTGAATACGCTCCAAAGCTGATCGAAACCGCGGGCGCACGCTATCCGCTCATACTTGGGAGATGCTGGCAACTTTTATTCGCGGTTTCGTGGTACACCGGCTGGTGTCTATTTTCGAAACGTTACGTAGTTCACGTTCGAAAAGCAGCAACTTTCGAAATGGCGTGGACAGGTGGCATTGGGTCACGGGAGCGCTTTGGAAAGGTGAAACGGATATTGTTACGGGAAAAATTGACAACCGATCCTTGTGTATCTGGTAAAACTTCCGCTTCTAGATCGTTCGCCACGCTTCTATTCGCGCGTTGTGAAAGAATTACGACGCGATCGATAGCCATTTATTCTTACGCAGATTATCGAACGATTGAGCAGGTTGTTTTGTGACCCGTTTATTATATGGACGAAACGGTGAGCAAGATAGATAGCCCTCGGTTTTTCTGGCAAATATATCTCGATGCCCAAGGGCCGTGCATTAGCAGCTCCAGTTGCGTGATTTATATGGAAAACGAAGCGAGAGATTAGCGGTAATGGTGTATGCATTGTTCATGCTTCATCGATCGACAAATGATGAGAATTTTTCTGTAATTGTATAGTCTGTGGAGGTTCGCAAGTTTTTTTGTTATCTCGCCCGTTAAATTGTGAGAATCGATTTCTCTTGGACTCCGTTGAATTTGGTGCGAGCGATACTGCTGCTCCGCACGGTGTCTCTCGGTTTTTGAATTCGCATCAGGATCAAAGAAGGGAGGCATGACGCGTGTAGAAGTGCGTAGGCATACACTAGCTTTCGCGCATCTGCCTGATGTCGGAAAGGTCTCACCTCGCCAAGGTCTTGCAAGGCATACTGCATATTATGCAGCGCTTGTAGACATTTTTATGCAAATCCATTTAGCATTGCATCGTGCTATCCGTTGCATTATTCGAGCACCCATGCTTCGCGTTGGTCGTTTCTCGAGACGCGTAGAAAATTGTTTCGCGTCTGCCCTATCTGATTGCTCCTCTAAATTTAACTCGATTCACGTAACCTAACATTCGTGTCCCCCCCCTAAAATTTTCATGCCCCGTCAGAAGTTCCTGCAAACTGTGCATTATGCCCGGTTAACAGAAATCTGTGTTTGTCTGGTAGGGAAATACTGCTCGTTTCAGATCCTTTATCTACTTCCGATTTAGATGCGCGAAAATAGAAACGGAATCAGCGGGCATTTCCAGGAGCAGAGGATCAAAATGTCTCGGGCAAAGTGAATAAAACGTCGGGGAAGATTGCTGCCACGTGTTTGATTGCACGATCGGCACCCGTCAAGGGCATCGATGGTTTTCATCGAGCATTATGCAGGCATTCGAGACATTTTTATGCAAATGCAGTTGGCATTGTGTTGGTATCATCGGTTTTGTTGCTCGTCAATGGAGCAGAGCAGAAGAGCCTTTCCTGCTCGCCTGACGTCTTAATCGACATCGCCAGTAATTTATGACTCAAGCTGACGGCGTTGCTCGTGATTTGTATACGTAACACGTCGAGATTAGAATCACCCGGGACGGAAATCAATTTTCAATCGTACATAATTGTTAAACAATCCATGCGATGTTCGCGCGTTCCCCTTTCTCGACTTTCGAGCTCTCTCGAGTTCGGATCGTACATCCCGGCGAGTCTCTCTCGTTAAAATAGTAAATACACTCGGAGCCATTACCCTTGCGCAATTTCAGGTAATTGCCGGTGACTTATTAACTTCACGGCTCCGTTATCCACGGCTGTACAACCGGACACAATTATTGAATTACTAGACTACCGATTCGCGACCAAGACGTACGGATTTGTTTTCGCGTGCGCGAGAAATCAGACGATCCTTGGCAGTATTCAATGCAATAATTGTAAGTTGTCCTTCTTCTGCAAGCTGTTCGTGCGCTGTCTTTCTTTTTTTTATCGAAACGGGCGTTCGCATAATCGCCGGCTACACGCTGAAACGCGAGGAGAATTGCAAATTATCATCGAGTTACAGCACATATTAATTTCTGCGTGACTAAGGCCTAGAGTAAAAATCTCCCTCCGACCGGCCAAAGTAATACGCGCGTCCCTGAAAAAAGCAATCTTATACATATATCAGTTAATATGTCCACGCATACGCCCGGACGGTTTGTAAGCTCTTCGCTAACATGGTTACATCGTGCATACTTTCGTCCGTATGGTTCGGCATACTCATCGACGCGACCAAGTTGTCCAACTTTTGGCCTTGCTATCCTGAAACGAAAATGGAATGCGGCTTGGAATTCAACGCTAGGCCATCTAAGCGTGATTCAACGTCAATAGTCAATAGTGACGGACAGTAATCTTCGGTTGAAATTCGCTTGGGGAACAGCCGATGGAGGAATTCGAATAGTTTCGCTTGCTACCTCCCGTCGATTAGCATAACAATCAGATTTCCATAATTTCAATATTCTGGTTTACCAATAAACCGTTGTGGTAAAATGTTTGATTGATTCATTACCAACAAATTAGTTCTAGCAAATTGCTAAACAGCGAACTACCTTGCTGCGAAAGCGCGATAGCGCTTGAAAATTAACGGTTACGATCCAATTAGAGGTAAAATTAATTCGTGAGATCTCGATACATTGCGCCTATCCGTACTTTCCTGTATCTTCGTGTTAGTAAGTGCAGCAGCAGCGTGCAATTTTTCTACGGCTAGAGTGAGTCAGGTTGCAATAATAACATAATAACAGTGGATCGGTGTTCGGGTAACCTTTGTTATCGATCTACAAGCGATCTCGACTCAGGTTGAGTGAGTAATTGCTACAGGCATTTGTTTATCGCTCGTCTACGTATTAAATCGCTTATAGAGCGGCGTGGTCGGCGGGGATTCTGGAATGTCGAATAATATCGATAGGAAAGCGCTGCCGGTCGATAATCGGTGTTTACGAAAATGGAGCTGCGGTTACCCGCGTGTGTAAGTACGATTCCCGCGCTCCAAGATGGAAAGATAATCGAGCGGAAAGCGTGTTCGATCGAAACGCGAACGATTTATATCGTTGATAATTTAATAGTGTAGTCTTTTTGTTCGTTGATCGTAACTCTCGCGGGAACTTGTGAATTGGACCGTTTGTGAAAAATTTCGTACGAATAACAAGTGGAGGGAATTCAGATGAACGAGAAACAGGATCAAGATTGATCTCTGATCTCGAATACGCGCGGGCAGAAAAAAATGTGTGACGTCGAGGCAACGAATCGTATCGAACCATGATTTATTGTCTCGCATGGGTTGTCGCCCTGTTCTACGTTATTCACTCGGATCGTAAGGCTCTGTAGTTCTCGTTCACCCGATAACCTTTCGCGAAATACTTTCCCTTGTTTTGCGCGACAACAGTACGCGTACGCGTGTTCCATCGATCCCCTAAGTACTACCGCTAGATTCAATTGAATCGGTCGCCGAGGGGGCATATCTGTGTAGAGGGACTCCTTACTGCAACTCGTGTCTCGTTATGAAAGTTTCGAATCACTACGAACGAAGTGTCGTCCATGTGATCCCTGTTATTAGTCGTGGCTGAAAGGGTTTCAATCGTGGAGACCGAATGAAAAATGACAAGGGAACCGAGGAGGTGAAACAGCCGCGTTTCTCGAAACCGTGCTTCCTGGATGGCTGACACGATATCTCAAGATCTAGTTGTCCGATTTACTCGCAATTTGGCGAGGTTCTTCGGCAGATCTGCCGCAATGGCGAGTAGCAGAATGTTTAAGCAATCGTAACTTCTTCTAATTTTTTCTTTTGGTGAAAGCAAAAAAAGAGTAGACAAAATTGCGCTTACGATATATTGGTAGAACACGCCCCAGAGATATTCCGTGTGACGCGTAACCAAGCATTTCCTGTTTCTATTTCTGCCATGTAATTTGTAGAAAGTCGAAGTATATAGGAAGGCGTACCGCGCGGAAGTTCCAAATATTATGGTTACTCTTATATATTTTCCATTTTGTGCACCGACTTATTGGCTATCCATCGGTGCTTCTATTCATCTGCAAGCATATTTATCTCGCGCGTACAGTATCGCCTCAGATCCATCTCAAGAATCTCCTTTCACCGGGGCAAAAAGAGGCGCATAATAGGATGAGTAACGACAGGAGACTAGACGGTTGTGATCGTTGCGAAAAGTTCTCGGCTCGACGTGCCAACCTAAGATTTATCGGCCGTGCATCGATACGGTATGCCCGTGCCTCTCGGTGCCCACTTTGAAACACCTCGTTGCTTTTTTTTCCTTTCCTCGAGAACCGATGAAAATTATTCCCGTGGAAACTGCAATGTCCACCACGCCTCGCTTACCACGTGCTTACGTCGACCCGATGACTTACGGCTGTTCTGTCACTAATGTTTCCTACCATCTCTACCTCCTGTGTGTACGCGTGTTCCGCTCCGTCCTGTTGCGAAAGAGTTATAACACCGCGAGCGGAGTCTCTCGCGTGGCACGGGTGACTTTTGTTCAGGATTCGGGCTTTTAAGCATACCGTTATCGAAACGGAGCGCGGTTGCCCGCCGCGACCTGTTATCTTCTATGGAAACGATGCGACGATAAGACGCGCCGTTTCGTATAGAAACTTCAGCGACAATAGCTGACTGTGGGTCAACTCGAAGATGCAAGACTTGTTACGAGATTAAACTCTCCGTAGGCCGGAAGATCCGTTAGCGGGACAGATTCACGTTTATTCCTACCGCACGCAAAAACCCCTTTTCCTCGTTCCTCCTCCGCGATGTTTCCGCCTTGCTCGCGTTTACCTTGCCGGCGACACACTTTCCGCTCTTCGTGCTGGACAAAAATTGCCGCGTCTCCTTCGAATTGTTCCCGACCAGTTCCTCGCCTCTATTTCGATTAATCGTCTCCTTCTTGCGGCAAGAATCGGGAAGGTTTCAACCGAGGCTGATGGCAGCGGTTTGCTTGGTTCGAGTTATCGAATCCATCTCGGCTATTCTCTCAACTGTCTTTTTTGCTAAGCTAAAAAGCTAAGTTTCTGCCAACGAAATTTCTCTTCTGGACACACGGGAAACCGCACACGGACCCACGCAATTTCGATTTGAAATGTCGATGATATCACTCGAAAGCTCGAAGGATATTAGGCGCGGCCGCGATTTCGATTCCGCGAACCCGTCGATATCTCTCCGACGTCCTCGTAGATCGCGGGCAAGTTTTTGGATCCGAACCGGTGGAAAAAGTAGGCGGACGAGACATTGAGGAAGGCGAGGCGGGCCAAACGTTCATGCTAATTACCGTTTCCTTCGTTTCGGTCGCCATTGCCGGCTGTGCACACGACCGTGCCGCAATGGCATGCATGAAATTGTAATACAATACAGGCCTTATGCACCGCGAGATGCATTCGAACAATTACATATTTGATTGATTGGAATTCTTGGTGACGTAAAATTTTCCCCATAAAGGGCGTCACGGTAACCGTGCACAATTGTCACGCGTACATAGCTACGCTTCTACGTTGAAACTCTGAATTTAGGAGAGAAGGTCTTTCAATTCTGACGAGGCCAAAACGTCGTCGATAACCAGCGCAAAATTCCGATAATTATGTTAATTCGGGGTCGACACGATGACGCATGGCGAACAGCGACGGCTTAACCAGTGGGTGTCTCCACTTTCACCATTATCGTAACGGTATACGTATACTCCAGTATTCTAATTTACTTTCCGCGTCATCGGTTTATTCGTTGTACTCGGATCGTCGGCCCGCGATGTGCATTGTTCTCATTGAAATTCTGACGCGCAAACTTTACCGAGACTCCAGTTCACATTCGTTCACGCAATACTTCGCGTGCCGTGTTCCAATAAAATTCGAGCAGTTTACAGTCCGCAAAATTGAGAATCGTCAGACGCGCCGGGGCTAAACGACGCGTCGTTCCGTGTCGGCTGTTCAGCGAATCCATTTCTATCGCAAATGATTTGGCAAGAGGCAGCGACGAGGCACGCAGCCGCGAATACCGAACGACTCGTTCGAATTTTCGTGGAAACGTTTAGCATTTTCGCGAGGCGGACGTTGAGCAAACGCGGCGTCGCGTCGTTCCTGCCTAAACTTCCATCGCGTCGAGCATTCCCCGTGGATCGGGTTTTACGTTTGCGAGTTCGAACGCGCGTATATTTGCGAAATCGCGTTGCGCCCCGTTTCTTTAGTCGCACGCTTCTCTCGCATGCTTGCGCATTCGAGCAACGATTCGATCTAGCGCACGCATGTCGCCGTAGAAACGATTAATTATCATTACCCGCTCGTCAAGCAACGTCTCGAGGTCTGACAGGCTATCCCGACGCGATCGTCTACTCGGCTGAGGGTGAATTAATTCTTATCCCGTTGTCGACTCCAGTGCAATCGGGTATTGCTCGTATCATTTTTCGGACGATGGATTTCAAAGGGTTACGTATAATCGCGTTCGTGCTGTTTATTTTTCTTCACTATCCTGTATGCTACCGTTCAATTCGATCGTCGGACTGCAGTTTCCAAAGATTTGCTCAGCTTCGCCATCGGGAATCACTAATTTAGCCCGCGAGATATCGTTGAACCGTTCACTACTGACGTGAATCACCGTGGAAGATTGCGATACCATTTTCGGAACGCATCTTTATACGTATCGCGAGAGAGAATGATGCGGCCGCACGGACTGGTCATCGGGAGAATTTCAATCGAGCCGGTTAATTAAGTCATAGTCGCGAAACAATTAATCGTCGGACACAGCGACTGATCAACAATACGCGTGCACTGCGAACGAACGCTGTCCGCAGTCCTTAAAGATGCCATAGCGAGTCGTGCCGTAATTGCATCGAGGAAAATCGTAGCCGTCAATGGAAAACATTTTCGAGCGTTTTTTTTTTAGCGCGACTCTAACCGGAGAGACCGACCAGATGCTCATTCACGCAGGACGGCGAAACAAGTTTCAATAAAGAGCAATTGAACGTACGATTTTCCAATTTCGAAAAGATCCAGGAACTGACCTTCCGAGGCGGTCTGAGAAACCGCACGGATTCCGTGTCAGTGGGCTAACCGTACTGGCAATACTGAGAGATAGCCTGGCGGCTTTGTCTCGTTCGTTTTAAGATTTGGAAGATCGTTACTTCGAAGTAGCTGGCGTAGATCAATGAAGGTGTGCGAATTAATTATAGTAGTGTGTCACTATTTCCTCGGTAGGTATTTTCTACGGCGTTGGCGAGGTCGTGGACCACCGTAGCAAATGCCACGACATGATCCGTGAACGTGCGAAATTTATAGTTCACTCAGTGTATCTGTTTGCGGTGTAAACTCGAGGAGTGACACCGAGGTGTTAAAACTTTCTTGCCGTCTCCCCGTTCGTACTTCTGGAAGCTGGCTCGCAAGTAAAAAAATATCGGTGCGCCTTTATCGAACCCCGAGGCAAAGGTTCCCCGCGTCAATTCGTTATCCATAGTCTTTGGTAATCCCAACGTACGAACGTTATCCTTGAATACGGTGAGAGATTAATTGCACGCGATAATATCTGCAAATAGGCGTGTACTCCGTAAACGAACGATCGCAACGCGAATTGCCTAGAAACGATCATTCGGTAGATTACCATCGAACCTCTGGCGTTTCGGACGAGGTCTGAGGAAAACGCGTTCGAATATCGTCTTTTGGAGGTTTTAACGGTTGCGCATAACTTTTGGAACGGTCGTAAATCTGCACGAATGAGCGTAAATCTAACATATAAATAAATGAAGGTCGAAGAAAAATGGGGAAGCATCTAATCCATTATCGCAAGCTTGACCGTTAAGTCGTCCGACACGCGCGAAACCCACCCACGCGGATCGTCCTTCCCGACAGCTCGTTTGTCTCGCCTTTTTTGCTCACGAGGATCACCCTGCTGACCTAGAGAACCGAGTGGGTGTTCTCTTTTTTCTTTTTCTTTTTTTTGTTCCCCTTGTCCATCGCTATTCGAGTGACAATTAATTCAGTCTGCGGGCAGGTATCGCCTTGACTCAGGGCGCGTGAGTTATGGCAGCTTCTTTTTTCTGCGAACGCGTTGCGAATCGAAATCGTCCCCCTCGATGCAGGTTCTTGTCGCGTCGAATTTCGATACCACGACGTGGCGTGAACGCGACCAGCAAGGTCCCGGAGGCATTCGGTCGCGAAATTCCGACGAGCCGTTGTCGGTGTTGCCTAAAATTAGAAAGCGCCGCGCGGCACTTGTACCCGCGAAAAGTCTATTTCCGAATGTATATATTGGGTAATGCAACGCAATACGTTACGGGTTTCGAAGCGACGGTTCCAGGAAATTTACTTTCGACGATGGGAGATCAGTGGCCCCTCATTGGGTCATGCAAATTTAGACCGAGTGAATGTCTATTCTCGAATGCGTGGCCCGGCCGCGAGGGACAGGTTCTAAGCGATCGGCGAAAGTGTATGTACATAACGGCAACAATAGGCACGAATTAGCGCCACTTTGCGCACTCTGGACAACTGAGCAAGTCGCCGTTGGAATAGCCGGACTCTAGTTAAGCGTGCACGGTGGCTTTATCAGCAATAGTAGCAATTCATTGTTTCGGGGCGGAACGTTTGATTGTCCGGATGAGACATCCGTGAATCACAAGGCCGCGGATACAACCTGCGACGTAAAAGAGGCCGGTCAAACGGGGGGCCACGTTGAAGCCGTCATAAAGATAATCGCCTCCTCCGCGTTGCTGTTGCTCACCACTTTAGCCTCTCGAATGCCGGTTTAACGCGTCGAGGAAACACAAGAAACACGATGTAACGTCGCGATAAATGGAGCTCGTTGTTGCGAGAGACATGTGTGCTCCAAAAGCAGGTCATCCGCCTCCGGCAGGAGTTGACTATTTTCAACTAGTGCATTACCACTTGCGGGCCGAGTGATATTATTTAGCCAGGGACGTCCGGCGCTTCGTCGACGTGTCCTTTACGAAAGTAATTTAATATTTCGTTATTCTGCATTGTAGTTCGTCTTTGTACGAGGACCACTTATCAGCTCCATTGTCAACGGAATAAAGCGTAAATAGTCATTAGAGGGTTTAACCTCGGCAGTCAACTAGCGGAAACACCGGTGAATTCGCGTTTCCTGCCGCGGCTTTCTACATAGGAAAAGCTGCTCGTTGTCCCTCCGTCGTGACCAATTTTCGACCCAGGGTCACCATTTTCGTAGGCTACTTCGATTGATTCGCGTACGAAACATCCTTTGGTGCAAGACCCATGGTGGATAGCTCGAGGTTACGCTTTGGTTGTTTGTCTCCGTTGCGACTCGAGCGTATCGTTCGGTGCATAGACGCTTGCTCGGGGCTCATTTGAATTCTCTCGCGGAACGATTTCAGCTGGAACGATAGTTTTCAAGCGTGATGTATAATGCATCACGCGCATCCCGGCCGATCCGCGCGTTGAATCACGATTTTTCATTTAACGCCCGCGTTCTCACGAATCGACCCGCCGAACAGCCTCTCTGCATCGTGCGTTCATTTGTCGTCGTGGCAGACCTATTCGATTCTCGAGACGACAGGAACGAGAGAGGTTGCCGCTGTTGCACTTCGGCGAATTGGTTCGTTTGTTCGTTCGTTCGTTCTACCATGGGTGAGGCCTAGAACGGGTGCACATCGACACATGGACTATGCTCTAACGCGGAGGCAGCATTCACATTCACACACATTTCTTTTTTTTTTTTTTGAGACCACACAGATCGGCTGTATTAAGTCCATACCGGTCACATGTGTCTATACGCTGTGAAACGCGTACCGGGTGTTGGTCGAGAAAATAGCTGGCCGTTTTTGTATTACGTTAGATTGGAGTAAATTGGGCGGTCGAGGAAATTACGAACGTATTCATCAGCACGAATGCGAATTATAGTATACATATAATTGTGTAATACCTATTTAGAATAGGGGGTTCCGTATTTCTGAGTAATTTCTAGTAGTAAAGTAAAGAGCAATTTCAATCGATTTATTCAAAATTCCATCCGTCGCTACAAGCGCTGCTAGTTGTTGAAGTAATTTACACAAATTCCAAGCGCTAGTGAAATTCGAATTGTACAATTTCGAACCGCAGCGGACAATTTTATCGAAGCAACCGTCTATCTTGTACGTATGTACATTCTTGTCCACGGTAGCACGCTCTCGAGCTATATATATACTTACTTGGTATGGCCTCCGTTCTACCGATTACAACATGACAATCATAGCTCTCAATCCATTATTGGCAGCAGGTTATTGAGTAACGACGTTTTGGCAAGCGCAAGTGTTTAATGCGGTTGTCGTGGCGAATCGTAGTACCATAAATACCATTAACCGACAACGACACTCCCGTGCCCATTCGTCTAAAGCCTATCTCGATCCGAAATTATTGGAACAATCTGTCGACTAATGTAGACGTCGGTTCGTCACGTCGGATGAAGTCCATTAAACAATAGCCACTACACGCGCACAGCTTTCAATCATCCGTCTCGGTCACTTTCTTCTAAGTCGAGGCCGTGCTGAACGATAATTGGGCAATGATGTAATTCTCCGAATTAAAAGAAATTAGCCCCTTTGTTGCGTTCGCAGACGAAAATCTTGTAGGTGTTGCGGTCGTTCGCTGCTGAACGGACGAACCGTTTTACCGTACGCTCGTGGGCACGGCTGTCGCGAAAACCTTCAATCGAAGTGACATAAGCGACGGTAAAACGATCGGGAAACAATCGTGCGCGCGCATAAATCGTCTTGTGGTAGACTCTGATCGAGCTGTTAAAATTAAATTATTAACAGAGGAGCGATTAACAGATTCTCCGTAGCGTCTCGGGTTCGTAATTCCGTGATGCACGAGAGAAATTAATCGATCCGTTGCATCGCGAGTGCTCCTCCCTCGATCGTAGCCAAGCGAAATACATACATACGTACGTGCATACATAGCCCGTTCTCTTCCGCCTCGATAGAATGGCCTGGCTTGTGATCGATGTAACGACGCTCATTGTCCCGTAATGAACCTGGGAGGGACAGGATGCTCGTACGTACTCGTTTTCAACGAACACCAAGGATACGTTGTTATATAGAGCGAATGGAAGACGAGGAGTTTGTAATGCATAGCGAATACGTCGTGCGGCAAGTGAAACAACACAGGCGATCGCGCATGAATTGAGCAGACGTTTAGAGAATCCGTTGGTAATCAGTGCTTCCACGCAAGGGATACGCGCGTGTATGTATTCCGTTGATCGAGCATGAATGCGCGATACGTACTTGGGAGCGGATCGTTCCAATGCTCGATTCTATTCGCGATCGAATAGCAGCAACGAGTTCGATCGGCGTCTCAAGACGGAGAAATATCGTGTCTCGGTGTTGGTAATGCGTTTAGTAACGTGTTCTCGGCCGCATCGAACGTGACAAAGAGGCGTTTGCCTTTCTGCCTTTCTGCTCGTTTTAAAGGGGCGGGGGGGGGGGGCGAGATGATAAAGCGAAATTCGATTAAGCGTAATGGGGAGGGTTTTAATCAAGGGACAGGGAAACGGCGCAGGGGGGTCGGGGTGTAGTCGCGGATATTTAGCGTGAAGAACGAAAGTTTGCCAGGCAATTAGAGGTAATTTCCGGTCGGCAGGGTGCTCGAGTGATTCGCGCGGTGGAAACGTACGCGAGCACGGGTCGTTTTCCCCTCGAGCATTGATCACTCGGCAGATAGAGAACGCGAATGAAGAGGAGCAAGGGAACGCGGTTTTAACCCTTTTGCTCGAGCGACTTGTAATTTTGTTGCTGTCCGGCCGACGAATGATACGTTAAAAAAGAGAAACAGCCTGCTCGCGATCGTTAGCCTAATATTAACATCCATAAAATGCAATCGCGTGTGGCCGAGGCGCAAGTCTCTCCGCCGTCTGGTTCGTGTCAAATGTTTAATTACAATGCATATAACGTTGCGAGCGAGCGGCCCTCTCGCTGGCTGCGAGGCGTTTGCTTTTGGCCGAATAAGGTCCGTTTAAGGGCTGCTCGAGGTGGATGCGCGCCGCATACTTGCACTTAACGCCCAATTTATAATCTGGCTCGCTTCGGTGTTTCGTTCGCCGATGGAAAAGGGAGAAAGGCCGCGAAACACGAAGGTTACCAGAAGTGAAAAAAGGCGGTGGCGTAGGGTGGCGGAAACGAAAGGGGGAAAGAAAGAAAGAGGAGGACCCCTCTGTGTACTTTTGCGATCGAACGGGATACGCGAAAGGGACTGACGATGAGGGAAAGAGCGGCAGAGAGTGAAAGAGAGGGGGCCGGTATAATTATGCAATTTAGATTCAGCTTTACGATTCCGGTTTGGCTTTATTAAAAGCGAGAGTGGGCGTACACGCGAGTTCGCCTCCTCTGATCTGGAGTATCTGTTTACGCGTGAAAAAAAACTTGCCTACGGGGATAATGCGTTTCCTTTTTAAACGAAACGTCGGTGCATCTCGTGCAAGTATTATCATTCTACATCGGACGAGCCGACGAGAATCGTCCTGGATGTAAAGGCGGCTTGTAACGGCGGGTCGAACGATTTCTTCCATTTAATCGCGTTTTCATCTGGCCCTCGATTGCCAGAGTAAAAAGCAAAGGGTGGATGATGGTTACGTTCCCCTCGTCGAAACGTGCATGCCCTCGCTTTAAACACCCTATTATCAGAGATATCCGATCTTATCGCGGGACATTATCCTGTAACATATCATCGTAAAGCGTTTTATAATTCCCCAATGAAACACTCCGCGCAATAAGGGACCCGTGACGTTGCTCTGTTCGATAATCGGCAAGAATGCTGTTCCACCTTTGCTGGAATAGAGTCGGTAGGCGCAGAGTCGAAGGGAATGTAAAACCACGACCGAACAAACGCACCGAATTCCTGAATGGGGCGTGCGGACTGGTGCTTAACGTTTGGAAAAAGAACCCTCCGTATGATTAACGATACAGTTCGTGCCGGAGGTATCGACTACCGGATTCCCGCGAATCATAATCGATCGTATCGTGGATGCGGGAAGAGCGTACATACGATCGTGCACGGGTTTGATTCCTTGCGATCATTTGACTCCACCTGATCTCATCGAACCGTCGATTATTCGATAGAGAAAAGAATCTCCCTTGTTCAGCGCGTCTGACGGCGGTGTTGTTCGCTTGGTAGTTGTTCCGAGAACAGCGATTAGAAAGATCGGCATCCGATGTCGGGTGTAAACTGGCCGGCACGGCGTATCGTCGTAAAACGAGATTAAATTGCATTGTCCAGCCAGTCACTGTGCCAGCGGATAATTGCCACGGCGGCGTAAGGTTACCGGTGAGGTCGCGGGTTAAGCATAGTGGGCAATCGTGGACTCGTGCAACGGTTAACAATTTTCGTCCGCCAGAACCGATGATCGCATGGTCTCGCGAAAATAGATTTTCTGGGTCTGGTTCGATTTCAAGGTCGATCAAACGTTCGAAGTTCGGCGGAGTTCATTGCGGACGCCGATGAAATGGAGTTGCGCCGTGCAAAGGTTTATCGGCGAAGAAAATATGGTGCATTCATTATCTTTCGAGCTTCAACACTCGTGCTTACTCCCATTTCGTAACAAAATTTCGGAGCGGAAATTTCGTTAAATGGTCAAGAAGAAAACTATATATTTCGACATCAAGCCATGCCCCGAGGCCTCGTTTTACGACGCACTCCTCATCCCCCTGATAATTAGAGTGCTCGATATAGTTTTGCCCCGAGGCCGCAGAAACGAAGCAGATATCGAGCGTCCTTCGAATCTTCGACCTTGAAAAAAAAGCAATCTATATGTGTTTAAAAGGAATGATGTCTTCATAATGCCGATATCGGTATAGTGAAACGACTCGTATAACCGTGAGCGTGGATTTTTTCTCGCGACTGCTTATCGATCCATATATTTATCTGCGATCTTCATTGCCTGATTGCAGCTACCTGCCACGTCTCCTGGAGCAATCTCGTCCCTGGTTGCTCCCGTGTTGTTAAAATATCGGGTCTGTAGGCCCAGATTATTGCTGGCCGGATCGAGGGCAGAGGTGGATCCAGCGGCCGATGTGGGACTACTGCACGGGGAGGTTTTGCTGATCGAGGATTCTGCGAGACAGTACGATCCTATAGGAGGTGAGTTGATAATAATTTTACGCGTCCGTTGCACGACGAGGCAGTGCCAGAACAAAGAAATGGAAAGGAACTGCAGCTCTCATAAATGGTATAGAATTCTATCAAATTGATTATCCCTGCCCCCAATGATTTTCGAAATCATTGGACGCACTGTACAAACAAAAATGAAATATTCAATTCGTTTAAATATCATTCGATCTTCCTAGTGGTGGAAATTTGTCCGTAGTACGTGTGCAACCGTTTAGCCGATTTTATTCTTCCGTGTCGCAGATACAGATCGGAGGTACAGGGCCACGGAAAAGCTGCTCCAAACCGAGGAGGAGTACCACGAGGTTCTATGCAGCGCCAAAGAGTTGTACGCGCGGCCCTTGGCCCGAAACTATCCCGATTTCCACGATGTCATCTTCAAGCCGTTCGCGGATCTCGCGTCGATCGTCGCCGACCATTGCGAGAGGGTGAGCGATCTTTGTCCTTTCGTAACATTCTGATTGCCGTGCGGGGCGAAAATGCGTTCGCCACTTCTGTGTACACGGATGGTAGTAGATCTCTTCTTATCGGCGGACTGTCGGTGTCCTATCGCAAGGCTGACTGGGAGCCTTGGTAAAGAGATGGCGGCACATGAACCGTGCCGCGTTCGTTCAAGTTCGCGGGGCACCTGTTACAATCGCGCGCGTTACCTCTCTCCGTATATCTCTAGCGTGTCGCAATTACGTTAAGTCGGTAGCCCGTGTAACCTTTTCGACGGGAATTCTAGATGATCGCCCCCTTGCACACGATTATGAATTATCTATCGACGCAAGAAATCGTTGCATCCGCCAACTCGATTGCACCTTCAACCTCGACGCTACCTTGCAGGCACCCTCGCGGAGCGTCTCGTTAAAATTCAGTATTCTATCGATTGACTCATCGAACGTTTTTCGTCGACGACGCGAATGTCCTGCTACGGGTGAGCTTCGTTTCAAAACGACGGATCGGTTATAAGGGAGCGCTGTGAGATTACCGCATACGTGCGATACGTCGAGGTGTTTCCACTAAAAACAGCGTGGAAAATATCGTGGTGCTGATAAGTCAGTCGTGCCCGAGGCTTCGCGCACGTAGCTACTCTGGATGCAACGGTGGACGTGTTTTCTTAGCGCTGACAATAAAGAGGATGGCTGTCCTTCGGATGTAAGCACAAAGCCGCGCCGGCGGAGCTGGTTAACGAGTCGGGATGAGCGATGACGGTGGTTAGCACCCTCATAAATATTGACTTTTACAATACGACCGGGCTGAACGAGTACACGCTCGCTGGCAGCGTGGATGCAACAGCCTCGTAAAGTGAAAAAGCCTCTCGCGAAGATCGTTCCGCGGGATTCGAGCGAAACCGTGCTCGCAGGAAACGCCTACCTTCTTTATTCCACGCACTGGAACGCCTGATGGTCATCAATAACGAAGTCCTCAGCGCAAAAAGCATGCAAATGTAGCGGCCACGCCATGCTCCCGATGAATCTCGTTCGCTCGTGCTCACCGGGCACACCGAACCGCGGATCTTTTACGCCGCGATGCGATTATTGCGATTGGAGTGCGTATTAATTATGGCGGGGTTCGATAGCCGACTTTCTTTCCAATGCGTGCATACCAATGCACTGCGAAAGGTATTTTCGAGAACGCCCTCGGTTATGGAATACATACGTATCGGCCGATCTGCCCCCGACTCGCTTGAACTTTCCTCTACTTCTTCGTCGTTGCTCCCGAACCTCGTGTTGGAAGATAATTTTAGTTCGATGTGATATTTATGAGAGGGGGTCAAAGAGTTTCGATTCTTCATACGGTGTCAGCCCCTTGATTCTATGTCGTCGATTAACCTGGACGGGAATAATACGTACAGTGGTAGATTTCGAACGCTACGGAGTAAACGCGTCGAGGTTAAATCTCGTCTGTCGACGCGACGCAGTACCTGCCAGAGGGACCTAAGGTTAATTGGCGAAAAGGTTTCGAATCGCCAGGCGTTTCTGAGGCGGAGCACGACCCCCGGTATCCCGTGTTCCCTTACCTGCACCCTTTTTATTCCAGCTCGTTGTCGCCGTTCTGTTGTTCGCGGGGCCTCCTCCTACGGAACAATTTCACTTTGGAAGCATCTCGGGGTCAGCGCGCAATTAGAAGCAATCGCACACCTGGAAGGCGCAGGGAGACTTGCCCTGCCTCCTCGTCTCTGGCGCTCCGTTCTTCTTCCTCCGTTTTTCTTCTATTCGGGGAGAACACGGAACAACTGGAGAACAGGGAGGGACGTATTCCGCTCGTTTATTTGCCCCGTTGGCAAAAGATTCTTCGAGTCCTGTGGGCCAGTCTTCTTCCCCTTCTTCTTCTTCTTCCTCCTCCTCTTCATCTGGTTTCCTCGAGAAAACTCGAAGGATTCCTCGAGGAGAATCTCTAACGACGGATCCTCTTCTTCTAGCGTTTCATCGTCACCGGTAAAGCGGCTCCACCTTCGGCAATTGAACGTAGAATTTCGAGGAGAATGAGAGGATTTCGTTTCTCCTCTCAGTTCTCCCTCTGTCCCTCGTCTGTTCTACGCGCCACGACCGTAAATTACGTTTTTGCGCCACGGTAACCGCAGCCATGGCGGTGGTTGAAGACTAGCTGCATCGTGATCCGCGTGTGCACCTGTACTGCCCGCCGCTCATTGCTCCGGGGCAATGGGAATACGACAACGTTCCCCGGACCCAACGCTCCTCTATCTTTCATTTTTGCCCTCCGCCTACCTTTCGCTCTATCGCTGCTTTGCTTCTTCTTCGTGCTTTCTCTTTTCCCCAGCTCCTTCCCTTGTTGACGGAAGAGGAGTCCGGCGCGTGACGTGTTAATTACCAGTAGTTACAGCGGGACGCGATGTTCGGTAGCAAGAAAGTTAAGATTTATTCGACACGGACGAATAAAGGAATTGCCCGGCCACGACGCCGCACCGACTCGCGCGATAATAAATGGCACACAAAGTTCATATTTGGTTACATTGCGCCGATCCTCGTTACCCGTCTTCGTGCCACACGGGCAATATTCATCCAGCTGCAGGTAAACATTTTTTTGCATCAACGCGAAGAATGTGAAAGCACCGCCGCATCGGCGACCGGTGATTTCGCCAAGATCGCTTTTCTTGCGACTCGTCCCTTCGAAAGATCGCGGCGAGAGTCGAATAAACGAATTTTCTGTACGATCAACCGTACCACGCGCCTCGTACCCGCCCGACGATTTTTATGCTGTAAAGGCGTATCTTTCTTTTTTTAATAGCGAAACTTGCTCGGCGCGTAGTCCGCAAAAACGAATTAGCGGCTCGCTTGTTGTTTCTTTTTTAGAATGATCCTTTGGTCGTTATTGTTCCCGTGAAACCGAATTCTACGATTATCCAGCAATTTGCTGGCGTGTAACGGGTTAACCAGAGCATGGAGACATAAATCGAGTTTTGGCCATCGACGCTTCCCCGGGTGATGGCCGTTGTTAATCGGCAGACTTAGCTTCAAAGCGAACGGAGCCGGTCCATCGAGCAGTTCGTTTACGCTCATTCCCGGTCCTCGAGCGACTCTAAATAGTAGCTTGAATCCGCGGTTAACATCGATGAGTTCTGGTCTTAAAGTTAAGCCAGTCACGAGCCGGATATTGTTCGTAATTCAGTTTGATGGTTATGGTTGCTAATTTCGCCGTGGCGATTCAGAGGACGGGACTGAATCGAGGAAGAAAAGATGACTGGCAGAACGTACGATGCTTGATGATATCCCGAAGAAATTTAACAAGATTACGTGTTACGATGGTATGTCCATACCGGAAGAGGCGCAAAAAATTCGCGGTTATCTAGAGAAATTAATTAAGTGACGTGCAATCATCCAGCAGCGAGTACTTTATCGCGGGGAAATAAAACGAATCCTCGTGTGTCTTTTAAGCTGAGTTCCTGTTTTGCCATCGTGGCCGTCGACGAAATGGACCGATCAGTAATGGCGGAGAAACTCTGGTGGTCGTAATTATATTCGCATTAGGGTGTCGTTTGTCCATTTCGACCGTTCCCCCCCCCCCCCCCCCCTCTATCGCTGTCTCTTCGTTCGTTTTCGCGCTGAAAAGGGAGACCGTTGGAAAGTAGAGCAGAAGGCACGGACGCGATGTGCCCCTTGTTGCCTGCACACTACCTAGCACAGGTTAACGAGAAGACGAAAAAAGGAGGGACGTACGTGCCGCAGGAAAGTGGATGATCGTCGTGGCATTTTGTCGGGAAAGTGGACGGCTGAGATACCGGATCGCCGAGGACGGTTTCGATTTCATCGGCAAACTTCTCATTTTTCTTACTGGGGGGGTGGGGTGGGGTGGACGCGTTCCAGTTTAATTTTTGCTTGGCACACACCGCGGGAAAATCCTTTACCTGGATATCGGCTTGCAAGAATTTTCTAGCCTCGCGAGCAACACTATTATATACGTTATATTCGGAACACACAATATCGCACGGTTTAGATGGTACTCGTACATCGGAGCAACATGTTGCAACGATTCCAGCTACTGGTATCAACTTAATTTTGCTGTTTCTCCAATGAATTCGCGCCAGAAGAACTTTTCAATTTAATAATCAGAGATACGCGATTGCAGCCCTTGCACTCCAGTTACTCTAAACTATCCCGACAAAGAAATTTCATCGTTCGAATTGTGCGTAACCCGAGGGGTACAGCAGGCTTTTAGCGCGAGGATAAGAAGGAACGGTTCGAATGAGGAACCAAAGAAAGGAACCAGAAAGAGCTGGTCGAGGGAATGAAAATCTGTGGACACGAAGGACTTAATCACTTTGGGGGCTCCCCTTTTAGCGACAACATATATTTCTCGGATGCCTCTCCGGGGCGTTGAGTGGTCCGTGAACAAGGGGCGCGATAGGACGAGGAGATGATAAATACACGAATCCTGAAGTATAATCCTTTCGATTGCATCGCTAATGGAACAAGTTTTCTCTATCTATTTCTAATTTCTTCTCGCCCCGCCTCTATCGCTTATTTGTCCGACACGTTCATCTTAAACTATCAATGATAATTACACACATTCGCGGCGCGAATTAGTTACTGCCCGTGTGTAATCGAAGAAAGCCAAATATTGATATGGTATCCTTCAAATTGTTTAAAAGGTATCGGTGGATTTATTGCTCTTCACAGTGCCTGTACTACGATTCATTTAGTGATCGTTCATTAAAATATTTTACAATAGAAATTCCTCGACGATAGCATACATCCTATTTTCCAGACCAATACATCTTACGACATTCTCGAGGGTATTGGTAATGCGTTTTCCCAGACATTCCTCACGATAGTCCCGATTTCTAACGCCGTTCGTCTCGAATTTTCGAACGTGAACGTTCATTCTCGCGTTCGTACCGCAGGACCACCGGAGGATTAGAATTCCCTCCGGTGGAGCCGCGACCGGATGTACGTGGCGTCGTATAATGGTAGTTCGTGGCTCTCGAGCGATTCATAATACGGCTGTTCGTAACTAATCATCTAAGTGTACGCGTGTAGAACGGTAGGCCCTGCATGTACACGTAATCTCCGATCATGAATACCGACGTTCAACGACGGATTGATTCGCGTTCTGACCCTTTATATTATTTATATTCTATAGCCCGTAAGTTGCAACATCCGATCGCACTAGAAATCGACCGCATTTCCTACCGCGATAACATCTTTATCGAGCTCCCTGTTTCATCGGCTCCTTGGTCGATTATAATCGCGTATTCTCCAATTCTCGTGGAGGAACGAAACGTTGCCAAAGGGGGCCAGGGGAGTGAGTACGCAGGACCGGTGTCCTTGTCTTGCTGCGGTGGTCGCATTAATCAAACCAGTGGTCCAAGATCTCCAGGCTCCCTAGGAAATCGCGAAGCGCTCCCATCGCGGCACGCTTTTATCCCGGGCAGGAGAAAGTGCGTTTCATGGTATACACGCGTTTGTTCGACGATGCTCGGCCGTGTGCGTTGTCTCTGGGCTCGTTCCGATCGAAACCGTTTTTTTTTTGTCTTTTTTCACCTCTTTGTGTATACCTGGAGATTTCGCCGTCTCCAATTTGTTGCCGGCGAATGAAAAATTGCTACATTTTCATTGCGTTGATCGTTTGTTATATTGCGTCACACGCTTGACGACTTAATGCAATAAAATACGTATCTTGCATAATCGTGGAGTGTTGCACTCGCCGTGTACGCGAAACATATTTAAACCGATCGCTCAATATTTAGATTAAGGTGTAACCTGCACGAGGTACGAGCACGGTCGATTCGAGTCCACATTGATCGTGACTGGTCTACAAGTTTCCATAGGTATCGTATCAATACGGCACCATAACTCGCGCATGAACCATACTGGAATTCGAATCGCGCCCTTCACGATCTCGCTTCTATTTCGATGGCCTCGTTCGTTACGAATTACGTTCGTAGCCATTGGCTTCTTTGCGACGCCGAAACGACGATCGAACAGGCTCATCGCTGGTAGCATCGCGGCCCGGGTAACTGATGATCGATTGTACCGCCGCACGGCTAACGGTAGGAAGGAGAAAGAGAGGTCTTTTTTTCAACCGCGTACTTACATATCTACTTTCTCCGGTGACCGACGCGCAGCCAACGCGCTTGCTGGCGATGAAGACGAACGTGTCGGAGCGTTGTTAACTGAACGATAAAAGAATGAAGAGATTTACGCGCGGCCCACGTGCTCGGTACCATTTCTGGCTGGAACCGTGGGCCCAGAATTGTCGTACACGTGCCGGCATTACAACGATTCGCGCGTGTAACTGCCGCTGAAAAGGAACAGCGAAAGTCAACAAACTGATATTACGACAGAACTGGAACGCGTTCCGAGAACACAGACGATCTCGTCGTAAATTGTTCACCGCTCTTCGCTTCTTTTCGTCGCTTTGTCGTTAATTCGCAATAATTTGTGGAAACTAGAACGACGAGCGGCAAGCTCCACCCGTTGCTCCTCTTTGAAGTCGTCCAAGTCGATAAATAAATGGGCGGCAAAAACTGCGCCGATAAAACGCGTGGAAAACGTGGTCGGGAACGAGACTGAATGAGTAACCGTCGAGGGCGACTCGGTTCTTCGAAATCGGAGCGGCTATAAAGATCTCTTCTTACACTTTCACTCGACGAGACAAGACAATTAGGATCGAGACGATGAACGGACGCTCGTTGCTCGTAATTTTCGCGGCGATACGTGTCCAGGTTCGTTGATTGGAGGACGGGGAGGATCGAACGCAGACCGATCGGGCATGGATCGTAGGCTCCTCGTGCAGAATATAATAATACAGAAGTTACTATGGCAGAATTGAGAAAGGCAGGTGGCAATCAAGGGCGGGCCAAAAATTCCCTCGCCAACCCAATTGCGAACCCGCGGTCCTTTCATCGTTCGATTATTAATAACCGGCATGTGAAAGAAAGAAATTTGGCAGGCCTCCGTTTGGCTGCAGCGCGGCGCGGAATTATTTATGGGTGGTCGAACGAAAATGCGATGCAGCCCCCTTTGAAAAATCGAATTTACATAAATGAGATAGGAAAGCGTATTGACATCGTCGAGCGAACGATACGAGGGAGCATGTTTATGACGCGCTGCAGGTGCATCCACGAGATCTCGTTTATCGGTTTTCAATCTCGATAGACCGAGAGAGGGAGAGGGAACGAGAGGAAAAAAGATCTTCACAGTCCGACGACTATAAAATAATAATGGGTTGCTGAGACGCCCACGCGTGGGCCCTAATAACACGTGGTTTGATCTGTTTTTTTGGGGACGTCCTTCCAAGTGTATGCTCGTCCTCTTCTACTCGTCCCGGATGCACATACAGGCTGAAGGGACAACCGTAGTCGCGCGACATATAATTAAAGCCGCCCCCAAGAGATGCGTCTACGGACGAAAAGAAAGTGCATCGGCAAAAAATTCGACACAGGAGATAATGTAATATTCGCCAGCTTCTCGAGGTAAACGGTGATCGAGCCACGGTGATCTATCACTATTCGACGAACCTAGAGTCATCCCCCCTCCCTTTCAGCCAACCCTTTCAGTCCTGTTTCGTGATTGCTTATGCATTATAATCTCGCGGCAGCGAGCATCGCGGTAGCTGAGAACGCGATTCTTTTTGTTTCCACGGGACGTCAGAAAATGAAGTTAGATATTGATGAAGAGAAAGGTTTAATGAGGAGGTTCTCGATTATTTTGTTTCGTTTCCAAACCGATTTACAAACGATCTCGAGCAGCCGGTCAGCGTCTCATGAATACGAATAATTCATGATTAACCTAGGATCGGCTTTTCGAGTATAACGCGTCGGAATGAATGGGTCACGGCGTACGCTCGGCCTCGTCCATGCGTATAATGCGATGCATAAATACATGCGTGCGCGCTCAGCATTGGCGTTTTGCGTCCGACAATAAGAAACGCATCGACACGCCGACATGACAATGCAACGCAAGCATCGGCTCCTACACGCGGACGCAGCCCTTTTTTCAATTCACTCGAACGACAGGTATCGTCGTACCGCTGACGATGCAGCGACCGAATGATCGTGCTTATCGAAACCTCACGAATGATACCGCGAAAATTTCTCCACGCGATGACTTCGAATCTTTTCTGGACGGGACCCTAGTTTCTCTGGAGACATTCTAGCTTCGATCGTGCGATGGAAAAATCTATTTCGGTTCCTCTGTGTGGGAACAGGAAGTTACCTTGGAACATTTAGATGCATTCTGATGCGTATCGACAATGAAATAATTTTCGACGCCTGTGAGCGATATAAATGAGCTCGTCGCCCCTTTAGAGATGCTTTATCGTGTGCTTTATGACTCAGCAGGACACGATTCTAAACCGTTTTTTTCTTTTTTTTTTTTTTAAGTAGACGGATAAGAAAAGGTTGATGACCCGTTTCTTAAACTAGCTTCATGGTCGACTCTTTCTCATTCATTCTCCTCCAAGCACGTGCCGTAGATGCGTTCGTCGTTGCAAGTACATGCATACATATATGCATACCTGCATGTGCAACTAGCCGCTTCCTAAAATCGGTAATAAACGCCGTGAGTTCGGTAGGCTAGGTTCGAAAGTTGCGTGTTCCCCCTCGACGACGATAGTCCACGCAAAACGTAGCAATTAAAGCGAAACAAATTGCTCGTTAGCAGCCCTGCGCACAGAGGCGAGCAATTTTATTATGATTATACGGTATCCGTGATAGATACGTATTTGTAGCTGGAAGGCAATTAACCGAGCATCGCCGATAATCGCCATCCGGCGCAGCGTGATCCGAAAGAAGTGGAACTATCCAGACGTCTAATAAATATTTTTATTCGCCGGACGAGTGGGCTGTATACATAAAGAAATGCAGACACAGGCCCGCGGCTACCACCTGCCTTGGACTTTATTTACGCAACTTTCTCTCGATTTTATTGCCTCGTTGAAATTAAACATTTAAACGCCGATTAACATAACGATGATACGGTTGCTTTACAAGCATCTTGTCACTTTGTACACGCTGTTGAATCGCGGCTAACTTTACCAACCGTTACAGGGAAACGTATCTGATAAGTGAATTTCCTCGTGACAATGTTACTCGTTAAAGAGTTAAGTGGGTGTCGCTGGAACCTTTACAAGGGCTTGGTATCTGTGTAGTTGATCGGTCCGCCCTTGAGTTCAACACCTTCGAGACGATTTTACCGAAGAATTAGCTTTAGCCAGGGTGGGGGAATAAGATTGGAGTATCAATTTAACAATATACCACGTCGGAACGATTATTTCTGTAAAAATCTCTCTGTGTTTCCGTTCTGTTCGTTATCTATTATTCGAAGTAGATTTCGCCTTCGTCCGACTGTCGCTTTAATGCCCGATGATAGAAAGGGTCTTAAGGACTAGTGAGCTTATTCACGTCAGATATGCTCCCTTCGACAATGCCCTGATTGGACATAATGCTGCGTCATAATTCAGCAAACAAAATGTAAGCTCGTTTCGAGGACGCGATTTAGCTTTGTATCGGTTCGAACGATCGAAACGAGGAACGGTCGTAGAAATTGAAGTGCGTAATAATTGGGGGGGGGGGGGGGGGGATCTGTATGTTGAAGTTTGGAAAAATGCGTTTTTTTCCTTTTGCTATGTTTAGAAGTACATGCCTTCGAGAACGTCTGTGTCGAAGGGTGTGCCAGAATTCGTAAAAACAACGGAGTTACAGATATTATGTGAATGTTTTCCGACATGGTTGACACGATGTCTGAAGATCCAGTTGTCCGATTCACTTGTAATTTGGTTCTTCGGCAGATCTGTCGCTATACCCGATACCAGAATCTTTAAGCAATCCTAATTTCTTCTAATTTTGTTATTATGGCGAAAGTAACCAAAAAAAAAACCACCGAAACAAATCAACTTGAACTTCAGAGAGTCGCCATTGTTTTGAACAATGAGATTTTGCATCTCTTTTAGTGGCGGTCTAATATAATTCATAATTTGCTACAAGAATAGATCACAGCAATTCATTCTTTTCTACTACTGCTACCGACTCTCGGTATCTTTCGCCTGGCTCGTTTCTTTCCACCTAAAAAGATCAATTGCCCGTAAAGGTATCGACAGAAGAAGGAGCGGAGGGTATAAAAAAAAAGTAATCAAACGATCGTTTCGAACTCGTTCGTTGTATAAAACTGTTGTACACCGCCCCACGTGCCCGACTCATTCGTGTATTATACGTCATGTATTATACATGTCCCCCGTTCCCCCCTTGCCCCTCGCTCATATTTTGGTCATTGTATTTTAAGAACCAATTCTACCGTACCCGTTTTGCTTCCTTTCAGATCCGAAGGGCACTCGAGAATTGGGACGGCGGCGCCTTCAAATCGAGTGAGTATAGAGATTATTTCCTTCCATGATTATACATGTAGTTGGGTCTGTACATATTTAAATTGCGCGACGGAACATTTATGTCTCGTTCTTAATTAAATTATATATAATTAGCGGCGGCGATCATTGTGATTGCGCTACCAAAATTGGCAATCTTAATTTATTTATCGATCGTAAATCTGCTTCGCTCGATCTTCAGCAGAAGTAATCCCATATCGCTTGGTGGCGCGTTTCAAGTTTATCGGACGCTGCCGCACTCCCGGGCATCAGATTCTCAAGAATAATTACGCGATGCCAATCGACAATAGAAACCGAGGATCCCGATGCGTTCTTCGTATAATATAATTCCCAACGAATTCGTGGTTTATTGCACGAGGAAGTATACGGCTGGGCTGGCCGATAATGGGCTCGGGGATGATGGGGGAAAAAACGACGGATTCGATGGTAAATCATATTCGCGGTGCGAGAGTGTCCGTGGAAGGCTCTCTTCCGTGATGGCGAAGACCCCACTAGACGAGCAGGATACGAAAAAGAGAGAAAAGGAGAGGGATCCTCAAACAGAAACGAGTTTCGTAGGGAAGATAGCGGGACGATGTATCGTCGAATCGAATCTCTCGAAGACGATTTCGGATGCGTGCTCGCGTCCACGGGTATTCCATCATCGCGGATAAATGTTACATGCCTTTCGAATGCATCTCGTGGTGATTTCGATAATTAGCTCCGTCGAGCCCGTACGTCTGCGTACGTCTCTGTGTATCTAGGTCAACGAGCGGGCATTATTTAGCCCCTCGGGATGGCTGAACGAAGCGAGAAAAATGTCTCGAATTCGTCAAGCCGTCAAGGGATGCCCACTAATTACCTTTCCGTCCGGTGTCACCAGGTGACATATTCCCTGGCACATTTTGGAACTCCTACTGGGAGTACCTGGAGAGCTACGGCGAGGCCAAGAGGATTCTGGACGAGCTAAGAGCAGCGGACGACCCCCTACTGCACTTTCTTGGTCTTAGACAGGCCGCAGCCAGGCATTCCCCGTCCTCGTTGCTTCTTCTACCGGTAAGTTGTTATTATGGATAGTTACAAGAGGCAGGGACACGATGCTACCGTGTAATCGATCGTATTGTACCGACGATTAAATCGATCGCCGTACAAAAAGTAGCTCGGTCTACTTAGGGATACAGATTTGTCAAAAAGCGCTAGAAGATCGATACGGGAATTAATTAGATCCTTGCGCGGCGAATGAAATATGTGGCAGTTAGTTAACTCGGATAGCTACACGATTTTCACTTTCAAGTATCTACTAATCTACGCGGCACTAAACCCTTTTATGCAGCGTGCCACGAACACGGGACTGAAATATGCCTAGAATATTTCAAGGGACTTTTCTCTACGTACTTACACGTGTCTAATTAATGCTACAGTCGTTAATTCTAATTACGCTCATTCGTAACGAAAGGAACGCGCTTCTATTTTTTTTTTTTTATCCCGACGGCACTTTTTGATGAATTACGACGCGACCAAGAAATCGAGCAAAATGGTAATTGACCTTAACGATCCCGCGGGAATAGCTGGCCTCGTCCTTTTGCCCCGTTCGACGATTGCACGATCACGTCGTGGTGGTCGTGAACAGTGAAAGTTCTATCTCGCGGTTGGTGACGCAACGGTGTACGAGAACATCATCTTCGGTTAACCTTTCGAGTTCCTGGCGCGTGTACGGACGGACAAAAGGCATCGAGTCGTCGATCACCTGCCGATCGGGCACGTTCACGTACGTGTGTACCACGGCATTCAATCCAATAAACGAACGTCTGGACGTTACAGAGCCGGGTAC
This sequence comes from Nomada fucata, assembly GCA_948146005.1. NCBI lineage: Eukaryota > Metazoa > Arthropoda > Insecta > Hymenoptera > Apidae > Nomada > Nomada fucata. Next base: position 30,117,384 of record OX411276.1, read on the forward strand.
ACCCGTGTCACAATTGCAGCACAAATGGAACGGAGGTTCTAGGTCAGACGGATTAGAATCCAAGTTGTCGTTTTCGGTGCTCGTGAAGCATACACCGTAGGTGTAAATTACATAGCGAGCTGTGACACAATAATGACGCGCTGTTGCGCCGTGTCTTTTAAGAAGAATCGGAAGTGACGCGTGTATGTTAGGCCTGCCGATGGAGGGCTTATTGGAAAATAAAAATCGCGAGTTTGTGCCCCGCGCGTAATATGTAAACCGCGAGATGAGCTATGCGACAGCTTATAACGGGCGTAATGAACGGAGCTTCGAGCCAGCTGGGCTGGAATCGACCACGACTTTAACGCCCGTTGAAATATAGACTTGAGGCTTGTAAGTCACGCAGCTACTCGGGGTACATACCATCGTGTACCTAGTACGCTTGTCCGAAGACGATCAGTGTCGGTAAACGTAGTTTTGTCGTGAATACCTAACGAGCAACGTCGTTTCTCCCTAATGCGCCGGCACTTTAGCAACCCGGCTTTGAAATTCGCGTCATCTTGGAAACTCTGCCACTCTGTCTCGAGACGAGTCGTCTCGCGACTAATTTAACGGGCCGGTTAATGCGCGGAAAAAAAGGTTCGTCGAACCGTGCGAATCGTAGATACGATCTATCGTACGTCTGCGCTTGATGCTTTCCCATCGGTCATACCAATTTTCCATGCTTTCCCCCGCGAACGTAATCGAGACTTTTCCCGAGGCGTACGCCGCCGTGTTCAATCGCGTTATTCGCTATGAAATTTCACCTGCCTATCGAAGCACCTGTTAGCCACCGCGGCTAGTATCCAGCCTACGCTGAATGTCCGGTAGATTATGCGATGCCTTGTCACACGTGGGTGTCCCTGGCACTCCGGTACCCGTTCATATCAGCTCCCAGTGCCGCGTGACGTTCGTTGCCGCTTTGCTGGCTTTGCGCGATGCACCGCGTGCAAATGCAGGCGTACACTTTGCGTGCTGGATACATGTGTCCGGCCACCTACCGCACGATAAAATCGGCTGCCGTCGATACTCGGAGCGATACGTGAAATTCCTTCGGTCGTAATATCTTTTCGACGGCATAGGGGGGATTCTTTCTGCGGTATAAGGAAGAATGCGATGCAAATGCAACGAGGATGGAGAATGATTTGACTTGTCCAATTGAGGCTGCGATTGCTCGTGGGCGAGAAAATCGCTGTAGAAATAGTATTATATTTTCTTCTTTTTTCCTTTTCGTCGAGTGTGATTCATTGTATTGGTACGCGTCGAAAGGGGAAATTCAGGACGATGATAGCCGCTTCGAGATTCGAGGGAAAGTTTGATACCGGCCGGTGCCCTCTCCTCGCTACGCACCTGCTTGCAGATATAATATGCAGTCGGGCAAGCATTCATTGTTTCTCTTTTCTGCTGTGGCGTGTTGCAGAACGACGAGTGATTTACGATGTGCACTCGTCGTGCGCCGGTAATATGTGATTTGCCCGGGGGGAGTTTGGAAGATAGTTTCGTGAAACGAGAGGCCGTAGGGACGCGTACAAATATTAGGCCTAATTGTTTCGGTTCTTAGATTGAGCCTTCTTAAACGGAACTGCGAGTTTCCCATATATCTGGCGCACAGCGTTGCGCGAGCCGTGGAAATAACTACGGGAATTAAAGGAAGGAATTAGCGAGCGCGCAATTTGAAACGCAAAACCTAACGGTTCTCGTAGACAGTGGAATATACCTGCACTCAACGGGCATCGCGTATGATAAACGATCTTGCGCTCTCATCGATGACCGTCGCGTAATATTCTAACGCGGGCCGATAGATCGAGTTACTTGATTGACTCGTGTTACGAAAATGAGCCTCGAGTATGCGAACTACAGCGTTCGTCTCGTTGCAGGAATATCATTTTTAAACGGAGAAATGAGAAGAGGTCAAGAAATCGACAAACTTTTCGATCGAAATTTCGCGACCTTGTTAACTTTACGACGGGGTGTATTCTTTTCCTCGAATGGATCATTCACCGTTGGACAACGGTAATGACACTAAATTGACAGGCATGTGCAGGAGATTTATACAAAGTTGGTTACACTCAACGACGGGCGTAGTAATCTCGCAAGCCGGATCAGTCGGAATTTTTTTTCACTCGTTCGAGCGTGGATGAAAGGCGATTTGATGGGCGATAAACGCGATAATATAAGGGACAGTATGGCGGACCGTTTAAAGACGAACAGGCGCGGCGTGACAGCTGTTAAAACGAGCAAATCGCTCGGACCGTAAAGAATTTACTTTGCTATAAATTGTGTCATTCCCTGTGTCGCCACTTTGCGTATAGGGAAAGTAAAACCCCGCCGGGGAAATTAACCCAGCGACGGGGAATCGTCGTTCCGGAGAACGCAGAATCCATCGCGGCCGAAGTGCCCGTACGTGACACAAGAAATTAGTGTCGCGCGGATCGAAAAACCAATTCCGCTCGGTCGTGAACTCTTCTTTTATGCAAACGCTGGCGTGTTTGTCTGTTGTATAAGTCCGCATTCCTCGCCGGCCGCGCATGTACCAACGATTTTGCCCGATGATAATTAAAAAACACGGTCGGCAACCTGTTTCCTGAAAGCGTTGGAGCACGTCGACACGACTTCCTCCCCAGACGTTGAAACGTCTGAACGTTCTACGGGACCCCGCTAGATTTCCTCGGGCAGAAGACTATCGAAAGGGCCGAGTCGACGGGCTATACGTGCCCCCGGTGACAGCCGCGTAACGCAAGAAGAAAATGAAAAACTGGGGGAAGGTTATTAGCGATCGATCCGAGCTTCGATGGCTGGATAACAAATTGTTGCCGGACCAGTTTCTCGAATTCGAAGAATTGTCGCGGAGCCGCGGGAAAGAGACGAAGAAGTGGTAGAAGATGGCAGAGGAACGAGGTGGAAGACTTACAATGACGCGCACTTTGAAGGTCTCCCGTTTCAGGCCGCGCATTCCTCTCAGTCTTCGGAATTATTATCAAGGTCGGACCGTGGTATCGCTCCCGTGGGTTAACCGCGGCAGATGTGCAGTTCTCATAATCCCCTGACCGTGCTCGATACGAACGAATCGAACCGCGATCGTTCGGTTCCCGATACGATTTCCGAAAAGAATCCGACTAATTGCCGCTGTGCGGTAACGCGCAGGCGGGTATTCGTTGCGCATGATTTTAAGGCGGACCACAAACCTGGTAATAATTTGCGGAATGCGGCAAGGTATTCGACGAGATTGCGCGGTCGATTTTTGTGCGCACGGCACGCAGGTGGCTCGGGAAGAAATTGTCCCCGGACGATCGATCGCGAAATCGCGACAGACGTTGTCCGGTCGTAGGTGAATAAATCGCGAGGGTAGCAATCGCCGAGTTGCCATAAATAACGGAAGGAAAGCTATTAGTCATAGTTCGCGGTCGCGCAAGGAGCCGCAACGAAGAGAGCACAGTCTAATCGATTCGCCATAAAATCACTGTTAGCTTCGATTATATTCACTATGGGACGGGGCACCGCGCGAAGGTGAACCGCGCAACTTTTGAGACTGGTTTATCGTTCGCTAAACTTTTGCCGGCTTGGCCGATACATCATTGACACCCTCGGTCCTCTGCTCGGCCGTCTTTCACCTTCGTGCGTCCCGTTTTAACTGCGACACGAGGAAAATGGAATACATAGGTGGCTGGTAAATAATCGGTTCGTTTACGGGGAAATCTACTCCGTCTATTAAACACGACATCTGCGCCAGAAGAAGCAGATATGGTAAATACAACACTGTATATAATTGACAGCATTATTTTCTTGCAAATGGAGTAATTACGCGGTACCCGACGACTGGATAATAATAACATTATTCCACCGAGGAATAATTACGGCATAACCTTCGCGCAACGAGGAACACGTAAGTGTTTTCCCCAGGGGGAGAAATCGACCGCGTAAATTTTAACGCTAACGATTACCATAAATGCGAGGTAGGCCTAGGACGGCTTCGAAAACGTACAAATAATTGGCAGGAGGCCGGCAATTAGTCGCAAATGGTTATCTCCCATTACCGTTCGGCCAGGAATAATAGACTGCGCAAGGGAGTCGCACCGAATCACGGGGCAGCGAAACAAAAGTGGCACGCGAAAAAAACCTTGTAACGATCCATTGTCGGTGGAAAACCCTGATTGGGCAAGCTAAGCGCGGCGTGGACGGTGAATTTTCGCGGGCATTAACTTTACGACGTATAAGTGTGAGGGTATGGAGCCCATAGGCCGATGGGAATCGGGCATAAACAATTACGACGGACCTTTACGCGACCCCGAATTATTGCACGGATTGCTACGTTCGTGATAGTTAAACGACGATTATTGCACATTGCTTGCATTCCATTGAGCTCGGGCTTACGGTGCGCGGTTAAACCAAGCCCACTGCGTGTTACATTCTATTGACACGCTCTGCAACGACTGTATCGAATGACTGTTCTGTGTACGCAGTGTATTGTACATTGGGTGTTCAAGTATTTACAAGCAAATCAATCTTGGAAAATATTCCGAGTGGCCGGAATGAGTCGCGAAAGAAATGGTACTTTTGCATGCCGGCGCCTACGATATGTGCAAGAGAAATAAATCCCTGATGACCGACAGCGATAATGCACGATCCACCGAATAATCCGTGCAGCTTGATTGATCGTCGCTCCGCCCGAGAGTGGTGGACGCGTTCATTCACCCCCTCGCGGAGATTTATCGACAATTATTTCAGAAGCGATAATGGACGTTCGTGCAACGAACGAAAGTTATTTCGTCGGTACGTTAGCGTTACTAAACTAAACCGTTCGCAGTTGACGATTATCGTCGCGATATTAATTTATCGCTGGCCATTCGACGCCTCGATGCCCAGCCGGTGATTAGCTGTCGTTTCGCCATGCGATCGACGGGTAATTATTAATAATTGGACATCTCTGATTCCGATACTGTTGGACTGTCGTACGTAGCCTCGACTTTAGTAGCAGAATCATCCCGGCTGGCTGAACAAAGTTACGAGTGAAAAGAACAATGGGTTCCTTGGAACGATCGTGATTTTTCGAAAGGTTGCGCCTCCAGTGCTTACCTACATAGCTCGCGGACAGGTTGATTTCTCGTTAGAATCGAGGCTAATTGCCCTCTGATGTAATACTCGCGCTGATAGATCGTTGATTTATTAATTCTTGCGACACCTACGTCTTTTGTTGCTCGGCTTTTTATCGCGGTCACGTTTCACATCTAGCGCGGAATGATTGATTTTAACGATCACAATTTTCATACTATATTCATTATACTGTCTTGCGGCCATTGAATTGTACGTCGGAGCTACAGATTCGGCGCGGTTCACCGTACAGGCACCCGTGAGTTCGTCAATTTCGTCACCGAAATTAATTATACAGCCGGTTTGCGCAATTCTCGTGCCGCGTATCAAGAGCCTATCTACTTTCGAATTTCATTTCCTTCCAGCCTCCGGCGTTTCCGCTCCGACCGGTTAATTAATCGCAATTACTCGCGCGGTGAAATCGAACCCGCAGCGCGGGCAATATCGCTTTTACCAATAATTCGGTGTACACCGGGAAATGAACTGCGCCCCCCGATATCGCGGCACGCGTGTAATTGATTGCAGCTCGAAGCCGTCGCGGTAGTAGCAACCGTAAGGTCAAAGGAAAATCGTCTCCTCCGCGTTTCTAGAAATTGAATTGCCACCAATCGGGTGGCAGATCGAAGGATAAGAGAGACGTCGAACGCGGAGGATAAATATTCCCGTTTACAGAGTGCTACAGTGATAGCAATAATTCTTGCTTCTGACCCCACCACCGATATACCTTATATTTAATATTCATTCGGTGTAAGCGCGCCGTCGTCGTTAAAGCACACCTCCGTCGTAAAGCACGATACACACCGCGGTTGCGCACGTGCATCACGCTCGTCTCTCCTTTATGGTTTAAGGCTGGCCGGTACGTAAGTACGCGCGTATCGTCGTTACTTGCGGCACGTCGTAAGTAACACGTGTAAAGGTGCGCTTGCACATGCGTGAATCGTTTCGCGCAACCTTTTCTGCCCGAATATAAATACGCTCGTCCCTGCGTTGCATGCATGTGCCGCCTGTACATGCATCCGGGGGCCCGTTACGCTCGCGCGTTGCAATCCCGGAATTTCGTGGAACAATAAGTTAAGATAATCATTCGCGGAACTGCGAGCGGAGAACGCTATTTCACGTCCCGGCGCGCCACGGATTAATTGCCAGGCGAGTCCCGCGGACGACGGCCAACATATTTCTCGTTGAGTCGGAAAGAAATGCGGGGAGGTGTGTTGACTTCGCTTATGAATTCTCGTAACAGTATGTCGTGCAGGTATTTCGGGTATCCCGGGACCGTTGAACGAGAGGAGCACTCCTGTACGATTTGTAGAGACGTTACGCAACGGTAGGAAATACTAGCTTGTTACGGGAGACCGACTGCACATGCAGTAGCATTAATAATGTTTAAGCTTGGCGGGGAAGTAATTGATAAGCATCACGTTTCGGTGAACAAATATCTCTGAGCAAACTCACGGCGCATTCCGATATGGTGTTCGAGCGTTGCTGAGGTAGCCAGCGTGCGGGAAGCCGCGTTTCTTTTAGTAAAATCGAAGGATTACGCGTAGACGCGACGGAGACGCGACCGGATGTCACGCGTGCATTGCGTGCGCCGCAGCATCGGGACACCTTCTGGAATAATAAGCCAATCCTGTGTCGTTCCTCTTCTGCTCGTGGACGACGATCTGTTCCAGGGGATACGAAAAAAAGCAGGCTATTTGGCTACTTCGAAACCGTCTATGCCGTAAATCACGGGTCCGGTGTATTGCGCGAACAGATTTTCGTATGCAATGCAAACGAGGGTCGCTCCAATCCTTCCTCCAATTTTTCTATTTCGCGAAACATATACGTATGTACATGCCAATCGATCGTGCGTCCCAATCAACAGATACGCCTGCTGAAATTCATATAGTAGATCCCATAAAAATAAACGTTTCATTGGGATAGAATTATCGAGTGGAAACAGACTGCGGTTATTAACGTCGCGCACAGTACCTACCAGTTTGCCATTTATGAGACGACTTACAGACGAACACGTGGTGCTCCCGCGAGAGAGACGACCGCCGTCGGGGGAGGAAATGAAAGTTACTTATTATCGAGAGGACGGGTTCGAAAGGTGGATATAATCGCGCTACGTACGTACGTACGCGGCAGGGACGAACTCTCGGCCGGATATCGGCTGGAAACACCTTCGTGGGAAATGTTGCTCCTTTCGATCTCGCCTGTGGGCATACGTTTTCACGCAGACTTTGTACACGCGAGGTTTTACTTCGTGCGTCAATATTTTGCTTCTTAGAGGATCGAGGTCTGTTTGTTTTTCGAACCGAAGAAAAATACTACGCCGACCTGCGTTGCACGGAAAAGGGGAAAGTGGTTTTAGATTGATGATGAAATTGTCGACATCGTTAACCCGGTCATTGATAGAGTATTAAGCGACCAGTGTACGAAGACGGCGGGTAATTATCATTAATTATACCGGGGAAAAGGGAGAGTAAAGACTGCTTTCTCGTTCGGTCAATTTGTTACTACCAACATCGTCCGGCATTTTTACACCGATCGCACAGCGTATCGTCTATAATTAAGTCGAATCGTCCGATCGAAAATCGAGAGACACCTATGCGATACACGCTGGCGTAATTACAAAAAACAACGCCGCGGCGTTTATGAATAAAACATGGGAGATGTCGTGACGCGAGGCACGCGCTGAATTATTGAGAAAACATGCCGTTTGATCATTCTGGCGCGTGATCTATGCAATGATCCGCCGTATGGAATTCCGAGGACTTTGAACTCCGCGAGGAGTCGAGAGCTGTGCGCTATTATAAGCTAACGACGTTTAATTTGCCAACATTTTTTCAACGGCGCTCGAGAATGGTTCGATTGTTAATAATTAACCCTTCAGTCTCTTAGAGAAAGGTAGATCATCGTGACCGATTCGTCGCAACGCGTCGCTATTTAGATAGATTGCGAAATTTCACGGCCACGCGATAAAAACGAACCCGCTCGAGCGTACCGTGAATTTCGCAACGACAGGGGGTACATTTCTCTCGAAAGTCACCGATATAAATCTCGCCTAGGTTTTCGCAGCCCCCCCCCCCCCCCGCCGCACCCCGTATATTCCCCGGATTATGCAAATATTTCAGCGAACAACTCGCGCGAGAACGTACGCTTTGAAACGCGTCGAGAAAAATCCTTTTCCTTCGTTTGTGCGCGCGTACATCCCGCGACACGCCGATGCGCGTGCACGGAATCGGCAAAAGATCGATCGATGCGTATCCGATGTACGTGTATGTATGCAAACACGTGTACATTTGTACTCATACAGTCGCATTAGTCACGCGCCTGTGTGCACTTTCACCGTCGTGCACGGCGGAACTGCAAAGTAGCCTACATGCAGGGCGTTAAACTCGGCTCGCGGCGGTTTGATCCGCGACCGAGAATCGAGATATCGATCCGTTGCAACAGCAGCGAATTCCAGCAACGCCAGGACAGCCTGGCGGTGCGCGTTCCACCGTGTATGCCCGGCCTTTTCGACCGGCATCGTCGTCCGTGTATCCGTTCGGTTGCACCATCCACGTGTCCGCTCGTCAAACCGGCCTCCATTAATGAACCTCGACGGCCATTTTATTGCACCGTTAATTCTGCGATTCTCGCCAGGCAAACGAAGATTCCGCGGAGGTTTAAGCAGACTTTTCACATTCCTCGTTATTAGACGCTCCTCGCGGAATAATCCAAGCCGCCCGGAGTCTCTCAAACCCTTTCATCGACTGATTATTTTCCAATCTCGCTGGAATAGGCGGGGTAGCCATTCCGCGAAAGTATTCAACGGTATTATTGAAACCGACGGTTCAGGTATTTACCCTGTGCCCGATGGTTCGAGAAGCTACGAGCGAAAGATCCCCGGAGACGGGCGAAAGAAAAGGAAAAAGAAACACTTAATTCACCGTAATTTCGTGGAAACTTTATGTACCAACGGAGCGTGCTCTACGTGCCTGGCGAGTTGGAGTTTCGTTCCGGCGTATATATGTATCTTCCGGTATCGTTTGTGCAACACGGAGCTTCTCTCACCTTCGGACAGTTTCGTATTCCCCGGTGTGCGTTCGAGGGAGAGGGTGGTAAAAGGGGTGTTCTCCCGCGATTCGACCAAGTAAACCGAACTATATCATCACCCGATACCTGGAAATTGGTGAGCGATACGTGTCCGCGTTTACGACGGCACCTCTTATGTAATACACGGCCGGTTTCTCTTGGTACATTGGCTGGCAAAGTTCCCGAGCGTATATTGGTTAAACGGGAAGAGCAAGGAAAGCGAGTCGTTTTTCATATAATGCCTATATCGCGGCTCGAACGAATCACGCTGAATTACAAACTTAAAAGATGATCGGTGGATTGATTATTACCGGCTTGCCCCACGAGAATTATACCGATTCGATCAATTTGTTGGCGATGGCCGGCCTACGCGCTCGAAGCTGGCGGGGCTAATTATCGATTAATCGTACGAAGAGCCACGATAATCCGTCTACACGGCTGCCAAGTCCCGTGTGAAAGTTTCGGTGAAATATTAGATCATTAATATCAAGATACGCATCGGGGCAAGAACTTTCGATATCACCGCTTGGGTGGAACGTTTCATGTTCGGTCGGAATCTTCATATGGAACGGGGTACGCGTACTCTTGCTGTAACATTTGCCATCAGCTCAGAGGAAGGGGATAGGACAGGCGGCATGGCGTGGCAAATTGATCGATGTCCATCTGCCCGGTTAGGGTCCCATTTCGAACGATCACTGCGATACTCGTTAAAGATTTACGGAGACAAACAATCGATTCAGTAATTTATATAGCTTCATTGAACGCCGCGCGGCTGTTTCTCCGCTTGGACAAATCGCTCGTCCGTGATTTCAAGCGGCAATAAAATTTCGCCCGGAATTTATTTATCGACTCGCCGCGTTTAGCCGCGTCGGCAGATGCATTCCCTTTGTCGGTGTTGGCCGGGTATATATCTCCGCGAGCAAGCCGTGCACCGCGTACCTTAGAAGGTAGACGCATGATAACCGGCCGTCCCTTATCTTCCGGGGACTTGCGCGCGGATTCAAACGGCCGCATCGCGGATATATTTAAGGCTTAATCCAATTTCCCGACGCCTTCCGCCTCTGAAACGCCACCAGCATCTCGCGAAAGGATTGTTTCGCCGTGGAGCGTTCACGGGGACCGCGTGTAATCGTTCTAGCGACCGGCTATGTAAATATAGTCGTATGCGCAGCAAGAGGAAGGCTCCAAAGCGTGGAAGCCGCAGGACCGTGCGTATTTATTCAGCCGGGCTGGTAGCCGCGTTCGCGTAGCTGTGGTTTTTTTTTTTGTTGCGAAAATGCATACTCGAAGGGGCGTCGGCCTAACGGGCGGAGACAGCGGACACCGGAAGTCAATGGCAGGAATTTTAGGCACGCGAACCGTGAGCGCAGTTTCCTTATCACACCCCGGACAAAAATACTCGATATATGAAATCGATAAAAATTGAGACCGGTTAGGAGCGATTAGAATACTGCTTCCTATTCGATCTCGACGCGTCGAATATAAATATAGATAGTTGCCCGTTTTCGTCCGAAGTAAAAGGGAAAGTGGACCGTCTCCCGACAGACGAGTGCGTGGCTTTCTTATCTTCGATCCAATTACTGCACGGTCGGATTGTCGTTAATGTAATAACGTTCGGAAGAGCGAAATTGTACAGCGGATGATCATCGGGGACAGGCACAGGGAGAAAGGGGAAGAAGATCGTCGCAGTGAAATCTCCGCGCGTTTTTGATCGGTCGTGCACGCTTCGGTTGACCACCCAATGCGTGTCCTACAAAAGGCACGATCGAGACGACAGGGAGAGGAAGCGGAGGCTCTGGACCGCGAAGGATCCCAACTACGGCCAGTGAATATTTCCTTGATCTCTGCCTTTCGCGTTGTTACTTAACAGCGCCTGAATTTCGTATCCCATTCTACTGTGGCCGTTAGGTTGGCAGGCGTTCGTAGCATGGAAGTTGTTTAGATCGCCACGTGAATAGGGGGACAAAGAATAGAACAAATGAGCCCTTTCATGCGCACAGTCCGAGCCATTTCGAGCGAAGCACGCTTTACTCACTCCAGTTTTTCTTACCGGGTTTCTCTATCTGTGATTCCACATGCCCCTTGTACAGCTTCGACCCATTTACTCAACGATCGTGGAACCGTCGACAAATCCATTCATTAATCTAACAGGGCTCTAATGAAGGGTACCAGTGGCAACGTCGTTTCGGCAAAGCAATTAAAAGACGAGATTGACTTGGGCCAATAGATCTTACGACGTTCATGAAAAGATTTATCTCATTAACCCTGGTAATATTTGACGTGAACACGGGCAAGATAGACAGGATCTGTATGGGTGTATACGTGTACGTATATATAAATAGGTATTAGAAATCGTTTGGAGGAGGCGTCGTTAGGCGAGGAAGTCGTTATAGTATCGTTAACGCTCGTTTATTGCGTCGGAAAGGGAAATATTGTTTGAAATTCATAATGATGAATACGCGAGGATCGCGAATCGTGATTTTGCCGCAACCACGCCGGAGGTTTCGCAGATTGGCATCGACTGTTTCTAGCGGTACCAAAGCGACTCCGTTACCGCAATTTCTTTTGGATCCTGTTGGCAGATACCGTCGAGATTGTTATTAAAAATATCAGAAATCTCACGGCACACGCAACACACCTCCTCACGTGCCGCAAGAAGCCGTATTTTCGAGATACACACTCGCCACTCCTCCTCGCCACTTCTCTCTAATCGCCGCTTTTCTCCCTTATCATTGGCCGAGCCGTTCGTTTACCAAGTTTCATAGTCCTTTCCATGCGACCGGGACGTTCTATTCTATTGCCGAATAAATGCGGTGTTAACGACCGCATCGAAACGCTTCGTTTCGTTCTTTCGCGTTTCTTCTGTATCAGGGCGAGGAATCGTCGAGAGATGCGAGTGAAGCAAAGCGGCACGGAAAGTTCCGCGTCATTGTTCCACGCAGAAAACAAAGTTTTTCCAGGTCCGAGCAATGAATTTTCGTTGATGAACCATTAACGACGCCGTTATCGTTCGCGGATACTTCGCCTAATGAGATTTCCCTCGAGTTTCTCCTATCGACGATCGGCGATACGCCGTTGTAAAATGAGCCTTGCCCTCGGTTTACGACTTTTCCAGGACGTCGCGTCGCGTCGCGTCCCAGCGAGTCGCTGTATTTCGCCATCCGGATTGCACATAAATTTAATAATGCGCATAAATTAGGAAGGGAAAAGCTCGAATTTGCCACCGCGTTCGTTGTATCGTCATCGATTCTAAGTTCGTTGCCCCCCCCCCCACCTCCCCCCATCCTCCTCCCCGAGGGGGGGATGGCACCACTCGGCGATCGTGGATGATGGATCAATTTATCTACGAGCGGGGCAAAAATCGTGTCCCTTCTTTTTATTCCGGTGTTCACGCTCAACTTCCGTTAATTTCTCATCGACGAATCGACAACGTCCGGACAGGCTGCATTGAGGAAGGTCTAACCGGTCTTGTAATTCCCGTACACGTCGAGAAGCCGGCGTGTATGCAGCGTGTTGAGCGTTTCACAAAGCGGAGCTTTCACCGATGGAAAGCTAGCCGACGGCCAAGGTGGCCGAGCACCTTGACGCTCGTGCTACGTACAGTGGGTCACAAAAATTCGTGCAGCCTTTAAATGGGCTTTTAGTTCGTGTAAGGTCGTTGAAAGTAGGCCGGGTGCTCGGCGGAGCTCGGTGTAATTGAGAAAATGAGCAGATTTATGTTCGCTACGACGGGGCACGATCGTTACGCTTCCAACGGAGCTAATCGCCCCGTCGATCGCGATTTATATAATGTCGATGCTCGTTAGCTGGTCCGATTCGCGTTGCCTATCGCGACGAAGATTTATCCTCGACCAGTTCTCGAAGCGTTTTCTGGTAATCGCCATTCGCGCGGGGGAGAAAAATGTGTCGGTGCGATGCGCAACGGACGGGATTGCGTATCGAATTTTTCGCGCGTGACCTCCGCGAGGTCGGCCGACCTTCGCGCGAAAGTGTCGCCTAAAACGTTTACCTGCCCGCTCACCTGCGCTCCGTTCGCCGTGCAACAGGTATACGGAGATAAAACGTGAATTCTGTGCAACTGCGTTCCTGGAAACCGCGTAACCGGTATGCAATTTCGTCATCGACACGCATCTCGTGTATACCCCGTAGAAACTCGAAACTATCGTACCCGGAGCTCCTGCTTCAATTCTTACTGCGTCGTGCCGTTGATCGCGACTGGCAGCAGCCAGTATGCACGAAAGGATCGGAGGAGGCTGCGACAGTGAAATGAATCGGTAGTAATTCAATGGCGGACAAGTAATATTAATAGAACGGGGAGAGAAGGGAATCGGTATCGCCGAACTGACGTAACAGTAATAACACCCTATAATAATAATTTCTCCAATAAACCCTTGACAAGTATCCTCCTAACTCTCGTCCCCGGTGATTCCTTTACAAAGGTGTAACAGCTTTACGGCCAGCCCGTTGCAGCTGGAACAAACGAGCCCGTTCGCATTTCTACGATTACGACCAGCGACGCCTCGACGGTGCTGCGACGCCCCGCAAATCATAGCCCCCCGGCGTACACAGACTGCAACGCACTTATTCACGCACCGCTAGGATGTGGCGCAAGCCGAGTTTGCATGCCTGTAACTGGTATTCTCTTGGCGGCGGTCGTAAGGCAGATTGAATTCCTTGTCCAGCCGCTTTGGATAAGGGTAACGACGGGCACACCGCGCCGCGACTAAGCTGTAATATCGAGCAGGCTATCGTCCAGCCTCGGGATCAGCCACCCCGTGACGTCACTCGTAACTCCTTTAGGGGAAACAGACTTCCGCGATACCGCGATGGGAGTAATGGCTGGCAGGGTTCGACACGCTGACGACGATCGTTTCTTTGTGTCGCGTATATAGATTCCGCGAGGTTTCCTCTGCCGGTACTTTACTAAAGAGACACGAAGGCCCCGACAGGTTCGATAATGGACTTTGTTTCGACGAGTGAGCAAGTCGTGGGGAATGCGGTGCGCGTAGGGAAATGAAATGAAAGATTTTCTGTATAAGGAGATCCTGCATCGTGCCGCGAGGACATTGGTATTGACGCAAACGAAAGGATCAATCGGTGAGAGCAGCTGGGGATCTATCGGGAGGATTAATCGGTTGTAGCGCAGGCTGTTTCTGCGTCGAACGTGATTCGACGAGGCATCTGTTTCGGCTACGTTTAACCGACTCGCGTCACAGATCTGCGGGTATCTTAGCTAGCAGAATCATTTAGCGCGCCGAAGAAAGACGGCGTTTCATCGATAGGACGTCGGGTCGCATCAAGCCTGACCGTCGGTGTTAGAACACGGTGTCTAAATAGCAACGTGAACGGGGCCGCGATGCGCGTCGTAGAGATCGAATCAACGGCGGGATGGGGACGGAAAACAAAAACAAAAAAATAGAAGAAAACGAAAAGGTACAAAGAAGAAAGGATCATGATAGACAGAAGAAGCAGAGGGGGGGATAGCGTGATGCGGTCGAACCGCGATGTGGAACTGAATCGGTGAGAATGTCCTTCGAGGAGTTCGCCCACGTTCGTTTTTGCTTCCGAAAAGCAAGTTCTCCTCGTGTTCGTGGAACAAAGTGGGAACGTGCGCGCAGGGGCGAGGGAGAGGGCTCGAACGACCGGTACGTGAGTCAGTCCAAAGGAACCTGGTGTAAGGTACCGGCAGGAGGAATCTTCTGCAGGACGTTGCACTGATGCACCTCGAAAGATGTCTCTCGATCTTCGGGCCGAATTAGGAGACGGTTCGCGGGCCACGATCACCGCCTCCTCAATTTTTTCCTTCCGTTTTTATCTTGCTCTGTATTTTTCCATTTCGTCGATCTCCCGATCGTCCCGCTTGCTTACTCGCGAAAGCGAAATCCCACGCGAAGAAGCGCATGGGAACATGGAGGTGGTACGTTTAGAGAATTGCCCGTAAAATTGTCCGCCGATAAATCTCGATCCCTCTGTCGCCTCTCCAGAGTTCCGTCTTGGAACCGCAATAACGCGAACGGAGGTAAATCGGAAAACCGCTTCAGTTCTAAATACAAGGTGTTCGTAGTCGGCCATCGTTCGACGGGACACGATGGCGCGACCACTTTGCTCGTCCGTGAAAGATATCTCTAATGACCGAAACGATCGACTAGCTCCGCTTATTCCACACCAGATGCGCGCATGTCTACTCGCGAGCTGTGCCAACAATATTGTAATGGACATTTCCATAAAGGACTTTACGGACCCTTTGCTACACCAATTTGCGGTACCGTTAACCGGGATCATTACTCCGAACGAAGCGGGCTCGTATACGCGCGGCACGCTTGTGCTCCGAAGCGCGTTTTTCCGCGCTTTAGAGGCTCGCACGCAATGCGGAAACGCGCGCTCGAGGGCGGTTTGCGCGTCGTTAGCACACTTTTGCGGAATAGAGTCGGGGCACGGGCAATCCTTTCCCGATGCCGGTTGTCCGGTCAAGTGCGTCGCGAACGATTTTCCACTCGCCGTTCCTCGTTCCCGACGCTTCCGACGTACCGATGTTACATCTAATTCCGCGCGTCGCGATCGAGCAACGTCGTTATCGTTCCGTTACGCAGAAAGCGCTGCGCCCTCTCGTCTTCGATGGCTCGGGAGGCTGCGCGTCCGCGAAGTCGTGTCGTCGATCCATCTTTCGATTTCTTTCCGCGGAACGATTTACGAGGGACGATTTTCTACGCAGAAACCGTCCCGCGGAAAATTGGCCGAACGATGAACTCGCGACGCCAAGGGAGAAGAGGCCAGGTGCCTGCTTCCCGCGAGCACGTGCACGCGTTCGCGGGCAGCTACGAGTTTCCTGCGGTAGCAAGATCGGTGTACAGCGGGCGATAATGAAATCTAAATTGCAAATTATGACAGAGCATAACTCGCGCTCGTTATCCACCGCGTTATGCCCCATTGTCGTACGCACTCTCTCTTTTTTCCACGGGCTTCTCTCTGTCGGGTCGGACCGGCACTCGGTGGCATGCGGATGCCTTGCGCGCCCAGCTTTAATAGCCATTCGAATCTTCGCGTCTACACACGAAACGGCCGTTGCAATATGCCGTGGACCGTTAAGTGTCGCGACCTTAGGTGGACCGACGAGAAAAAAAAAGGACGATCGGCCCCACTGGGAGCATTGTTGAGAGACGGCCGTGCGATGCACGCGCTTCACCTACGGGCCCCGTGGAAAAGATGGCCCACGCGTGCATCGGGCGCACGGAAACATTGCCACGGGTCAAGATACCATTCTCCTCTCGCGTCGTTGATTAGCTTCCGATTAAAAATCGCTCCCATCGCGGAGTTAATCGTTGGCCCGTTGCGTAAGGGAAACGAAGGATTTACGCGTATCAAGATGCGCACAGATTCATCGGGGAAACAGATTCGTCGAAACGATGAGAATGGTCGGACGCGTCGTAAGAAATGGTCGGGTCCAGAGAGCGCAGGAACCAGGCACGCGGAAACGTTGCGTGAGGTCGCGGAGTCCTGGCAGGAGGATAGTCTTCCGACGGAAGGGCCGTCAATGAGATAATGGGGCGGGATTGCGAAACATAAATTAAGATACTATCATACCGGTGCCCAAGAGTAGGACCGTTGGGGTGATTGTATTTATTACGCCAGCTGCGTTAAATCCTTCCCACAATTATATAAATAACGCGAGCTCGTGCGAGCGGTACACCTCGATCGCGTTATAAAAGTCCGACGTTAATTTACGAGGTGGCCGAGAAAGAAGCGTGATCGTGCTTTCGCGTGAACGGTTTGGAAACGAAGTTCGCCTGCCACGGGGCAGAAGATGCATGGCGGCACGCCCCCCAAAAAAAAATAAATACAAAAATGGAATCCAATCCGTTGGGTAGGTGTAGGTAGCACGCGGAAACGTTGCGCGAGGTCAAGGTTCCTTCGGACTCGAACAGGAGGGCCGACGAGCGTTTCGTGGAAAACAGCCTTGGCGTGGCCGTGGTTCGAAAGATAACGCGTCAACGTTGAAACCGACTCGCACAAGAACGTGGTACCAGCTTAATATGACGCTTCGTTCACGCCGTCTGACCGCGGAACTGACCAGCAGTTTTCGCACGGCACGCGAGACTTTCATTATTCGTGATTTACGAGGGTTTAGCAGCGTAGTGGGAACCATTGAGAACCGAACGAAACTACTTCGGGCTGGAATTTACTTCTGCCGAAGCGGTAGCAATCGTTTTGAATACTTTTGTTAAGCGATATAGCGGGCAGCGATATAGGTGGTGGTCTTTCGTCGTGCGATCCATACAATTCAGTTTGGCCGCATTTATTAACCGCATTCATCTCGCGCGGAGTAAAAGGAATTCTTGAACACTGCGTTCAATTTTCCTGAGTAATTTCGACGATAATGAAATATTCGCAAGAAATATGAAACGATTCAGGGTACTTGAAACAATCGCCGTAGAAGCGTAGGAAGATGCAATTTTCCATCGGCTTCTCGTGCAATTTCTGCTATATTGTATACAATATAAAGCATCAGGCTAAACAAGGGGCAATCGCGCCTCGTTGCTCGAATTGGAAGATTAAGCTTCACCGAAGCCGGCGAATTCCACGCCCATTGTCCAGCCATTTATTAATACCTCTCCATCATTGACCTCTCCATTAACCCGTTTACGCAAGCACGGCCGTGCACGATGTCCAACCTTCGAAGCCTTTAGATCTCGAGCTATTAGACCGGTCGGGAACGGATCGTTATCGTATCTCCGATCGGCCGAATGGAGTATTTCCTGGCGGGACTCCGCGGCGTGCATTCGCGACTTTCACGAAGAAACGATCTCGTTCGCAGCCTTAACTCTCGATCGCATACCTTGTTAAACGGGACGACTTGAAAATGAGCGTCGAACGCCATGCGGCGCGCACACGCGCTCTGTGAAACGCAGTAAATTACCTATTCTGTCTGCCGGTTGTATTTCGAGTTCTCTGCGGTTCTTGTGCCGCCGATTTTTTCTTTCATCCGCCTCGCCTACCTCCAAACCGTCTATCTTATCTATTTCTCTGACCGTTCTGCGCACTCCGAGTTCTTCCGCCGTTTCCTCGCCCTCGCTCCATTTCCGCGATGGGATTTGGAGGAGGTTGACAAACATTTTTAAAACACTTGCTACATCTTGCCGGATATACCGATAATTGGTCAGCAGCGTATCATTCAACTAGCGCTCGACACCGAATTCTGTTGCCCCACATTTCTGCATTACTCATCCACCTACAACCAGCCCGTGCAACCTCGCGTCGTAGCTAATGCACAAGGACAGTGGCTTTACAAATTCCGCGGATAAGCTAGCCCTGGCACGATATCAGCGTCACGCTCTACAGCTCCGAACCGTAGGAATATCGCTATCTCGATATATCGATAATATCAGTGATCGCGACGCGGCGGTTCGCGCTTCAATGTCGAAGGAAATCGCGGTCCGGCCACTTCCTGCGGCACGCTCACTTCCGTCTCGCTCAGACACTCGCGCGACTGATAATCTCCAAAGGCAGGTCGCACTGAAACGGTGGTCAGTGGTCGTTAATTTCTTGCCGGAGTGAAACCAGCATGGTGTGGCGCAGCACCGGAGATCAAAGGATAATATTTCTCACACTGGCCGACAGTATAATCGGCACGCAACGTTTCCCTTCTCGCGCACGTACACGTTAGAGCTCTCCCGCGAGGAGAACCGCATGGGTTTTACGCTGGTGCACGTGTGCACACGCGCGAGCGTGAAAATCGCCGACACGAATGATCTCCCATCGAAGAGCGACACACTTTGCCCCGAGTGGTGGCACTTTCTCGTCCGGGCGACGCTCGGTATTGGACATTGTGGCCGGGAATAATCGTTCGCGTTGGGTTGCGCCCAGATTTTTTTTTGCGGTAAATTGTTTGGGTGCTCTGAATGATTTCAGCGCTGGGAAGTGTACGTCGGCGATCGTTGATCGTGCTCCATTCCACGTAGAATCGGAGGAATTTTTCGCGTGCCGAAAGATTCTTGGTAAGAAGGGGTGGAAAAGGTTCGCCGCGATTTCTCGCGATAACGCGAATTTATCGTCCGGATGGTCTCGTGATTTTGCGGTTCTGGCGTGTCATTTGCGAAACTCTCGGACTGCGAGCGAAACGTCTCGCGAATTTTGTTCTGAACGTGTAGGGTGGGATATGGCTCGCGTGGCCCAGAAGCTCGCGGAGGGAATCCAGAACGCGAGAGAAGAAGCGTTACGTAAAACCAGCGCGGGACTTATTTTACGAGTTATGACTGGTGGCAGAAGAATGCGCGCAGCACGACGAGACCCGATCTAATCAGATATTTATGGCGTTTTGACGTTATCTTTGATTTAACGCGCGCTCGCTCGGCATTTCTTCTCGAACCGTGCTCCAGATTCGTCCTCCAAAGTGTCGACGCGTAAGGTGGAGGCAGGCCGCGAAGATGGACCACGAAAGTAGGTAAGAATGGGGCAAATTTCAGTCTACTAGCGACGGGTCCCGTGGCGTTCTACAGTAAAATCGCAGCTATAAATCGTGGACCGCGAAGGCGAGAGAAAGAAGGCACAAAAGGTATAGCCGCGACCGTAGACTGACGTGATTTCGCGATAGCTGGAATTTATTTAGCCTCTACACCTGTCGCGCCTTTGAAATTTTAGTCTGCAGCAGCGGAGAGGATTCCGTGTATCAAGACAGCGAGGACAAAATTTTTCTCCTCGGTTTTCTGGCCATTTTTCTTACCTTCGCGTTATTCACCTATTCGTCGACGAACAACGCGCGACGCAATAATAATATTAAAGTATACTTCAGGATTTCGAAGATTTGAATGGTGTCCAACGCGTTTATCTGTCAGGTAGTTCAGGATAACGCGAACTTCATGTTACACGCTTCTTTCTGTGTATCTCGTAGTTGCATCGCGACGCGGGACAAGCAGACTTCCGCGAGACGAGACGATGAAGATGAGAGATGCGCGAGAGGAAGCGTAGCGAGTAACCGCGCGTGTTCTTCTCGTTGCATCATGGATCATGCGCTCGTTACAGGGCGAATCACAATCGCGGTCTCGGGCCCCGCGTAATTCAGATTCTCACGGATGCTGTCCGGAAGAAATAAGAGAGACACGGGACGTTGAATGGCTCCGGTATCGGCTGATTCGCGCTAATTACGCGTCCGTGTAATAATTACTAAGCAGACTCTCGCCTGGGTTAATCAATCTCCCAGCCCCACAGTATACGTGTAGTCACGGGTCTAATTGAACTTTCGACGGGACCCCGATCTAACGATATCCTTCGAGCAGCAAGGATCGATTGTTAAAAAATCCTTGGAACTGACAAAGAACAAAAGTATGGTACGCATCGTTTGACGCTGAAAGTTCATGAATAGTTACCTGTCCCATGATCAAGTTCAGATCGGGCTGGTAATCCCCTATCGGCCTCTCATTTTCATTTCACGTGCATTCAGCCGCGAGCTTCGTGGAAGCTGGCGTTCCACGACACCTTCTCGCGGTGTTCCGCACGACTACTCCCCATTTATCGTGTCCGACATGCGAGAATATCACCGAGAAGCAACCGAGAACCAGTCATCGTGCCATTAATTAGCCGGTTGACGCCTAGAAACAGGAATTCATTCCGGGGTCAGGCGTTATCAATTGCTTTTATCGTAGCCGAGACCGTTACGGTGGGACACGTTTCGCCGGTTGCAAATAGAGTACGATGCACCCTGCGGAGTAGCAAACGCGTTGCATTCGACGGTGATGCATAGAGATGCTGGAAACTCAATTATCGCTGTTCTAATTAGTTTCGTAGTACGTCACGTGCGTTTGCCGTCAAATGGAGCGAGAACTCTGGCGATTAGGACATCGAACTTGGAGTTAGAGGAAAATGGTACGGAAAAGAAGCAAGTAAGAGGAGAGTGGGAGAAAGGATTCGACACTGAAAGCGCTCGAGGGTAACCCTTTACCCTCGCTCCGTCTCTTGAGCGGGGAATGAACGATGCGTGTAAGTCCCAAAGGGGAATAAGTCCCGATCGCCATGGTAACCAGTGACTCGGTGTTGCGGCGGCCCGTCGTAGATCGTCAAACTCCGATCGAGCTCGGTCGAGCTCGCCCGTACTCGGGCATTTTCGTAGGAGCGAGGCCAACCGGTCGGGAGACGCAGTCTCTGCGCGACCAGTTCGATTCCGCACGTAGCCAGTGATCGGTGCTCGTGTCGTGTATGCCGCGTCGCGTTTACATTCGATCCCCGTACGTCTCTCGCGGTGTTATCACGTCCAGGTACACGGTTGCGCGGATCTTTCGCATCGCGTCCCGATCGACGGGTACGCACGAGGAGGCCGTTCACGGGCAGGATCGAACGCGCGATTAAGTACGAAACCGCGAACCGCAAAGGAAAGAAACGGTGCACGTAGACTACCGCTTTAAACGCAGAGCGTGTTTGCGAGAGAGCGCTGCACGCCCGAAGGCAAATACCTGTGCGCCTGGTTTCAAGTCGATCCGGGCCTCTGACACGTCGCTTCCCGTAGGCCACTACTTTTCTCTTCGCTCGATTGGTGAAACGTGCCGAGAATCTACCTGAAACGGTATCTCTGCGTTCGCCAGTATATACATACACGCATGTATCCGTATGTACGAGCGACAGACGAGCGAGGAACGTCGCGTGTAAAAGCCCAGGTGAATTCAACCAGTGCAGACACGAATTAGCTATCCTTGAACATACGCACAAGCATCTGTCTACGACGCAGTGATAATTCAGTGACCGATTTTTCTAACGCATCTTATCTGTCGCTGTGATACCGCGCGTTTCTCCATCGCTTGGTTACAGTTTCGCGTGACCAGCGGCTCGTTTTCTGCTCCAGAACGCCGCGCCGGTAGATCGACGAACAGAGGGGTAGTATTTGCACGCGAGCCAGGAGTTGTATATATATGCACGTACAGCGTGCGCCGCGACGACCTATTCCGGGTACCACCTGTGGATTTCGCTTGAACCAGCTTGGAGTGACAGTGCGTACTCCGTTTTGGGGGAACATCGATCGCTTTGGTTATGAGCTGAGCACGTTATCGGCGACTGGGTCGTAGCTCAGAAACGATCATGTCCAAGTCGGAGTGAATAGTAGTTGATTGCCCGCGGTGTGGTAAGGCAGGTCGAATGATGACCATGTTCGGGACTCTCGTCCAGAGGCTCACCTCGCCGGTGACCTCGCCGACGAGTCCACGACGACGTTTCAAATCGCCGTCGCGATGGGAAGTGCAGAGCGATCCGGAAGACGACCCGGCTGCGCCGGTCCGGAAGTCAAGGGCTAAGCATTTGCTGGATAAACGCAAGAGCAAGAGCAGGGCGCGCGCTTTGAACGTGCAAGCTGAACAAGTGCAGATATGCAACTCCGGATGGCACGACGCCTCGTTTCCGCCACTCCGGGGTACCAAAAGCCTCGGCCGGCTCGACGGCATGAAGGAGGTGAGTCTTTATGCATTTCGAATCTCCTCGTAATTTTCGTGTGCACGTATTTATTCGTGCCTCGAGCAATCGCGATTTCTCGGATTCGACGAACAGCAGCGTTTATTGCGTAACGAAATTAAGCAAGGTGGCGGTGCTGTCGAAATTCCCCGAGCGTGTCATCATCGAGTAAACCTGCGTAGCTTAATAGGCTCTTATATTTGTACGCGTATTTACTCCGTCGCGAAGTCGTACGTTTACTATTTAACAGCTTATACATTGCGTGTCGCCTGGAACAATGGCCAATGGTACGAACGAGTATGTAAGTTCCGAGTAGAGGAACCGCGAGGAATTGAAATCTAAACACCCATTCCATGTGCTCGAGAATGGTAGGGAGCACGGCGACAGACGCACGATATGGTAGGCGTGCTTTCTAAACCGTGGTTCGGCTTTATCGCAGATAACGTGCCAGTTCAGATTGAAAACAGGTTTCCCTAGTTTTCCGCGCCGAAACTGGTAACGAAACCGCAAACGACCCTCGCCACGGATCGAGGAGAATTAGGATATTAGGTTGCCGCTGGAATTAATTAGCCGGAATCGTGACGGCCACGGCGACGGCTGCTGCAGCAGTTGTTCTTCCGATATATTTTAATTAAGCCGCGATTAAACGTCACGGTGTACGTGCGGCAACCTGATTACATAATTGCATCGCGGCGTAATACCAGTTTTTAGACCGGTGTTTTTACTCCGGAGTGCACGCTTACACCGCGAGTTTTGCGTAATCCGCGCGCGTGGTTATGTAGTGCCTCTAAACATTAATGGGGTTTTATTTTCTGCTCGTCGAAATGCTGCGCCGCGGCCATTACCTTCATCGCATCCGCGGAACGCTCGTACCGACGTGTAACCGGAACACCGGATAGTAGAAGAAAAAAAAAAAAAAGAAAAAGAATCAACGAGCGAGCGGGATTTCTGATTCTCGGCTCGTGTTTACCTCGCCTGCGGAATAGGTTGAGCCTCGAACGGTAGCGTTACGTGGAATCGTTCGGCTGCTTGCAAAAACGAATATTTTCGTTCTTCTATGTGTACACACGCACGGTTGACATAGTTATCCGTGGCTACGATACTTGATTAGAAAGGGACGCTTTAAACTTGTTTTTTATTATCACAAATATGTTGTCTCTGAGTACGGCTGGCGAACTAGTCTCAGAGGTGATTGACCTCGAACGTCTTTCCCTGTTGTCTTAATTTGGAGCAAGATCGAGTATGGTACCTATTAGTTTTATATATATATTTTTTTTTTTTTATTGAGAACGATCGAAACTCGGTTTGTCGGTTCCTTTTGCACGAAACTGCAGGGCAATCGTAAAATCGCCAGCTTTCACCGAGTGTAGTACAACATGCTGGCGAACGTGTTCGCAACCCGAGTAAATTGTACTCTCTTCGATGCTGGACGAACAGCGGGGCACAATATCGTGGGTATATACGCAGCGGTGGTACACGTAGACGGGGCGGTTCGTTGCATAGTGGCCATTAAGTGTCGTCGTCGGCGTGGCGGTGCGGCGCGATTCGTAATTCGACGAAATTGCACGGTTTTAACGACTTGGTATTTGAACGGCGAACCATCAGCGATCTTTTGTGCGTTTCTCCATGCGGCGCCACGCATATAGACTGTACGCGAAACGGAGGAAGGCATTAAAGCCGGCCAGTAAAAACGTACGTTGCCGAATGTTCGTAATTCGACCGAAGGTGAACTCTTAACGAGGACGGGACATTATTCGCGTTCCTTTCAACCGCACGGCGGAGGGTGGCTGACGTTCGTCGACGGTGCCCCTTCAGACGCGAACCCTTTTATTTTATTTTCGTTGTTCTTTCGCGCGGACGCAAAAAAAGAAGGAAGACGAATCTCGCTGAACGCGCGGAGCATTGGGTAGCTCACCGTGATACGCAGCCCTTAACGACCGCTGCGCGTACCTCCCTTCCCTTTCGTCGGACGAAAGGGTGGGGCTCGAGAACGCGTTGTCGAGCTGCAGGTACCCAACCGTGGTCAGATAGGCATCTTACCTGCGCGCATCTAGTTAAGTCGCGACGCGCACAGCACCCAAAATCTCTCGACTTGCTTCTCCACCGCGAGGCACGGAGGAGACCTGATCGTCACCAACGCTATCGCCCTCTCGATCGGATAACGTGGACGAACGAAGGTGATGGTGCACGGTAGCCAAATATCCTTAACATCGACCGCGGAGAACGCTCGATTTTTTCGTGTTACCTCGTGCACACCCGTCCTCGGGGTCCCTGAACGGGTGGGGACCTTGAACCAGCTTCGAATCCAACTACGCATCCCATGTTAACGATAGCGAATTCGGCCTTTCTTGGACGAGCAGCGTGAATGGACTTGCTAGAGAAATTTTAGAATACTTGTGCGCTCCAAACGGGCGATAATAGGTATGCACCCCGTCTCCGTTCGTTTCCTTCGGGGATGTAACGAATATCGGAGAACGAATCGAGTACGTAGCGTAAGAAAATGTTAATGATAAAGAAACCGACAGCACTGTAGGATGACTAAAATTCCTGGTGGATTGGAAAGCTACCTTACGAGGAAGTCCATTGGCCCGCAGGCTTAGCAAGGCCCGGGTGTACATTCCGAAACTCTGAATCAAGCCTCGTTTTCGTTCCTCGATACTGGAGTGGAACGCGTATAAATAGTAGCGTCTCGTTACCAAGACCTCGTTTGCCTTTTGTTGTATTTATTGTTGGAACGATACTCTTACTCTAAGCCTCGCAATATTATATACGCATCGGTAACGCTGTTTTGTTGGTTGTTGTTGAAATCCAAAGAATATAACGACTCCCAAACACTCTGCGGGACGACTAACGATAGGCCCCATTAAATTCGAATGCATCATAGTCGGTGGGATTTGTCGAAACGCCGACTTGCACTTTTATTTACCAGAAATCCGTGTCGCTTTTTGTTCATGGAACGAGACAGTTCGCCACGGGTGTTCCCGCCATTGTCCGGACGAATTCGAAAAGACGAGGCAGAAAAAATGCTAATTATGAATATGAAAATCGCGACGGGGGTGTTCAGCCATTGGGTTTGTTCTTTACGACGGAGACCACGCGCGGGATATCTCTGCAGTTGCTCTAATCTTTTCTTTTTTTTTTTGTTGTATTATCTCCCGTGTCCACGGGATCGAAGGTGTTATGACATCCCGAACATTCTCAAGCCAGCAGATTTCGTAGAAAAACAAGTCTTGCCGATGTTAAAAAAAAAAATTCGGGGGCTCTCGAAGCGTTCTGACCGTGACATTCTTTGATCGTCCTTGATCCTTCCTAGAAGATGTTAGATCCTTCGTTTAGAACATCGCTCCGATAGAACGAGTTCGAATGAACGAAGGCGAGGGAAATGAATCGTATTCGTTGCAAATAGGAATGGGAAAAGCGCAGAGGGCAGGAAGTTTTGACACGTTCGATTGTTATCCTAATTATCCGTGCTCTTTGCCTTCGTTGCAATTAACGGGCAGAGAGATCGTTGCGATACCTGGTGAGATAGAAAGGGCAGGAACCATTGAATGCCCTTAACATAGTTGTTTGAAAGCGTTCCATTCGCGAGCAGCTTTTCGCACGGCGCGGCGTTTCCCTCGGCCGTTTAATTGCATCTTAGTTGCAGTTTGATCGACGAAGGAACGCCGTAATGGTTGCGCGCAACCCCCGTGTTGTATGAATGATTAAACGAGCCGTGACATTAGTCGCGTTATCAGAATGTAAACACAGCGTGGAAAACGTGCGGTGGTTTCCCAACGCGATACGTGCAACGCCAGTTCGATTCGGCCATTGGTACATTTTATTAGAATTAATACGCCTACCAGCGTTTGAAACGGAAACGTCATGGTACGGAGTTTTAATTACCCGACGCTTAAGTGGAAATGAAGAGGATGCATTATAAATGCGTGACGTGTCAGTGTTCGCTTATTCATTGCATTTTTCTATTTTTTCTTCTTTTTTTTTCTTCTTTTCCCTGCCGTGTTTTCGTTATACAGTTTTCAGTTTTTCTTCCACTCTCGCGACTGTAACGGAATGTGGCGAATGAAATATCAAAGGCAACGAATCGCCTCGTTACACCCGACTATTAGGGCGTGCACGAATTTACCGGCCCAAGACTATCTTCCGTTCACGGCGAGATCGTTTCGTTAACGAAGGTAATCGTCGCCACGAGGACAAGCCTGCGGAGCGAGAAAAAAAAAAGAAAGCTTTCGCGGTCGGCATCCGCGCAACCACCACGGTGCAGCGGGATCGTTAACTGTCAGGGTAATGTAACCGCGGTAATGATCGCAATTAAATTTGTGGCATTTCTCCCCTTCGACTCTAATTCTCCTCCTCTGTCATGCTGTCCGGCTGGTATTTCGTTGAAGGTACTATACGCGGTTAAGGAAACACGGCGAAGTTCCGTTTCTTTTTCTCTAACCGCAGTCCAATTATTCGAAATAATTAATAGGTGGTGTCCACCGGACGAAGCTTTATACTTTACGAGCGTCTTCGTTAAATTTGTTTGCCTTGTCGATTAGCTTTCCCATTATTTTTCCAACGATCGTTGTCGTTCCAGTGAATGGTCCCTTAAATGCCGGCGATCGAACGGAAACGATGCAGCCGCAATCGCATTGTAAGGGTTAGAAAACGAAAACGGTTTTACGACGTACTCGGAGAATCCACGAGAAATGTCGCCGTCCCAATTATAGCCAGATTTAGTGCGTTCGATAAAGTCAGCCAGCAGCGTTTTCTCCTTTTCCCCGTCTAAATGGGATTCCCGTGGATAGCAGTCGGTCAGTCGGCCTCGTGTTCCGTCTTCGCCCCGTCAATACCGAGCCCTTCGACTTTCATTTAGAACACGCTTTCATTCACAATCAGTCCCCGGACTTTCGTTTCATCTGCGCCTAAGGTTCCTCGCGCCGAGGAATCTTCATTCATTCCCGGCTCACGACAAAGGCTTGCGCAACTCCGCTGTATTCAAGTTTATCGAACTTTCTCCGCTAATGCTCGCGTTGGATTAAGAAATAACGCGGTATCGATGGACGGGTGGGCGTTTTGTATGGTAATTAGCCGACACGCAAACGCGCACGTCCGTTGGAAGATAGAACATCATAGAGCATTCTTCCATTACGGAATCAGATGGTATCTGTCCGAGGTGTGCTCCCATAGTTCAATTTTCTAGCCTCTCACAGGTTTCGTGCGAAAATGCGCACCTCGTAATCACGCCACGTTTCCCTCGAAAAGCCTCGTGTGCCATGCGCAACGCGAAGAAAGGTAGAGGAGAACGAACGGAAGTCGACGTCTATCGTTAGCGGAGTATCTGTTGCGCTCTGCGAAACGTTCGCCAGCAATTGATCGATTCTTTAGTCGCGGCGCGCTTGAATATTTATTCGCGCGATCGAGTCGAATTGTCTGCACCGACATTAATACATCTATTGTTGTTGCGGCGAGAACGCTCCTGGATTTCTATTGCGCGTTACAATTCCCAGAATAAGATCGCTCGACCCGACACAATTCAATTTGACCCATTAATGTTAACTTGATTGCTGGCCAAATGGAGCGTCTAATTGGCCCGCGGGATCTAGTTAAAACCGTTTACCAGAACGCGGTTTCTCGTTGAGCGAATTATTGGCCCCAGGTGCTTTCTCCTTCTAAATTGGGAGAACAATAAGCGGCCCGATGGAGGGGTCAGTAACTGCGTTACGAAAAAAGGGAAGAAGGAAACGAGTGCTGCCTATTATATAGTTCCATTCTGGACTTCTATAGTTCCAACTGTAGTGCAGTGAAAACGAGGTCTTAACGACCTCGACATTAAGTCGCCTCGTCGTGCCCTCCCCTTTCGCTTCCCTCTCGTTGTTCTAGCATGATTGTCGGCGGTGTCAAAGATCCCTGACCCGGCGAACAGGAGGTTCGGGTTAAATGGAGAATTAACGTCGAGCGACGGCTTAAAACGAGCCCTATAACCGTTTGGAAGAAACGAGAAAGCCAGAAGGAGAAATGGTCAAGGGGAACCGAGATTGCGAGTTATTATCGCGTCTATCTCTTATTATAGCGATCCCCTCAAAGTCGAACCACATCGCAGGATTTCTGTCGTTTCACTTTTAAATTCTCACCGGGGCAGCTACTTTCGAGGTTTCGTTGCTCCTATTAATCCTCTAACCAGGGTCAGCGAGAGAGTGGCCTCGCGCGTCAACCGTGCCAATTCGAAATTACTAATTCTAGTCGGAGGATCGTCGAGGTAATTGACAATTATCCGCAACGTGCGTTCTCTCCGCGGTTGATTCAGTCGGTCATAAGCGTGGTTGACTCCCGTAAAATGTGCTCTCAATTAATGGGGAATTGCTCCCGCGCGGAATTAACGTCTCCGCCTTCTCTCGTCTGTCCCATCGTTCCTTCTCCACTCAGGTTCCCCCAGTTCCACGCCACTCGGTGACACGTCTGCCGACACGGCGGGTCCGGTGAAATATTTTTCCTCGATAATCGGCGAGAACCCGGGGATCGTCGACACGATCGTTTATCGCTGGAAAGTCGGGCGCGCGTACGCGTATAACTTAATTAACGCTTCGTTCCGATGTCCCGCGAGGCGGAGCGACATTTTGTCCTTTCCAACGTCAGAGCAGATTAGTCGGTGTTTCGCGAAGTATTATTTTCGCCCGGCTCGGGTCGTTCGACGTGCACACTCGGCGAAATTACAGGCCGCGAGCGTTCACGGTACGTATGCATCTCGAATACCGTTACACCTGGCCGGCGTTGTGCATGCACACGCGAAATCCTCGGATGACGACTCCCGCAGTCCGTAGAATCGTTTCTCGTGCTCCTTTAATCGTATCGCGGTGGACCATTGTTTCGCAGTTCCGAGAAAAATACGAAGGCAAACGAACGAGGAACGATACCTCGACTCCCTGATCGCGATCTTCCCGGCCGAACACACGTTTCGTGCGTGCTCGGTATGGATCGGACATTTGTACGTGCGCTATCTCGATTGTCCGGGGAGGCGCGATTAAATCATCGCCGGCGAAAATCGCGGATCGACGTTTCACTTTGCTGTTGCCCCCGGGGCCGGGGGGGGGGGGTGGGGGGGGGAGTGGTCGAGTTCTGAATGCGATACGAGGCGGCTTACTCATGGGGTTATTATTCGCGGTATCGATTTTGCCGCATTCCCTTCGCTGTCTGTTATTATCTGGCGGCTTGTCCACCGACAACGTGTGTTTATTAATTACGATGATTACACAAACGTTATCCATATTTCATACAAGCATGTATCATGGTTTAGACATGGCCAACGGCTCTCTGCCGTTCTTTTTTCTCCTCTGTCCCGTTAACAATAATAATCGTGCGAGTAATGATGATATTCCTGTTGCGCAGGTACCGCCAAGTGTTCATTACGCTTTGCGGTTTTCGCGTAGCCGAATAGGTAATCCTGGCGCGCCATCGCCTCTCCGCACGTCGATGCTCAAGCATTCGAAATATCGTTGATTGGTAGCAACCACCGCGAGGGGAACGCGAACGGCTCGGATGTAAATCCTCGAAGGATGCGTGGCGTGATACGCATCGGGCGAGCGATCGCGCCATTAAGAAGGCCGATCGAATGCGGCCGATTAAAGAGCCCGGATAGATTCAGGCGCAGCTGGGCTACGCGAAACGCGATTTTAGACCCTGTGTACTTTATTGACTATTAGTTTGATTTGCGGTAAGTGGCTCGTTACGCAATGAATGCCATCGATTTCTGCCCCGGGTGCACACTCGACCGAGCAGCCGCAGCGTGCCGCGATAAAATCGATCGATATCTCGATCTCGTACGGTTGCCCAAGAGCGTATTAGCGGGGATCTAGTCGCCCCTCTTCCGTCTATACCCCCTTTGATACAGCCGATCGAGATCCCCGATCGCACCGCGGGACATGCTTAATTCGAATTACGCTAATTGACGAGATACGACCGTCGTACCTTTATTCTCTATCCCTCTCCTGCAGTTGTGCACCGCACGGGGCGTGCGCTGCAAGCTCGTGCGCACCGGAAACGGCAAATGAAGTCCTCGTTGGCTTTAATTCTATCGGGCGGATTAGATATCGGAGCTGTAGGTATCTTACGTGTACGCATGGCCGCGGGATGGCTACGCCTCGCGTTAATCCGCTTTGGATTTTCATTCTTTATTGCGCTACACGTTGCGGCGATGCGAGAAACGCGCAGTTAGACAAGCGCGAGCTTTACTTTCTTGGCATCGGGGTTGGTAGGTGCATATTTCTATTTCTGTTTCCATTTCTATTCTCGCCGTCGTTAATGCGGATCGTTATCTGGAATCGATGGGTCAGTGACGCGATCGCGAAGACGGTGGCGTTCCACCGGTGCAGACAGGACCTTGTTCCGTGCAGAATACGGCCCTCGGGAATGCCGAAGGTTCCGGTTCTGATTCATTGTCGCGTCATATATCTAGACGCCGGTGCCTCCGACTCTGTTGCGTGGGCAGGCACGCAACGCAGACGCGTGCAACTTGACCGGCCGATACATATTTGCAGGCTGAATACTCGAGAAAGAGAAAGCTGTGGGTGGTGGAGGATAGGGGGAAAAGAAAGGGACGCGAGATGGGACACGAAGGAAGAGACGGGAAGAGCCGGCAAAGAGAAGTAACGAGCATGCCTATCCACGCCATTCATATTTCCTGGAACACAAGCCTCCTCCTTGCAGCACTGGCCATTTCATTTAACGCGTTACGACCGATACGTTATCGTCCCTCTCGCGTCGATCTTTTTGCGCCTTTTTCGTCGCTGCTTCGGAGAGATACGATCGAAAAGGACGGTGGCTCCTTTTTGCCAGCCTGTTTCTTCTCCTTCTTCCTCCCCATCTTCGAGATTTCTTCGCTTCCGCCACGGTGTGTTTCGTTTGTGCCATTCTTGCTTCTTCTTTTCCACGATTTCTAATCCCTGCTTCGAATCGACTTACTTTAATGCAGAGTTTTTACTATGTACCGAGGTACACGATTTCAGGATTCCCTTTGCCAATTATTCGTACGCCCCGGTAATAATTTTAATCGGAGTTCCGCGCCTCGTTTCATTTCCAGCGAAAAACGTCGATATCGGCCACTAGATTTGAGATACCTGTAGCATTTTCATCCCTGCCTAATTAGCAGAGGAATAAAACTATTTCAGCATCGCGTAACATTTAATTCATTTAGCTCGGCAAATAATTTCAAATTCGGGTGAATAAACCTCGAGATTGGGTATCTGGATATCTGTGAATCCTAGTACCAGTAAGAGCCCTACACCAAACTTATTAGATTATCTTATCGCGAGCAAAGTCAAGCGTTTCAATTTACATACATTTCAATGCGCATCGTGATAGCACCAACAAGTTGCAACGTAGCGCAGTTGGCGAAAGATTAAGCACGCATTCTTGATGGAACGCGATGACTAGTCCCATCGCAATGCCTCTCCGTTTAGGCTTCTTCTTCGTTCTTCCCTGGGCATATGCTCATTTGCGGCACACCCTGCTCGCGTCGCGTTACAAGCGTCGTTCCAGTCACGCATGTCGAAATCAACCGTAGACGATTCCCCGCCATTGTTTGCAGACACCTACGGGCAACCAGGTATTCACCTTTCGCGTTCGACCACGACACTTACGCGCATCCTCTAGGCTCGTTCAGCCTTATCCAGATGAGCCAGATGATCCGATCGTTAACGAGACCAAGCATCTCGATCGACCGATCGATAATGCGTACGGTGGTTGCACGAGCGTCGCTTCTCATCTTAATCGAGCGCGCGATACAGAAGTAAATTTCGGGCGTTGTCGAGGTTGCGGGACGCTGTCTCGTAAAAAAAAAAGTTTCTACGATCAAGCTCGCCGTGAATTGAGAGATAAGTTACTGGTCAACGTAGAATCGAAAATAACGTTGCCGAATAATTTCCTCGTGCCCCCCCTCCAGAACTGCTCAGCGGTACACGGAGTTTCACTTGGTTCCCAGAAAGAGTCGCTTAGTCAATTCCACCGCGAGCATCCTTCCCGTCTTCTGCCGAACCCGACTTTTACCAGTTCCCAAATTACCTTCCGAACACCGTACTCTCCGATCCACTCCGTTCTCGACATAATTTCCAGTTCGCTACCAGAGAGCCACCGGATCGACCAGGAATGCCGAAACCAGAATCCCACGATAAAAATTCTCAGCCGCCACCCGATCGTGATCCTTTTTACGTGACCGGCGAAAGCGACGGCGTACGAAATTCAGTTTTCTTTTCGCAGAAAATTGCTGGGATCCGGCTCGACGAAGGACAGGGCCCGACACTGGTCGAACAGTAACGCCCGTTATCGCTATTATTACATCGGACACGTGCCGATCGCCGAGTACGAATAATCCGGCACGGTGAATCGCGTTTGCTCGCGCACGATCACTTGTGTGCACGCGTCGCCAACGAGTACAAGTGCTCTACCACGCGTGTACGGAGCGTGTTGCACGAGTAAGTCGCATAGCAGCACGCTGCACCCACCCGCTGGCTCGAGTACCGATCGATGATCCATCGATCGCGCGAACGATCCACCGCGGGTAGTCCCCGAGCAATATCGCCGCGAGATTTATCTCCGGACATGCTCCCTCGGTCAGCATCCGTGTACACCGTCGGCGTTGTCGGCTCTTGTATGTACGTACACGACACCGGGCGTGTGCACACCGTAGGACGGTGTAGGTGAACAGAGGATCACGGCGAGACTGCCTTTATATTCCGCGTTAGCGACCATCGAAATTGTAACGTCGAGCGTTACGATGTTTGCTCGAGTGGACCTCGATATCGATGCCAAGTATCGGGGCAAGGTACCTAACCGCCGACCACGGCTCCACGTTGCATCGTTGCTGCACGATTCTCTACGATTCTATTTATGATCTCGTATACGATCGTATATACGATTCAGGTGAGCTTTCTCCGTACGCCCTCGACTCCTCGTTCTTTTGGTCTCGGTAAATCCGTTCACTCGTAAACTGATTTGTATGAAATATGCGCTTTTGTGCGCACGAGCTCTCTGTTGCTGGCTCGCTTTGATACGCGCCGGATAAACGGGCACGCACTCGCGCGCCTCTCGCCGAGTCTAGAATATGAGAGGAATGATTTAAGCGCTCTCTGGCGTGCACCGTTATACGTCAGAATTCTTCGTTATTTCCTACGGAATCTTTCTTTCGATCCGTTCGAGCCGTCCACCTTTTCACGTTCAACGATTATATAGCGCTATTGTCGCGGCCGATTAAAACTTTTGTTACGAACCGGGTCATCGTATTCGCAGAGCGAACCGACCGCGCCACAGTTTCCCTGCTTGGCGCAAGATTTAGTCGACAGGTGCGAAGATCGCGCGGCCAGGCCAATAAAGTGCATTCTCGGCGACTCGCGAGAGGACGAGTCGCCTCGTAACTCCATTACTTATGCATTCGTGCGGCTGGCACGGCGAACCTTCTCCCTCCCTCTCTACCTTATTCTCTCTCGCTACCCCATAATCTACGGTGCACAATGTCGCCTGATTATGGCCGGGCCGA
This sequence comes from Nomada fucata, assembly GCA_948146005.1. NCBI lineage: Eukaryota > Metazoa > Arthropoda > Insecta > Hymenoptera > Apidae > Nomada > Nomada fucata. Next base: position 30,151,489 of record OX411276.1, read on the forward strand.
TATTCCGTTGATTCGGGCGGGTCAAACCTACGCGCGTTATTCAAATATTAAGCCAGCTCTCGGCACACGCGCGTTCCACGGTGGACGGTTGTATTCTGTCTGTTGCAAAAACGACCAGCGAGAGTCGAACGCGGGATCGAGGATTCGCTGAACTCTGACTCGATGGGTCGATGAACTCTCTTTGGAAAAAGTTCGTCCACGGACGATAAAATACGTCCCTGCGTATTAATAGATTCTTCTTATTAATTCAGCCTCGGATCTATCATTCGGTCAGGTGACATTTTCCTTGTACCGCGATCGGTAATTTCGAGAAGTACCGTTTCCAGGTTGCGGGTTATATTATCCGGTGAACGGCCAGTGAATCGATAGGAAACGTTAAACAGGAACACCTATTCGATTGTTAGCTTAACGGGGCTTAAGACACTTCTGATCGGTCCACGGGAATTCTTCCATAGCGAGTACGAATCTCCGGTGGATTTGCATCACAATGCCAAATCAAGGTACGGGAGGGGGCCACGGTGGTGAAACACGTTCCGAGAAAAGAGGCTTGGTACCTCTGAGGATGCGTACATACTTAAGTACCCTCGATACACGCACCAAAAGGGTTGCTCCCTTCTTTCTTTCTCCGCCTCTAATTCCTCGATGAACCGTATATTCATGACGCGCCGTTTACACTATCCTCCGGTCGCGATTTATGTGCATACCTCTTCGCCGCCATCCCGGAGGATCCTCGACCCTTCTTTACCTTCCAGCAATTTTGGTTACGAGCGTCGCCCGATAGACCGAAATTTCTTGCTGCCCCCGCTTTAATTGTTTCCGTCGTCGACTGTCGGCCAATTCGTCGCGATAGCCTACGCTTTTCTAGGCCACGCCAATTTTCACATTCGTTTCGGTCGTCGTTTCCGCTGATCGGGTTTAGTATCGACGACGCGACCTGGATTCGAGCACACGAGCAGCCAGACGCTAGGCGACCTATTAAACGATCGTGTACCGATTCCACTCGGAACCGCCTTGTCCTTGGACGAGAATTTCACGGCACCGTTCGTTTGCGCAATTCCGCCGCACCTTCGCTTTTTTTTTTTTCATATCGACCTGCACCTGTGCCCGGCTTTACAATGAATCGTGAGAGGCTGTCTCCAATCATGTACCGTTCTAATACTGTCAAAAGTGTAATTGAGACATGCCATCTCGGAGCAGGCGAAGTCTGGCTTTCAGTAGCGCTCCGTTGGAAATGTTAATAATTAAACTCCTCTATAATTAGCCTAGCACGCTGCCGACGATACGATTAAACTCCCGTCCGATTACTTTCAAATGAAAGGAAATTCGTAGAGAATTCTCTGCCGCTACGATTGAACTCGCTCGTGCATTGTTCTCTAATGGAAACCACCTCGTTGCACTTCTCGAACCTACGGTTAAATTTCCATATGATTATTTACGCGCCATGGGCTTCCCCTTTTCTCGCAATCAATCTCCGTGAATACTCGCTCTTGCTTCGATTAATCGTCAACGATCCTTGCTCTGCAGAATATACGAACACGGTTGAAATCGTCGCGACGTGCACATGCGAATTCAGCATCCCTTGTATTCCCATGCTCGCGGGAGAAATCCCTCGACTGGAACCCTCGGGACTCTGGAGCGTTTTTATTTCGTACAAGGGTCGCTCGCACGTTTCCCGATTTGTATGGAGGAGGGCTGGAAAGCCCGCAGCAGCTGTTGCTCGCTAGAACGTGACGAGACACGTCGGCTCCCGTGACGGACGTTAAAAAATAGGGGCTCATTGTACCTGGCGCGTACACGTCTGACGCCGTGAATCCGCTCTCGCATCGATTTCACGGGGCCCTCTGTACAGTGCGTCTCTTAAGAACTTACGGGGACCAGAGACAAGGGAGGAGAAGGCCAAGGCGCCACTGCCACGGTCGGTCGTTCAATTTTCCATTAAGACGTCCGGCTCGTTACGCGTTGACGTGTTTTCTTGATTCGTGTCGCTCGCGGACCACCATCGGTCTCGACGCTCAATGTATGTATACATAGCGGGTAATTAGTCTGCGACGATGACGTAATTGCGAAACGATGCACCATAGAGAATGGGTTCGAAGGTATTTTCACCTTCGACTCGGACAGGAGAGCGTTGAACGTGAAATCGTTGGGAAACGTGACGCTCTGAAGGGGCGACGAATCGGAGGACAAAAAGAGGACGACATTCTGATTCTTTTGTGTTTAAAGGGAAACATTTTAACAGAAAAGTCGAAAGAATCAACTTGAACTTCAAAGCGTCGCCATTTGTTTAAACAATGCGAAAGTAGAAAATGGAATTGACGTTAGATTATAATTACGGGAAGGAATTACACGGTAGAGGCAACGGGACAAGAAACAGCTACTTTGCATTCCCCCGTGTAACTCCGGATTGTTTCGTTTCTATGACTGAAAAGGTACGTAGAAAGACACCGGGGGACACGCCTTTTGTCCGAGCAACGGTAATTGCTTCTTTCTTCTACGCCTGCCGTGTGTATACCAGGTACGACAAGAAAACTGTCGTCGACGTATAAAATATGCGGGCGACCGAATTGTTTTAACAAATTCGATTCAGAATAAAAGCATCGGTAACCACGCGGTGTCTTCAGCGATGAAACAGATTACGTCGATAGAAGATGCAAGAATGCCCTCGCTGTTTGACACGGCACTTTCCCTTTCATACCTCGCGGGCGACGCGTTTCTCTCCGTCTCGACAAAAGCTCAATGCCTCGAAATTTACCGAGCAGAACGAGGTAGCGAGCAGTTTCGTAGGGAACGTTCCAACAAAAGCAAAGGTAAAGGAGATAGAGGGAGTGGGAGAGAGAGAGAGAGGTAGGGGGGTGAGGTAGGGGGAGAGCGAACCGGAAGGAGCCATCCAACAGGATGCGAGTACGTCCTTTCGGCATTGTGCGTTGCACCGGAACTGTGGGAAAACTTCCACAGGCCACAGAGAGCCGGGTACTAGCGTTAATTCGCGAGAGTTGCACGCGAGTCGCGAGTTTTATAAATAGTTCGTCGAGGCGGACGCGAAAATTGCGACTCGAGTCGACCGCGTTCCGGATGCTAATTAATTAGCTGGCTCTTTGCCTCTCCCGATAGCGATGGGTTCTCTGTAGCCGCGTTCGAGTCAGATCGAAGCCTCGTTATAGGTGTGCACAGGTGTGCCGGTGGATACGCCGGCTTAATTGCGCGATTAAACGTTCTCGATAGGATCGCGAATGAATCCTTTGAGCACGCCCAACGGCCGCTCTCCGGAGAACGCGGTCCCGCGAGCCACGCGAACGTCGCGTCGTTCGATCGGTCGATCGAATCGTAGGAAGTTCGATTCCATACACGGCTGATTGTACGGCGTGGAAACGAGCAGGTAACTTTCGCTTGTAAAACAGTGCGCGACGTTGCGTCGACACGGTCGGGGGAACACCTATTGCGTGAAAACGACAATGCTCTATCCATCGGTAACTCCCGTGCGAAACTGTGCTGTGTTTCCCTTCCTCGTGAATATTTTCGAAGCCGATCTCGAGGCTCCTCCGTTGCCCCCGGGGTATACTTTGTTCTTTTATAAATTATAACGAAGCAAACCCGTACACGAATGAGAATCACGAGATTCGTACGTAACGTCTTTCGTACGGCGAGTGGAAATTAGTCGACCGTGTTGAACGCCAGCACGGAGTATTCTAGCATTTATGGGACACTTGCTGTAACAGGCTTATCCCGATGCACGTTTCAGGCTTATCGATCTTCGGCAACCGGGGACGTATAAATCATGGAGGTGCCTAGAGGTCGCAGCGACAAATTCATTCGATTAGAAGGGAACGTTAATTAGCTTAGGCTGGCGGGACACGGGGAGACGCGATATCCTGTCATGTTGCGTCGTTTCGCAGTCCGTTATGGGAAATCCTGACGTGGATCGAGCGGCGGGGAAAATATGGTAGCCAGTTGACCGGATGTTAATCCTGGGCGAGTTGAATCCGAGTCTCACACGGATCTTCGGCTCCGGCTCCAGAGATCGAGTCGATTTCTTCGGTCCAAAAGAGTCGAGGTTCGATACTCCGGTTAGATACGTGACCAACGTACACGTATCGGCATTTATCGATTTCCACGCGAGATCGCGAGAGGCAGGACGTTGATCGAAGTCTTTAGAAACTCCCTTGCCTTTCTGCGAGAGCGAGTGTCTCGAGTAGGTAGGGCGTGCTCGCGTATATACGAACTGTCCGCGACTCGAAGAAGGAACGATTCTCGCGGATCTAACCTGTTCCATGGAGCAGCCGAGGCAGACGAATCGGTTTCGATACGCGTTTCTTCTCTTTCTTTTTTCCACTCTCTCTCGTTTCCTCGCTCCGGCCGCTTTCATCCCCTACCGTAGTTATATCCAGCGATATTTCTCTGGCCGTTTCCACGAACTTCTTTCCCGCGAACGGGTAAAACGGGTAAAACGGGAGGCTCGAGGGTTTGCCTGAAAAAGGAATAAATTTCCAGCCGCGAGAGAGAAATGGCCGCGTCTCAGTCGCGTTTATTCAGCGGAATCTACGATCCACGAGGAAGAGTAGGAGGTAAAGATACACGGTACAGACGGCGAATCTCCCCCTCCCCCCCCGGTGGATCCTTGTACTCGGTCCGTATGCTTGCATTTTATTCGATCTGCCCGACGGAGTCTTCCTCGTTGGTCGGGGCACGGGCGCATCGATCGGCTTTTAAAGGGAATATCGACGTCGAGGAGTTGTCACGAGGCTCGCGCTCCGTCGAAAGACGAACGAGCGAACGGACCCCTGCCTTGGCGCGTGGTTTTAACCGGTAACGCGCCTCCACCGACCGGACACCGCTCCGTGGCGAAGAAATATTTCAATGGTTGCGTCATGGAGTACCGTTAAAGCGGGGTGGCTGGTGATCGGTGATTTTTCGTGAATCTCAGACTCCTTCGGGCCGGTCGGAAATTTCGCACCCAGGTCACGGCGCCACGATGGCATCTGGCCGGTCGCGATTCAGACCGGTCGAGAAAAAAAAAAAAACAAAGACAGAGTCCGGCCACGTACCGCTTCTCCTCTCTCGTTAATTAGTTGCCCTCGCGAATACTATTACCCACGTGAGCGGACGATCAATTATTTCGTCAGTCTCTTGATTAGTCGGCCCGGACAGTCCACGTGTCACGTTTGGGCAGAAACGATCGTAGATGGACATTCTAATTAACGACCGTTTCAATTCGGAATAAGTTGCATATTTATTGCCGGTATCGTTGAATAGGCGAGGAGGCAGCATTGATAGATTGGCCAGGCTCAAAAAATTAATTGGACAGGTGACCCGGAGGGACTAAAAAAGTTCTCTCCTTTTTACGCAAGTTTGCGCAACATTTTGTCCGCGAACGTATTATTAAACACAGAAGCTTGACAGCCGGGGACTCGCGTAGAAATGGGGAATCGATTTCTCTTGAATATTCTACCGAATTCTTCGCCGAACTATCCGTGTACAGGACGACCCTCGGCACGGTCGGACAATCAGTTTCGTTAAAAATGTGCTGCCCCGACGAGATTATGCGTCCGCGATTCCCAGCAGGCGTACCATTTCGTTTTTCTTCTGTTTCCGCTCCAGATACAGGCAACCAGGCCGTATAACTCGCCTGCGCCGATTATGGCAGGACGGGCTTTTGCGCGAGGCTCGTTACGCCGGACCTCTTGCACTCGCTCGAAGACCGTCTTTATGATCGTACGCAGTGCATGGCGAACGGTAGGCCTATTTCGAACTCCACTTCCGCGCTAGAAAACATTCTGTCATTCAACCTGCCGACCGGGTACTCCTCCCTCTCAATCCGAAACTCTTTGTCCAAGAGTCTTTGGCGTTTCGTGTTTCCTTTCTGACCGCTGCTTTCACGAATTTCCACACCGCGGGCCGGCACGAACCAGAATCGAGAAACGAGAATCAAATTGTTGGAAGCGAGGGATGTCAATATTGTCTGCGGAATAAAAGCACGAACAGCAAACGTTCGGGTAGAATAGAATATTTCGGGGAAAAGTGTTGAACCCGCGTTCCTTCCGCCAGATTTTCGTCCAGCACTGTTCGATCCATTTCGTATCCTCTCGTGCGTTAGTTGCTACGGTGCATCGATGATTAAGACACCGTGCAGGATCGTCCGTGTCGCTTGAAGTAGACGAAGCTGTAACGAAAGGGGGTGGTGGGCATGAAAAAAATCGCATTAATCCTTTAGAAGGGCCCGGTTGACGGGGCATCGTGCGGCAAGGGGGCTCGCATTACGGACGTAATAATGCAGGATAAAAACGTCGAATTACCGTGGTCGCTGTTGTGGCACAGTAACACGAGATCCCCATGGAAATCTTGATACACCCACGTCCGTGTAAAACGTATTTCGCGGTGCGCTATTTACATAACGCAGTTACGTACCGCGGATTCGTATTATACGTTCCCAGCTTCCAGGCCGGTGCGTGTATATTGCGTGTCATTTGCGCACGCGGAGAGAATCGCGGCGCGCTCGAACACGTGTCCGACACGAGTCCCTTCTTCTTCTCCCTCGTTCTGTATACCGAGATGAATATCGCGACCCGGGGAGATTTAATTGAAACGTTCCCGCGACATTTTCGACCGACGAGCGACGAGCCGATTAAACGCTCCTACCCCCGGTACGTATATAAATACGCGTCGCATGTTCTCCTCGAGGAAGACTTACGTCGGATACGCGAAGGCTCCCCGGTGAACATTTATTTTCATGTAACACAAATGTATGTAAAAAAAAAATTGCATCGATGTTTCAGTCCCACCTGTACGCCTCGCTAAAATTAACGTCACGCTAGGCCTGGGTTACGCTAGTACCCGTCACGCCAGGTCCAACTATATCTGACCAGGTTATTTTAGGGCCGCTACTATATTTAGCTTAGCTGGTCGAACAATATTTGATACGACGAACGGTCGAGATTCTTGGTTACGTCAGTCTTCCCCTTGGGTTATGATAATCATTGGTATAATAAGTATATCGTCGAGTCCCCTCGGTTCACCCTTGCCGTGGGGACACGCAGCGATTTCCCTGCAAGATTTTCCGGATGCACGTCCCTTCCGCTCACACGCGTTCCACCTCGTGTTGCGTTAACCCCTTCGTTCGAGTTCGCGCACCTGTTGCACCTTCGAAGTTTCTTCGCACTTTTTCCATAGTAGCTCGACGGTACGTTGATACGGTCGTCCTTTCGTATAAATAGAGTTCCTGCGTACACTCTGGCGCACGGAAATAACTATTGCACGGCAGCACGAGAAACTGATCGAAAGCGGCGGACAGCAATAGGACGAAGCACCGGAGTCGCGTAACCCGGTTACAAATTACCGCATCGCGTGTTTCTCCGCGCGGTACCCCTGCCTCTATATTTTCTTTCTTCCGTACCTCGTTAGCCGAGCCCTTTTTTCTCCATTCGCGTGCAAACGCTAAGAACTTCGATCGAATCCGTCCTTAAGGGCAGTCTTCTCCGCGGGAGCGAACTTCCTCGAGGAAATCGCAAAGGCGTCCAGCGGCACAGAGGCACCGCATCAGCGGTGGCGAGTACGCGAATGAAAAGTAGCGTGCAGAATCGGCCGTTTATAGTCACCCGTTTGCCCAGTCCCTGTCGAATCGATTGGACTTGTGGGGACGTATTCGAGCAGCCTAATGACCACCGTAGACTCTCGAGTGGTATTCGCGCGACCGTAGTCGCAGGACACATCCGTCGCTGCTGCAATTCCCCGTCAGTCGGGCGGTTTTGAACATCGAGCGACGTTCGGTGCGTAAACACGATCGATCTTTCAGCGTCGCTATTATGTTACCATTCTACCATCGAAGCGTCGCGGTCGTTGGCCGTTGACAAATAATGGCCGGCGTCGGGACGCTCGATTCTTCGTCGCATAGGCGATCCGTAGGCAAACGTTCCGTCCCTCCGGCCGTTTTCCTTCTTCTTTTCTTTCTCCGTGGTGCCCGTTGCACCGTTACATTCTACGTGATCCCGTCGCGTCCAGCTGTCGGAAGGCTGTGCAGGTGCGCGACGCGAGGTAACGCTCGCACTCCGAATCGAGCGGAGCGTAGTCCAGAAACGAGACGAAAAGAAAAGTGGAACGAAGTGCCGCGCGAAACGAAAAACCTCCATCAGAATCACCCCCCCTCCCATTATTCCCTGTCCTTCACCTTTTCGCCGCGCATCGATCCGCGAATCTCCTTCCGTTCTCCCATCGTTCACTTCGCAACTCGTTGCCGTGTCGCGACTCTTCGCTTCCACGCTTTACTCCAAAGACCAGGATCCTCTCTTTCCTCTTCGTCTCTGTCACCGGTCGCCGCGCGCGATGCGGCTGCGACCGATCTATGACCGATCTTTGATCAGCGGATACCCGCAGCGATGAATCTCGCGTCGCTGCTCCCCGACGCCGACGAGGGCTCCTCGCGATCTTCCTGCGAGCGCGTTGCTCGAAGGGAAGGGCGAGTCTAGATATGTTCGAAGCGAGGGGAATAAAAGTAGCAAAGGTACTCTTACCGAATAGCGCTCGTAATACCCGACATCACGTGCACCACTTGCATGAGTTGGCGGAACTGGTTTATAGATGCCTGTCGATAGGTCTTGATCGAAGATCTAAATATATCGCGGGGATAAAAATCCCTCGGCAGACCACAAGCGCGAGGAGAATAAATGGCGGATAAGCCGGAAGAAGGGATGGATTGCGTTTGATATTCAAATGACGTCACCCGGTAGCATTCGTTCCTGTTAGACCGATCCCGAGCTCGCGTAACTCGTATCCGCGGTCGCTGGTCGATCGGTTATCGATCTCTCTCCCCCTCTGTCTTTATCTCTCTCCTACTCCCTGCTCGAGCACCACGGAGTCGGGAAACGCGGCCGAGTTGCTTTCTTCGCAGAGGCAACATCGTTGTGCATGATCTACCTACGCCATTCTACGGCCGCACGATTTATGAGTACAAGCAGATTAAGACGGCGGGGCGAGTTTTCAAGCGAACTGACCTTGACGCGCGCGAATGCACGGCGATTGTAGATCAATCGAGCGCGTTTTCTCCGCAAACGTACGATGGTTCGATTATTTTCAATTCCTCCAGCTTTCGATAAATCCTTTTTCATAATAGCTATCATGTTTTTTTTTCCCTCGCGTCTATTCGTTCCCTTGGAACGAAAGCAGCTAGCAGAGGCAACTGAGGTGAATCGGTGGATGCACGCGCGAGTCCTGTCGAATCCTCGACATCGGATCACGATAAATTCCCTTTATTCCGTTGGTCCGAGCGCACCGCCTCTCTCGTTCTCTGGTCGCTTCTCGCCTATTTCCAGTTCTCGCGCTATATCCGTCCTCCTGCCATTGAGGATAAGACTTTTTCTTCGCTGCCCTGGCCTGTGCTGTTCGCCTGGCCGGCTCTGGCTCCTGCCGGTTCTCTGAATGACTATGCCTCTCCTCTGCTCCGCGCAACATCGTTCTCTCTACCCACAGAGCACACCCCTTTCTACACGTTCACGCTTCCACGCGAAATGTAACGCGTTCGCGTTGATGTGTAGAAGCTTTCGCGTATATGGGAGCCAGGAGAACCTCCTTGGCAACCTTGATCCTTCGTTGTTCGTCGAACTTGCGCACCTGGTCCCGCGGTCGGGCATCTACGCTTAACTAGTTCACCGCGGACGGTATAGTTCAGATGTTGGGCAGAACAACGTACGATTCTTTTAACGTATATTGAAAGGAGAATCGGTGTTAGGAAATTGCTGTTCCAAGAGGTCGTTCCCACGGAGCTCATGCTGTACCCACTTGTCAAACAACAGTTGAAGATTTCTGTGGAAGCCAAACATTTCGCTTCCGAAGGGCAAACAATTTTCGCCCGACAGCCCGCAAGTTTTCTTTTCCGCGGTTCCCCCGCGTCTCGTCACGTTCTATAAATTCCTTCGTCCCGGTCCGCGCATAAAGGACTCCCCGCTACAGCTTTCGCCCCTTGGGGCGTTCAGCTTTTGAAATTCTCCACACTAGCGGGGCACGTTCCGATGAATCATTCCGATACATTTCTCTGGTCCCCGTCATGCTCGCAGCCCGTCAGACCACCAGACGCGATCATTGTACGCCGCTTTGTTCGCGATCTCGTTCGTTACCATTTTACCCAAGCGGTTGCGCCTATCTATTACGTCTTACAGATTGCCGTCCAATTTTTCCACCGCTAAATTGTTTCCAGTCCCTGAATCATCCGTCTTCGTCGCGGCCATCCGCTACCTTTTATTCCGCCAGCAACAGTTCCCCGCTGTACCTCCATTGTGTCGCTCGCCAATGCAGCGAGCCAGCTTATAAATTATGTATCCCAAATCCGGGCACGGGTAAAACTCAAAAATACTTGCCTTAAATAACGGACGTGGGTACGAAGATCGAATAAAATCATGCGAAAATCGAGATCTCCGCTCCTCTGGAATCCCGCGGCATTTCGCAAAGACCAGTGTATCGGGAACAGGTCCGTGACACAGTCCTCTTCTTCTTCCTCCTCTGTTCAATCCTTTCCGCTTCTCCTCTGTACCAACGTTCTCGCGAGGCGGAGGAGGCGCGTGTGTCCGGCGAGCGTGCATTCAGTTCGCACACGCACGCTCGCACGCACGCACACGTCCGCCGCGTAACGCACAGGACGGCCTTCGCGGCGAATAATTATGTAGGAGATTTTTCAGTCGCTGTACGCTTCTCTCCAGCTCTTTCTTTCGTTCGTTTCAACCGACGCGTCTCAGTCTGATCCTTCGAGCTTCTCGCGTCCCTTTTTCTCTCTCGCAGCTTCTCCGTGGCCCGTGTTCGTCCCGTTCCCCCGACTAGGCTGCGAGAGGCTGCGAGAGGCGGCGAACTGGTCCCGCAGGCTTCGGGGAGACTCGTCCGTTCGTCACCGTGCCGCGAGAGTTCGTTCCCCGTTCAACGAGGGGATCTGTTCCGAGGACTGGTCCAGACCAGGAACAGGCGAGGACTCTGAATCGTTCCTGGATGTCGACGTTCTTGGTCGAATCTAACGCGACAAGCTCGGCGGGTGGCTCGTCCGTTCTCTCCGTCTGAAAAGTATTCGCGGTGGGCCAGGATCCATTAAGGAGAACGAACCTGACGGAGGACTTTGCTCCTCGCCAAGGTGGAAAGAAACGAAGAAGTTGCAAACGATTTGTCGTCGCGTCGTTGTACACGTATTATTAGAGCGCTGCGTACAGGAGAACCGACGGCCGGCAGTTTGTTCGACGCCGAACCCGATCGATAATGCGCACGAAAAATGTCGCAGCCGAAGGACGCCGTTCCCCGCGGCGGCAATCGCGTGACGCTCCAGAATTTGCTCGATTCGGCCCGATCGCCGCGGGGAGAAAAATCGAGATATTAAATGCAGAAAAACCACGGTAATCTCGTGACCATTCGCCGATCATTTTTCCAACATCCCGGCTCGTCCCTCGCAATAACTCATCGCTAATGTCGCCGGTACCTGGCGAACTGGTTTCGATTGAATACCCACCGAGCTCGGCGCTCGCTCTAACGATTTAGAGAGATCGCCTCTACCGCTCTCTCTAGTTTTCTGCGCATCCCTATATTCGCCTTTCCACCTTGTGTCCCCGCGGAATTTTCTTTTACCTGTCGTTACCCGTGTTGCTCGCGCGCGACTTCGCCTCGCTGTCAGATATAAATATTGCATGCTCGAGTCAAATAATTCCGCTGGAAACATTTCCAGCCCCGCTTTCTCTCTCGCCCTCTCCCCCCCACCCCTTTCCATCGACATCTCTGTCTCGCTTTAGCGACTTTTATCTCGCTGGTTCGCCGGAGCGCGGCGGATAATTGGACGGGATGCAGTTGGACGGAATGCAGGTGCATTTGTCTACGGTACCAGCGCGAATACATCTCTTATTCCTTTTCCCTCGCTCCTCTCGCACCTTCCTCCCTCCGTTGCCTCTACCGATGCGCAAATTAAGGGCGATTCCGGCCGAGCGGAATCGCCATTTCACATGGAACGACTTGGACTTCTTCTTCTCCGTCCTCTTCTTCCTTCGCGTTCCTCCTCTGTCCGGGGTGCGCGTGTACGCGTACGCGCTCAGCGGTGCCTGCATTCTCGCCGTAAACGATCGCGGAAAGTTTATTAAAATGCGGCGTAATTGCGCGGCATAAATATCGACTGCGCTTCGGAAGCTTTATTTTAACTCGCTGGCGTCTTGGATTCTGTACGCCGCGACGGGCAATTCTCGTTCCGCGTCGTTTCTTGTCGTTTCGACGGAGGCGAGCCAGGCGAGGGTATCTAGCGTCTACGATTTACCTTCGGTGCCGTGGCCCCTTCCTGTATCTTAGCGAGACTCCCCCTCCGCGGCCTGCCGGTGGACGTGTCCCCGGTGATCGATAGGTATCGACGAAACGATTAGTCCCGATTGAACGTTCGGGGCGAGCTGGGCGTAAAGGCAAAAGCGAACGGACTCTGCCGCAGGTATAATATTTGCCTCGGGATCAACGCCCCGCGATGGCTTCGATCTATGCTGCCGAGTCCTCGAAATGAAAGGATCCACTTGGGTGAAATCCAGGATCATTTTTTACGCATTTATTTTGTTCAATCTGTGCCGGGGACTAGGGTGGATTCCGTATCCTCTCGTTCGGCTGAAAAGATGTCAGTTGTAAATAGGATTGATAGGTTCGGCAGGTATCGCGAGGATACTCGAAACGCTGGTAGACACGAAGGGAAGCAACGTGCATTCGGAGTTCGTAGAAAACACGGAGATTAGGGTACCAGATGCACGAGCGACGAAGGGCGTCACCAGATGCAACTTGTTGGGCCGTTTACCTCTGGGGCAACAAATAGGGGAGACCCGCACGCGAACTTGTTCCCCGCTCACAGGTGTCAGACATTTCTATGAGGTTTAACGAGGGGCTACGCCTATCAATCTCCCCTTCGCGCCGCAAAATGATTCGACGAAGGAAAGGCAGTTTCTCAAACGAGTTACACAGGCCACCATTTCCAATCGGACTTACCCGGTCGGATTCGTCTGCTCGGACATTAACGAAACAGCTATCGCCGCACGCGGATAGATTCGACGTATTTCCACGAATCGTCGACAGGCGTACCCCGGCGCAGCATGCCCCAAAAGTCGAATTTTCGACCCTTCCGAGCCCGTTACGCGAGATTTGCGGCACCTTGAAGTCCTTTTTCGGTCGGGTGCCTTCATCGAGCCCCTTACCGCCATACATTTTTTTCCCTTTGTTCCTCCGCCTGCATCAGCATTCTCTGGAGAAGCAGCTCCTGAACAATATCCTTCGGGCACCCTCGTCCCTTTCGTTTTCCGATCGAGCCTCCCGGCTCTGTCTTTCGCCCTGGAAGAGCGAACCCGCCCTCTGTCTTCCCTTTCTTCTTCGTTCGGCTCCTGTCTGGAATTCTCGAGGCTGACGAGACCCCGTGGCACGCGATCCCCGCAGCCAGGAAGACATCGACTCGAATATCTCGTCGAAGAGGCCCGGACCACGACGATGCACTTGCGTCGCGTTGTTCTCGGGTGCGCGCACGAAATACGCTCCACCACTCTTCTTCACCACCCTTTCCATTCGTCTTCGTGGTTTTTAGAATTTTTTTTTCTTTTCTCTTCGTCGTCATCGTTCCTCCCTTAATACCTTCGAATCGCGCCGGTCGTTGCGCACAGCGGCGGTTCAATATTATCGACGATTAGTACCATAAGGGTTTCCCGCGTGAGCAAACACGCAGATTTGCTTTCCGCAGGCTGGTAGGGTCCGTCCTGAGAAAACATCTCGGCGTGTTTTCGCTCGGGACCCCGGCCAAGGCAAACATTGGTTAGCGGGATCAGGTCGGGCTGCTTGTTTTTTGGTTAAACGGTCGCGCACGGAGCGTCGAATTTCGCTCGTGCCGCGATGATTGAAATAAATGACAGAGTAATAGATAAATTTTTTTAAATTACGCACGCCACAATTGCAAGGAGCTACAGCCATCTCCGAATAGATTGTTGCGAAAACAATGAGGTTTCCGTAAACCGTCGAATCGGGATTTAAATACGGGAATATCTCTTGCTACCTCGATATTAATTGTCCTTGTTCTGTTTTCTGTTCCAGGTAAGCCAAAGTATACAGTTCATTGACCAGCCGCTCGTAAGTACTTGCATGGAATGGCGAATTATTATAATTTATTCCCGACGACTGCACACGTAGGAATCCTCGATTTTCCACGTGAGCGGGATTCGAGCATCCCCCTTCAATCACAGTTGTCTAGATGCATTAATACTCTCTGACATCGAGTAAACGTTCGGCACGGATAAAGGGTTGTTCACAAGAGGGATTATTCCGGTAACGTAATCTCCCTTTAATAGAGACCGTGACAAGACCCTGCCCGGTTCTTTCCAATGCACTTTTTTCCTTGAACGCGATATCATCGTCCCATTCATCAACGGTGGATCGCTTTTTTTTTCTTGCCATCTCTTTTCTCGTAGCTTAGACCCAGCTTTGGTTTATCCTTCGTTTCTATAAGAAAAGTAAAATCCTTCTAGGTTACCCAAGGATCGTATTAAATCAATCCTCGTATAATCTCCCGAACAGAGTGGAATTATAACGCGACGATTACCGTGGGATCATTGAACGACAAGAGCCCCTCGCATGTCGCTATCACAAATCTAACGGATTGTCCAAATTCGAATTTCAAATCTATTACGATCACGAAGGCGACCTTTGGTTCAGATGGCCTCGTAGAGTTTCAATTATGCCCGTGGCGACCTCGATTCGCGTTCACCGATTGTCGTGGCCTACTCACCGGCTCGTGATCTTCCCTATTGTGACTCCGGGGTCGTAGGTCGGGTCAGCTCGGGGGGTCACGAGCGAAGCAACAGTATAGAACCGCGAGAATGTGTGCCAGCAGTTGGCTAGGCTTCGAGGATACCTGATTGCCTGGGTCAAGGTCACTGCTTACCGAACCTCCACGTTCTCCACGCTTCTTCCTGCATACCTGAACTCGCGTTTACCCGTGCACAGTTCCTTCGGTGCGCTGCAAGTCGTAGGAACTAGCGGTCCCGGAGTCGAGATTCCGTCGAAATTGCATTGGAGACTTTTCGCGAAGCTTCCAGTGCGTGTTCCGTTACATCCTCCTAGCAAATGGATGGTTCGCGTTTCAGCGCCTGCCTTAAGAACAGTTTTATACGATCGGAGTACCTATCGGAGCGTCTTCAACGTTTGCCGGACTTTAGAGTTTCTTTTCTTGCTTTTTTTTTTTCTCTTCCTCTCGAGAACGCCTGTATTTGGAGAGAAAGACCGACGGTCAAGATTGCATTCATACCGCGGGAGAAAAAATTAATGTTGCGCTCGAGCACGAATAAAGCGCACGGAGTGCTGTAATAGGCAAGGCACTCGGCGAGATGCGGCTTCCTTTTCCGGTGTCGTCGGTTCCTTGCAATTGAAAAGAGGTTTATCCCCCCCCCCTCCCCTCCCCTCCACCCTCTTCCCGTTGAGAAATCATCGACGATGGAATCAGAATTTCATCCCGCAGCTGTCGCTCGTGATCTCGTCGACGGGACGAATTATGGGAAAGAACGATATTCACTCGAGCTGGTCTTATAAAAATCTGAGAGACGACGCGGACCCCGCATGCGCGTACAATAACGTCCCGCGGAAGAGGAAGCGAATCCAGTTCCTTATGAATCGTCTTTAATCCCGCTCGCGGGTCGATCTCTTTTATCCATACGGTAATGGAAACGATGAAATCGCACGGAAACGTAGCCACGCTCTCACGAGCCCACTCGCGCACGCTCCTGCGGAGGTTAACCCGAAGCGAAATCACGCGTACGGCAACATCACGTTGCACAGGTGAGCGCAATTGAGTGCGAACGGGTAACGCTCGGCAAGAAAATCGAGGATTGTTGTCGAGATCGCGATTGGAGCTCACTGGACGCGAGATAATTGGACGAGTTAGAGGTGGGATTTCGCGACGATGGCTGGGTGTGTCGCTGATCGATCGAAAAGAGGTCCACCTTGCCATGGCTTGACTGGCTAGTACGTTCGAAGAAGTCCAAGTTAATCGAGTCGGTCATTTGTAACTGGCCGTGTCGAAAGAAGCGGACGACGTTCGCGAATTAGCCAGATATTCGATCTTGAACGATCGGGGGCCATATGTATCCACGGTGGTATCCGTCAATTGCAAATGGGTCAGGCGATTCTTTCCGATCAGCCGTCTAAATAACTGTATTCGATCGAAACTAAGGAGGAGCTCCGCAGCCGTCCAGGGAATCGAGCCTGCCGGCTTTTCTTTAGCGAATACACTTCCGTTTCCCCGTTTTTTTTCCTTTCCTCGGCCATTCTCCGCGACATCTGCTCGATGTTCCGTGGCGAGAGAAAGGTTCGCGACCGATGCACATTGCTGAAAGATGGGAGGCGGCCAACAGCTACCGTGAAACTCGTAAGGCGAGCTTCTTCTTCTTCCTCGAGCTATTGTTCGAGCCAGGCCGGAGCTAATCGACTGAGACCGATACCGTGATACCGCCGTAAATGATCCCGTGGAATCTGCTCGCGGTTTCGCCCGTTGTACCTCGCAACGCCGGCCAATATTAAATATCAAACACACCGCGATGGAATCGCGTAATATCGTCGATCGATTAAAGTGCGCGCTGCTACTGGTCGCCCCGCTTCCGCGGTTACATTCTCGGCGTTCGTTCTGTTTGAACATACAGCGGCGAGTTGTTCGGCGTTCCTTTAATTAATCCGTACGCATAGTTTGCGCGCTCACGTCTGAGAATTGTAAGAACAACAACGGAACTGGCGCGGATAACATTGAAACGCAACGGTGACCCAGCATCGCTCGAATAGACTCGCGTTTTTACCTCGAAGCTCTAGTTTTCAAATCGGAGAAAATTCACGCTACCCTCGAGGGTGCCTCGTGATAACTTCCTGCCCAGAACGATCAGTTCTATCTGTTTTTCAATACCGTTTCGGTTTCTTCCCGACAGTAAAGGTAGGACGTGGTTTCCAAGCGAGCATCGTTAGTCGCCCTCGAATGATCCCGGTAATTACCTGCTCCGTTCTCTCCGCCACTCTCCCTCTCTCTCCCCCATCTGAGTCACTTTTCTGTCGGGAATCCGAAGGGTCGGTATGCTCCCCGCGATAATCAACCCATTAACCGGCGATTACAGCAACGTGCCGGACGACGTATCACGACCTTCCGAAGGTCCAGCTTGCTCCGTACCCCAGTTAATCCCATTGCATCCGCTGAAAATGCACTACATACTTGCACCAAGCAGCGTTAAACGCGTGGAAGAAAAAACTTCGACCATCCTTGTACTGTACGATCGATTACTTCGATCGGGGAACAACGATCGTTTAACCCTGGCAAATATTTCGTTCAACCTCGGTCTGAATGTAGTCTTCGAAATTGCCCCAGGACCAAGAATAGGAACCTCTTGGCTGTGCAACAGCTTTGGTGTAAAAGTTCGATTTTAGGGGGCCGTTGTTGTAACCCGAATCAAGGGCTGCTGAAGGGTACGAGCCGGTTTTTGTTTTTTTATCTCTTTCGTTGTCACGGTGGGAGGGGGGTCGCTTATAATTTAGATGCTCTATCAAAATTATGGTCGTCGAATATAAAGAGGCTGTTCGTTCGTAATGAACGGTGCCGGATCACCTACCTGTCTTCCTCGGCTGTGGTTAATAGGTAGCGCGTCAAATTACGCCACGGCGTGATTTATGGTTAGTAAAAGATGGAAACGATCGGCAAACAATCGACTCGGAAGAGGTTGGAAATTTTTAGTACACTCGGCTGTAATGGGCTGCGCGTCGATTCGATCGAGCTCCACAGTTCCCGGTTTAAGAAAGCCTCGTTCCTCGGCGCATCCACTCGATTCATCTACCCTTTAACAGTTACCGTGTGATTGTTTCCTGTGGATGATTGAACGGTCTCGATGCACCCAGACACGAGCTACGATTATTCGCCGCGTTTCTTGCGGTATTACTGCCAGATAGAGTGCACTAATGAGAAACAGGCCGCTTAGCCGGTAAAAAAGTTGATAACAGGTTGAATGGCATTTCATAGGAGGCATCGCAGCCTACCCGAGCGTATTCCTACGATTTCACGGAGCTCGATTTCTTCTTCGAAAACTTATAAATTATTCCCTCTGTATAAATCTTCCTCCGCTGTTCCCCCGTCCCATATTTTATCTCCGCGGTACGATGTATATCGGCGTCGTAAATTTGTCGAACAGGACTTTTTTTGCTCGATGGAAGAAAGATAATATACCTAGGTCTAAGTAGTTACAGTTTTCCTCCCCGGTCCCTGGAGAGATCTTATTCAACCCCGGACCTCTCCTAACTCTCGCTTACCTAATCAAGATGCAACGGCGACCAGATCGAACCGTACGATCCCGTGGCATCGGCAACGTCCTTTTCCCTTCGGACGATGACAGAAACTTTTCGTCGCGAGGAAGGAAAGAAAGGGACCACCGATCTGTCTGCTTCGCGACTGGCGTACCGAAAGAAAAGACTGCTCCCGTCTTCTAGCAACAGCCAAGTTAACGGTCCATCTACTCGAACAACCTTCCACTTCGTTATAGCACGCGAATAGTCGAGATGCTAACACGCGTTAATTTTAACGAACAGCAACAAGAATCACGATAGAGGCGGGCGGGCGTGCGTGCACGAGCCACGAGAGATCCCGCATTCCAGGCGTTTACGCGTGCCTTCGTTAAAGCCGCACCAGGAAGAGATGCCTCGTTACGCCGCCTCGTATTCGTCCTCGTCTCGTCGTCGTCGTCGTTTATTTCGACCGGAGGCAACAATGGCAGAGAGAGAGGCGAGTCGGGCAGGCGAGCGAGACTGTCCGGGAGAGAAAGTTTATTACGGGCCCGGAGAAGTCGCCTGCTCGTCGATTCCCTCTCCCTCGTGGCTCTGTGAAAGGCGCACTCTCGCAGGTGCCACGAATCCGCTGACTGCCCCCGTCGAAAGTGTATGTAACCTGCACAGGTGGAACGTCGCCGTGGATCGTCCCGATTCCGGGAACTGTTGTCGACCTCTGGTGTACCACGATTACGTCCTTTGTGAGAAACGATTGGAGGATAGGGCATGGGTGCATTAATGGAACGAGAGTACTGGAATTGTAGAAATTGAAAAGTACGTGCAGAAATATTGTGATTGCTACTGTGCCGGGAAATTGCCGCGCAAGTATCGTATAATGGTGAGCCATTACAGCTTTCGTGTAGGTCCGAGGTTGCGTAAAAATTAACAGCAGGCACGGAGACTCTGGTTTCGTGTACGCGGTTAGATAAACTGCGAGTCTCGTGCATACACGTTTCTACCGAATGATACAGGGGGAAACACGTTGCTTCGGGGGACGTTAAACGGAGCAGGGGAAAAGATTCGGATTTCCATGGTTTCCGAGAAAAATATCCGTCCGCCATGGACCCTCATTTATCTCCATCCTGTTCATAGCGTACTATTATCAATTATTATCGTCGATCGTCGAGAAATAAGCCACGACAGTTCTCGAAAACCGCTACGATTATCGGTCTGCGGGCCGACCGACATAAACCACACCTTGCCTCCAGAAAGGAGGATAAATAAACGGCAAAGAGAAGCAGGCCTGCGGATAAAATCGCGTCTTTCGAGCGAACCGGCCTGTGCCGGATGCCAACGGAACTGCCGTGCCAAGGGAAAAGGGCCAACAAGATCTTGCTCTGTCCTCGCCGTATACATAGTCCCTTTTAACTCTCGATGCGTGATCGACACACAAAGACGGCCATGAATGATAAATCCATCCTGCGTGGATCAGGACGATTAATCCGAGAGTCTCCGCATCTCTTTCCTTTTTTTCGTCCGCCCAAGTAAGGCTCGTTAAATTTTCTGACGGCAGTGCAGCAATACGCGTTCCCGTTGAATGTCGAACGACAGGAAGCTGGACGAATTTCTGGGTCGATGGAGATGCTTGCCGAAAGGCACGCTAACCCGCGTACTCGTCGCGCGTTCGATAAAAAAATAATCGCGACTTGACCCGCGGAAAAGCCCGACATGGCGTGGCGAGCCACAGAATCCAGCAGAACCTCGTTGCATCTCGCAGAGGAGGCCGCTAACGATTCGCACGAACCAGCGGCAAATAGATCTCCAAACTGGGTTCCCTTGAAGCGAGCCGACAAATAATTAGGAGCTGAAAATTCCAGCCGTCGCTGTGACAGATTTACGAGGAAGCGTGCCCTTGATTTTTCCTCCCCGGGCAGGCCTACGACGGGCATAAAGAATGCACCAAGAAGCGGGAAGGCAGAAAAGGCCATTCGTCGCGGGATCGCCCACACAATGTAGTCGCCTAGCGGAACCGCGCCGATGAATTGCGACGGAGGGAACCGACAGCGAAACGAAACCGCGTGTAGCCGTTGCCACCGGTCAGTACCGGTGCGAACGACGATTTTTTTTCTCGCACGACCCCGATCCCAGCACGGCGCTGTTTGCCGTTTGCGTGCAAATACACACGGGAAAAGGCTCGGCTAAACATTTGCTAACGCGCGACGGCAACGCTTGTATTTGGTATTGACAAAAGACCCGCTAAAAGGCTTGAAGGATTTGCTAAGAAAGTTACGCCGCTGGTCTCGCTTTCCGCGCTAATTTCATTATGCTTGTGCGGTCTAGTTTAACTATCCCCGATTGTGAATCGAGGATGGTCAAGGGTACAGATGACTTTCACTGATTCGGCGTCGGAAGATGCTCGTAAGGTGAATCGAGGCCGTGTTCGTTTAAAACCCTTCCTCCTACCTGCTGGGATACTCTTCTCTTCTGTATTGTGCACGGTAATTCGCAAGGTGCCTCCTAGGCTTTCTCTTTCGTACCGATCGCAATCATCCTCTCGCGCGATAAAACGAACATACACTCGCGATGCACGACGCCCACGTAATATTTACGAAATTTCTCGTTCTCTTCTGACAACGAATGTATTGTAATTTATACTTCCTGCGCTGCCGTCCTATTTATCGCATACCGTGCAGTCGAATCGCGGAGCGATTATAACGAAATCAACGCCAGCTAGAGCAAAGAAACGGAGCAACGATAGAAACGATCTCAGCGATAACTTGTGGGCACACGGTGCAGCCCAAGAAAGGACCAGGTGTATGTAGGTTAGAAGGTGGGTGGAGCTCTTATCGCGCATTTGCTCGGACACGAAGTGTGTCGGAGGATATCGACACGCGTTACTTCGGAACATGTCCCGTCGTCGAACAGCGTTCCAGCTGGTGTCGACGGGATCGTAATCGTGCGTTCCCGGCAATAGAAGGCTCGCAATTAGTTGGGCTGAATTATCGATCGACGGGCTAGCTGCCGATCTGCCTTCGCCGGCTGCTGGCTGGATCGATGATGCCGCGAGACGCCTTACGGTTAACGTAATAAGCCCACGCCGCCTGGGTAATTGTATTTAATAGAATACCCCGGAGATCGCAGCTTCTCGATCGCATTAACCCGTGTCGTTAGATTACATCCGCGCATCGATTCGAGCTAATCTATGGGAGCAGGAATTCTGAATCTAATTTCCGTTTTCTGGATGGAACGGTGCCTCTCAAAGTCTATACCACCGTGCCTCTGTATCTTTCTTTCTGAACGTCGATTATTCTCATTTTAATAGTCGAAAGCACACGTTACACGGAAACGCGTCGATATAGAAAATTCCTTCCACTAAGCGCAGCGTGTACAAGTGATCAACATGCTCGTCATTGATCGTTCTGTCGAAACGACGCATAATTTCTTGTCGCCATTGCATACAATAAGTGCGTAGTACCGAAACGTATCAATGCAGGCATCATTTTCGTCCTCTCCTCGTCCCACAATGATTTCATGCAATTACCAAGCCCGTAATCGAGACGTCCAACATTCGCCGCGAAATTCATTCCGTCCCGTGCGTTACTCGCGGTCCACAGAACGAACTCCCATCCCGCTCTATCGGCCAGCGATCTCTACTCCCTCGCAAAAACCACGACCATACGATTAAACCATCTAACGAAAAACGATCGAGACCTCCACTCTCTATTCACCGGCTAATGATACAGCCCGGGGAAGGCCGATCGCGTGATGGAATCGCGGCCTTATTCCGGCTGACCGTGTCGCGCGAGTACGTTGCAAATGTCCGCGATGAATGAAAAAGCCGCCTCGTACACCGGGTCGTTGATCTTTGCTCGCGACTAGCAACGACACACGGACCGCTGGGCGAGCCACTGGCTAACTATCCGGCCGTACCCGTGGCATTGTGATCGTTTTAATGGGGCGTCGTTGGGCATACGCGAATAGACGCGAGGATAAAAAGCATCTGAATATAGCGCGGCTTAATTTCACCCGGCGCGTATGCGTAACACCTTGTCTCGCTTCACGAGGACCGAGCGTTCATCGACACGCCAACGTCGTTGGCTCATCCCGTCGCTGGCATTGGGGGTTTCGCGACAATTTGCGACAAAATCGTGTCGCCGTATCATTTATCCAATTGCCCAATTGTCTATCTCTCCCGTTCTACCGATCGTCTTATCGCGCCTGCGACCAACGCCCGTTCGAACGGTGGCTCGCCTCGGCGGAACGTTGCAGCCTGCTGTAGCTTCTTACAAGATGAGAAGCGGGGCGGTCACCTCCCTTGGTGGAATGCGCGGTCAGTACCCCACCTTGCTGTTAAACGCACACGCGTGAAGACGCGTGCACGCGCGCGCGCGCGCGCGCCATGCGATCACCGATCTTACCTCGATACGTCATCGTACCTAGCCGTTCGCCTCTTCGACTCGAAACAGGCGGCGGCAAGTCCTCGGCGACGTTTAAGTATCGAAGAACCATTGATTCTGGCCGCGCGTGCAGTTTCGAGGTAGTTGAACGTCTCGCGGAGACAGGCGGAGACCGCGCAACGCGGTAGGTGGATTAATTTGGAATGATAATCGTTCGTTTCCCGGTTTCGAACATCGAGATTCCGTGTTTACGACCAGGAAGTTCATTGGTTTCGAAAGAATCAGGCTTGCACGGACGATTCGTTCCACACGCGGAGATTCGTGCACGAACGAAGCCTCACAATTATTTTGCGTACACGTAATGGGATAATTACGCGGGACAATTATCCCATTATGAGGAGGAACGTTCGACTGCCAGAGGTGCTTCGCCCGATCCTCGGGTGAACTCGATCGAGTGCGGACGGTGAAAGGGAGAAGAAGAAGAAGAAGAAGAAGGAGAAGAAGAAGAAGATGATGATGATGATGATGATGATGATGATGATGAATTCGACATATTTTTTTACATACCTCGTTATCTTATTCATCATTCGCGCTGCATAATTTAATTTTTTGTACGCGTGAAAAGATTATGAATATTTTTCCGTGGAAAAGAAATATATCGGCTACGGCACGGCGCTACGGTAGCTCGTAGTGAAAATATGATTTGGAGAACGTAGCTGCCGAGTACGCGACTTAACGTTGCAGGAGCGTATAAAGGGTTAAGGGCTGAACGACAAGCGAAAACCAGGAGCAGGGGACAAGATAAAAACTAACGAGCTATGCTCGTATCGCTTCACTTTTCGGTCAGACACGTGTTTCGTTTTCACGGGTAAACAGCCGTGTGGAACGCGTGTTCCCCTTATCGCGAGCGCGATAAAGCTTCTCGAAGTATGGAATATCGGCGCGGGTACAGGGCGCTTCAAACTGTTAATAAACAGATCCCCTCGATCGCGGTTATGAATAATAGGGCGCGAGCGTTAATTATTTTCGGGAGCAAAATAGCGAAAGGAAATTCACGGAAGCCCTCGAACTGTTCCCCGCGGTAAACTAACCAGCTCCTCCTCAAGGAAGATCGATTGCTTCGAGCCTCCTGCGGATCGATAGCCGTCCAACGGCCGTCGGTGTAACTCCTTCAGAGTTCGTGCCACAGGAATACAAGAGAGGCTTGCGATTTCCAAGATTTTTCCCCCGGCCACGCGAATAGAGTGCTCGACCAAGAATGTTGTGAGAGGTTTTACGATTCCGCTCGGAGAGACCGTGGCGTTGTCTCCCTTTTTCTTTCTCCTTGCCGTAACTCCACCGTTCGTTGCTACATTTTTTCCCCCGCGTGTATATACCATCGTCCGCGTGTATCGAGCGGCAGAAGCAAAAGCGCGAAACGCGTACCCGATATTTGGAGTCGTTGCACCGGAACCGCGGCGATTTTCTCCGCTCGGACAATCGAACGTCGCTCCGGAATACGCTTCCAGCGTAACACGAACCGCGAACCTCGTGTACCAGTCTGGGATATCTAGGTGAAAAAAAGGTGGGCGCATAAGCGTGACGCGTCGAGAACTGATTCTTCTTTATTTCGAGCAGAAACCGCGAGGCGAGAGTCGTAATGGATCGAGCCGCAAGAAACGTCTCGATCGCGGATTCGACTGTGTACTACACTCGTTTTTCACGCTCGACACGTGTCGAAGAGGTCTGCGATCGCGCGAAAGATTGAATCAGAGGAGAGGCCAATTGATGGATCGTCGAGAAGGAAGATCAAATTTTGGAGATCGGCACTTTGCGACTGTAGCTAGGATCGTTCAGGGTGAATGAAAGATTCTGGTACCGGCCATAGCGGCAGGTCGGCCTGAGAGCCGCGACAAATTATGAGTCAATCGGACAAACTGGACGTTGAGATATCGTGTCACCCGTGTCAGGAAGTGTGGTTTCGAGAAAACGCATTAGAGGGTCTATGTCGTTTATACGAAACTTGTGTTTGAGATACATTTAATATCTTTCTCGGAACGAACAATGAAAAAGCTGGCGGAGGTCGAGTGTCCGGTGACGAGGTGCCGATAATTCCATTTCTGAGTACACATGCCGCTTCTAGAATTACCATTCCGAGCTCCGCTTTTCCATTTCGGCAACGCAACACCAGCTTTTGTTTCTCGTCGCGTTATCTACGCCCACCCACTGCATGTCTGGCCGCAGGTGCCTCGGTTCGAAAGATAATCGTGCTGTCTTCAGGTTTCTCGGGATCTTATCTACGTGACGATTAAGAAACAGAGCGGATAAGACGAAGGAGTACATTGTATTTAGTCGCTGGAAGATATTTCATAGAACTTGGCTTTCATAACGAAGCGTCCGCAGGAAGATCTGCTGATTCGCTTGTAGACAAACATTTTAATTAAATGCATATTAACCGTACAAGTATATGCCTCGCCGAGGTCACCGTCGAATTATTTGCAAGCAGCTTGCGAATCTTGTTCATTCGGTCTCTCGAGTAAGGGGCGAAGGAATCGGATGGCCGGGCATCGAGCATCGGCGTGGCGCGATGACGTTCCGAGCAGGCATCGCGATTTCGAAACAAATTACGCCAACGGAGGAGGCTATCGTCCGAAGTTACAAAGCCCCGGTGCCGGTTTTTGCGGTTATTATTTGCCTGGAAGAATTCAAAAAATGAACCGCAGAGGCGCGCAAAGGCGTAGCAGGAAGAGGAGGGTGGCGGCGAGCGGTGCTGTTGGCCAGCTGGTGGTAGCAGAAGAGAGGAGTGCCGGTCATGGAAGAAAAACAGGCGGTTAAGGAAGAAGAAGAGGCGGAAGAGCCTCGGAGAAAGGAAGAATGGTAAACTGTAGAAGAAGTTCGCGGTCGAAGCGTATAGCAACAGCGAAGCCGCTAAAGAACGTTGTGGAAAAAAAGAAAAAGGGGGAGAAACTTTTTAATACCGAAACCGATACTCCTCTCGATATCGATATCTGATAAAATCAGCCTATCGACGACGAGAACGGAGTCCCTTCGGTACGAATGGACGGTGCTTACGTATTTCGTTGGCTAGTATCGGGGTAAAATCGACGTGGCAAGGAACGAATACGACGCTTCGAGGCACAGGTCAACGAGCATCATCTCCTCGAGAGCAATGAAAAGTCGATGGATCGTTGGTCGAGATAAAGGTGGAACAGGATATATATCCCTGTCCTTTTCGCCGCTGGAATTTCATTTGCTTTTCGTCGACGTGCTCCAACCACGCGGCACTCGAATCAGATCCGATCGAGCAGCGTGGCATCCGGTAACGGAAAAGGGTTGCGAACGAGATGCAGATCCAATCAATTTATTAGTCCATTACCGTAATTACCGTTAAATGCGATACACGTACGACTTCACGCGATCCGCTGGCGGAACTCGCGTTCTATCGGGCCGATTAAAATACGGGGGGAGCGGTTATTCGGCCACACCTTCGGCCGCACGGTTTCGCGCTTAATAGAAACGGGAGCGATCTGAGTGTCCTGTTTAATTAATCGGCCGCGGAATCCCGAGTAATACCCCTGATTAAGGTAAAGTCCATTAGTTAGCGATTCGCCGCTGCTCGAGAAGCGTGCATCTTAAATCACCGCGCTTCGGATGAAAACCCTCATCTGCCTTCTGCCCGCGTCTCATCCTACAGAGTAAATAGATTTGTTCGCCGAGCGATCAATAAATGGCGTTACCGATCGTGGATTCTTACAGCCCCTCGAACAACCCCCGTTGAAATCCCGGTTGAAATCGCGTAAACCGTGTTAACGTTTCGACCTCTGCTACCCGATGAATCGGACCGACTTAGTTCGTTAAATTATCATTGACGAATATACTCCTGATACAACTGTACCTTGCGCCGTTATTCATCCAGCTTCCAGCCTCGGTCGCAGCCTTAATTGGCAATTTAAATTCATATACGATTAAATTGGCCGATGAAGCGTCGATGCACGACGTCATTGGTTGTTCCTTGACTTACGATGTACAACAATATTGCGTGGGCACGATCGTTCCCCGGTGTTCACGATCGGTAGCCGTGCTACCGATCGACGCCTGTCAGTCGGTTCGAAGGGACGTGGCCGTTTTTGCCGGTGCAACGAGGAAGCACGTTCACCACGTGGAAAGATTGCTACGAGGAAAAAAAGGGGCGAAAGATGCTCGCGCGTGTTTTGCAGCCGCACGGACGCCGTGAATCGTGCACGCTCGATCGCTCGTGCGCATCTCTCGGGGATCGAGCACACCTTCCCTACTGTTATCTATGTATTCTGTCGCGCCGACACCTTACAGCGAATTAAATTATCCATATATTACTCTTGCACATTAATTAATTAATGCTCGGTAAATGAAACTGCTGTCTACGTTGCTCGATTAATTTAAGTTTTCGTCTACCGATATCGTACACTCTAAATCCGTGCAATCTTATCGGCCGGGGACATAAATATTCGAATGCACAATAAATAGTAAAAGCGACGACTAAACAGTTTCGCAGTCCGCGATACGGTGCACGGGGTACTCTTAATTGTTCCACTCGATCTCCATTAGCAAACGACAAAGGCACTTCTGTCACAGTTCTCCGTCACATACCGATCCCGGGGCATAAACCGGTTGTGCAATACACACGATACTCACGTTCGTACAGGCGGTCAGCGTGTATCAGTCGTTCGCGGCGTTAAGAAGCCAGCATAGTTCTGACGGAAAGAAAGGGCAGAAAAAGGGGGAGGGGGAAAAAATCGTGGCCGTAAATCAGCGGTGATTTAACAGCGTGTGCATACGCAGAAACGATTTCTGCGTGGCCCGAGGAGGCATGCGTGGCACAGTAGGCCTTATTGAGACGACCAGCGTACGTACGCGCTTGCGTCGAACCGATACAAAACGCGTCTTTATTCCCCCGATGCCGATGTCAGCGGACCACGGGGCACCCGTTCACTGTATCCATTCAAGACCTGCTCCTTTTTTTCTTCAATTTTTTAATTTTTTCCCCCCGACAGGGACGAGGCGCTCAAGAATTCACTGTGAATAAGCGCGACTCTGTGCTGTTAGCGTGGCAACGAAAGGACACGAGCACGTACCGCCTACGCGTTCGCGGATCAACGGAACGCAAAAAGTCAGCAGGAAAAGGTGTCCCGGTCGAAATATTGAATAATCAAGCGGAGTTCGAGTGGCGAGTGGAACGCTCATTATCATAAATACCTCGTGCCGGGGAAGACACGCTCATAAATTTCGCCGGGGACCCGGCGAGGCGCCTCTTCACTACGCCTCGGGTTTGGATATTTTTCGACAACCTTGGCTTAACCGGTGTATTCGAGGGAATCAAGTTCGACTGATTCATTCGACGGAGTTCTCTTGGCCGAATCGACGGGCGGGTATATATTTGTGGCTAGAAATATTTGCTCAAATTATGGAAGTTATATATATAACTAATAATAAAGTTTGTGCCTCGTAGACACCACGATTTACGTCCGTGGACACGTGGCGCGGATAGAATTCCGAACGTTCCGCTGCGAAACGAAGTAGAAAAACAAGTTTACAGAATACAAACGCTAAAGTAAAATCCCTGAATGACTCCGTCTGCTCGCCGGCACGTTTACCATAGACATTCGGGAAACCACCGAGACCGTATCGGTCCGGCAAACACTCGCACGAGTACAAAAACTTTGTGGTTTCCTAACTGAAACAATATTTGCGGAGATAATATTCGGTGAGAGTCTTCTAGTTCCCGTATCTTTCCGGAGTAATACGCACGGAAACTGTTTCACCACGTCCCGCGGTGTGCATACGTACTGTGCATTTTGTCTTCGTTCGGCGACCAAGCTCTCTTATCACGCCGCGTCAGATTTTTCAAGAACACTCGTGGCCACACGGAGGAGTGGCTCGTACCGGAAAAATCAAAAGCACCGCTTCTGGCGGTATCTACGAGGCTGTACAATTATACTCGTAGTCCCCTTTCACGATAACACGTTAATCGACGAAGTCAGAATCCTAGAATTCTCGAATGCAACCTACTTTTCGTCTACCTGTGCTCCTCCGATAATCGTTGCTTCTTATATACGTACATCCTTGTACCGTTTTTATAACGGAGCACAAGACCTACAGAGATTTCTCGCGGAAAAATCCTCTTTTTACTCAGCTCCCGCAGGCGAACAAACGCTGCGTCTTTTGCGAGGTCGCGTTTGGTTAGCAAAAATCAAGGACGATCTCGTCGGGGATTTAAGTACATCATACTTCGAGTACCGATCCGTGGCGATCCAGAAACGGAACACCGATCTCGCGTTGCGGTGCATTCACCGTCCATCCAATGCTTATGCGAGTAACGCGCATTTAAATGGCAGATGCACCGCTGGTCCACGAGCATCCCGCGGTAAGTCGTTCGGGGATCGCTGAGATAATAATTAAGAGCAATGCGCTGTACGCGTTCAGGCATAGCTGAGCAGAAGAACCTCGCCTCGGGTGTGTTCTCCCGATCGTCTACCTGCGTCTACACCCCGGATCGAGCATTGCTCGTGTGTATCCTTTCGATCTGCCAGCCTGGGAGTCGAATGACTGAGATATCCATTCGGGTGTAATCTTGCAACCTCATTCCGCTCCTTTTTTCCACGATAATGGCGGGCAATCTTCAAGGAAAACAGTTGATCCTCGGCTTTCTGCAGTTTTGCTTAATTAAGCCATTCCTCGGGGATCACTTATAATATACTCTGTGCTTTATCTCATTAAACGAGATTAGAGGGACCGACGGTGGTTCTCGGAATTCACTTCGAACAGATTACAAGTTCCATTCATTTGAAAATGGAAAAATCAATCGGAATTCCAGGGTGTACACCGTGCGGTATTCCCATAAATCCCGCCCGGGTCTATAGTCATCGACCAGTTCATAGTTTTCCAGTCACGTCACGGAGCACAATAACTCTTCGTTCGCCAGCGACATGTTAATTCACAGTTGTTATAGAGAGCTATTCAACCTTAGCGGCGCGCGGGAAGCCAGAAAATAATTAAGTCTGGAGCCAGCCCGCGAGAACGATGCCTCGGAGGCGTTTTTCGACGACGATATCCGTCTATGATAAATCCATGAATTATATAGACACACACGCATACACGCGCGCCTCATTTATTAGGCGTAATAGAATTATGCAACGACCCGTGCCGATTCATTTCTCTTCCCCGTCGGTCGAGTTTCGCGACAAGGATCGACGAGTGGGAGACAGAAAGGTTCGGAAGACTGGCTCGCTTATTATTCTCATTATCCTCGTCCTTACGATTATCGTCATCCTTATTATTGGCACCGCTGCCATTAAGCCTCGTTATTGAATCCGGTGCGCCGCTAATCTGTAAACTATTATTGCTTACACATTACCGCGTCTAGCTGGCCTAAACGTGGACGGCGGCGCATAATCGTGCATTCCAGCGGCTATGGGGGCATACGAGACCGACAGAGAAATAATCGACCCGTAATCACGGCCTCAAAGGTGATAAATCGGCCAAGGAGTCCGTGGAACGCCGACCATCGGCTCATAAATTTTCTCGACGATAAGTCGACCCGCGATAATGGAAGGTGCGCGCAGGTTTGTCTCTCTCGCTCGTCATCGTGCCGTGGCAGCGTTTTGTCGAGCAATTTTGGAGGATCCTCGGGGGGGTCCCCGAGCGGAATGTAAATTCGATGACGGACGAACGGCAGTGACAGGTGATAATTCATTTTCTCCTCCTTTTTTTTTTCACGACGCTCGTATCGCGCGCGTTTCTGTGACTCTCGACTCGTGCCTCGTCGCCTATGAAACGTCGAATCCTCTTCTATTCGATTGTATTAGTTCAGTGGCAGAGGCAGGACGTTTACCTTTCGACCTCTTTCCAGTTGGCAAGATAGGATCTAAATCGGGTCTCCCCAGATCAGCCCCCCTCCGACGCTTTCTATTAACGCGACGAAGCTGCGGCGGTGCATCCTCGCGGGTGGTAGAAACGCGCGAGTCGAACGCGACTTCACATGCAAGAACGCTTTGCCAATTTCTTTACCGGCGCTGCGACGGACAGCGGAAGTGCGCGAAGGATTATCCAATTTCGAAACGCGAACGACAGTTTCGCCATGCTCAACAGAATCGCCCCAACCTACGTATACGCAGCGGTGCTGTCAGACGCATGGTTCATCCTCTTCGTCCGCGAAAACAACGTACACACGCGCGGTCGTAAATAAATCCAAAGATGGTTAGCCTTTGAACCCTTTTATTTCGGCCGTACATAAATCTCGTAATCCGTCGATGGCCGGTCACGACTGGGGCCGAGGGACGAAATCGGGTTTCCCGTAGACGGGTTTAATTCGAGCACAGGCCTGTATACACGGTTCTGTTGCTCCCACAAGTGATGCTCCCCGCGTGGCCGTTCGTGTCGACCGGGACGATTTAGATTTTAGGGGAACGGTATGGGATTAGACGTGTCGACACTCCCCCGTCACGAAGTCACCAGACACCAACGCTGTGACAAGTTCTGATGGAACGACCGGGATTAACTTCTATAGGTTATTCGACTTTTGTCGCCTGGGTGTCTCGTGTCTCGATCCACCGTACTCTTGTTTGCCTGCGACGAAGGAGATTCCTATCGAACGCCAGAGATCGGGCGAGTGGATCGTGACGGTAATCACGTAGACGGGAGGCTGGCTCGTTTTTCTTCCGTCTTGGGAAAATCGTTTCGGGAGTGGCTCGGATAACGTTGCTGGCTTATCGAACGGACCTCCGGGCGGGCGTTATCGCGAACAGCTTAACCGCGGGCTTTCTCAAACCAGAAACGCATGGCGCCGTTCCAGACCTACGGAGAAATGGACGCCGAACCGTTACTCCATTCCTGATGATAGAGATAATTTTTTATGGCTTTTCTGGCCGCCGTTGAAAAAGCCAACCCGATCCGATTCTTGCTCGTGACTTTGTGACAGAGAATGCTGTTCAAAAGTGGAACTGTGAATTACGCTCGCCTACATAGATATGGAGGGGGCGAGGATAGCGTCACAGAAGAGACGAGTTTGGCAGCAATAATTTATTGATAATTATATATTATACCATTGTGAAAGTTACTACCTGCCAGAAATGTATAGGTACGCCTTTCTTCCCGGGAGACGATATAAAAATCTTTTCGTGTAGCGTATAGCTTTTTTCCTCGAAAGCACTGCGGAGGTGAAAGAATGGAGGAGGAGGCGAAGAAACGAAGAAACTCCGAAGTGTCACAAAAACTGTCGCACAACAGTTCGCGTATTTCACTCGCGTTTACGAGTCTCTGCGGCCGTCGCGAAGAAGGGGGAGGCAAGCTTTTAAGCACCGCACTGAACTGACAGATTTTTCGAGTGCCTTTTTTTATCGCGCCACTCGAAAGCCACTGCTGCGAGGAAACGCGCTGGTGTCGCCGGAGAGGGCTATAAAAATTGCCGTAAAAGTCGCGCAGTAGACGATAAACCCTGAGATCCGTCAAGGGACCAAGGGGGTCTTTAAGGAAATGGATTTTTACTCCATTCAAAAGCGAAACGTTTGTACTTCATCGACAGCTAACTCTTTTATGTATATCATTCGCGTGGCCAGCGTTCAACCCAAAAAAGAAGGAGGGCTTCTTAAATTGGCCTCGAAGGGAAACGACACAGGCGTTCTTTCATTATTCAGTAATTTATCACGCGGCTGCTGCGCGTAGCAGAAATAAGATGCAAAATTCTTTCGCGCTTCAGAAGCGGTATAAGTAAATGTCTCTGTCAGCGTGCGCACAATTGGACAGTGTACTCCGTCGAATGTGAATGAAAAATGTGATATAAAAGGGGCTTTAGATGACGGAGTTCATAAGGGTTCATAAGGGTTAATAAACATTTCGTTCGTACAGTCAGAGTAAGACGCCGTGTGACGAATAGGCCTTCCGGTTACAACTGCGCGGACGATCCTGCACGTGTACACTGAAAGGAAACTGTGGGAAAATCGTGGGGTCCCTTGACGCCTTGGTTGGTCGTTTGCAACGTGACAGGTGGTGATGCATTTTAAGACACCCTCTAGGGAGTCTCGTTTCGTTTTTCTCGTCCCCATCTCGAACCCCTTATGAGGGAAGAAAATCTTTTCCTCGACTGATCGGGCGAGATCGTTTCCAATTGTTTCGAGCAAAAGAAAATCATATTGTACATTCCAGCTGCACGCGTCGACGCTCGATTAACATTCATACGAAGCGAAACGGGTGCATCGGCGCACGGTCATTAACGCATTTGCATGCACTGGCACGTGACTGACCCAAAGAATCGACGTGGCGCTAATTACCTCGCGTTTAACGGTGATTCGCGGATCGACACGCGTTCCGTTATATCGACTTCGATGAACGCGAAAAATTCGACGGCAGACGGTATCGCGGGCGAGAGGTGTGCAGGATCTCTTGATACTTGCCTCGCAATTATCCACCTTAACAATCTAGCGCATCGCACGAATTTACTCTCCGGCATCTTATCATCGTCCTGTACTACGGCGAAAGAAACGATACTAGTTAATTCCTTCCATCGTGTTCAAACATTTGCTTCGTCTCGATCATTTCAGAATCGAGCGTAGGAGTGTACTCTGTCTCAGCGTGAAATAACGTCCGACCGATGCTCTCTAAAAATAACGCGAAAGAGACAATCGACGCCTCGTTGCTTCACGAATACCGCGGAACACTTTTACTTTTATTATACATATTCGCAACCGTCTAATCGAATGCGAAGTAGCATCGATGATAAAATCATGGGGATCGCGGACGCCTTCCGCGTTTCTCACGGTGTTTATTTCCAGAGAACTCATTCGTTGGTGTTTACACGCCTCTCGTTTCGGCTACGAAAATAGCCAGATTTTTCTTGAGGGTTGAAATTGAGAGCATAGCGGAGGGTCCAAACGTCCAATGGGAAGCTGGGAAAACAATCCTACCAGTTAGCATCTTCGTAGTTTTCACGTAGGCAATGTGTTAGTTACGTTAGTTTTATCCCGACTCGCGTCGCGACACGACGCTGATAAATCTTTCCAGTGCGTTCAAGTTAAATCGTAGCGTTCTCACACGATTCTCTTTTTCTTCGCGTGTTTCTTTGCCTGTACTTTCGCGGACGTGCATTTTTCATGGTGTTCACGAGGAGCGCAGGGGAACGGCGCCAGCGAAAATGTGCATCACCTTTAAAACAGTGATGGTGAATATTTAGCTACCGATCTTATCGTCTCCTTGCTGCTGATGTTCACCGCGGAGAGAATGCCTACGGGTCTTATTTATTGAAATTCCCGACCAGCGCGTTGTGCAATGCGCCGCGATTTTCGTTGAATTTGTGACTGGCGGACGACGTAGGAAAATGGAATTCCTGTGAAATGATCAAGTCGCGTAGCGAGGCTGGTTTTATCCTTCGAAATGGAAAATAGAATGATCCAGAATAGATATTCTTTTATTAGGATGGAAGGACAGGAAGGAAGTGCTCGTTTACTTTTTATTCTAGTATTCTCTCTTGTTGACAATAGACGCTTGTTTAGCAGCAACGTATGAATACGTGCCCAAAAGTTGAATAATACCAGCTGCGAGATAGGGTACCTATACGTTTCTCTAGCGTTTTACTATACAGCGACAAGGCAGCACAAAAGAATTTGCAACGTAACGCAATTCCCAACACGGTTCTCCTGTAACTACCTACCAATTAACCATTGTTTTCTTTTCTGTTGCAGGTAAGTGACTGCGAGGTTCTCTTGGCACGCTCGGCGCGGTAACGGTGAGTAACGTGTGTTGAAAACCGTAGCAGCGCGAACAACTTGGATTCGCGACTAACAATGAGACGGTAAATTGAAAAAAACAGCGTGTAACGAGTAGATCGTTTGCAGCATATTGGTTGTGCGCGTTGATAAATCGCGCTTTCAATGAATCGTGAAGAAGCATACGGGAGGGAGAATTAATTGGCTGTTAAAATTTGAAAATTTTCAGCGCACGAAGGGTGGATAATTGCGCGTTGAAAATTTGATTAACAAAAAAATGTTTGGAGCTTCGAAGCGTCTGAACACAATTTAAGAATCGAATTAAACGTCTAGTCGGATAGGTACGGTGTAATGTTTTCTTTCGATTTTCTACTCGCTCGTTTTTCCCTGCGAAATGAATTGAATCGACAGTTTGTCGTACCGGCAACTTGCAAATCGAGCTCTCGCGGTTGGATCGCTGCGTTCTCTTAATGGAGCGTCAAGCTGAAAAGAGAGCTACTCATAACTTCGGTCGTGGCTCGTTACCGTGGCAATTCGCGAACGATGTACACCAGAAACGTATGACTAAGGGGTAATTTTACACGGGCAATTAGTCACGAGGTTACTCCACCAAGTTATGCATGATAGAGAAATTTTCGTTACCGTTAGAAGAAAGCATTTGCGGGCATTAGGTAGCTTCTAGGTATTGCTAAGTTCGTCATTAACGCCACACGCCTTTAACTCGAGAAGCAAATTAACCCTTTCCGCAAAAGTTAATCTTATCCTCAACTCATTAGTCGATACAATTAATTAAATTAATAGAAGAAAAATGCGACAATCGCTAAACCGTGTCTCAGGGATAACATAGGAATAAGGGATACAATAAATTCAAAGGATGGTGGATGATCTTTTAAAAATATCCGCGAAGCGCCCGCGAATGGAGTAAACATTTACCTATTTTCTGCCTGCGGCTGCCAACCGCAGCACCATTTTACTCAACCGATTCTGAACCCAAGAGGTACGCAAGATAATTCGACCGTGAATCCCAGCCTCTTCGCCATCGTAGAACAAGTAGCCTCGCTATCGTACGTATGGGTATTCCCTGCTCGATAAAAGGATGACCCATAAATCTGGCCCAATGGTCGAATATAAAGAAGGCCATTATACCTTTGGTCAGTCGTTTTCGACCAGGAGGACGTTCGTGGAAGCTCGAGGAGACTCGTAAAACCCGACAGCCAACTCCCCATTCATTCGAGTCTTTTCGTTCTGATACACGAGTATAGATTCACGGTATGTGCCGAGTTACGGGGATCTCTTAAGCGTTTACTTAACATAACCAGAGGTATAAAGACACGCGTCGAGAACGATACTAGGTGGTCGATAAAACGGAAAAGCTAGTCTGAAAGCCGTCGTTCTATCGAGGAACAGCTCTGGAAAGAAGGATTAGCCGAGGCACGGGACGATCGTAGTCGGGTCCTTCCCGAGCGGATAATTGCCAGTGCCGAGCAATTGCACGGGCACACGAGAACCTGGTACGAACCGCCCTGGTCAGCGAGATAAAGTTTTAAAAAAGTGCGCGAGTTACTCGGCTCATAAATCAGAAATCGTCGGACGTGCGGGACGTTCATCCGGTATCTCTCGCGTCCGACCAACGGCGGAGGTCGTTCCCTGTCTCGTATGGAAATCGAAACTGTGCCCTGCCTTTCGTCTTTCCTCCTTGCCCGTTCCCCCTTCCCCGTTTCAGCCGCGGACGCAATTACGAGCGCGAGCCCCCTTTCAACAGAAATGAATCTGCGATTTTTGCGTGCACGACCCGATATTATTGATTAATGGGAGCGCGGTTCATAAATATCGCCGCGATATATCGGTCAGCCGAAGCGGACGATGATTGATTTTTCGAGGCGCCATTGATTTAAATTGAAACCCGGGGCGTACTGGTCTCGGGCTCCGCTCTGTGCACCGCGAGTTTTCGCTCGAACCACGCGGCACTAGACGATCGTACGTCGGGCCAGAAGGAAAAACCGATGGACGGGAAAAAATGTTCGCGCTGGGCAACGTGGAAAGAGGGACAGAAGACCGGT
The DNA here is from genome assembly GCA_948146005.1 of Nomada fucata. Classification (NCBI taxonomy): domain Eukaryota; kingdom Metazoa; phylum Arthropoda; class Insecta; order Hymenoptera; family Apidae; genus Nomada; species Nomada fucata. The sequence goes on from OX411276.1 coordinate 30,187,891, forward strand.
CCTCATAAATTTCGCGCGTATTGGCGCGGTCGAGATACGATCGATAGAAATTAATTCCGACGCCTGACACCGTGAGCTCGTTGAAACGCGAGATTACGCGGCTCGAGTATGTACGTACGTACATTGTGTATAGCTTGCGAAGCCAATCACTGCCCACCGAGAAAAATATAATTCGAAGCGTTCGAGATAGATGCAATCTGGAAAACTGCGTGAGGCCGCGCGGCTCATAAATCATACGCCGCCTGGTCAAGCGGCAGATGATACCACCACCGGTTTCCCACTTGTGCATACACTCTATCTATAGAAATTGTGTTTGCGTAATTACAATCTCGCAGTTAACGACGCGCGCGAATAAGACGCCCTCGAATTTACGAGCGTATATTTCAGTGCCCCTTTGCGAACAGAATTGGAATATTTCGAGGAGCCTGTCGATGACAAGAGTCGGGGCGGTGTCGATGTACTCGCGATTCGCCAAAATCGCTGATCAAGACGAACCGTGGATAATTCGCCGCGAATAACCGGCTGCGATCCCAAGATAAATCGGCGGTGACCGGGGGGGCCGCATCGAAAACTGCAACATCACGCGTTTCGACATAGCAATCATTCGTGGGGCTTGCAATTATCCGGATAATTGCTCGTCCTCGTGGAGATTAATATTACCCGCTACTAACTTCAGCGTGATTGATAAATGTCCCTGGATCGCCGTGATTAGCCCTATTTTTTTCCGCCTCTCATTTTTCTCTTTTCGAACCCTTGCGAACGCGTAATCGTCGAACGAACTGAGCGAACGAACTGTGCGCCTCTAACCGACCGTGAATAACTCCGTAAAATATGTTCGATTCGATCGAGAGGTGTTTTATAATGACGTCAGCTTCGTCACGCTCAATTATCGTCGCGCGGGCACCTATGCACCAGCTCGTGGATGCTCCGGGGACCGAAAGGGAACGAGTTTTTAAAGCGACACACTCCGTTCATAAATCAATAGGCAAGAACGTACCTGCGTACGCGAACGGAAGTTTTTCGGGATGAATGAACGCGAATATACGAGTGCGATGATTAATGGCGGACCGTCGTCCCGTTCATAAATTTCCGCGCGAGAAGAGTAAACGAATGGATTGTCGAAGGCGTGTGGGGGAGGGTGTGATCGCAATTGATTCCAACACGACCGACGAACCGTGGGGACAGGGGGTCGGGTTCGACCCCTTTCACCGACAATAGTCCCGATCCCACGTTCGGGCCCCGCGTTATAAATGATATTTCTCGTTAATCGCGTTCACATTCTATACTCGTCCCCGGCGTGCTAATAGCGTAAAGATTGTCATCTGTTGCCGACTCGTCACTGTGCGTCACAGGGCTGGGTAATTCTACGGCGGAATTAGGGAGCGCGACGGTAGATCGTGCACGATGTTGTCGGTATTTAAGAAACGATTTTTCGAATTTAGTCACGGGAGTAAAGGCTTGCTTCGGGGAAGCCGATTGTCCGCGCGATCACGCGTTTGAGATCCGAGGGATCGATAGCTTCGTGTCGCCTTTGTACGCTCTAGGAGGACGAGTGCATTCTAATTACACGATTCGTCCCCATGACGACCGGATACGACGCGTACGCGTTTCCGTCTCGAAAATATTCACTCCTTCGAGTCGTTCGTCCTTTTCTCCTTTTTCGGGGAAACTACGCCACTCGTGAATGAAAGAATGTGGCTCGCGTGTATGGTAATTGAAAGGAAGGGGGAAAAAAAGCAGAGTTACTTATATTGACTTTCTCTGAATTGGAATATTAATTTGTAGTTAACGAGCGTCCTTTCACGATCGTTTCTCGACCGCCTCTTGTGTATCGGCAGTCTTTTACTCGCTAATTAATTATCGGCACGCAGCGGCTTGCTCATCATCGACCAGCTACCGAACAGCAGGTCCCCCCGTTCCAATCGAGGCTCGCTACTTTGTAATTTTCGATGTTACGACCAACGCTTTCAACAATTTACTGCGTTCCCGGCAGCACGAACGGGGACGATAAATATTCTGTAAACTGCTATTATCGCCGGTGCTACCGCTCTTCGCGTTCGTCTCGTCGGCATGCAAAGTGAGCCGGGGACGCTCGGAAATTGGGTGAAATAAATTTTCTCTCTAACATTCAAAGTCGCCAACCATTTCAAGCATTCAATGGGCAACAGTAATACGCATTATACATTGTATCTTCGACCAAACGTGCCAAGCAACCTGAAAAGCTATGCACAAGAAAGACGAGCATATTATTTCGGAGCATGCGTTCCCATTTCTTTCCCATGGGAAGCAGAATCGGTTACCACCGTGGCTTCCACGATACATGTATACGGCCAGGTTGTAAAATTGCTGGAGTGTTAAAATACACGTGTTCCTCGTGTCTGAGCAGACGTTTCAGAAAATTCTGGGGGGTGGGATAACGAGCTCGAGGCTCATTCGGAGCCGCACGATGGCGATTCGAAATCGTTCTCTATTTTAAGAGTGAAATGGTAAATGCCCGCGGCGACGCGATGCGAGAAACAAAGCCACGTGACGGGATTTATCCGTGGTGTAAGTACACTGGTAAACTCTGGATACATCAATCGGTGCCGGTGCCTCATACTTTTATACCCTCGCAGTATCGCGGAGGCTGCTTTACTTAACGAGGGTTTCCTCCAATTAACCGAATCAATGGCATTTCATAGGCGAGCGCCAGAGATAAACGTTATCGTTACGCACGCCGCGAGATTCAATTTTTATTCGGCCAAGCGCTCGCGTTCGGTTATATATAAAACGGCAGTCTCTCTTTCTTGGAGAACTTTGCACCGTATCGCGGGGACACCGGGCATTCAATGCACTCGTTTATCGGCTCGCCTCTATAATCAGAAAGTAAACTCGGCTGTACGATTCCTCGCGAAGCGATTCTCAACGGAGCTTCACTGTTTTTACTCGCATTCATTTAATCGGTGGGTCAATTCCGTTTCAAAGTATAATCGCCGCAGTTAAATACAATAATTGTAATTGGTCTGCGGACTTCGCGAACCACGTATATTTTGAAGAAATCGATAAACCGATGCCCGCTTTCGGAAATTTTGGGTCGATGGTTTGGGGATAATTAGTATCGATCGAGAATCAACGCGTAGAAAATGTCCGTGGAGAAAGAGCACAAAAATATTCATCGGGCGAAGAATAGATGGAATCCAGTTCGCCTCGACACATTTCGCTCCAGTTAGAAACTCGTTCGTAGCTCGTTAGAAATTCATTAACGAACGATCACGATTGGCTGCCCGACACCTGATTAGATCCACGGCGTTGCATATAAGCTGACGTGCTTCAGAGGCCCGTTTTTCCTCGAATCGAATATTCTCCATCGAAACTTGTCGTTAACCGTCCACCGAAATTTGCCTCCGACCGTCCAGATCGAATTGCTAATCTTTTCCTAATTTATCCTTCGCTCTTAGTCGCCCCTAATTGTCTTGTCGGCCGTAACCGAGAATTTATCGCGAAAATCTGCAATTTCGCCGCGACCATTCGGGTCCCGCTTTCCGCCGCGACGTGCCAGAAGGAAGAACCCTGGTGCGTGCAAAATCGCGCGTGTCCTGAAAAAAGATCCAACGTCAGGGAGTTCCAGTGATGAAACGGCTAATTAATTTTAGTGGCCCGTGCATACACGGCCGAGTCGGGGGCACTCATACACAGAAGCGTGAACGCGATGCTCCCGCGTGTAACACCGACATCCCTCGTCTATACTTGGCCCGTTGGCTATGCCGAGAGGCGAACAGTTTCTCAAAGGTCCCCGAGTGCATCGTATCACGCGCTTCTTTCCTCTCTTTCTCGTCCGCCGATCGTACGCCCCGCACCGTTTCGTTCCATTTCATTCCGTGTATTTATCTTGCGCGTTGCACCGATACCGTCGGGGATCGCGAATGCCTCCAATAAGAGCACCCTTTCATTCGATGGATCGGCGCCACGCAGACGGGATCGCGCACTAACACGCCGGAAGTGTCCTCTCCTTCCAATCGTTCCTCCGTGCTCTCGATAAAATAGAGCAGCCAGTGGCGTGACGCGTGTTTGCATTTATGTACACATGCAACGCATCTCGCAAGACTGCCGGATAAGAGTTCCCAGTGGGTCCGTGCCACCTACCGCGTATCTTTGTTTCGTGTGATTACGATGTTCGAGGGGGTGGTCAGTGAAACGTAATGTGGTTCAAGTACTACAAGGGATACTACGACGTGCGTAAGCTGGAGTTGGAGCTGGTGAGTCGACGATCATTTCCTTCGCCCCGGTTCTTGCTAGTGTATCGCGAAATATACGAAACATAATTCGCGTCGCGTCGCGACGAAAATTCCAGGGGGCCCTTCAACTTTTGAACGCGATCGTTCCGCCACTGCGTCTGTCGAAATGTTTTTTGGAATTCCTCGACCGCCACGAAGCCTGCCGCAGCGGCTGTATCTCCGTTTCCTCGTCCGCTGGCTCGCGATAACGAGCACGGAGGAGGAGAGACGCTCGACGTGGTCCTCGTCAACAGAGAGACGCCTCTTTCATCGTTTCTCAGCGGAGCGTAAAACCAGCAGCCTCTTTTATCTCGCGAACTGCGGACGACGGGACTCGCGGTGGAAAACGGTTTTCTGTGCTGGCTTTCTTCGCGTCCGCGCGATTACGTAAAAATCCGGCTAGATCCCTGGCCTCTCTAGAGCTGTTACTTAGGAAGGGGGGAAAAAGTTCGAGCGCAGTTGACCACGAGTAGATTTTCTAGGAGAATGAACGCGAGGGTAGCCACGAGTGTTTTGCGCTGGGTAGATTGCACAGCACGAACGTCGAAAGGTTCGATAAGAAGGATGAACGCCGTTCGAGTCTCGTGAATGGCGAGCACTGTCTCGTTCCTTGCTGGCGCGTGCAACGACAGCCACCTTCTTCTTGGGCTGCTTCCAGTCGTTCGGTTATTTCGATGCATTTCTTCGTCGGTTCATCCTCCTTCTCTTCTTCTTCTTCTTCTTCTTCTTCTTCCTCTTCGTCGTCGTCGTCGTCGTCGTCGTCGTCGCCGTCGTCACGGCGCGTTCGTGGTACGACGTCCCACTTGTAGCGTTCACCCCGATGCGTTTCTATTTTGGCGCCTCGCCGTTCCGACCGGCTCCCCCCTGTACCCATCCCCGCTGGCCTGACTTCGCGTCGAATATCCCGAGTATCCAGTTTCGAAATCAAAAAAACCCACCCCCTCGGGTCCGAGAAGAACGATACGACGGGCGCGCGAAGTGGATCGACGACAGGTAGCGAAATTATAGTCGAAACGCCTTCGTTGCGAAAAACGGCAGCCTGAGATGAAAAGTGTTGCACTGGTTGGAACGGTTTCTTCCCGCTATTTTATTCCGTTCCCCTTAATCGCTACTTTCAGCTGGGAGGAGAATGCATAAACCGTTCTAAACATAACTTGGCGCAGCAGTGTACAATGTAGAGGTGATTCTTTTGCCGGGGCGGGGACGTTGATGTACATCATTAGATTCCAGTGCTTCTTTGTAATCTTATTTGTTTAATTTAGCGTAATATTTTTTAGAGTTAGCGAAATTCGTTGTCGTTCAATTGTTTCTATGCTCACCGCGTTTACAGGCGTGGCAGAGAGAAAAAGCTTCGCGATAACAGTAGTAAAATTTACGCACAAGGCGATCGTCTATTTTACTGGCGGCAATCGAGTCTCGATCGTGCAAGGCAACCCGGCCGATATTCCACGAAGAAGTTCCCAATTTATCGGTTGGCCTACCGTAACCGCCCCCCCCCCCCACCCCCAAAGTGGATTAACTAGCGACAAACGCTCGTTGACCTGCATGCGTGTAAAAAAGGATCGCGTTTTGTAGCATTCATAAGTGGCGTAATTTCCAAAGGTATTTATTGCTCCGGCTGCGGTTGTATTGTCTCGCGCGATTTTATTGCAGCGAAGGTATCGGCCTACCTCTAAAGGTTTCTCACGCTTTGTGGTTATTGTTCTCAGCTGGATACAATTGCACGGATTGCATTGATTGAATTTGGGTAAAATTTTCCCAAATTACCCCCGCGTTTTCCCCAGGCCATGATTGAGGGAATTTAGGGCGCACGAATGGGATTTCAATTGGAACACCCACGTACTTGACGTTTATTGCTTGGGTACTGTTAAGCTTGCAAATCGTGTAAAAATGCGATCCAACGATCGATTATGTTCCTCGTTGTACGAAACGTTCGTACGGTGATACGTACGTAGATCATATGTAGTACGGTACCAAAAGATCGTTAAATAATGAATAATATTGAATATTTAAAAGAAATATATTTCTAATAATGATTCGGTATAAAGAAATAATAATAACGATACAATCGGCAGTAAATAATATACAATTAATAGTAGATACAGGGTATATAAATTAATAATATATATATTCAGGAGTCCGGAATGAAATTATGTTACTCGATTATTGGCATAATCGTAAGACCTTCTCGCACATCCTGCGCTTTCGACCAATCGATACTATTGCTCGAACGTTCCGAATGCTGGGCGGCACAGATAAGCCGCTGTGTTCGGAGGGTTTCCACGTCACCGAGATAAGAAGCGAAAGGAAATCCAAGTGTAAACGCTAACGACTTAGGGGTAGTTTTACTTTGCTCACCGACCACCAGAGTGTCGGTCCCGATAATCGGCAGACCTGCAACCCTGTCAGTTGATTCTCGGTGCACCGTTGGCACTGGTCGCCGGAAGCCGATGTTCTTAATCGTTATCGGCACTCACGCGAACTTGTAATATGAATTTGTAACGGGTCAGCGTGTGCCGGTCGTATCATTTGTTCCGTGCGCGTAAATTCTCTCTGCGCTCTTGTCATCGAACCGTGAACAATACAATAAGTGACGAAATCCTGTGATGCGTTTCGGTGAGGCGCCAAAATTTTTTACACTCTCGAGGTTACTTCTAGGAAGTTGTTTCAACGTCTGCTCGAAGAATCTCCGCAAGGTAACAAAAGCTCTACGAGAGTTGGACGCTGCCAAAGAATTTCTTCCAATTAAGGCGTACTCTGGGTGGTTTATTTATAAGTGATTCACTCGAAAGACGCCGCACGATTATAGAATCGGCCTATGCATATTCCCGTGCCGGTGCACAAATATAAAGTGGGCGATTTGGCGCCTGGTCAAGAGACAGTCTGCGAATGTCCAGGAGGATATTCTCGATTCCGTGAAACGACGGGAAAGAGGAGGACGGCGCACAGACCGAGAGGGACGGCCCGACACGAGCGTTTGAAGTTATTTTGAAAACTGGGCTGGTGCATTGACCGTATGCTGTGACTGCAATCCTCCCGTACAGTCTGTCGTCTGTCTTCGGGCGGGCTTTCCGGGAATCGCCGACTTCCCATGCGCACCTGGCATACCTGGCGAACCTGCCTCAACGTTCGCCCCCTTATCATCGCTATCGGGCAGCCGGGCCGCTTTCGTCGCGGTGAACTTTTCCGATGGGGAAGCGTCGTGGATCGATCGATGCATTACTTGTACGTTTCAAAGTGGATCTCCTATCGTTCGACATTTATTTAAAAGAGGGGCAACTTTAAAACGTTCGAAACTATAAGTGGATAAAAGAACGACCGTGGAGTTCGGTTAAATTTGGTGGCTACTCCATTACTCGACGTATAAGCATTCGAATCGGTGGGGGTCCATTAAGAATACGTATTCGATACTCGAGCGATACGCATAAACGCGCCACTTCGTGTATACGTATACCTTCTCGCAGATAGAGGAAGTGCATCGTGGACATATGCGTTTAGTCGACATTCCTACGATGACTAAGGGCCATTCTCCCTGGTCGGACGTCGACAAGGTCGTTGTCACGACCCTTCTCGCACTTTATAGGAGCCCTCTTAAGGACGTCAAAAGTATGCTCGTTAAAGGCGCCAGTCACTCAGTGCGCCGCGATTTCCTCGGCCTGTATGGGTTCTCGCGTGTTTCTCTTGGCGCATTACGCCGCTGCCGGCCCTTCCTATACGCATACGTCGTCGTAAATGTCTCCTAATGTGAGAATCCATGACCGCGGGCCCGCTGGCTATCCCTCGATAAACGAACGGGTGAAGTTAAGAGGAGGGAAAAAAACCTCGGTAGATATTGTATACATTCCTCCTGCGAGGATGATCGTTCGATGGACGATTTATTATTAACAAGAAACTCAGACGGAGTCGGGTGAGATTCGCCGGCGCAGCGCGGACGGTAATCAAGGCACGCTTATCGTTGACTCAGCGAAACGTGAATTTTCAACGCGACATCCGAGCCACCACGGTAGCACAGGGACGACGGGCACGGCTGCAGCAGCGACGGTCGTGACACTATTTTCTAACGGGCGGTAATGATCCGCGCGAAACTCGATCCGACGAGACGATTATTGGAGTCGCGCGCCACGGTTGCGGTTGCTCTATTTCTTCCCGCGGCTAATTTCCACGTAGACCGCGATCGAAGCAGTTTCGTTTATCAAACCCGCACCTGTTCGTGACGAATGAGGAATCGTTCCTGGAGCCGCGAACCGGCACCAGGAAGAGCTATGCGCGGCGGGAATGTGGAGGAGACGGAGCAGAAGGCGAGGAAGAAAAGGAACTGGAGGAACGGAGGAATAAGAGAAAACAGAGTGGATAGGGGCGGGCCGGCTAGAGGTAGAAAGTAGTCTCCTCTTCGTGTGTGCATTTCCTGGTAAGGGTCTTGGCGGTCTTCAAAGCCGTCGCCGAGAGTAGTCAGGAGCGATGCTCGTTTCTTGAAATAGGAAGAGTGGAACTAAGAACGTAGGAATTTCCGCCTCTCCTCTACTCGCCCGCTCTTTCGTGGTATCTTGGCGAACCGCGTCGAATCCCTCATTTTTCCATCCTCGTTTTTTGTCACCGTCCAAAAGGAGGTTCGCGAGAAAACTGTTCGAGGAGGTGCGCTGCTCGAATTCGGCCGCGTGGCTATTACGCGCAATTTCGCGCCTGGATACCGAAGCCCAGGCGGCGGGGCGACACTTCGGTTAAAATACGACCTCGCTACCTGGCCGAACGTGTCTCGCGACCGAAATTTGCATAAAGCCTTCTCGCTGATGCGTTCGAGGACGAGAAAGGGAGAGACCTTTAAATTTCGGTTCAATTTCGCCGAGCGGCCCGAGCGGACTGGTCCCACCGAATAGCTCCGGCCATCCCGAGCGTTGCACGCGCGAACAATTTTCGCGAACCCCGACGAGAATTAAATCGTACGCTGTACTATAATTATGCATTGTATCTTTGCTACCTGCCGCGGCCCAGTCGTCGATTTACGATCCGGAATGGGCGTAAAAAGACGAGAGAGCTGCCATTATTCTAAGCTCTTCGCTCTTTTTCTTTTGCCGGCAATGCTATGCGGGTCGAGCAGAATTTACAGATTACTCGTTTGCGTCTTGTTTTTGTAATCGTTCCCATTGCACGGTGCTAGCGCTTGTCCCGTAAAGGGGCGCCGACGTTTCCCGAGAGGGCCAATACTCGATAAAAAGGTTCATTTGTCTGAAGAACGCGGGACAATCGGTGCCCTCGAAGCACTACTCTCGACGACTCTCCTTATCATTGTTACTTTATCCTTTCAAGAGAGCCAAACTTCAGATTGTTCGGCCACAAAACCTCTGGCACTCTTCTCAGCATCTCGAGCACCTACTTAAGGGTACGCCCGATCGGAACGAATACACGACCCGAAACTCCGATCCGATTCGTTGCTCGCGCATATACCGATTAATCTCTGCCAGCCCGCAGCGGACGTATATCTCGAAGCGTATCCACGAAACCCAATAGTTCAGCGTTTATCGCACGAACGAGTAACGAAGGAACCCGCAACGAACGCAAAAGTTGCATCTGATTTTGCCCCTATGGTCTCGTTCGTTGGGCGGGGGACGTGCACGCACCTCGATCCACACTCGCAATTCTCTTCCCTTGGACGAGATCCACGCCGATGGTAATGGTCCCTCGTGGCCGATGCTGGTGGTGGTTAACTACCATGTTTCAAGGACACCCACCTCCTCATCCTCCTCCTGTCGCGTCGTCGCTCGGTTCGCTATCGCGGATCTGCACCGTGAAACTTCTGACTTTACCTCGGCCAATCTCGCTGGCCGCGGCATTTTTTCTCTCCAATTCTCCGGCGACTTTTTCTTTCCCCCGACGATCCCAGCCGGACCGATTTCTCGACCGCGAGCTAATTCCACGATTTTTTCTCCCACGGACACGTCCAGGAGGCTGTGTCCGGACGAGGGAAATGCCGATTGAACGCGACTTTCGTATCGACGCTTCGATGCTCGTCGAATTTATTGCGGGCGCCACGATAACGCGAATCGCCACGGTGTATACACGATCGGCATGGATTCGTAAACACGTTCGTTTGCATTGGGAAAAGCGTGTATTATTTGCGGAGGATATTGTTGAATACGACGCGGATGAATATCCCGTGAAACGGAGTCGTGCATCGTTCGGCGAGACTTTCCGTGCGTGCTGCGATTTTCGTTCGGTTTTTGTGTCGGACGAAAAATAAATGGAGCGTTCGTGAATTTTCGTGGCGATACATAATCGTGGGCGGTGTACTCCGACGTCCGCCAGAAAAAGCGCAGGCATCGTATTCGTGTTTAGCAAGGTGACGTCAAAGCTCCGTCGGCGCGGCTGGAAAATTCGTTGAGGTGAAAACTCTCGGTGGCACTCGAACTTTCTGGTTATCGATAGATCCTCCTCCTTGATCACCTTGCTGCCTCGCCGTCGCGGCGTTTTATTATGATCTCGTGAAATTCCACGGCTCGCGATGGAGTAAGCCTGTTTCCCCCTCGTTCTCCCTCTGCCTCGCGTTGCATCGCCATTGTAGTGGAAAAACGAGTCGCGGCACTCCCATTCACCAAATTCCTTCCTTTCGTCGCCGCCGATTCTTCGATTTTTCGATTCCCCCACACCTTCGTTTCGATATGCGGGACTGCTCTTTCTTGGATTGGACTGCATCGGCAATTTCAACAGGCCGCGCATTCTTGCAGCAATCGTTCTATCATCGGATTGCGATATTTATAGAAAAAATTGTACAGCAATTCAATTATCATTGGTCCGTATATCTCAAATAGCCCAAGCTCCCTCGTTTGCATCGATCAGCGCAAAGCGTCCGCACGCCTGTAAAGATCTTTCGCTTAATATTCTCAGGAAGTATCCGATTGAGAAACGATCCAGTTAAGAGGTGAAACATTAATCCTCCAAGATCGCCAAGCTTTGTCCCCGTCGTTAGTCCATCGATATTAGCTTGTACATCGGGCCAAGGAGAAAGCATCCGATGCTCGTGTCCCGACAATGTTATCGTTGTTGCGCCGTTAACGCACGAGCCCGACTGCCTTCAACCCGTTAACCTGCAAGCTATCTGCTTCATCATCGTGCTCGCGTACGATACGCGCCAGACTTTCGTTGTTCGAGGTCGAAAAATCCGTTTACACGCCGGCGGAACGTGCGTGGTGAACGATGCACTCGCCAGTCTCTCTGTCTCGCGTACATGTAACGTTGAGTAAACGACTACCAGGCTGGATGTTCCGAGCAACGTCTTCTAGCCTCTGGTTAACGGTATACGTTGTGTCTAATACCAGTCTCCTGTCTACTCGGACTTGAGTCCAGATCTCTCTCTGTCTCTCTTTCTCTCTTCCTCTCTTGCTGGATGTCGTCGAAGAAATTGTGACGTTCGACTCGTTTCATCGTAGAACCACGGGCGTGATCCTATGTTCGTGACGAGTTGCTTGACGAACGTCGATCCGGACTTGAAAGCGATCGAACGATTACGTCGGCAGCAGGATTATTTGCGGATGCAGGATTGCACGTCTGCGTTAAAATCGCGAGGATCGAGCGTGTAGCAGCGTGGCAGCACGTAACCACGTTGGAAGGCTCGGTTAGGCTTCGCTATCGGAATTCCGTCATCGAGGTGAACGGAATGAGATTCCTTGGTAGTGGCTCGAATGCCTTTGCCAGTGGTTATTACGAAGTGCCGCTAAATAGCAAAGGTGTGTACGTGTAAGGTGCAGAGGCGTAGGATCGCGGTCCCTCGAGATTCTCGTAATAAATCTATCCTCGCAACCGTTTCCTGGTTCGCTTAGATAGCCTGGGTTTTATTGAAATTACACCCATTTCATTTTCTCTCTCGAATGGTCGGCCGGCAGCTGGCGCGATGGGATGCTCGTTACCGCGGGGTTCGCCCAGGTGAGGGAACAAGTATTTTTTGGCGAGGGAAACAGGGAGGCAGGTACGGCAAAGATCCGCGATACCACTGATTTCTGGACGGAACTTTCGTCATAAGCTGTCGACGAAAGTATGCAATTACGTGTCGCAATCTCGCTGCGGGGAGAAAGTACCGTACAAAGCGGGCCTCTCTCTCGTGAGCCAGAACCGCCCTACGCCACTGATCGCGACTTAGCGTACGCGACAAACCTGGAATCTAAGCCAAGGCTTGGCACTGCCTGCGCTCGGTCGTTTCATGTACATATTACTATTATAAACCGAGAACTGTGCCCGTGCACAACGCGCCTTGACATACCGTGCATTTAATGAATGAATATCATATCTCAACGATTTTTTCCGGAGCTGCCGCGCTACCGTTAACCGTAATCACGTCGTTCGACTGCGTGGCAGAATCTCAAGCTGTTCCCCTCCAGACGTTTCATTTCTCTCTATCATTATTCGCCAAGCCGAGTGATACTTTTACGTAGCCGCTGAAAATCCGTACCGCTTCGCATTTCATCGCCATCCAGCGCAGCTAAATAACCATCTCGAATCGTTGCTCGACGGTCATTGTTTCCCTTGGTTAACGACCAGCTTTCGGGGCTCTCTGATCCACCCACGCGTTGTCTATCGTTTCACTCAAGTATTCGGTGCAAAGCCAACGAGGCATCCAGCAGCCGACTGGAAGCCGCGAGCGCTAATCTAAACAACAGAAGGCCTCCTACGGCGCGATGTAATTGAGCGGGTTAATTCCGCGCAGAGGAGAGCTAGACGAGACGAGGTCTCGACTCCTCCGCCAAGAGGATTCCTCCTCTGTTATCCGGGCACGACACGCGCGACCAGAGAAAGGCGAAACGTAGGCAGAAGAGCGGCTGTTGCGGCTCCTTCGTGGAATTATCGTCGCTCGCGGATAGCCGATGTTTCGTAATCACGCTCGGTAGTCGTTGCGTATCCTTGTGCTCCTCGTCCGTTAGGCTCGTTTCAATGAATCCGTGTGACCCGGGGAACAGGTTCAACCGCGCGCGCTGTAACTACAACCGAACTTTCTTCCGTAGAAATCTTGCGGGCTCTTTCCGAGTAGGTGTTTGCGACGAACCGTGCGGCAACACTTTGCCGACGAGTTCGACGAAATTCTGGAATATTTGCGTGGACAATATTCTCAGACGAATGTCACAGATTCTTCAATTAAAATTGATCAGTTGCATTATTGTTCTTCGTTCGTCCTACAGGGCCCGTTAAATCTCGTGCACAGTACGCGTAGAAACGATTCAAGTAATAGTCTCCGCGTCTTTTCTCACCTTTGCTCCAACATGAAATTGGCTAAATTAAATTCCTCACAGACAGCTCCCTGAATATATATTCTCGTTCGATCGGCGCTCCACGGCCGCGGAATTATTGCCCGCCGTGTACATACGGTGTTTCGTAATCCCTTCGGTAGTCGACGTATATCCTCGCGTTTCTTGCAACGTGCCTCTTGTACGTGCGGCGTTTGTGCACGCCTATATGTCGTACGTAATGCACGTTGCATTCCAAGACATTCGTACGCGCGTTATGCATTACGCGCATTATGCATTCCGCGCGGATTTGACCTCGATGCCGTGTTATTAATGCCCATTACGTTATATAAACGAACCGCCACGATCAACCACGGGTGGATGCGGATAGAGGAAAGAAAAAGGCACTACCTATCCCGGTGCGTTGGGCTCGTTGAGACGACGAGAAACGAGCGAGCGTTGTTGCTTCGTGGAATTACTCGTCCGCGCGTTTATTAATCAGCCTCGTTCTTCCAATGGCGAGCGGAACGGAGATTTGTTTCTGTTGATATCGATTCCGTTGATTGTAAATCTGTGTGCGCGCCGCGCGTAAATCACACCGCCACAGGAAGCGGATTTTGTAACATTTCGAGACAGGTGTTCTCCGTTGCGTCAGCGGGCAGCAATTTGTCCCGCGTGCGTGTACCCGTGTCTACGTTCACCACGCTGGTAATATCGAGACTCTGATGGAAAAAGTTACTACAGCCTCTGTCGTGCCTTCGGGGCCTCGATGGCTTTCGTTCGCCGACCGCGGTTGCCGCAATCGGAGCAAAAATCCCGACTTGTCTGTCCCCGTTGGTGTCCCACTGTCGCGTTTCGAATAATGCCACTGGTTTCGATACGTACGATCTACCCGCGACTGCTGTAAAAAAAGAAGGGTATCGGAGGTGCGATCGCTGCGTTAAACAACGCTGCACGAAGTTCACGGGTTCATGGAAGCACGCGTCGCGCGGTACTGCGTACGAAAGTCGACGGACACGTTGTTGAATCATTCCACGGATGTTAATAAAAAGACTCATTACTTCGGACGAACCAAGGAAGCGCGATAGCAATCGAATCTCCCAGGGCCTTATAGAGACGTTCGTCCGCGAATTTCGTTGAAAACAAGCGGTCCTCGTTACCCGGAGAACCTTCTGATCCGGGTCTGCGATTCTTATCCAGCCACTACGTTAATCGGAGTTGGCAGATCACACGAGGTCAACCGAGTGTCTGCCAATCGGGACACCTGGATGTCCATAGCGATCTGAACGCCTCGCCTCGCCAGGTCGACGCTTGGTGCGTGGCTAACGGTAGACGCCTGTAGATAGGCCGCCGGGTACGCGGCCACGTGGTGCGCACTCTGTATCCCTGCGTATTTCAAACATCGACTGGATGCATTCGCGGACGTATCGAGCAAAAAGGCCGTGGCGCGGATCTCGCGACCCCTTTCTCTTCCGTTCACCGTGTACGAACAATCTCCAGCCGCGAGCACGTTCTCGCTGACTAATTAAATGATTGATCGCATCGACCGGTAAATTATCGTGCCGGTCGGCCGACAAATTAATTGCCTCCGGCCAATACCAGCGGTCGACGATGTTTTTCTTCCTGAAATATATATACATTGTATTCGTTCCCGCCGGCGTACTACGCGTTGCTTCGAGTTGGGTAAGAAAAAAAAAAGTGACGGCCTCGCGGCAAAAGTTTAACGCGTAAGTAAACGATGTGTCGTGGCTCGATTGTGCAAACCGCAGAAGAATAATGTACGGGGAATTGGATTTCTACGCCCGGAGCCAGAAAGCTCGAGTAGAAAAGAATTTCTCCGTTTCTCGGCTACCCACTTCACGATGGACGCGCCGGCTAATGCTAATTGGCAATGATACAGCTACGACTCGTTCGGGATTATCAGTCATCAAACTGGTAATCCTTTCCGTCGGGAACGTATTCAGAATCTTCGTCCCACCAATTTCTTGTCCCCTTTACGTTGTCACTTTCATTGCTAACGCGAGATTCCCCGGGACCCGGTCGCTCCTTTGTGTACCTGTTTAATATGCGAGGATGTCCTCGGGCTCGTCGGGTCGCATTAACAAGTAGCCCCTTTGTGCGTGGTCAGGATATACCTACCCCTCCAAAAGCCACCCCGAAACGAGGAGCATTTCTCCGATTTCCTTGGACAGCTATCTGTCCTCCTTCGGGGGATTTAGGAGAAATCCTTTTGAACTGAAGAGCACTCGAGCCCCCGGGTATTTATTTCGCTGATCTGGAGCCGTGATTGGGACGGAACTCTTTGTGCCCCGAGACGAATCGGGGCTACGAACCGTGGCAACCAGGCTTCTCGATGCTTTTTCGACGGGCTGACACGGCACCCTGGAATAAGCACCGTTTATTCACGGGACGTGGACGATTCTTCGATGCGGGGATTAGTTTGAAACGAAGTGTGGTGGGCGTTATCTTGAAATCGATTATTTCAGAGAAATGTTTAAATATTTCAACCTTGGGGAGACAATTTTTTTTTAAATGCGCCACCGGTAGCGGCGCGTGAAATGCTAACAGAAAAATCCAATCCGGTTGTCGCCAGCTCCGCGAGAGGCTATGAGAAAAATACGTAGGAACTGTAGTGTGTCCACGTGTTCTAACGAGACACAACAATATCTAGTCCTTCCTGCGTTATTCCGCAATTGATTCAAGTGCGTCCGGGCTATGGACATTTTAGGCGCGGGGAAATAGGATCGATTCAAGAGAATGCGGAACGTCGTGAACAGAAAGCGACGCTGGCTTTCGTACGCTTGTTCCGTAAAAAGGAAATACGGGCCGGCTCGCGGGCCAGCTCGTGACTCGATAACGTTTATCGAACGGCGATCGGTCGTACAATCGCGCGTTCCATGTTCGAACTATTCCTAGGAATATAACCGACGTGGCGCGGTGAAAGTGTGCGAAAATGGGCCCAGAAACGGTGTCGGGGTACGAATGCCGCGTAAAAGTGCTTGTGTGTCGCTCGAACAATGACGATGGGAAACGGAACGATTGAAAACAAGCAGGAAGACAGAGGCGGAGAGTATCGAACGTGGTTCTACGGTCGATGATACGCGTCGAAGAATGCTAATAGCGTCAAACTGTGAAAATTATAGCGTGAAAGAGAAAACGCCCGGGTCCTGTAATGAACATCGTACGATGATTAGACGGGCGATAAAAAAAAGAGAGTGAACGAAGAAAGCAGGAGCCGGGTCTATCTGTTGATGTATTACAATGGGATCTAGTGTAGAAATGATTCAGTAGTATTCTGTTGTAATAGTCGAACACCATTCATGGCTCAAGCACAGAGCGATGTTTAATATTGAACTTCCTGAACTCTCGAGGGATCGAGAATATTTGTCTGACTCACTCTGCGATATCGCGATCGATTCGATTATCGAGTGAAAGCGAAAGCTACGGAAGCAATGAAATTTCGTCCGGTAGAACAAACTTAAGCGCCATCGAAACGTGACGGCATAGTGCACTTGATTAAAAGGCGGAGGGAAAAAGCTTGCCAGAGGCGATCGTAGAGGATCGTGTTTGGTCACGGTGTCTAGGCGTTTCCTCGAAATCACGTGTGATACGCCCAGGTGAGAAACACGGTGATACACCGAGCGGAGCCTGTCTTCTCTCAGGTTGAAGTGGCTGCTTCCGGTGGACCGATGATTCATTGAACGCGAAAGACGAAGTACGCTGGAATCGTGTTCACTTCTCAGTCTCTCAGCTTCTTCTGAGCTTCTGGTAGCCAAACGTCTTCGCACCTTTACCGTCGACGTTGTCGGTAGCGATTGAGCAGTGCAGGGAAATGTTTATCAAATATGTGGACGTGTTCGTGAACGATGGCTACGTGTCGGATTCATCGATTGTAGGTGCATATATCGATTGTGACAAAATTTGACACGGATCAAATAAAGTCCCACGTGGCTGTAATTGAAAGTAGGAAATCGTACGACACGCGTCCTGGCTTACAGTAATAACGATTGCTCGATCATCGACGATCGACGATCCGATAATCGTTAAGAGACAAATTTAATCTCGTTAGCAGCTCGCTTTAAGCCGCCGATTTCGTGGGATTAAGCACGATATGGCCGGCTTCGACCAAATCTGCACGTGTAGATCGATCGTGATATTATAAATCCGATTCCTGGTTCGATCAGACGCAGCCACAGGCGCGAGGAGAAGTGGTACACTTTCGTTACGAAAGTCGATCCTGCGTGGGTGGCACGTGGCACATACTTGGTGTTCGCATTTTAATTGAAAATTTCGAAGCACGTGGGATCTGACAACAAACGGAACTACGTCTGTGGAAATTTCTGTCTTCGCGATATAACTTACCTTTTGGTGAACCGCGCGGCTATAAAAAACCTCAACTCACATTTTCGTCGCGGGAATTGTCTCAGGGGACACTTCATCAGTCCGCTCGAACGAAATCGAGTAGATTTCCAAACCGCCTCGTTGTCTAGAGATTCGAGTCGTCGCCAAATCGTGGGTGGCCACTGTAAACACTGTCTGTAATTCGAGTAGCCGATGCTAGCCACCCAAGCTTCCTAACAATTAAGCAATGAATCAACCGATCGCGTGGTCGCCAGGGAAGCCAGCCTAGGCGGTATGTCTGCGGCGTGATTGAAGAGTGAATCGACACGAATTTATATAACTCGCCCTCGTGTATCGCGAATGATAATCATCGGGATCGTTCGACTGAATGGAAACCGGCGATGTTTTTATTGCGCGCATAACTTCGATTTGCGATTCGTTACGATTCACCGACCATATCGGCTAATTTCGTGCGTCGGCCGCTGGGGAAATCGAACGCTCCTCGTTTCTCTGTGATTTCCTTTTCCTACTTTCACAATCGCACTGCCATCCCCGCGTTAATGTAATTGCAGTTCGCGGAAGGATTCCGTGGTGTTGCGCAAAAATTATCCACCTGCCGTGACGCGATCGAAAGGTTCGCTCATTCTACCTTCGGTGTGCCAGAGATTCTTAATAACATACTGTCGCGTGGAAAGGGGTTATCCGCAGAAAATTTGACCATGGGATACTTTTTAAATGTTGCAGGTCCAAAGGCTGGCCGAATACGAAAGGTACCTGGGCCAGGAAGCGAGAAACCTAGTGGAGAACGGAAACGACAGCGTCGGGAGCGGCGCCGTTCTTCAGCGTGGTCAACTCGAGGGCGATCTTCATCGCATCCAGGAGCTCTTTCCTGGCGATAACCTCCGACTACACGAACGAGATGTCCTCACCACGGTAATTGCCCAATTCTTTTTCCTCGCTTTTCAATTTCCAACATACGAATATGAAATGATAGTGTACGGTAAGCCAACCGGCGTGCAATTATAGTTGTACGGTTGCACGTTGAAAGTTCCACAAATAAATGACATTTTCGGATGGAAACGCGTCAACCACGAGATGCGGAAAAAAGGCGAACGGTACAGGATGCGTTTCAGTTATTCTCACGGGTACCCATGCTTATGGGTAAATGCTTATTTTTCCTCGCACCCGTGGAAAGTATGTACTGGCATTCGCGTACGTTTCCCACGCATCTGGCCCGACGCTCCCCCGTGACAGTGTTCCTCTCTGTCGTTTTCATACACGACGGATGACGTGACGTCGAAAACGCCGCGGCGTTTGCGAAATTAAACGGGAAGCGTGATGCACTTTTTGACCCGGACATGTTTCAAGTAACACGACCCCTGAAAAATACCGCCGTAATTGCAGTGTCTCCCCTCGTCACTGAAAAGTCCAATTCGTCAAGCTTAATTTATTCAACCCGCTTCTTTGTCCGTTCTATTACAATGAACGGGCACACACGAACCGCCGATACCGATTTCCTTCTTGTCAACCGGTGACAACGTTGTTCGTCGCAGCGAGTCATCGTCCCACGTGTATCGCCGTAGATTTGCATACTGGGCGTAAAGAGTATTGTCAAGAGCAGGGATTACGGAGCAGCGGAGAGATCATGCGTCGATTCATCTTATCAGTACGCCCGCGTTTCTTTAATGCTCTTTTTTTGCATAAGATCGATCTAACGTACTTGAGAACGCTGACGGAAGATTTCCTCGAATCGAGGAGAATTGTCGCGAGTCATCGGCCGTCTATGCGTTACCTTGATTTCTGCAGTTTTCATTGGCATAGGATTGTACGTTCAAGGAGGTATTTGTGTGTTGCACTACGGAGAAGTCGATTTGTTTTCGTGCCTGTCCCGATGCCGGATATGCCGGATTTCGTAAAAATAACGGAGTTACAGATATTGAATGTATCCCACGCGTACAGTAAGAATATTAAAAGTCCCACACTTTAACTCGCTTTTCTCGACGTCACATTTAATAAGAGTATCTTCTTCAATGACGCGTACCTGCCGCACGTTTATGTATTTTGACTTGAACAAAATATGCAACGTAGTTAACATATCAGTAACCGTGTGTGCAGAAGGTTAATGCAAAGCAGTACTACGATTTGAGAAAAAACTAAATTCAAGAAAAAGGCCTAAAAATGACTTTAAAACACATCTACCGCCTTAAATGGGACGCTAATGCCGTTAATAATAAAGTCTCGAGTTCCCCTCGACAGAACGATATTGGGGACCATCGATTTCGTAAGAGAAAAAGACCAAGAAGAATGACGAGGGTCTCGAATCTAACGTGCCGCCGTCAGAGCGAAGTATGTTAATCAGTCTGTCCCGGCTGCTTGTAATTTCGTGTTTCGTGCGTCTCCTCGCTATATTTGGTAGTGTTATTTGTCAGATGTAACTGTTCATCCGTCTTTCCATGTCCTGACGTCATAGAACAGGACGCGGGGGAAAAGTCGGCAGTTCTGCGGTTAAAATTTTTCATTGCAACCATATCGGAGTAATCGTAAAATCTTGTTGAAATTGCGATCGAGCAGCTTCCAGCTGCAATCTGTCCGCAGTATGAATTAATACCCCTACAATTTCAAGTAGTTCCATTAAGCGAACCGGCTGATAATGAAAATTTGAACGGGTTTCGCGCGAGGCCGATAGCTCGTCGTTGACGGATAAAGCAATGGAATAATGCTGTTAAGTCATCCAAAAGTTAATGCTTCCCGGCACGTTGGTGTCCGCTCATTAGCCGCCCGCTGCGAAGTTGATAATAATTTATGTCCTAGATCGGTGCCTCAGAATTGGTCATTACTTTGTGACCCCTTAGAGCGGCTCGATAACTGGATAGACTCCGGCTGTTCGAGCCGAGAGATAATTTAATACTAATCCCTTGCCTGGAATAGCGTCGATATTCTCAATTTCCAATATCGAGGCACCGCGTGATATTTCGTGATCCCGCGAATAATCTTGCTAGCGGGGAACGATGATCCGGTTAATTGGTTCAGCTGTTGGTGCTATGGCTGAGGTTCCGTTCTGCTTTTCCGCGGAATAGCGCACAACGCTCTCATCCAAAGATAGCACAGTTTGTTATTGGTTCCGTTCGATAGCAATGTGGTCTGTTTCGTTTCAGAAAATGAAGAGCCTGATCCGCAAGAGAAACAGCGGGACCCCTGGAAGGCTAACGAGAGTGCTGTCGCAAAAGTCGTTGAACGTGGCCAGCAATTCGCCGGCACCGAAATCTCCGCCTAGAACTTTTCTATTGGAGACTCCTGTTCAATTCACCACGGTAAACAAAATTGCTGAAACGACATCGGCTAATCACGATTTACGTGCGACAGTAAGGATATAGCGATGAAACTGTTTCTTCGTTTGCAGGGTGTACAGTCTCAGGATAGACATCTTTTCTTGTTCTCCGACCTATTGCTCATCGCTAAAGCTCGAAGCGGGGGTAATTTTAAGCTAAAACAATCCGTGAGGATGAGCGAACTATGGCTCACGGCTGGCCACATAGAAGACGTAGCTGAAACAAGCAAATCTCAGGAAACCAGCTTCGTCCTCGGCTGGCCAACAACGAACGTCGTCGCCACCTTTATGTAAGCGCCTCACAATTTTATTATTTCGTACGGTTCTCTGGTCGTTGCACCCCTTACGTTCCCTTTGACACTGTTTCCATTCTCAGTGGCCACAGTTCCTGGCTACCTCGAGAATACGACCGCGAGCTTTCCTAAAGCCCCGATAAACTCATAAACAAATCCAAACCCCTTACATCCGTAGTGTTACTTTTATTGCGTCGCGTCACACAGAACGTTTATTCCTTTCCTTCAGGACTGCAGCAGCAAGGGATCTCTGGTGGGGACGTCTGACCGAACTCGTACGAGAGGAGAGTATGAAGGAGCCGCCGGACACGAACATTCAAGTCGTGTATCACGACAGTGACACGAACACGGAATACGTAAGTGCAGCAACACTCCTTTCCATCTCTGTGCGCAATATCACACATACTCGTCCAAAAGAGATACGGTCCATTCTTCGCGCATCCCCACGCGCCAAAGAGACTCGAGTTCGATCGCTTGACCTTCCTGGAGGCATTCTTCTCCGAGACACCCCATTTATATCGTTGACGTCAACGCAGAGTGGATCGGTTCTACTAAAAAGAACATCCTCCCTATCCGCAGGCCTTTATCGACGCGTTCGCTCTTGCCGGCGTTCATTATCGACCAGCTCGTCGCATTTAAATACACGGGGCCAGCTCGACGCCGCTATTAAAGAAGACGCGAGTGCACCTTTAACGTTTGCCGGAAGCTGCGGTCGACGTGAATCGCGTCTCTCTCTCTCTCTCTCTCTCTCTCTCTCTCTCTCGCATCTCTCTCTCGCGCATCTCTCTAATAGCTGTAATCGCAATCGACGTGTTTTCCCTGCGTGTGTGTTTGCACGCGATTACTATTCCACCGAAGCCGTTCTGTTATTCGAGTCGCGAGCTACATCCGCGTTGCTTCGTATGTTTGCAGTGTAAAACGATCATGGTAGGCTCCGAAATGACGGCGGCAGCTTGCGTCAATTTGGCAACACGATTGTTGGACTTGCAAGGACCGTTTCAACTGTGGGCCAGAACGTCCGCGGACGAGGCACCGTATCCACTCATTGGACACGAGAGACCGTTCGCAGTGAAACTGTCGAACTTGCGGCACACCCTGTCCGCGGACGAGGGCTTCGATTTGGAGCATTGCAACAAAAGCGGACACGACACGTGCCACTTCATCCTTAGGCCCGTGCCAAAGTCGCCGGTGAAGAAGAACAAATCCAAGATCACTGGACTCTTGAGGAGATCCCTCTCGTTGAATCCGAGCCTCTTTGGCGTCAATCTATCGAGGCTCGACGAAAACGGCCTACCGAAACCTGTGCTGGTGATGCTTCAACAGTTGTTCGCCAAGGGGCCGTTCACGCAGGGGATATTTAGAAAATCGGCGAACGTCAGAATCGTTCGAGAACTGCGGGATCAGATCGAATCCACCGGTGATCCCAGCTGCTTGGAGGACGCACCGATCATAGCTGTGGCAGCTCTGCTTAAAGATTTTTTGAGGTCTTTACCGGACCCCCTGCTAACTTCTCATCTGTTCCCGCTTTGGATGGACAGCCTGGATGCGCCGAATTCTGTTCAGACTATTAAAAAGTAAGCGCAAAGACGAACGTTTCTTCGGATGGAAGCTAACTCATCCATCGTGTGTCGCGCGGTATCTAATCAATGATGGTTTTTTCAGTATTTTAGATAGATTGCCCAAAGCGAATTACACCCTCCTGTCGCACCTGATCTGTGCTCTGCATCACGTTGCACGGAGATCGAAGCACAACCTCATGTGTGCGAGCAATCTCGGTGTGTGTTGCGGGCCCAGCTTACTCTGGTCCCCAAATCCATCGGTGAATCAGAGCAGGGCAATACCAACGTTGACGGAAATGCTGATCCGTCACTGCGAGGTCTTATTCGGCGAGGGTGTCACGCAACTCCTGGGGGAGGAGCGAAGCGACAGCGGGGCCGAAGAAAGCACCGACAGCCTTCACTGTAAGTACTTTGCTTCAACGCATTCTTTCTTCCTCTTCTTTTCCTACTGTGTGAATCGAACGTGAAGAATGCGCGTGTCGATTTTTGACGGTTCGATGATGTACGATCGTCCTGATGGCCCACTGAGGAATTTCTCTCGTTGCAGCAGGTGGGCTTTCCCTGGATAGCCTGGACCTGACGGAACCACCGCGAAAGGACCACATGTCTCTCTCCAGAGACTCCGGCCTGACCCTCTCGGATTGCCAGCTGTTCATTCCAGAATCTCCCGTGGGTTCCGAAGATTCGGCCGTGAATGCCTCGTCACTGAGCTTCGACAAGTCTCTGATCAAAGACGACAAGTCTACCAGCAAGTCGTACATTCGCGTGTACGGTGGTTGGGAGGAGAGAATAAACGGTTACACGGCGAACAATCATCACACGAGCACCGTGGAGCACGGTTTCAGGGAGGATAAAAATAATATCGGCTACCCCAATCCCAATTTCCAAAGGCAAGACTGGTTGCGAGCACAGCTGAAGAGGACACCGCGAACGAAGCTGGAAGAGCACGAGCATCGCAAGGATAGGTTCGACGAGAAGGATATATACGCGAGGGAATACCTCAGGCAAGACTCGATGAAGGAGAACGTGGAAAATTGCAAGGACATCTACAGGAACTCCCAGCTGGACATATCGCGGGATCTCAGGTCGGAATACGAAAGAGCGGCGCAGCAAGACATTTGTACAGAAAGGGTCTCGATTCACAATTCGGAACAGGATCTGACGGTGGACGCAACGTTGTCCAGCGACAGATACGAATTCAAAAAGGAGCGGTTCAACGAGTTCAAGAAGGTCAAGTCGGAAATGTATGTTAATCGCGAGTCACCCGTCTCGCAGAACGGTAGCTATCATTCGAGCAGCGATCTATACGAGTTTAAGAAGGTGAAGAGCGAAATATACGTGAACAAAGAGACGACGCGTACAGAGAGATACGAATCTGAGAGTAGCATCTATGGAAATAGGGACAGAACGAACGAGATATACGGCTCGAGGGAGAGGAACGATTTGTACTCGTTCAAGCAGGCCGAGGCGATCGATTTGTACGGTGACGAGGACGAGGAAGAGGAAAGGACTTGGCCGGATACACCACCACCACTGCCGCCAAGATTGAGGCATCTGCCACCCGTGCACATGAGTCTAGAAGACCGGCACAAAGTGGCTGGAAGGTCAAGGTCCCTTCCACCACCGCCTCCTTATCGTCCACCTCCCCAGCCTCGTGCCTCCGTTACCAGCAGACACCTAGGATACGGGAGATCTGTCGTTGATGACGAGAGCTACGTTTAATTGAAAACGAGGAGCCACGAACATTTGTATATGTGTGTGTATGTGTGCACCTCGAGAGAATCAAAGAAGCGAAAGGTCGCAAGTCGAGATCATAGATACACGTTGGTTCGTGTACATGTGATCTCGCAACGACTAAAACTAGTCCAAACTGGAACGCACGTACGATATCGGGAACAATTGTTATGTGTATAATGTCAAATTTACGTGGTCATCTATGGAACGAAAGAGTTGTAGCATCGCTTTATCGTTCGTTTCGTCAAACGCGTAAATCCACGACAGATAGGAAAGGCGAGATATATTTACGTTTACGTAGATTTTGTAAGCGTACACGCGTAAGATAACAAAAGTCGAAAACACTGTTGATTGTGGGCGATTCTTAGCGATAGGACTTGACTGTTATACAGTGATTCAGGGTGCTTCCATAAACTTTACTTCGTAGGTCTTCTTTTTCTTTCTTTTTTTTAATAATTAGGTAATCATATAGAGAAACGTTATTGTTAAGAGTAGACTGTAGCGGACAAGACTTGCGTCGAGATGATATTATTCGTAATTCTTTTCTTGCGCGAAGGGAATATTTGTAAAAAGGAAGAAAAATGAAAGATGTATACAGCGCGTAGTATACATGTCGTGCGTGGAACGGAAAAGAAAAAGTATGAGTCTCCGCGAATATTCGAATACGTACTGCCCTATAGAGAGGGGGAGAGAGAGATAGAGATATTCAGGCGCCGATATCTGCGGAACGAATCACGATAATGAAATGCAAATATTATTGCAACCACGTCAAGAAAATCGGAACGAGGTTCGTTTCCATTCGTCGCCTTAGCATCATCTTTTTATGTACCATCGCGTATTCAAGCGCACATCTTTTTATCGATATCTCCCGCGATTTGGAGATCGTACTGCGTTCGTTCACAGACTCGTTTCGAGCACCAAGGTAACGCCGTCGACTCGATGGGTTTTATCACGTTTTCCCTGTCATTTTCAGTACATTCGCATCCCCCGCCCCCACCCCCTGTTCCTCCTTCTCGATTTCTAATTAGAAATTCGTTCACCGCGCAATAAACATGACAAATAATAAAACTCGTTCATTTTCTCTCTCCCTCGTTCTTTGCTGATTACAATTATCTGATCTTCCCAACTCTAGCTCTTTTTTTTAACTTAGAATATGTAAGTAGTAGTGTGCTTCGTAAGCGGATGCAAGCGCGAATATCTTAAACTGTAAGGTATACGCGAAAATTTTTTTTAGAATCTATCGATCATCGTCCAAAACCCTTTCGCCCTTCTGTATATATTATTGTAAACTGTAATCTTTTATATCGCTAAACGTATATGATACACCCCCTATGCAACGCCCTTAAGGAATGTATACTTATCTAAATTATACGACATGCTATGAAAAGTAAATATATTTCGTATTTTATACAGCTGCGTATGCGTTCCGTGTATCAATATTCATTTCTGGTATCCTTGCGGCTCGATCACCCGGCGAGCGGCATACACCTAGGAATATCAATGATCATTTCTGAAAATCATCGCGAACGATCGTGTTTTTAGCTCTGTGCTAGTACAGCCTGAACATGCGTTTCCTGTTCCGATAAATTCTTTCAAATAAATGGGGTTATATTCTTTTACAGCAATATATAGTCGTAAAATGCACGCAGAACGATCATGGAATACGAGGAATTCGCTAGCCTTCAATTAGACAAGCCAATTCCCGACTTAAGAGTACGTAATACTACTGCGCTCATCCAATTAGAAATAGGAGTTTTTCAAGCGATCGATTCTAAAACTAACATGCATCCTTAGAATGAAGAGCAACTGAAAAAACACACTCTAGACCCTAATTTGGAAAACAAACCCATAGAAAGAGCGCTACATTTACTGACGTAAGTGCATGACATTTATATATAAATTGATAACTCGGGAAGGGAGCGTTTCATTTTCGGTGAAAAGTGAAAACCGTGTCTTTACGTGTTACGACGGATCGAGAGCGCACAAGTCTTTGCAGAAGTAGCCTATCCTCAGGGGCACGGTAATAATAGTAATTTCGCGCATACTGCTCCGTCAAATTACCGCACAAAACCTTGAATTAAATCACGTAATCCTGATTATCGCATCAAGGCTGTGACTTCGTTAATTAATCGTATACAAAAGGTGAAACTGGTGATCTTAAAACAGCCTATCGTTTTCATTATACAAGTTTGTAATACATGCTGGTATTGTTACAAAACTGGATACATATCAAATTGCGACATACGAATGGAAATACACATTAATATTATTATTTCCTAAATCAGAACAAATACTTCTTGCTCAGGAACGAGTATATGTAATCGTTGAGAATTCATGAAAAGCGGGGTTGCGTAACAGCTCGTAAAATGTATCACAAATGGGAGCGCGGTTCTTTTTTAGAAATATGCAAACGACGCTCCTTGAAGCGATATGCATCATCAAGCGAGAATCACAAAATGACTACATCGGCTCGTTGATTACACAACATCGACTGCCCATCGGCGCTCGTCGGTCTATTGAAGTCTATTGTATTACGCGCGACACAGCATTACGTGTGTATTTCAAAGCCGAAGGTACATACTACGTACGCCGCCCTCGGTTCGTTTCGGTATCGCTCGGCTCTACTCGACGCCTCGTACGACAAGTCAGATATAATCGATACCTTCGAGTCAGAGCCCAGTTTAGTTGTCATCTGCGTTCCGTCGTATTGTTTTTATTGCGTCGAGTGCGTCATGAGAGCGCAAACGCGTGTATCGTCGTACTACTTAAAGAATTAAATAAGTTCTTCGTTCATTTCTTGTGTTATCGTTGAATGAAACGCGCCTTGAAAATGTTGCAAGAGGAAGCTCTGTACAAGAGCGCATCCCCACGGTAAGTTGTAGGATAAAGAATAATATCGTGATCCGTAATCGTCGTCCGTCTTCCCGTCCTCTCGTCTGCATCCCTTTCGTACAAACCCATGCACGGTGTCTAAAAATAATACGGCGTCGTCCAAGGAGTGTACTGTCCTGTCGTCTAACCATCGCTAATTATAGTCCTTTAAAAGACAGCCACTCGTAAGAATTGACATTCTAGGAGGCGACTACGTTTAAGCCGTTAGCCGATATTCTTCTTCAGGGCAGTGAAATTTCAAGGTGTAGGTTAATCGAAAAGTTGACAGTAGCATTGACTGTCCACTTCCTTTCTTTTTTTTTTTGCTTAACAATGTTGAAATAACAAGTGTTTTGTGTAATGTATGGAAGAAATGAGAATCACAAGAATGCAGTGATTGCGTGTATGAACTAGTGTGCATCAATGAAAACATTGTCACATGATCGAAAAAGGACATGTTATGTAAAGATTTCTGTCCTTGGTGCTTGCATACATTTAAGGAAAATAACACGAGGATGACGAGATCTTTTTTATGAATCTAATGACGCTATGAAGTGTCACCGTGAATAAATTACTAATTCTCTTTTAAATTTACGATAATAAATAATTAATGATTTGAAATTATTATTTTTGTTGTTTCGTACATTTATTAGTAAGCCTGCGGTTTTGCCTTTGTTTGCTGTTATATCTGCAATTAATTTCAGGAAAGGCGATGAAATTCAGAAACTCAATTTCATACAAACATTACCGAGCCTCTTAGCCACAGATTCAGAATCATGTATGACTCGGGTGATACCGAAAGTGCAGCAGTCGCTGGCTACTGCGTCCACAGAATTTCACATCGCAGCTTCATCTACATTCAAAACAATCCTAGAGCAGAATCTTGTCAACCATAATGTCTTCAGTCGAACATTCCTTCAAAGTATCTTAAATTCGCTTGAAAAGCGTGATCCAGGTAATGAAATTTTCTATTGCTGGTACGTTTAGAGATGCTAGTAAATCCTGTATCAACAGTTTCATGCATTTAGTGTTATTCAACATGACTAAACGTGTATATATATACATTTAAAGTTATCTGTCATGCATGGCTGGAGACCTTACTGGATGTGATAGAGTTACTGCCGGTAGAAGTCATAAGAAGGCAGGTTTGTATAGATGATCTTAGAAATTGATATTCAGAAAACATCATTTAGGAGGACAAACATATTGTCATCTTTGTAGCACATGTGCAACTTTATAATGCGTTTACAATAGATCAGCAACAGACATTGATTTATTTTTCTGTTACACTGCACTAGACTAAGCATCAAGTACTCTGTCAAATTTCACTTGTTGCAAAGAGGTGGCTATGTATTTTGACATAGCTTTAATAACGTAACGATCTAATTAAAGTTGAGAACTATTTAAATTTAATAAGATAGCGATATATCACCTGGATCATGAAAGAAATAAAATTATACAGATTCTTCCAATGACTGTAAGCAAAGGACAATTGTCACAGCCTATCTACTCCAGGATAATATGCAGCAAGATATTAGGAAAAATTTGTACAAGATTTGATTCTGCTCTGTGAGTATGTTTCATCTTATCAGATTTCTTGATAATTCTTGTTGTCTGGGGGGGGTACCAGCTCTTGAACAAGACTCTTGAATGAAAAGTTAAATAAATCGAAATTTAATTAACTTAGCAAGCAAATTATGCTGAAAGGCAAAGTCACATTCGATAAAGTCTTTAAATAAGTATACGTATTAAAATTGTTGTCAGGATACAGAAGGAAGTTCTACCAATGGTACACTCCCTCTGTCAGGATGTAAATAGTGAAGTACGAGCTAGTATCTGCTTGCAGCTACGTTTTGTTGCCGAAGGCCTTGGTGCTGAGTCTGTAAAATCTGCTTTGCTACCATCTCTCGTAGAATTAGCAAGTGACGAAGAAAGCAATGTAAGATGTGCCTCTGTACAAACAATAGCATATTTGCTACCTCATCTTCAAGAAGGTATGCTTGATGACTAGTTGTGCATTATAAGCATTCCAAATTTTTTGTAGCGAACAATGTTTCGATTGATTTGTATAGACAATCATTTTGAGGTCAAGTTAGAATCAATTAAAATAATTATTTACAGATACAATAAAAACTACCATAGTGCCACTTGTTAGAAAATTATGCGAAAGCACGCAGTCTGCACAGCCAGACGATAACGTGATATGCGTTATTGCCGAGGAGTACGGAAAAATAGTACTTGGTATAGAAAGTAAGTTTTATTCTTTTGTTATAGCACAATTTATTTCTCTCATCGCAGTAAATTGCTATCCAATTAATAATTTTAGAATGCTTATTACCTACCGAAAAATTATGGTTTTTGAAATATTTTCAACAACTTGCTCAAATGGGCATTGTTTCAATGAGAAAAGAATCTAAACCTCATCTTCCATTTGTAAGTATGATAGATGCGATGTATAACGTTCATATTAAATTTATTGGATTGTATAACTAATCCTTTGCATGAATCGAATTGTTTTAGGTGAATAGTAATCCGGACGAAGACGGGAAATATGTAGAATGCAGAAGGTG
This sequence comes from Nomada fucata, assembly GCA_948146005.1. Classification (NCBI taxonomy): domain Eukaryota; kingdom Metazoa; phylum Arthropoda; class Insecta; order Hymenoptera; family Apidae; genus Nomada; species Nomada fucata. Next base: position 30,218,046 of record OX411276.1, read on the forward strand.
TTGTGCATTTAATCTGCCGGCAATGTTCATTTTTGTATCCAGTTCGGCAGATGATACTGAAGAACTGCTTGTTACGTTTGCCGCACTGGCAAGTGATCACTATTACATGGTCAGGAGAACGGTCGCATGTGGAATTCACGAAGTAAAGAATTTACCGTCTCATATTTTGAGCTGATTTTTAATATAATTCTAAACTGATCATTATATTGTAATACTTAGATAGCAAAAATATTAGGCCCGAAATGTGGACGAATGAAAGCAGAGCTAATAAAGTTATTGAAAGATAACTCTGAAGAGGTTTTACAAGGTTTAGTTCCTCATATAGCATTGACCCTTGACTGTTTAGCTGACAGTCAAACTATTGGAGTAGATAGGATGGTTTGTATTGTAGTTGTTGTTGCTATTATCGGTATTTCTTATTGAAGTAAATTTATGCGGCACATCTTCTGCATTCCCTTTCTTCACTTAATGTTCTCTATCAATTGTAGGATTCCACTGTTATGGAAATAGGTAGAGCATTACTGAAATGCGAGTCAGAAATAGCAGCAACACACAACTGGAGATTAACATCTTTAATGCATTCACAGCTTGAAATATTACCTAAATACTTTCCAAGTGACTTTATCTACTCGTATTTTGTGCCAATGACTTTTTTCAGGATATTACATGCTGTAAGTTCTAAACATAGTTATGTCATGCGCGATAAAATGTATAATTTAATCGCGTGTTCTATATTACACTTCACTTCCAGAGGCCAATACCTGTTCGTCTCTCTGCAGGAACACTGTTTCTTTTCCTTTTACGTTACAATATGAAACCTATGCAAAGGATAGAACTTCGTAGCAAGTTGTATTCAGAATTGGCCAATAATCCGAATTGTTACGTGAGAATGATGTTTGTTCGTATGATGATAGAGGCCATGGAAATTTTCTCCTCTGTATATTTCAAGGAACATTTTCTCACTGTTTTATTGAACTTGGCAGAAGATCCCGTACCTAACATACGAATGAAAGTAGTTTCTCTGTTGCCCCAATTAAAAAGTTTACTGCGGATACCAGGTGATAAAAAATTACTAACTGCGTTAGAATCAACTGTGGCGCATGTGATAAACAGTGAGAAGGACAGAGATGTACTGGCTCAGTTGACCATTGCAATAAAACAATTAGACGCGATCAGACATGAAAATCGAGTTGTAAGTAACGTTCGTTGTACTTTTATTTTATAATGCCAGCAGTGTCTATATAAAGTATATAATATATATAAAGTCTATAAGTCTATATAAAGTATTTTATTTCAGCCATCTGGGGCACTTACAAGGACAGATCTTGAAGATTCAAGAAAATTAGACGAAGAGAACAAATTATCAGGAATGTCAAGTGGAAAATCTCCCGGTGGAGGAGGTATAATAAAGAAAGGTACGATTTCATGAATTCCGATAATTCATTGCGATGCAAGATACGAGGTTTTTTAAATACGACAGGAGCAAGCGGGCCTGCACGAGCTGGTGGTAGTGCGGGTGGATCCGGGGGTGGTGTACGGCGAACAACTACCGACACTTCAACGAGATCAATGTAAGTTTAATTTCTTCACGTGTATATATAAATCAATCAATATAGAAGCTGTTCTATTTCGGTAGTTTAAAAAAATTATATTTTAATTTCAGGCATCATACAGTATCGAGAGGTAAATATTGGACACGTAATCGTCATCTTAACAATACAGTTATTTTCATAACATCAATGAAATTTGATCATTTGAAATTTTAGATAGTCTGTCGGGGTCTCCTCGACGCTCGGCCGATTCAACAAGAACGAGGTACACAAAATATATTTTTATTCCTTTTCCGTGTTTAGAAATAATAAGAACATTAGCTTTAAGCACGATTACCACATTCAGTCTAACAATAATATTAAATAATCAATAATAGAGGAGAGATAGAATTTTGGAGGATATTGAAAAGTAGAGTTAAATGTCGCTACAATTCTTAGTTCACTAACTATTTCAGAAGAAGCCTAATATAAAATTCTCTGCACGCTTTACATCTGACAGAATTCAACTAACACATCCTTGGGACAGAATAGGGCATACCAACTCAAACATTAGTACATCCCATACTAACTTTGACAATGGATTGTGCAGTGATTATGTAACGCAAAAGGCGCAACAAAGCCGCTCGAAATTAGCATTACCATTTATACTGTGGCCGGAAACATGCGAATGTGACTACGCGGAAGACTACCTTTTCCATTCCTGTCCTTCGTCCGATTACGCAAAGTCTGTCTTCTTGGCGATCATGAGAGAAAACCGGCGAAGATCCCAGCAAAATTTCCTACTAACACGAGATTATGCACGCGGGTTTTCCACTAACATTGCCAGCAAGGGCACTGCCACTGTAAGAACACTTGCAGCTCACTATAACTCTTGTTGGTCTTGTAGCTCCATGCCTGAAATACCGGTAATGCTGCCGGACGATGAATTCCTTGTGGACGCTGGAATCAGGATACCGGATCAATTGTCTCAAAGCACCTCTAAAATACCACACTTGCAAGATCCCATGTTTGGCAAGAGGAGAACCGCGTTCAACGTGAACCGTGTACGGCCTGCCAGTATGAACTTCGACAAGGGCAAGCCTAAAAGGAATTCCTCTATGGAATACGAAGACTGCATGAAACGAAGAACGAACGGCGATCAATCGAATAACATTAGAACGTCCATGGAGTACGAGGATGGTATAAAGCGTAGAACAAACGGAGCTAATCAAACGAAACACATAAGATTACGATCGATCGATTACGAGGACGGTTCGAGTCTAGTGAAGAAGAATAAGCAGCAACTCGACGACATAGAGTCTCTATACATGGAACATAGGATTAGAGCGAATTTTGGATTCTGTCCGAATCAAGATAAATTGTACGAAGAGAGGATAAAACAAGAGAACTCATTGACACTGGCGAAGAAGAAGCGTAAAGTCGTGCAGTCGAAGTCCATAGAGTCTCTATACATGCAACATATGATTAAAGCGAATTTTGAATCCTGTCCGAATCAAGATAGATTGTACGAAGAGAGGATAAAACAAGAGAACTCATTGATACTGGCGAACGAGAAGCGTAAAGTCGTGAAGTCGAAGTCCATAGAGTCTCTATACATGCAACATATGATTAGAACGAGGTTTGGATTCTGTCCGAATCAAGATAAATTGTACGAAGAGAGGATAAAACAAGAGAACTCATTGACACTGGCGAAGAAGAAGCGTAAAGTCGTGCAGTCGAAGTCCATAGAGTCTCTATACATGCAACATTTGATTAAAGCGAATTTTGGATCCTGTCCGAATCAAGATAGATTGTACGAAGAGAGGATAAAACAAGAGAACTCATTGACACTGGCGAAGAAGAAGCGTAAAGTCGTGGAGTCGAAGTCCATAGAGTCTCTATACATGCAACATATGATTAAAGCGAATTTTGAATCCTGTCCGAATCAAGATAGATTGTACGAAGAGAGGATAAAACAAGAGAACTCACTGACACTGGCGAACGAGAAGCGTAAAGTCGTGCAGTCGAAGTGCATGCTCGATAGGACTAAACGATACTCCGCCAACTTTAGTTTAAAGATGCTGGACACGAAAGAGGCCAAGCCTGTTTTGAAGGAACAGCGCAGCATAGACGTGGCCGATTATACACCGTCTGAACGACCGAGCCGAGCTCTGAGACGATATTCGACGTTAGACGTGAATCATAATCAGGGACATAGTAAAATACCCTTAAGAAGTTTTATACACCGTAGTAGAACCGCGCCTGCAACAAGGGCTTCCAGCCCTGTTAGCTCGCAAATCAGATACGAGGAGATCGACAAGTTGTGCCGAAAGTTGGAGGGGTATGAACTTCTTTAGTGTAACTTGCATAAAAAAAGAAAGTTGGAAATGGAAACAGATAAGGCAGTTCCATCTGTTGTTGCAATAACGTTCTAGCGGAGGGATGTTCAAGATTTCGGGGGATACTCTTCTTTTAATAGGAGTCGTCGTTGATGCTTCGCATTTAAATCGTAGCATTTTTTTGTCCTCTATCGCAACGTTTCTCGTCGCTTGCTGTAACAGCAAGGCGTTTGTAAAGTATTGCAGTGCTAGTTTATAGTTTTGCGTTGTTGTCACATGGCCTTGTATGCATTTCATTTCTCATGCATAGCTTATCGTTCTGTTTGTATTTAATTAGCAGTGACTAAAAGGGAGATAGAAATTTTTAAGTGATCCGGGAATCGGCAATAATTAAATGCATTTAAAGGAACGAACATCGAGCATTGAATGAGGAATATTTCAAGATATTCATTCCACGTGTGTATGGATTAAACGAGGCAAATCTTATTTATTGTCAGTGATGCATTTTCTATTCGACTTTAGCTGGTTAATTGTCACGCATACGTGATTCGCATTTCTCTTATTACGCTGCAAATATTCTCAACTTTCGAAGAGGGAAATTATGTTTCGTTAAATGAATGCGAAAGATTCATCGCGATTTTAGCATTCGAATAAGGAAACGAACACTCATGCTTGAGTTCGAAGACTGTTTTATTAGATGATGCCGTGTCGAAGTTCGTAAGAGTAAAAGAATAAGACTATTTTGCACTTTAATTTTATAGCTGCATATCTAATACGTATTGATCTATCAAGATTTACTTACCGATCGGATATATTCTAACAGATGATTATATTTAATAAACGACACACGAGATCACGATTGGTAGAGTTAAATCATCTTAATAGCCAATTTTAGCTCTAGTCTTGAATAGTATTGAATTGTAAAAGCAGGGCTAGTATGAACGTTTACGAAATGGCGTTTTTAAATCTTCTATAAGATTTTTGTATATCGCTATTCAGTTGTTCGTTCATTCTTCCTCTATTATTTTAACGAAGTCAGTTCTGATTGTCTTGTGGCTAGTAACGATTGACAGTTCTTCTTTTTCTTATCAGAACGTGCATCGTCGTTTTTTATGACTTTTTTGATATAGCGTAAATGTTGGAAAAATCTGCCTAGTAACGTATAGACGCGTGCAATAGTTGAGCATTTTAATAATTTAATCAAATGGATTATTCTAGCGCGGCGGTTAGAAGGCGTTGTAGACTAGCTATTACAATTTTCGATCGATTTACCCATATCGACGCCAACGATTACATTTTATTCGAAGAACCAGTAAACACACGAGAAACGAAATAATTTTTTGAGCGCAACTTTTGGGATTCTCGATTCCCCGATTCCCTCTAAACACGTTCAACGATTAACGTTTTCCTGTATCGTGAACTGGAGTAATGTTGTATCTTAAAAGGGAGAAATATCTACGAAAATATCATACAGTCTTAAACGAAACGAAAGAGAAAAAAAAGATAACGCATATATAAATATATGTACATAAGCTGACCAAAACGATTAAACGAGCGTCGAATTGCAAACAATATCGAAGAACAGAAAAACTTGACGGTGAAATAAGGTACCGAGGTGATATCAATAAATATCAAAAGGACGCGTATAATATCTTCGCAGAGTATTTTCATTGAGCTTCTAATAGATGTATTTTGGGGTGAAGGGGACAAATGAAAAAAAGAAAAGAAAGCTGTAAGATGCTTCGAAGCCAAAGATGATGTCTAACGATGCGACCATGTAACAACGTACAAACCCTTAAAGGCATTATGTACTTGTATCATGTACATATACCGCGTAAGCTTTACAGTGCAAGTGCCATTGAATAGGCCCCGGAGACTTCTAACGCCTGGAAGGAGAATGACTGTATCGTCGAATGGGGGATTGTCGATGAAAACCAACTTCGGACACCCAAAATACATATGTATATCGAGAGTCTATCACGATATTTGTACGACATTTAATATCGTGATCGTGATATACATTGCCCGAGTAAAAGGATTATCGTAGTTAGAATAGATTTAAAGATATCGTTCAAGAATCGAGGCATCGACTACCTATTCTTCTTGTACTATCTCGTACGTTACGCCCGATGCTCATCCATTTCATTTCATATCCTCTCACCTTCTTACGTTTCCCCCGTTCATATTTCCGTAACTCGATTTCACATAGAGGACCATTTCTTTTTTCGTTTTTTTTTTTTTTTAATCGCTAGTCAATCCAATTACGCGAGGTTCGCCTGCATAGCTATTAATTGTTACTAATTTACGATCTACGAACAAGATATACCTTTTCTCGTACAAGCTGCTGAACACCGAGAATAGATCACACGCTCTTTATGCTTAGGGACTAGAAACAGACGTAATTTACCGATCGATTGTTGCCGCGTAACGATATTAATTATTTAGTTGTAAAAATTGTAACATCGTACGGCTACCGACTTATAAAATAACGTAGCGACGCTTGTTGTATTATTTTTATAGAAAACCTTAGGTTAGCGTCAGCCGTACGATTCGGCGAGGTTCGTTGGAGAAAAATACCAATCGATTTCGCTTGAATTTTTACGGATGCGAAGATTCTCGACACAGAATTTGGTGTAGAGTGTGCGTTTCCCAGGATCGTACGGTTGTTGGTTCACCATGCGACGAAACTTCTTTTTTATAGGAAATCTTAGAATATATTAAATATATCTACAAACACACACACACACACACACACACACACACACACACACACACACACACACTAATAACTATAGAAGATTTAACGAAATTGAACAAATTGTTAAATGTGCAACTGTAGGAGCAACCGTAGAATGGAGCCGCGCGGTTCGAAGAGAAGCAAGCGAAAATAGAGTAAGAAGAGCATTACTCGAGCACGTTAGGAGGATTACTTGGAAAACACAGGGAAAAAGTAAAGTTTCTCGAATCACGAAATTTTTGGCCTAGAGTAATCGCTTTAAAATGCTGCTCCTTATTTTTGTACAGATCTTACCGTACGTAATATTAACATTTGTGCCAGAAAGTAAAAATACCCAGTACATTTAATAATATAAATACGTAACTCCCTCAACACACACACAGACAGACATACATACGTTTTGCCTAATTGTTAATAAATTCGTTTCTTTATATATGTATATATATACATATACAATATATATGTATATATGTAGAGAAAAAGAAACAAAGAGGAGAGCACTTTTAATGCCGATGCTGTTACACATACTACTCATACTACTACGTATGCTGTATACGTAAATTGAATAATCTCGGGATGATAAGAATTTTCTTTACCCCAAATATCGTCGATCTTTCGATCGATTTTGTCGATCATTCTGAAAAGCCAGCACCGAGCAGGAAGAAAGAAATAAGTCAAGTTGATTATCGCGTTAGAAAGTTTAGAGAAAAATCGTTTCCGAACGCTATGGCCTGTGTTTTTTTTCGGGGAGGAGTAATCTGTGATGACAAACAAAAATAAAATAACATAAAATAAAGATACATACTTAAACGCAAGAACAAAGAGGAAACAAATAAGTAAGACACAAAAGTGCGTTCGTGTCGCGCGTGGTGAACGATCAAATTCGTCGAATAATATTTTTATTACTCGTAAATGCTCCCGTAAAGAATAAGGAATGTTACAAACAGAGAGAAGTGTCTTTTTGTGAGGTATATCTGTAAGAAACGAAACAAAAAAAAATCTAGTTAAAAAGTGAAGAAAATAAATAAAGAACACCGCGATCGTAGATTTTATTGGCTCTGCCGATACTATATTATACATCTGTTTTAATATACGTTACAAACAATAAATCGAACCTTTTTTGTTACTCAATGACCAGCATTTTCTCTCGAAAGTCTTACCTCCGACGAATATATATTCTCATTGATAATTCATTAAAGAAACGAGGACATCATTGTGGCGGGGAATGGGAAGTGGAGGAAACAAAAAATTAAATACAAGCGACAAGTTCTTTTTCAATCTTTTTATTTCTTCTACTTTCTTAATAAATCAGTGACTCGAGTCGCTACAAACTGTGTATGAGTTTCTTTTATAATTTACTTACGAAGTACATAATAATGATTTTGTTCGATCACTCTCGCCCATTCGCACGCACCCGCTTACCTTGATTATAAAATACTTCGAAAAAGGTAAATCGATCGGAATATCAACCTTTCCCCGATGAAATGCCTTCTGAACGTGAGATTATGGCCCGGTACGTATGTAAGCTCCCCTCACTTATTGTTTCATCTCATATTAATTCATCGAATTCACGCCGAGAAACGTGGCAACTTTTTATACTATAATAATGGGGATTTCGAAAATAAACGCGGCATTTATGTATATATCTTTTTTCATGAGTCACGGACGAACGGACACCTTCTATCCAACCGTTCTAAAATACTGTCTTAGCTCTCTCTACATATCCTTCTCCTTGTTTCTCCTAATTTTAAAAATTCTCTTGAACTGAACGTTTGCCGAAGGACGATTTCCACGATCGGCTATTGTTATGTATAAAATTTGTTATAAGCGGTGTATTCTCCAAACGAGGACTACCCGAGTCCTTTGTAGTATTCATTCGAACGGCCTTAACTGAATATTATTCCCTTTCGCTTGATGAAGAACGGATTCTCAAAGCAAACGGATTCCGATTTCTTCTATTTCTTTCTAGCTGTACTCGTACTTATGTGTGTCCTTAACGCCTAGTGGAATTCTCAACTTCCTCTCTGTTTCCATCGTATAAGTAAAATGTATACACGCCTATCGCGCGATGCATGTCGCGTTTCAAAGTCAGTCGAGAAGTAACAGCTGAATAAAGATGGCACGGTGTTCATAAAATTGCGAAAACATTTTATATGCGGAACCAGTTCACCCGCAGTGACTCGTGCATAAGTCGTGTCTCGTTTGATTACGTTCTTTCATTCGTACACGATCATCCGCCGTGTGAACAACAGACTCTGTCTCTACGGGAGAAATGTATGTACGTGTAAGTGCATACACAGGAGGTCTGGTGCCTCGATGCTATCGATCTCGTCGAAGTAGCTCTCACACTCTTCAACTTAGCGTCGTTCCCTTTTCACCTGGCCATTCGTTCGCGTTCTATTACACCGTGTAAAGTAAGTACGCTGCTCGAAATGATTAGGGACGGAAGTGGTATTTTTAGACCGTATGTACGCGCTGTATGGTTCAAGTCTCGAGACACTAGATGCATTACCGAGGGATAATCAATCGAGTCAAACGATTCTCTAATTAATTTGAGCAGCGTATTTGCAGCTCGTAGAACCATCGAACGGATTCTTTTTATTATCGCGTTACTGACAGAGAAAAGTGTTAACAGATCCGACAATAGTTGGAACACGCCGTTAGAGGAGATCTTACTTCTTATTTGCAAGATAGATTGCACTCTAAGGAGCTTGCAGTCGCGCCATTAGCGGACTATAAAACGTCCCTCCTTTTAACGGAACGATCGATGGTTCTATGATACACCATTCAGAAGAAACGAGACGCATTAAGAGTTAAAGAGCACAGAAAAACGTAGCGTTCCTCTCGATTGCACTTCCCCCCCATGTTTTACCCGTAATCGCTACGATCGCGTGCAATCGAGAGCACTCTCGCCGGGTCGGTAGCATCGACGACGAGGAACGGATTGCTCGAGTATCTGTATCTCTGGGTGCAAACGATTCGCGATAATTTCTTCTACCCCGTACCGATCGCAAAAGTGCGCACACGTATTCAAGGCAGTGCTTTTGAAGTCTGCACGGAGGGAGGAAATTTCGCCGTTCCCTCTTTCTTTTTTTTTCAATCTTGTTGCTTTCATTTCGGACGTTTGAACGCTACGATATTCTTCCGCCATTCGTCGTATTCCTTTACGTCTACCGCGAGTCAATTGTTGCGCTGTTGAACGTGCAATTACCCGATTGCGGTATGCATACGTAACGCCAGAGCGGAATCAATCGAAACGCGACGATGGCTTCGAAGACGATTCGAGCGCAATTTCTTCGCGCTAGAACACTCGTTTCCCCACATCCACGGCTAGCCGTTCTTCTTTAATTTATTTCTTACTTTTATTCTCCTTTCATTATATATATATACATGTAATGTATTCACCCCCAAATATCTATATTAGTATTATGACATACCTCTGTATTACTCTTATTATCTACTAGTCACCTAAGGATTCATGTATACAAATATTTTTAAGTTCCGATCATCACAAATACTCGTCATGGAACCTTATCGAGTCACCGTTTCCAAAACAACTAGTCATACTGTCTACGATCCCTAACCATCCAGAGTCCTTTGGACTTCGCCCTCGCCATCCCTACTACATCCTTTCCAACACCCTTTAAAAACCTAAACTCCCTGACTCTATAGCTCACATTATACGAAATATTCAACCGACATAGTCTACGTCTAAGTGATAATAAAACCCTCTCGAAAACCGAAGTTGGGAGTTAAATTTTCTCTGTGTCCATTACACAAGAAAATTTTGGTGTCAGAAGTGGGATCAGGCCCATGTTTTTGAGATGAAACCTTGGAGGTGTGGAAGTTGAGGGATCATAGAAGATTCAGGATGGGTTTTGTATATTTAGTTCCCCACTGAATCATATGCCGGATATCCTTCTGGGGAATATAGCCAAAAAGTGCCCGGGCTAATGTTCTTGAAGCAGGTAAGTCCTCCAACTTTACACAATGAGTCTGTAATGCCTTGAATACATTCTAATTCTCTGCCTCTATGATGTGAATAGCCCTCGGTGCGGCAGTCACCGGAGCTTGATTCGAGTTTAAAGGACTCCTTCTGATGTGTGGAATATAATTTTGGTTGTTTGAATTATTTTGTGGATACTGAGAGTTTGACGGTGGACGAGCGAAAGGAGACGATGTTCTAGGAGAACCCCTATCACCTTGTCGAGCAAGTGAGTTATTGTACTCGCGCGTCCTACATTCGCGTCCTCTAAGGTATTAGGCCTTTGTGACTTGACAATTATGGCGATGCATAATTTCGCAAATGATTCCACATACCACCGACTCGCGAAGGTAAAATTTGAAGATTAAGATCTGAATACCCTTTAAGTTACAATAATGTAGAATATTTTTTAAAGAACTGATAACAATATGAGGGGAATTAAAACCAAATTCAGAATCACTCACTAGTACCTGTGGGTTGTATCTACTCATCTGGACCACCCAATTTGGATTGCATGGATCAGAAATTCCCATCAAGGTTGTGTATTTGTATCAGAAATTTCTGATACAATCTGATACAAAAAGATCTGAATACCCTTTAAGTTACAATAATGTAGAATATTTTTGAAAGAACTGATAACAATATGAGGGGAATTAAAACCAAATTCAGAATCACTCACTAGTACCTGTGGGTTGTATCTACTCATCTGGACCACCCAATTTGGATTGCATGGATCAGAAATTCCCATCAAGGTTGTGTATTTGATGATACAAATACACAACCTTGATGGGAATTTCTGATCCATGCAATCCAAATTGGGTGGTCCAGATGAGTAGATACAACCCACGGGTACTAGTGAGTGATTCTGAATTTGGTTTTAATTCCCCTCAGATTGTTATTAGTTCTTTCAAAAATATTCTACATTATTGTAACTTAAAGGGTATTCAGATCTTTTTGTATCAGATTGTATCAGAAATTTCTGATACAAATACACAACCTTGATGGGAATTTCTGATCCATGCAATCCAAATTGGGTGGTCCAGATGAGTAGATACAACCCACAGGTACTAGTGAGTGATTCTGAATTTGGTTTTAATTCCCCTCAGATTGTTATTAGTTCTTTCAAAAATATTCTACATTATTGTAACTTAAAGGGTATTCAGATCTTAATCTTCAAATTTTACCTTCGAGAGTCGGTGGTATGTGGAATCATTTGCGAAGTTATGCATCGCCATAATTGTCAAGTCACAAAGGCCTAATACCTTAGAGGACGCGATTCAAATTGCGATAGCGGAAGAAACGGAGCAAAAGTCACAGATCGAAATAGCAAGATTTCAAGGATTGAACTTGAGAGAGACCAGGCATTGCACGAATTGTAATCGTACCGGTCACACAACATTTAATTGCTATTCTCGAAATCCTAATACAATTTCACACAATACAGATTTTCGTAGGAAACCAGTCATTAGGCAACTCGAAACAAATACATATACAAGAACTAAAATTCTACGATACCACCTGGAAGTTAGTGACATATTTCGATCTCACGCACATAAATGATAGAACACAACTAATCGATTCAAACTTCGAAAAGCTTAAACTACAATGTACCGACCCAAGTACTTCCGAAGAATTCACAGCTTGTCACTCCTCAATACAAATATTAGACCAACTCATACCCATTTTAAAATCCAAGGAGCGGGATTTAAAAGAGTTAGTTGGACACAGTCGAGTAAGACGCGGCTGGTTTAACGCAATAGGGACAGTATTCAAATCAATAATCGGCACAATGGACAACAATGACGCGGAATATTACAATGACGCGATAGAGAGGGTCAAGACAAACGAACACGAACTAACCGACTTGATTAAGGCACAAATCCAAGTAGTGCAAACTACTATAAGTAACTTCAACGTAACTATGAGCACGGTACGGAAAAATGATAAGGTATATCAAGACAATTTTAAAATCGTAGACAAGCGTTTGAGAACCATCGAAAGCGAAATAAATAATTTAAAACAGGAAAAAATCATTGGGCAACAACTATCCTTCCTCAATTTAGCCATAAACGAACTCGATTCTATACTTTCCACCTTGATCGACGCCGTTTTATTCGCTAAACAAGGTACCTTGCACCCAAAGATAATTACACCAACGCAATATATTAACGAACTTAGGAAAACAGTCCAAGACTTACCACCAGGAATTCACTACCCTTATACACTCGAATACGCTAACACTCATGAATTCTTTAATCTATTAGACCTCCAAGTATATTACATGAAGGACAAAATAATATTCATTATCAGCAATCCTATCGTTTCGACTAACACCTTCCATCTTTATCGCCTTGTTCCCTTACCCGTTCCACAAGAGAAAGATACGTACCTTTTTATATATCCATCAACAAGGTACCTAACACTATCAAGCACGAAACTACAATACGCCACCTTAAATGATCTGACCTCGTGCAAAAGAACATCCGAAATGACGTACATATGCAAAATGATAAAACCTATTTACACTACACACGTAAATCCGATTTGTGAAATAGAACTGCTAGTCTCTCCAAATCAAATTCCGAAATCTTGTGACACCCGTATCGCCCAAATAAAAAACGAAGTTTGGCACAGATTAGGAGACAAAAATGATTGGGTATACGTTTTGCCAAAAACCACAGTCGTGACAATAAATTGTAGAAACAAAATAACACCTTTCGACATCAAACTAAACGGAACAGGAATTTTTTCACTCTACAGTCAATGTAAAGCATATACACCGTCCGCAATTTTAGTAGCACAGAGCTCGTTCGAGAGCAATTACACATCAATAGTGCCGCCGCTAAACATTTCTAGCGACGATTGTTGTACACAACAGCAAAATAGAAGCGAAATTCCTCAATTGAAGGATGTCGAAAATATGAATATAAATTTAGAAAACCTAGATATAGCTAGTCATAAGTTACATATAGTCTCTCATGTACTCGATGAATTATCGAAACAAAACCAAATCAAAAGGAAACTTTCTATTTTTACATATGTTGGATACGTAACAGCAACTATGCTAACCCTATACATATTATATAAAATAATTAGATATTGTATACGAAAAAATAAGAATATAAATATCGGCTGTGCTAGATTTATAAGTTATCCTAACAGTAATTTACGAACGGAAGAATATCCGACATCATTGTCGCGCCAAAATCGAAACCATCAAGTAGTTTTAAGCGACATAAACAGTAGCGATAGCGAAGATAGCACCAACACAAATATTTCTGTCACCCACCACCGCTCAAGTAGCAAAATTAAAGATAAATTTTAAAACTCTCATTTATCTTTAACTAAGGGGGGAGGTGTAATGTATTCACCCCCAAATATCTATATTAGTATTATGACATACCTCTGTATTACTCTTATTATCTACTAGTCACCTAAGGATTCATGTATACAAATATTTTTAAGTTCCGATCATCACAAATACTCGTCATGGAACCTTATCGAGTCACCGTTTCCAAAACAACTAGTCATACTGTCTACGATCCCTAACCATCCAGAGTCCTTTGGACTTCGCCCTCGCCATCCCTACTACATCCTTTCCAACACCCTTTAAAAACCTAAACTCCCTGACTCTATAGCTCACATTATACGAAATATTCAACCGACATAGTCTACGTCTAAGTGATAATAAAACCATCTCGAAAACCGAAGTTGGGAGTTAAATTTTCTCTGTGTCCATTACATACAGGTAAAAGTCATCCGCCATCACCTTTTTATAGCGACGATTCCCGCGGATCACAAAATAAAGAAACCTCGGTTACGCTAATGCCACACATCGACTATATGTACAGAAATTATAAACAGAGCATATGGTATGTGATACCCTCGAGAACGTTGCTCGCTATCCACGATCAATACACCATTAGTAAATTCTTAGATATGGTTGTTCGAGGCTCGAAAGCTTGGCACGCGTCACCACGTCTTTCAGCAATTCCGTTTTTCTCTTTCGTCTCGATGCTCGTCGAATTTCTGGAGGGATTGTGATTTCTTTTTTCCTTTTCTTCTTTTTCCACGAGTATAATAAATTTTCCATGGGATCGCGACACATGAGCCATACCCAACGATACATTATCCTGCAATTATTCTGAATTACAGTCTGTCGAGCTTTCAGCTCGATCTTCTATTGACTAGAAATTGTTTGCAATCATTTAACGATTTCGAAGATTCATGTAAATGCGATAATAATTAAAATTAAACGATATTTCTTCAGAATATTGCAGGGCAAAAACGGTTGAAAAGTTACAAAGACGAGACGATTTTCAATTCGCGAGCGTGCCGTTTGGTTACATATTTTCGTTCGGAACAGTGGAACGTGTGCTCAGCTTTCGCCCTGCTCGCGATAGTCCCCTTTACAGTAAAAATATATTATCCCTACGGTAGTACTTAACTTTGACTAGCATGTGTTTATAGAACCAATTCCCAATCCTACGTTGCTACTCGGTAGAATCGATACACGCGATCTTGATAAACGTTACGGTCTCGTAACGACGTACAACATTTCCATCGAATCGTTCACCACGACTGGGAATCATCGGTACGTCGTATAATAGAGGTGCGTAAAAAGTATGGACACGCCCCCGTCACACATCTCTATTATTCTCCTTAACGTTACACAATATTCATTTGATAGTATGGGGTACAATGTCGGCTTTATCTTAATGAGTACACCTTCTCCTAGTCGACGGTACGATCTAATAAAGATTCCTCTCCGCAAGAGAGATATGAAATGTAAGGGTCGATCGCTTGATCCTACGTTGGGAAAATTTTGATTCTCGATAATAATAAACCTTGTTGCCTAGTTCGATTAAGTATTATACATCGTGTCGTGTTCTATAAATCCTTCGTATGGGGAATACAAATTTCCGCACTATAATTAAGCATATCAAATTCGGAGAGCTTGGACAGAGTGCCTTGGCAATATTTCTTGCATTTACCAAGCGAAAGATTGCGTAACATTCTTCTGCATATATATTCTTTTTTTTCGTTTCTTTTTTATTTTAGTCTTACGACGTTTCGCCATAGCTACGAATATTATAGAAGACACAGAACACGTTCGACGCACGGAATGCAGAGCAGAAAATAAATGGGTTTCACCCTGGTCAAAAAGGGGTGTTAAGTAGAAATCGTGCTCGCGTAGAGCCGCGCACGAGAAAAACAAATTATATATAAATCTAGCTTCTTTAGATGTCTTCTACGATTTAACCACACAGCAACTATTGTTCCATTCTCTTCCTTTTTGTTCAGTCTTGTGATAATACTACTTTAATACTTTTACAATTCGTTATAGAGTCGACTGTAAGTACGCGCGTATCCTTTATACACAATTCATGCGTGAAAGAACCACAAGCATTAAATGGCTCGTTCGCTTCTTGCATTCTAAAAAATCGCGGCGTGGTAGAAACGATAAGCAGCAGATGCAATTGCATTTGATAAAAGAAAACAACAGACGAGATCATACCGGGCCTCGAGAAACGACGGGCGTAGTAAAGAGCATCGCTATTACAATATGTTACAAATTCAGTTCCAGTTCGACGAAAACAATTCCTTGCGTGTGTGTGTGGGGGGGGGGGGGGGGGGGGGATGCAGCTATATTGTCGTTATATCGTGATTCCCGGTTAACTTTACATTGTTCAATGAACCTCTAATATGCACAGTAAATGCTCATTGCCAATGATCTTTTTGATTCTGAATACTGATTTGATTACCTGCTCCGTGAAGCATAACATGCACACGAAACAGAGAATAATCCGCTTTAATATATCTCAATGCGAAAACACTCGATATCGATTATTTCATTTTCCATCTCTTTCACTCTATCTCTCTTCTTTTCTTTCTTAACCAGCATATAATTCCTATCATTGCTATTATTGCGTTCGGTATCACTGCATTGCATAATATCAATATCGACCAGGTCGATCAACCGCGTTAAAGACCTCGGTTATCCTCGGTGCAAGATTGTACTCGCGAGTGGACAAATTATTCTGTTCATATCTATTTTTCCTTCGTTTCTCGCTTATGCACGAGAGAAATTAAATTTAAAGAAGATTCGCAGCTTTTGCATGAAACTTTGTTTTCCCTTTAAACGAGGATCGAATAAAATTCGAAGCGAACGTAATATAGACCTCAGCTAGTTCGATTCCGAATCGATACGCCGCTCTAGCTCCTCTTCCCTTAAGCGTCTATGTTATAAATAGTTTTATTATCAAAAAGATCCTGCACCGTCGAAGTAAAAATAAATATTCTTCGTTTATCCATTTTGTTGTTCCTTTTTGGTAAAGAACTCCATAAACGTACGGTGGTTTCTCGCGAATACGAAACGACGTAGATTATTAACTTTAAGTACGAATAGAAATGATCTTAAGTACGTTGCTACGATATGAAGAAACGAGGGTAAATAATATTGCATTAATTCAACAGCTAATTCGTTGCGTAGATCTATCTACGTATAAATCTAATAGGAAATCATACGAGTCGAACGTTTAAGTGCGCGTAAAAATGCGAACCTAATAAGAGAAGAAAGATTACGGACAAAAGATCTGGTACGTGGACCGCAAGAATTCAATTGAAAATAACCCGTGCTTTATAAATCCGTTCGCGTATTCTTAGGACTTATTCAAAGATATCTCGTTTATAATCTATACATAGTGCCGTATTTGATTGCCCAGAGACTACGATATCCGTCATATAAATCTCATTAAAAAGAAGACCATCTGACTGGCTACGTTAATGGTATCTTAGCCTTTAGAAAATAACTAGTAAAGATTTAAGAACCCTGTGAACGCTATGCAACTGACTACTTTCATTGCATTTTCTTTCCTTTCTTTCGTTCTTCTATTTTATCCTTTCTCCTTGTCCGTTTCTCTTTTGGTTGTATATTTTAGAATGCATGAACCAGTATAAACACAGAGATCCTGTTAATTGCATTTCTCCGGTTTAACTGTACAATACCCTATACATGTAGAAGTATACTCATATAAAATAAGAAATATCCAAAAAACGATATACCCATATAAAGTATACGATGCAGACTTCATTTAATCCTAGGGCAGGATTCTTACTATAAAAACTATTACAGTTTCTTATTGAGCATATTTTAGAAATTGTTTGAGTCGTTGTAGGAAGTGTTTCAATCTTATTGACTTCATTTCAACTATACGCTAGAACCTAGAATTCTTCCTCCCTCCATTTTCACTCTTAGTCTCTCCTCTCTTTCCTGAAACCTCCGTTGACTCTATTCGGTTTTTTTTTTTGATTGTGCGGGTTCGCTTATAAGAAGACATTGTACCGTAAAAAATCTGTAAATAAATCGGAAAGATAATCGCCCTAAATGGATTCTTTTCTCCCCTGGTTCCGGAACCTTGAACCGTTGAAAGACAAGTCCCGTTTTCTTTCATCCGGCTCGAGTGGAATGCATGTTACACGGCATGCATCGTTATTGGAAAAGCATAGTTGGGCAATTACTAGATATCCGCGTATAGTGTAAACAGTCACGATGCCCCGATTTATCATTTCTACAATGAATACTCTCTTACTGTTTGGAATTCCTAGGAACTTCATGTTTTCCCCTCTCTTCCCAAACAATGTTGCTACGTTCAAGCTTCCTGTAAAATAATACAAAAACGACGAATGATTGTTACATTCGTTCAAATTGCGATCCATCGTAATTTCATCCACTGCGATACTCACATCGGGAAACAAAAAGTGTTCGCGAGTAGGTTGCGGCTGTTCAAAGGGTGAGCTGCTCATGTAGCCAGGCGAAGGGGACTCGCTTTTCTCGAGTACCGGTGTAATATTCGCGTAATTGGCGGATGGTGTTGTCAACGTTCTTCCTTGCTCGACAAGAATACTTCTGTCAATCTTGTAATACTCTTTCCCGCTACGGGGACGAAGCGTCGTTGTCATTGCTCTGCCACCGAGCCTGAAACACCAAGTAAAAGATTAAGCATTCTTCATCTGAATTACCACTTCCCTGCACAGCCGGCGTTTCTTCCCTAGATGGAATGACTTGAAAGGCTTCAAGAGCAACGTCAGTTACATTCTTCTCACGAGTATCTTACCTCAGACTGTCTGGCGTATCCGACGACGAATGTGACGATAACGACAGTGTCTCGATATAATCGGACATGTCGGACGTGCCGCTGCTTGTGCTACGCGAATCGATGTAAGGAGCACTGGACACCTCTCCTGGACTGTTGAACCCTTTAGTTGCCTTTGGCAAACACGTTGGAATATCAGCCTCAGCCGAAGAAGATTTCGTGGGGATCTTAATCTTTTGAAACTGAAAGGACAACTCTCGAAGCGGATCGCTGGACTTGGACTTCCTGGGCAAACTGCTATGGTAACAAGTAGGGGGTGGACTCTTTCTATAAACCGACAGCACATTCTGCTTCCTCGTCGACGTCGATGGCGCGAGGGACAATTCGAATTCGACAAACTCCGCCGTTCTGTGGCTCAGGGATCCAGTGGACACGCCGGAATCGTTGCTGCTAGAGGAGTCTCTGTTATGGCCGGTCTTGGATGGAACGGAAGAGGATCGTCGAATTTTAATAAACGATGGCTGAGGCGACACGACCGACACCTGCCCGTTGTCATGAATTATTTTGGCCTCCGAATTCACGCACGGGGAGTCCGCTTCCTCTCTCACTAAAGCAGCCTTGTCCGCTTCGCTCGAACACTTGTGAATGGTGATCGTAGACGGGAACGTATGATTCTCGTCGTCCAAGTAATGAGCAGACTCGGCCGAGTAGGATCGTTTTCTCAACAGCATTCCAATATTCCCACTGGGCTCCGTCCCTGCATTTCCATCCAGGTAGCGGCGTCTAAGATACGGACTGGATAACATCGCTGACCCTGGGACACGAAACTCGGAGTCGGATCGCTTTTTTCCACCCTCTGATAACGCTGACCCCGATAACGCGGGATTGCTCGAACTCTTTATACCGCTACAAATTCTGGACAGAATCTCTTTGGAACAGGCATTATGGGCCGGCTGCATCGGTAGGTAACCGGGGAACGGTTTCTTTGGCGTTTGCTTCTCGAGGTCCATGACTAAATAATCGTTCTCCCGGTCCTTCAAGTGGCCACACTTCTGACATATTTTGGACGAATCTTCAGGTGGCAGTACTGACGTGTCGTCTTTCAGCTGGTCGGAAAATTTCTCTATCTCCTCCTGGGATATTCCGCTCTTCGTTAGTAGGTCCTTGCTGTTTTCGTAATGCTCGAGGGATTGAGTGAAATCGATATTCGCATAATTAGCTTGCTTGGCTTCTGGTTGCGTGTCGATAACTGGTTCAACGTTCTCGTAATTGTTGCCACTGTTCTCCGGGCATTCACAATTGTCTTTGTCTTTGTCTTCTGCATTCCCCGACTTGTTGGCCCTCCTGGCTGTCGCGTAAATTGCTATCTCCCCGCTGGCGTTCACCACAGGCATCTTTCCTTCGCCAGAAAGTTTCACGGGATGCACCGCAACCCCTGTCGGTTCGATTCCCGCTCCCCGTCTGCAGTACGGCAATACGAAACCGGCCCAGCTCATCACGTTCTGGCACGGACATGCCGATGATCTGGGTGACTGAACGGTCAGCTTCGCTGGACAGCCACACTGCTGTAATACTACAGCTTGCGGAGTCTGCGGAGTATCGTAGTTAGGATAAGTTTTTGGCAGTGCTAGGCATTCTTTGATTTTTCTTGGCGTATCGTAATACTGATCCGGTTGGGAACTCTGTTCCAGCAGCATATGATGGCCCAAAATCGTTTTGGGCACGTCGTAATTCTCGTAGGGACCGGCGACGGTGGTCGTATTGCGCGCGATCAGCTGCTGTTTACGCGAGTGCACGCAAACTTGTTCGTTCGGCAGTGGCATAGGGGGTTTCTTCACCTTCTTCGTGGCAGTGCTTTGGGACGGTTTCGGAGGTCTCGGTGGTAGCGCGCTAGGGCTCGGGCACACGCGTTGCACGCTAGTTTGCGGTTGGGTGCTCTTCGAATTTTGCGAGCAACGGCATTCCACTTGCTGCGAAGTAGAATAGTCGCTGTCGTGGCTGCTACTACTGTACGACGACAACGATAACCGATCGAGCGTTCGTGGTTGCAAGTGACAGCCCAAATTATTCATTGTACCTGCAGGGCTGCTTATAGCGCTCGCGCCGGCTGTCGTGGCCAGAGTCGAGGATTTAGACACGGTGCCTAGCTTACTGATACAGCTAGCGCATCGTTCCAGAGCGGATGTTCCTTGACGAGAGAGGGAACAGCTGCGCCACTCCCCCGGTTGATCTGGTAGTTCCGAAACGGAGACAGTGTCTCTGCTACTGTAATCCCTGTCGAGCTCAGTTTGCTGTCTGCTCTCGGTGGACGACCAATAGGACGAGCTTTCGTTCTTGCAGCTGTCGCATTGCTCTTCATACGTGGACGAGTAAACAGTCGAGGGGAAGAAATCGCTCGCTCTCGTTTCCGATCGGGAGAACTGACGGCGCGGGCTATCCTGGGCTATCTGCTCCCTGCTAACCGGTCGTTTCTTCGCCAGCTTCCCCTCAGCTGCTAATTGTAGCATCTTCACTATATCTTCTCCCTGGTCTGTTATCAGCACGTGAAGACCCTCCCCTCGGCCGCATCTCGATCCACCCTCGAAACAGAATCGTCCTTCCACGACACCGTAACGACGGAGATGAGCGATCTCCCAAATGCCTACTAATCTGGGCGGTATGCCGACCGTGATGCAGAAACGACGATCCTGGATGTGCAAATGTGCTGGTCCATTTGTCACCTTCGCCTTCGATGGTACGGTGGAGATCAGTATCAGGAACTGTTGATCTTTATGAAAAAGTATGCATGCATATAACATTAACGTTGAAACGAGCTTCCGTTATTATTGATTTACTGAAATCCTTTTTTTTTTGTAGCAACCGTGCATACCTTCGCCTAAATTGTTGGAAATCTTCACCTGCCATTGTATCAAACGTTCTCTGGTGTCGAATGCCAAAACAACGGTCACATCCTGGCATATTATAGCTATCGTGTTGGATTCCTTATCGAGAGTGAAACCACTCTCCACACCGAGAAAATGTTGCAAGCTTAACGAGGCCTTCGTTTGACCCTGCTTATATCGATCCTTGCTATCTCCGTAAAGTTGCAAATGAAGGCAATCTGCAAACGAATGCAACTACCTGTGAACCAACCTATTTCCTCTACCGCTTGATATTAATGAGCTAGGGAGAATAGGCTATTCCGATGTAAATGTTAACAAATAATTAAGCGCTCCTTTTTCCTATCCCTTTTCATCGGAAGTTGTTTTAACGAAACGTGTCAACGGTACTTCGCGTGTTAAGTGACTGGCTCAACATGCTATTAATACAGTTGCACAGGCGGGGAAGGGCAGTACGTATATCCATTTAGGCCCTTCTGTGCGTATGTACATATATACTCTTAACTAATTCTCCCTTAAAGAAAATTTATGAGCCACTGGTGTCCCCAAGTTTTAAAATATCCTCGGGTTACAAGGGCCTACGTATTAATGGTTATTGCCAGGAGCAAAGCTCTTCTTGGAAATTTTTTTGTTTCTTCGACCAGTCAATCTATAACAGATGTGGCAGCTGCCGCCCTAGACAGAACCACGGCGAGGGACACTCTTTATGCTGATAACAAGTAAGGACATTCTTTCACGAGATAGGATTAGGAATGTGGTAGGAAATAGAGTTGCCATTGAGTTTTAGGGACAGTTTTGCAACATCTGCCGACTCTCGTCACAAATGTAACTTAAAGATTGCCTTTTTTCTTATCAGCATCGATAAGATTAAAGGGACGAATTTTCAAGGTGCACCAGAATGATTCATTGCGGAATGAATGCACAGATCGTATGCTATAGATGCATAAAGGGAACAGTACTTTGTTATCTAAGAAAGGACACCAGAAACAGAGATATGCATGTGAAATATGTAACATATCCTGTCCGCTATCTACAAGTGCCTTCACTTGTTTTACTTACTACTGATATAAGTAATACAGCTATCTCTATGAAGCGTGTTATTATTGTTGCCCTTATTAGAAATATATAAATTGCAATTAGCTATCGCGAACAATATTATTTTACGAATACAATAAAATGTTACCTGCAACTGGTGACAATTTTCTCATCACACACCATCTTGATTTCCACTGAAACGGAAAAATACGATCTTAAACAAATGGAACAGATTTTCCGAACTCTAACGGGAGTTCTGTTACTGTCTGTCTTAAACTGATTCCGCTACCACATTATTTACGAGCTTCACTAGCAATAACAGGCAGTATACATAACAGGTTCTCTCGTACATATTGTACTGTATATTATTCCACATGTTTACATAGATTCATTATGCAACGAAACATAATACATACGTAATATAGATTTGCCTGAATCCATTCAGGTTCCCTCTGCACCCCAGTGACAAAAATAAAAGAATTCCCTACCCTTTCTCATCTGAATGACTTCTTTTGCTACCCCAATGTAAATAAAAGAAAATGACCTAACTTTTTATGGCTTTATAGCTTCTCATTTCTCTCGCATCAAATACATATACTTCCTTAAGCTTTCAACAAACTTCTCAGTGGTTGTATAATGGTAATGTTCAATTGAAATCATATCAGGACACCTTAATTTAACTCCTTGCATATGACAAGTCGAAATTGGTCATTGTATTGATATTTCAATGAGCCGAGGAAAATAAATATTTGATACTCGTATTAGATTCAATGAAACATTCGAGCGGTCAATTATCCATGAAGCACAGTGTTCATGTATGTATATCTCAATCTGTGTTACAATGTATTAATTGAATGCAGGAAACCGTAAAATTTTAATGGAGTAGTTTCAGAGTGTTTCAAAACAAAAATGCCAGTATAATTAAAATATGTACGCGAGTGCATCGCATTATTTTACGCTGGTTCTTTTTTACAGTATATTTCACAATTTTTTGCTGGGTAATAAAGTTTACAGCGCGCGTGCGTACAAACAAAATTTAATTATCATAGTAGTATTGCTCCAATTTCTATTTTTACATTTTTTATTTGTCGAACAAATGTTTGTACATGCACATTTTGCATGCGATGCACGAACAGCAAATTATCGCGTTAGCACACGATCCTTATGTTATTATATCATTTTTCAGTTTTCGTTTCTTCTTTATTGAAACTGTACTGTGCTCGAGTGACTCTGGAATAATTAACCACGAGCACGAGTGTCGATTGAATTACAATCCACCGTTAAGATTCATTCGCTGTAATACGAACGAGCACCGTATCATCTTTAATTTAAACGGATAATGAATTAAACACTTCGCTCGTTTGTATTAACCGAACTCCTCGATTGTTAATGGGGAAAGGCCAAGTAATTAAAAGAGAATTCGATGAAAATGTACTCACTTTTTTGCCGTCACGAAATTTGACATTTCCCTCGATAATACAATTGTTATCCACCATTGTAGAAGGCCGCTACTACCGCACTGCTTTTAGGTGTTTTTCTCATCACTATGTGAAAGCACTCCGTTTACTTAACGCTGCATACCGAGACACCATGGACCTTAGAGAACACCCTAAACAACGGTATATTCCGATGCACAATCTTTTTCTCACTGAACAATAACGACAGGCTCCCGCTTACGAATCACGCGGCAAAATCCATACTCTGCAATGACGGCCCCGAGCATCCATCTTGACAATCTTGGCTTGCTGCGTGCGCTGCTGCGGTCCTGCTCCGTTTCGAAAGCGTATTCTGCACATTATCCATTCCCCTGCACTTTGGGTCCAGTGGCGTAGCACCTACGTTTTTTATTTCGATAATCTTTCGCCGCGAGCGCCGCTGGAAGCGATGGTACCATTTACAACGCCAGTGGCGCGCCTACTTTCGCGCCTTTCATTTAAATTACTCGACGATTGAATGCTTTAATCTCAGAAATTAACGAACCTAAATTATCTATTGACACGTGAAGCCGACTTTTCTTTTCCCAAAGATTGTTATTCATTTTTCTATCATTCGAATGGGATTAAACTTCATGCAATGGTTTACGGGAAAATGAAAACGATAACATAAACTTGTTTTTTTATTTTTATTTATTTATTGGACTGTATGTAGATATACATTCATGTTGTTCTAAAGATTATTTAATTGTACGAAGTTTTATCAAAGAAGCTGGAACATGTACGAACTTCCAACTTTCTGCTGAACTTACCCCCTTTCGGCTAATGGTGGCGCTTATGTAGAAAGAGGAATCGATCTATGTAATGGTCTGTAGTCTATGGCTGACGGCATTGCCATGCGTTTGCTGGGGAACGTAGTCGGTGTCAAAATTTGAGGTTAAGTTCTTCCACGATGAATACGCCAGTATTAACAAAACAACAACAAAGACATTCTCTATCAGCGAAGAAATCAACAGTTAAGGGGTTAAAGAATGTTCTATCACAGCCGCAGGATAGTTATTGGTACAGTACACTATAGTTTTTATCAAGTATTCTGTGTTGTTTAATTGATAAATTTATTTTTTAAACATACTATTCTATAAATTTATTTGGTAGGCCAGTTGTACCGACAGAGAAGCGTCCTGTGTTGGAAGACCTTTTAAAGAAGTAAGTTTGTAGAACTAGAGTAATGGAAGATACAAGTGAAAAGAATCATTACGTGGCTAATATTTACAGATTAATACCAGCTATAAAACGTCCATCGTATTCAATTCCATGGTCGCAGCTGAGACACATGAAAAAGCAAGAACGTATGCAGGCTAAAAAGGAGGCACTATTGAAAGAAACAAGTGTTTCCAACTCAGATATATTGTAAATATTTGATTAATGCCTGTATCAATGCAAGTTCTGTTATAAATTAATTGGCACGTGCTTTTAATAATCATGTTTTTTAAATAGAAACTCTGCTGTCTTGGGTATAAACGCTATTACAAGATCGTTGGAGAAAGATAATGTGTGTTGTATTTTAATGGATGCAAACATTGAACCACAGCTATTAGTAAAACATATTATTCATATGGCACAGAATAAAAAAGTACCAATATTGTTACTACCTAAGTTGAAGACTATAATATTGAATGCCGTAGGATTTGCATCTGCTGCATGTGCCCTGAAGGTACAATTATTGAAGTATCTAATTAGTATTATATTGATTTCACTTCTATTATGTTTTTATTTAGAATATTGCAATGGACTCTCCTGATCACTATTTTCATTCACTGTATATGACAGTATACAATATTTTTAAGGATATACCATCACCAAAGAATAGACTCTTATTATTTAAAGATGTTGGAACGTCAGAAGAAACTATGCTTTCTGAAGAAGACAAAATATGTTTAGAGAATAGCTCGGAGGTTGACTCTTCGGAGTCAGTGAAATTTACAATATCCACAGATGTGTATATGTATAGATCTTCGCGTACAGAAAGAGCATTTGTTCCACCTAGCGTCATGGAAAGTGCAATGAGTGAAACCACTGCAGAAAAAATGGAAGAAGATGGTTTTATTTCTATAAGTGACTACAATTGTGACGAGTATGATGCGAGTATTAAAAAAGATTCAAGGTACATTAATATTCACGAAGACAAAGATTCAGAGAAACAGAAAGGCCATATTGAGAAAAAAAATTTAACTCCGAATATTACTTATTTACCGCTAAAGGTTAAGCGTTTGCAAGGCAACACAAATCGCATTAAAGCTACGAAAATCACAAAACGAAAGAAGAAGTAGCAGAGAAATCAGTATCAACATATACTTCGTGTATGTGGTCAGAGTAGTTTTTATTTTACAAGTTAATAAATATAGAACATGTAAATACAACTTTTTATTAAATAAATAGTCCTTAAAGTCTTGTAGTAAATATAAATATGAAGATATAACAAAAGTGTATTTTGTACACATATAAATACATTATATACAAAAATTGTATTTTTTATATGACATTTGAATCATCATTGATTTTGTTATTGCTTGTAACAGAAATGTCTACGTTAGTTTTTTGTTTTCCATACAAATCAATCTATATTATCCATTACACAAAGTCTGAACGTATGCTAAGCAAGTCAGTCTTTCGTATATGTTAAATCCACATAAAAATATGTTTATTATAATCGTTCATTTATGTATAAAAGCTTTATGTTCTATATCTGGAGTTTTATAAAATATCAAAATTAAAGATACAGAATTGATTTCACGTGTATATATTTAATACCTAAGTAACTATAGTATCATACAGGCAATGTGGAATTCACAGAAGACTTGAACATTCTTGTAAAAAACATCAGGCCTTTAGTTCCTCCTGGTATATGACTGACCAAGAACGACAACATAGCTATTAATTGTAGAACAGCACAAAATATTGTTAACGGAGTAGACTGTAAATGTAGAGCGAAGTAAAGTGTCCCTATCAGAGTTACGAAGTATGACACAGTGAAACATCTCCTTTCAGCAGTGAATAATGACTTCAAGTAACTTAGTGGTCCCAGAAGGAAACCAAAGCTGTAAAAAATATGTTAAATGTTAGCCTCCCAACTTATTTCTGGAAATTATTTTTGTCTTCTGAAACTTACCTTGATAGGAAAAAAACGCTTCCCAGTGTGTATAGCAGAGCAAATTTTCTTGCTTTGAGTAGTAAAACCGGTAAATAAATCGCAGACAGACAGAAACAAAGTACACCCATAGAAAAGCATACAACGAAGGCTATTAATCTCTGTATTCGTGTCTATTAGAAAAAAAACGGATTTCATTGATTTATTATGGCGTTCTTTTATTTTGAAAGCAATTATTACACTCTAGGTTATAATAACTAAAAGTTCCGAACGTACCATGCTAGGACAACATTCTTTTTGAGCACCTTGAATCCATCCTGTTTCTTCCTTGTCATCTTCGCTATTCCTTCCAAACCATTTCCCAATATTTGTTTTTGGTAATGTCACCGATGGTGCATTGATTTTAAATTGTTTTTCATTTTTACTGCTCAGAAGATATTCGTTTAGTTCTTTGTTGAGATCGGCCATTTTGACACGTCGCCATACTTTATGTTTACACGCTTATGCACGCAAGTTAGTTATTATATGCTCAAATAAAAAGCATACGACTCATCGGGGGGTATAGTAAATAAGATTTGCTCAGTTGTAGGTTAAGCAGTACACCATTTCGACCATCTATTCTTGAAAAAAGTGATCTCCCTTAATAACAGCTGACAAGGGTCACAGACGAGATATTATTTCATTCCTTTTCATTCTACACCTCATAAATTAAAGAATACCTACCGGTAACCGAGAACACAAATATATAATTCACATCACTTTTTACTATCTGTCGGTAACGATGACCGTCACATGAAAATGGTATTGACGTTCAAGAACCGTATATATAAGATGCAGAAAGATATATTGGATGGTAGGTCTACTATTATATCTTGTCAAGGGGACCTGTGTTCTTATACTTATGTCAGCTTCAATTCATCCATGAAGTAAATTCATCACCTGCTACGTTATCGCCATGAATACAGAACCGCAGACGAGAAATAGATATAGACAAGCATCTTATGGACTTTCGTGGATCAACGTGACTGACATACCGATTCAGAAAAACCACGCTGATTCGAGCGACCTCTGCACATAAACCGTGATCACTTGAAGGACTATTATTTACTGAAGTAGTTGGGGCCAGGACCATGCGATTGCGTACAGGTATGGAAAAGCTAAAAGCAACGTTTCGGTAGAAAAAATGAGCTACCGAAATGAGCTACAGGTCAGAAACAGAAGAAGTCCATTGGGTATGACCCTATTATAGATAGGATATTAGGATTTACGGAAATAGCGATAATCATTGAGCGCCGCCGACGCGCCAGCGCCATCACCATCGTGTACGTTTGATTATTAGTTTCTATTAATTAATACGCATTTAACTAACAATCTTTCTACTATCGCAACAGTACATTAAACTTTAATGATTGAAATCTTTCTTGAGTCTCCTTTGCTGGACGAATGACCGATCATCCAATTGAGGATGGACGCGTCTTCGTCCGGCATCGATATTCTTTTAATATGAGATTAACTAGTCGTTTGTTGTAACATCGCCTCAACTAATTTATTAGTTTGAACGGTTCTGAAATTTTGTTGACCGCGCGCAATGCAGTTGGTAGAGTCAGTGCTTGCTCCGTCAAAGTTCTTTTTAATATTTTTTGAGCGCAACCGCTCCTATTAATAATTACACATAAGTAACAGTATAGAGACGTGAAATTAGGGCCAGTGTTTGCTCATTTTAATGTTTTCTGCTCTTTTTGAATGTTTCCGCAGCTTCTATGGCTTCGATGGCGACGAGCTTGCTCGCACCCCTGGTGAGGCTGCAACCGGTGAGTGGCATGCTTGAAAGTTTCTCTGGTCACTCAATCATGCCGCGGGACCAAAGGTCTGAACCGACACGAGTGACTGGTTGTAATTACGTAGATTTTTCTGGCAAGCACTGTGACCATGAGTATATGGAAATATACTGTAAACCGCGTTCTAGGAAAACGCAAAAAAATTGCGCAGTGGGTCCTAAGAAAACGCAAGACAGCTGCACATCGAGCGGCAAGAAACCGCAAAAAGTTGCAAATTGATCCCTAAGAAACTGTAAAACAGGTGCAGATCGAGCACTAAGAAAACGCAAAAAGTTGCAAATTGAGCCCCTAGAGAATACAAAAAAGTTGCAAATCAAGTCCTAAGAAAACGTAAAAAGTTGCAAATTGAGCCTTAAGAAAACGCAAAAAATTTGCAAACTGAGCCCTATGTGAGAAAAATTTGCAGCAATGTTGCGCCAACAATTTAGCAACAATGTTGCAAACAACGCCTAGCGAAAACACAAAAATGTTGCAAAAGTTATCGAGAAAAATTTGCAACAATGGTGTGCTTAAAATTTTAGCAACAAAGTTGCAAATCAAGTTTCAAGAAAAGATAACAAAGTTGCAACGAACGCCTCGCGAAAGCGCAACAAAGTTGAAAACTTTCTGGAGAAAAATTTGCAACAATGTTGCGCCAAAAATGTAGTAACAATGTTGCAAACATCGCCTCACGAAAACGCAACAAAGTTGCAAAATTCGTTGAGAAAAATTGCAACAATGTTGCGCCAAAAATTTAGCAACAATGTTGCAAACATCGCCTCACGAAAACGCAACAAAGTTGCAAAATTCGTTGAGAAAAATTGCAACAATGTTGCAAATCAAGTTTCAAGAAAAGATAACAAAGTTGCAACGAACGCCTCGCGAAAGCGCAACAAAGTTGAAAACTTTCTGGAGAAAAATTTGCAACAATGTTGCGCCAAAAATGTAGTAACAATGTTGCAAACAACGCCTCGCGAAAACGCAACAAAGTTGCAAAATTCGTTGAGAAAAATTTGCAACAATGTTGTGCCTCAATTTTAGCAACAAAGTTGCAAATTTTTCTCAACGAATTTTGCAACTTTGTTGCGTTTTCGCGAGGCGATGTTTGCAACATTGTTGCTAAATTTTAGGCACAACATTGTTGCAAATTTTTCACAACGAATTTAGCAACTTTGTTGCGTTTTCGCGAGGCGTTGTTGGCAACATTGTTGCTAAATTTTAGGCACAACATTGTTGCAAATTTTTGACAACGAATTTTGCAACTTTGTTGCGTTTTCGCGAGGCGTTGTTTGCAACATTGTTGCTAAAAATTTAGGCACAACATTGTTGCAAATTTTTGACAACGAATTTTGCAACTTTGTTGCGTTTTCGCGAGGCGTTGTTGGCAACATCGTTGCTAAATTTTAGGCACAACATTGTTGCAAATTTTTCACAACGAACTTTGCAACTTTGTTGCGTTTTCGCGAGGCGTTGTTTGCAACATTGTTGCTAAAAATTTAGGCACAACATTGTTGCAAATTTTTGACAACGAATTTTGCAACTTTGTTGCGTTTTCGCGAGGCGTTGTTTGCAACATTGTTCCTAAATTTAGGCACAACATTGTTGCAAATTTTTGACAACGAATTTTGCAACTTTGTTGCGTTTTCGGAAGGTGATGTTTGCAACATTGTTGCCAATTTTTCACAACGAATTTTGCAACTTTGTTGCGTTTTTGCGAGGCGTTGTTCGCAAAATTGTTGCTAAATTTTTGGCGCAACATTGCTGCAAATTTTTCTCAAGAAGGTTTGCACCTTTGTTGCAAACCTCGCTGTCTGAGGGTTCGATTTGCAGCTATTTTGTGGTTTCTTAGAGCTCAATTTACACCTTTTTACGTTTTCTTAGGACTCGATTTGCAACTTTTTTGTATTCTCTAGGGAGTCAATTTGCAACTTTTTGCGTTTTCTTAGGGCTCGATCTGCACCAGTTTTACGGTTTCTTAGGGCTCAATTTGCAACTTTTTGCGGTTTCTTGCCGCTCGATGTGCAGCTGTCTTGCGTTTTCTTAGGACCCACTGCGAAATTTTTTTGCGTTTTGTTGGAGCGCAGTTTGCAACTTTTTTGCGATTTCTCACGGGTCAATTTGTAGCTTTTTGCGTTTACTCAGGGTTCAATTTAAACTTTTTGGTGTAAGTAAATAGTCGAAGGGTATCCGACTTTTGTACTACAAACGAATGCACATATAATACTGGACGTTACTTTATATTCATTTAATAATTAATAACTATGTAAATATTCATTTCAGACGTATTCAATGAAAAACTCTTATAAAATGATATATAATGATATATTTTATCCTATTTATCCTATAAATATTTTATCCTATAAATATGATCTCTTTTAAAATTGTCAAGCAATTTAGAAACGCGTTGTACAAGAAGACCTCTCCTCATATAACATAAAACAGTAAAGAAGTTACTAATCATGAGTATATTTCCATATACTCATGGTCACAGTGCTTGCCAGAAAAATCTACGTAATTTCAACCAGTCCACTACCAGAGGAACTTTCAGGCATTTCACTTACCGGTTGCAGACTCACCAGGGGTGCGAGCAAGCTCGTCGCTATCGAAGCCATAGAAGCTGCGGAAACATTCGAAAAGAGCAGAAAACATTAAAATGAGCAAACACTGGCTCTAATTTTGCGTCTCTATACTGTTACTTATGTGTAATTATTAATAGGAGCGGTTGCGCTCAAAAACTAATAAAAAGAACTTTGACGGAGCAAGCACTGAATCTACCAACTGCATTGCGCGCGGTCAACAAAATTTCAGAACCATTTAAACTAATAAATTAGTTGAGGCGATGTTACAACAAACGACTAGTTAATCTCATATTAAAAGAATATCGATGCCGGACGAAGTCGCGTCCATCCTCAATTGGATGATCGGTCATTCGTCCAACAAAGACTCAAACGATATTTTAATCATTAAAGTTTAATGTACTATTGCGATAGTAGCACGAATGTTAGTTAAATGCGTATTAATTAATAGAAACTAATAATCAAGCGTACACGATAGTGATGTAAAGGCCGACTACATAAACAACCTTACGCTGCGACGCTTCAATCGCGACTGACCGGGCGCGCGCCGCGTGGCGGCCGACCCCACTCTGCGAGCCACTCCACTCCGCCACGCGCCGGCGCATCGACTGGGCTCGATGGTATTCCGATTTCCCTAAACCCTATTACCCCAGCGCCATACCGGACTTCTGTTTCTGACCAACTTTTAGTCGGACCTACGATTCCTAATGTGGTGGTGACTGGACTTCTGTGGGTTCAGACTAAGTTTTAGCTGAGCCTACGATTCCAGGGTTGTACCTACTGGACTTTTAATATTTCCGACAACTTTTAGCTGGACCTACGATCATTGTTAATGAATTATTTTGTTCTTTGTCGCACAATGCAAATGGGACAGCACAGACGAGACGCTTGACGTGACACGCATCTGATTATCAATTTCATCGTCCCGATGCATTGCAATGTGATTTCGACTCAATTCGAGCCGAACCGAAGTGCATCACGCGACCAGACAGCGTAGCTCAATTTTTCTACCGAAACGTTGCCCGAGAAATAGCTTTCCTGATCCCTCACAAAGCATTTACATAAATTCACGCATCGCATAAATCCTGTCCCCAACACTACATCAGTAAATGATGGTTCTACAAGTGATCACTGTTCATGTGCAGAGGACGCTCGAATCAGCGTGGTTTTTCTGAGTCGGTATGTCAGTCACGTTGGACCATGAAAGTCCATAGATGGCTTGTCTATTCGTATATCTCGTATGTGGCTTTACCTACTATCCTATGGTCATATCTATTGGACTTCTGCGGGTTCTAATTCTCAGTTCAACCTACGATCCTAGGTTTGTACCCACTGGACTTTTACAGCTTCTGATCCACTCTTAGCTGCACCAATTAATAATTGTACACAATCGCATGACCCCTGTCCCCATCTCTACTTCAATAAAACATAGTTCTTCAACTGATCAATGTTCATGAGCAGAGGACGTTCAAATCATTGTCGGATTTCAGAGTCGGTATCTCATGGATCAGCAATTACCAATTCTGTGCTGCCTATTTACGTAGTGAACAGGGCATTAATGTTCTTATGGTTGATGCTCAAAAAGGGGAAACAAATGCTATTTTTACCTGCTACAAGGGTATTAATTATGGTGTAACGGAAGGAAAAGATCAAGGAACAATTCCTTGCTATTATTTTGATCGTTTGCCAGAATGGGG
The DNA here is from genome assembly GCA_948146005.1 of Nomada fucata. Taxonomy (NCBI): domain Eukaryota; kingdom Metazoa; phylum Arthropoda; class Insecta; order Hymenoptera; family Apidae; genus Nomada; species Nomada fucata. The sequence goes on from OX411276.1 coordinate 30,251,317, forward strand.
TTCGATTATTGCAGCTAGCAGTAATAGTAACGAGATAACTATGTTGCGATCTACAGTTGGAGGAATTAATTGAAATCAATGGCAATTGGTAGATAGCTGCAGAGAAGAATTACCATTAATTTGTACCACTGACAGCTATCCGGTAGCTTTAGCTATTAATAAATATTCGGCCCGAAAATTGCTGTGTGGGCAGAGTCTACTATACCTCATCCAGTACCTATATTGTATATCCTTGCAACGTCTGGGCAATTATGCTGCTTTCATATGATAAATCGGACCCCCACATGACTTCCTACTAATTGTCCACCGACAGAAATAATTGCAATTCCACCTCAAGCACGATCCACTATAATTTCCGACACATCTCTTGCGATGAATGACGCGATAACTAGTACGCCTCGCATTAGGCAACCAGAAAATATGATTGCACGTTCGAAACCAATTCCTACAGTAAAGATTTTTGATAAATTCATTGAAGGAAATAGTTTTTTTCCGCAGCCTTTAGTTGGCTTTAGTTCATAAGTACTAGCTTATTTATCTAACTTGTATCTTCATTAATTAATTTAAATAAACGTTAAATAAAAAGAATTTTACTCCTCCTTTTATTTTCACATCTTACCAGTCCCTGAAAATACCTAATTCAAATACCTTAAGGAAGTACTACCGTGCAGGAGCTTTCAATGCGAAGTTCACGAGCGGAGAACTTGTAAAAATAGACGAGACTGGTCTCCTAGAACGACCGGTCAGTTAGAGTCGTAGGTTTGGCTAAAAGTTGGTCAGAAAACGTAGCGGGGAGGAAATAATAATAAAAATTAAAAAATGATTGGTCCGTCGTGGATTTTCAAACTTACATTTATTTAAACAAATCAACATTGACCTCATATTTACGAGTTGTATACTGCATTTGTTGCACAGATAATGCATCACTCTATTATGCAAGATCTATACGTCCTGCAACGCGTGGCATCACTTTGGGATTATTTGACAAAAAATCAAATATATCGGGGACGGGGGAGACTGAGTATCGATGAGACTAATTAATATAGGAGACTAATTAAAGCTAGTAATATTCGCAATGACGATAATACTTTTCGGAGTCGTAATTAATACGAAGGTAATAATAAGAATAATAGTGGTACATCAGGAATAATAAAAAGCACAACGCAACAATAACTGGGGACATAAGTAACAAATGGATCACATTCGAATACAGTACACACTACGAACCGTCATTCTTTAACAGGTTCATCTTCGTCACTTAATGCTTTTATCGCTATTTACGTACTGATCACGGTCACTCGATCTCTCGATTATACGATACATGGAATGAGACTGCTAATTATTCAACACGAAGGCTCCTAAAATCATTCTCATACCGCGAAACGAAGTTTCTTCTCGGGATTAAAGTACTTACTAATTACATCGTTGGGTATGTGTATGTGTTGTATCGCGGTGCGCGCAATCATTGATGTATCTTTACAGTTATATGAATATGTGTATACACGCGACCCATTTATATGTTTGTGTTTATGTGTACGCAACATGCCATTTGTGTGTGTGTGTGTGTGTGTGTGTGTATATATATATTTTTTTTCTGTTTCATTTTTACGTATGATTCGTTACGTGACACGCAATAGGTTTATTTGTGTAAGGCGTACGCACGTAAATGTCTCTGCATATGTGTTACCCAGGTGGTTCTCATTAACTATGTACATACTTTGGCTTCGTCTGTCCACATAATTTGTCTTTTCCCCTTCCTTTTTTTAACGCTAATGGCAGCACAGATACAATATTATTCTTCCTGCTTCTCTTTGTTTTACACCGTATAGCATCTTAACGTGCCCGAGTCTTTCCTCTTATAGAAATAACGTGTTATAAATAACTTTGAAAGGAGCGTTTAACGGCCCCCCTAAGCCCGGGGACCGTTAAATTCACCACCATCCGGATGGTAATTACGCAATTAATGCATTACGCTATGTATACATTATACAGTACGCAATGAATACGCAATAATTAATTATTGTACGCACTACGAAGGAAAGAACCTATATATGAATATGTATACGTGTGTAGTTCGAGAAGAAACGAATTGCTATGCAGCGCGTTATTATTAGTACGGTTAATATAAGTGGCGTGGTTCCTTTTTCTTTTTCCTTCTTATGTCCTTGCAGTGTTTTCTTTCTTATTTTTTCTTCTTCATTTCATTGAATCTACTATTCGGCTGATTGATCGCGTGACGTAGTTTTCACCCCCTTTTTTCTTCCTGCCCGCGACAAAGATCGTCTAGAACGACGATTCGCGTGAAATATCAAACAGAAAGGAAACGCTGTCAGCGACACCACGATAACCAGTAGAAGAACTCGCATCGCGGTTTTTCCCCGATTTACGGATCCGTATACCGATAAACGTTCGCGTCTGATCTCGAGAAAGCTCGATCGAAAGAGAATCTGCTCGCTATAGAGAATATCATATCCGTGTGCAGCTAGTGCGATAGATCTATATAAATGATAAATATAACAACAGCCTTTGTCTCGTAAAAGTACTTGCAATAATTTATCAGCTATGGTTAATCGGCTACAACATCGGCGTTCTTATTAAGTATATACGAAGCGAGAGATCATAAAGTAATTAACATTGTTCGAAACAATAGAAAGGGCTCGTACGCCTAAAATGATCATAGTCTTATGGGAACAGCTCGAGATATGCGTGTATTACGTATATGATTACAACGATTGTGTATGCGTATGCATATGTAGGTTGTGTGGTGTGTTTGTAGTATGTAGGTAGAATCGTTAAAAAGCTTTGGAGCCTTCGAGAGGAAAAGGTAAATAGGAGCCTTTGAAGTCACCACTAGTCGCTAACGATTTACGCTAGAATAATCCTAAAGTTTGAACGAAGAAAATGGTGCGCCACGGTTTCTCGAGATCAAACGCATTCTCCGCGAGTCGACGAAAGAAAGACAGACTGCTAGCCACTGATAGCTGCAACTAATTAAATACGGCATTGATACGAATGCAACTAATGGCGTATAATCACCTGCAGATTGTCCCCCCACCCCTTAAACGGTACTTACAAATACATAAGTGAGAATTTCTCGAACTCTATGCAACGGTAAAGTCAGGCGCGCAGTAGGTAAGACATAGTTTTTTTTTTTTGTTTAATCTCTTTTTCGTATGCTCGTGATGTATGTTGTAATCTCTTTTTGCATCTGTCGCTATCTTCTTTAGTATTTCTCCGATTTGGTCTCGTTTCAAAACATACGCACGTCATAGAAAAAATTCGCGAGCACGAGATCCCGCGGAACACTCCGGGAAAAAGTGAATTAACATTCTCTAGCTCCTTCGTTTTGCGCTTTTCCCCTTCGTTTTACATTTTTCATCCCTTTACGTTAAATCTCCTTCTTTAACCCTAACACTCTCTCTCTCTCTCTCTCTCTCTCTCTCTCTCTCTCTCTCTCTCTCTCTCTCTCTCTCTCTCTCTCTCTCTCTCTCTCTCTCTCTCTCGATCCCTTTCTCTCCCTCTCTCTTACTTTGCACTTTTTTTTTTAGTCTTTAGAAAATAATTTCTATCTCTGTGAGTTTCCTCTGTGATTTTACCTTACTTTTTAACACGTTTTCTTTTTTTTTTGCTTCTTTTCTAACGACAGCGTCCAGTCGTACGAGTAAAAAAACAGAGAACCGATCCAGAGAGCTGCCATTTTTAATCGTACGGCCGATTCGAGTTAATGCGTCGTCGCGAAGTTTACTATTTTTTTTCATTTTCTCATTTTCCATTGGTTTCGATATATGCGACGACGTTGTTAACCCGTCTCACCATGGTGCCCGCGAGGGGTTGTTGTTAATACGAGACGACATCGAGAAACCGCGAGGGAAACGAACGGCTGAATGGGAAACCAGATACCAAACTCGATGGGAGGAAGTCCCGAGTTGCCAGAAAAAAATTCTCTCCTTCAACGAAACGCGCGTACGTCATCTTTTTGGCATTCGCAATATTGTAGGATCACGAGCGCAACTGTGCTGGTATAATAGTCTGCCTCGCAATTTAGAGAGTTACAACTATCATACATTATTAAAAATATGTACAAAATCTGTGTTGTCTTCGTGTCAAGATGGATGCAAGTGTATCCGACGTATTAGATGCGCATTGCCGGTGTATCATGTATTTATGCCTGTGTGGGTGTACGCAAGTATGAGACTCGTTCGATGCACTGATTTCAATTGGTATAGCACAGACCGATGAATGATGAGGGGTAACATTGAAATCGAAATACAAAAACGCATTGTTCAATCGAGGCTTCCTCCGCCACCGGAGAAACGTCTGAATGCCCTTGCAATAATATCAAAAATCTAAAACGATTGAAGTATCGACGCCTCGATTAACCGGCAAGAGACCAGCGAACGCGCGTACAGAGTGCATATGCGCTTACAATATGTATACAGTACTCGAAAATCATCGACAGATCACGCGGATCTATCGGTTCCATGGCTACAAATAAACGTATTTCATAGCGAATCGCGAGCGACCGGCAACATAATCGTTCAACGAACGCGGTTGGAAAATGGAAAAGATTTGCTACAGGAGAAAGAAAACTTACGCAGCCAGTAAGTAAGTAAGTACGTGCAGCTGTCGATAACGTGGGTTAGTCGCGTTGTTTCGGCTTAATCTTAGTACCCAATCCTTAAGTGATTATTCAATGAATCGTTAATTATAATCCTAATTAATATTGCACGCGCCGGCACACGAGGGTTGCTAAGTGTCGTCGAATTCACCGGCCAAATAGCGACCCCCTTTATTGAATTCACGTACGAACTTAATTATGCGTATGCGTTCGCAAACGATCCACCCGGGACCCCGAGGGATACGATTACTTTAACTACGGCGGATCGGCCTCGCGACATTTGTTACTTACTCGCGAAAGCAGAAAGGAATGCGTAACAAAGCTGTCCTTCCCGACGAGCCCCGACGATTCACCGAACGAACCTTTAATCTTATGTATCTTGTCCCTGGAACGGGACCAATTAATCCGGCATCAATCTCGTTCGTTTGGTTTCATCTTCCTTTCCAGTCGATTGGATTTACCACCATCTCTCGTTCGATCTGTCCGTTCTCTGATCAGCAACACGCAAACCGCACAGTTCATGCGTCCCCCTTCTTCTAATTACTATTTATATCAGCTACGCTTAAAGACCTAAGCTCGTATTATTATCGTTAAGTCGGATGTACCTTTTAAACGGCGCGTTCGATCGTCTACGATGATCGTTATCGATCGAACGCGCCACGCGAACCGCCACGTGAACCGCCACCTCGTCGCCACAGGCTAGACAACGCGTCGAGCTGTACTTTTCGTTGCTCAATGTTGCCGGGGAATTTCGGTAAGACGAGCCGAAAAATGTACCCTCCACGCGAGAACAGCGGTAGCACAGGGGCTGCAGATTTTCTTCTACGTTCGAGTCCCTCCAGCGTCGCGACGCACAGCTTTATCCTATACTACTTAAACTCGCTATCATCAGTCCTTGACCCTCTGCCTCGACTTCCGCGCATCCTCACAGCTACCTTATCATCATTGTTTTTCTATAGGGAGAATCGTTGACCCTCCAAATATCGCCGTCCGTTTTCGGTGTCTTGGAAACGTTCGATTCGTAGTGTTCGTTTCGTAGGCCAACGGTGTGGAATTGCGCCAGCGTTGATAGCCATCGAGAGATCTTTCTCCGTTTCTTTCGTCGTGTTTTCAATGGTAACTCTACATCGTTTACGGCGTTCAATGGAACATTGATTTCATTCATTCGTCGGAAAGTTCGCCCTTATGAATCACGGTCTCTGTACGATTCGTAGCGCGCCACTAATCTTTCACGCGTCTGTTTCAGGCGTCTGTTTCAGGCAATTGAAAAGAATGTGATCGGCTCAGAGGCGGAAAGTAATGTCGCACGCAAATTCTCCTGTAATTTACACGCCTTGCATCTACAGTATCGGTACAAAACACCTAAGCGAGTAACCATGAGAAACGCGACCCTATTCCCCCGGCGTCGAGGAAAATGGGGAGCGAAATTAATAATAAAATACCATCGCTCTCGATTTCGAGTACCGTCAGTCGTTCTACCGTCCCCTACTAAACCGTCGTCACGTATTCCCGCAACTCGGTCGTCTCAGCTCCCATGCTGTCCTTAGCAAACCACGGGTCCCCGTACTTGGGTGCCTCCTCGCTGTGAGCTCTATTAGGAGCACGTGCCCGTTCACGAGCACGCGTACGGGGCACCTCCTCGCTTAACGATCTCTTCGTCATCCCCATCGTCACGGGGACTTCTAACAAAGCCTTCGATCTCATCAGCTGCGGCCTCTGACGCCCTTTCGGCTCTTCGCTCGCTGCGCGAACGAGCACCGTAGGAGGCATCAGTCTATCCTCGACCTGATGACTCTCCGATCTGCCCTTTAAACCTTTCTTCTTCGACAAGCCACGCCCTTTCACGATACTCTTTCGCTGCGCAGGCGGCGGTGTATATTGTTGCTGCTGCTGTTGTTGTTGTTGTTGTTGCTGTTGTTGCTGCGATCTCTGCCTCTTCACCGGAGTGGTAGGGACCAAGGGGGACCAAATCGGAGGGGACAAATCGACAGGAGATTGTACTCTGTTCGGTGGAGTTCTTTCCGGTGACTCGTCCTTCCATCCACCCTGATACATCGGAAACGCGGATACCTGGTTGAGGATCCTCCAACGGAAGTCTTCTTCGTCGCCTCTGCCCGGAGTCGCCTCTGGAGGTGGATGGTGAGTAGGCGTGACGTGGTGGAAAGGAGACCAGGATTTCTGTTCCTCTGGTTCTTGAACCGCGAAACTGCCACCGCCGACGCCATCGGCTGGTGAATCGTCGTAAGGTGTCCACTTGATCTCGCTGATGGGCTTCGGCTCGCGTTTTTTTATCCCAATCGTAGGCAAAGGCGAGGCATCCTCGTACGGTGCCCACTTGGCATCCGTAATTGAAATCTCCGGCGATATTAACCTACGCACGATTCTGTTCTCCAGCTTGGTTATTTGACGAGGATCCGGTTCAGGTGACATGCTCCTTCTGATACTGTACTTCGGCCTTTCCTTTAAGCTCTTGCTCTTGAACCCTTCCGTGGAGTCTTGACTTCGCCATTTCGATTCCTTCTTTTCTACAGGCAGGGAGAAGTGTGGTTTCATCGCCCATCTAGGTCGAGGTTTTTTACCTTCCTCGGGGCTGGCCACCTTCTCCTTGGCGGCCCACTTCCCCGACATTTGACTGTCGACCCTCGCGCGAGATCGTTCCAGCTTGGGCCTCTCTCTCACCTTCTCGCTTCTCACTAGCCTTGTATCCTCGCTGGCGTGTTTCTTCAATTCTGGTTTCTCTTTTACCGGCTGGGCCGACGATAGTTCCTCCTTCATCTCCACTGCCAGCGACACCGAATAATACAACTTTCTATCAACCTCGTTTATAATTGGTTTCTCCTGCACAGGTTCCTCCGGTTTCTTCGTTTCCGCGGGCGGCGAAGGTGCCAAGATCTTGGACTTCGGACAGGTGCATCTCGGCTTAGGGTTCGGCAACACCTCGGGAACCTGAAGCCACCTGGCTTCCCTGGCCATCCTGGTGTCATCGCTGCTGTGCTTTCGTAAATCGTGCATAGGTGTCTGCAGGTAGTCCGGTTTCACGCACCATTTATCCGTCTCCGCGCTGTGATGTTTCCTAAGATCACCCCGCTGGACATCGTGCGGCTTCTTGTCCTCCGGTGTCAGGCTGTGGCAGCTGCATTTCGTTTTCTTCGCCAGGTCCAGATCGGTGTTGGACGTGTGCAGGGCCCATCGAAACTCGGTCAACTCGCTGGTACGTCTCTTCAGGTCCCAGATCGCTTCGTCCGGGGTGAGTGAACTGCCGCGGGACCATCTGGGGTCTATGCTTCGATACTTGCGGAGATCACCGCGATCCCTGACAGCAGGGGAGTCGGCTATGTCGCAGCTGCAGGTTCTCTGCGACGTGGGTGTCCTCTGGGACTCGAGAGGCGCTGACTCGATGGCGTCCAGATCCTCGATGGCATAGCATATCTCTTCACGGCGTTTTTGACCGCAGGACGGACATCGTCCGCTCGGCTCCCCATCGTCGCGGCTAGATCGATGATGATGATGATGCTGATGAGGTTGTCGATGCAACGTCGAGGTCGAGGTCGACGCGAAGGGGTCAAGCTGCGAGGGCAGCTCCTCGTCGTCGCGACGGCCGTCGTCAGAGTGTCGTGACGTCGCAGCCGTGCTTGGCGATGCGGACCAGCAAGTGTGTGTAGCTCCGTCAAGCCGCCTTGGTTGGTACCGCGACTCCGGAGACGACGAGGCTCCGTTCGAGGCCGGTACCAGGCAGACTGCCTCGATCGCCCGCTCCGCAGGCCTATTGTTTCAATTATTCTTATTCGCGTCCGATCGGATTAACTGAGAAAGTTCGGGGGTATTTGAAACGTACCTTCAGTTCGGTGAAGATCTCCGTGAAGAATCCAGGTTCGCTATTGATTCGCAGCATCTCGGAGCTCAGGCGGTTAACGATCAGCAGGCATCGATCCCAGAATTTCTCATTGCTGTCCTCGATGAAGAACGGTTTCAGCGGATAGCTGATCTCGTTGCCCATGTAGCTGTAGCTCAGGTACAGGCACGTCAACACCGTTGCTTGCAGTTCCCTCTCGGAGGCCTCGTCCCCGTCGACCAGCTCCCTTACCAGCATATAAACGAACACAACGTTGGCGGGATTGATGAACGCGACATCCTGTTGAGAGACGACTGCTCTTAATATCTATTATGCACGATTGTTTCAAAGATAATCAACCCTATTCTAAACCTGCGTCTAGTTCGACCATATAATGTTCAGAACTCTCGTCTGGAAACGAACCGACAGTTTTTGTATAACAATTCTTGCCGCTGATAGCGTTTCAACAAAATGGCTACCTTCGTCATACTTGCAGAATCACCTCGTCCGTCACGTGTATTAAAATTGAGTTCCTACGAGCGCGGAAGGCTTGGCGGACATTCGATGCGCCCCTGTCGCAGGGGTGTACGCGTATCATTATTCCGCGGGTGCAACCCCTCGCGTTTAGGAGATTCGAAGTGCTTCTCCTTGGCTTGCAACGTGCGGGCGACACTTGTCGACCGGTAGAAAAGGGGATGATTCACGCACGGTGTCGCATTACGTGGCACGTTTGCGAAATTGCAATCGGCATTGTTGGACTCGACGCCGTTCCTGGTCGATAGTTCGATTGCGTCAGGTCTTGCTTTCATTGCAACCCGTGGTGAAACGTTATTATGGTTTACCCCTTTGACGCGCATCGTTACATTTTTAGCACTGTAACGTTCGCACGCGTGTCTGGGGCAAGATAACTTTTGGCAGCAACTTCTGGTAGGAAAATGGAGTGACGTGTTTTTCGTGTTACACCTTTGATTCAGAGGGCGGGCCGTGTTTTATTCAGAGAGAAGTTTAGAAGTTTAAAGGTGAAACCGTATCCTTTGTGAATATCGATATTTCCGGAAATATATTACAGCTTTGAAAATTTATATGCGCAACTCGATCGACTGATCCAGATACCCGCACCTTTATTCGATGTAATAAAATTCTGGCCACGCGGTCGCAATAATAGCAGTAAGATTGTATTTAAAAACTGTCGTCGAATATATTTCTATGCATTTCTGTATAAATAAATAACGCGTTTACGCGCCACCGAGCGTATCAATTTCAGAAGTCTCGACCCGTGTCTATTTTAAGTGGCCGCGAACTAAATATCAACGATCGCAACTTCTGCCCGCTGCCCTTTATCGAAGTGGCCATGTCTTCTTGCTCCAGAAACGGAGTCCTTCGAGTCATTACTGAATTAGGACGCGGCGCCTAGGTGGATCTGACCCCCGAGACGGCGGAGCCAAAGTGCATTGGCTCGTCAAGTGTTCCTAGGCCACTCGTGGTTCGTCAGTCGATTTTAACGCACACACGAATGCGCCATTGATCGCGTGTGAGTGCATCCGCTGCACTTAATGCATTTATCTCGCACGAACATCTAATTTACATCTAAGAGGCATCCATCTTCAATGGCGACCGATGGCGACCGACGGCGACGCCTTGGCGAATTAGCGGAGAAAAGGGATCGCACTCATATTTCTACTTGCAATTCATTCGTGTTCGAGTTCACGTCGATTTCTTTCGCTGCTAAAGCTTTTGTTAAACAACTGCGTTTAATCGCATCACGAATACGCGCGATTAAATCTATTATCAGCTCACGAAATTGAATTCGTCGAGGTACGGATTCATTCTACCGATGAATACAATTTCTACAATCACGTCATCGACGTGTCTGCAATCAAACACCGCGGTCAGTGCAGCGAAAGGGGTATAAGGAGCGCTGCACCTGCGACATCACTGTCATTACCGTATCGTTCAGCGCTCTTTGTCGTCGAAAGATTTAAAGAAAAGATATCGGCCCCCCTTTCCAAATGGATCGGCTTCCATTCCCATGCTCCCTTTTGATCCACACACACGCGGACGCGTGCCTACCTTCTCTACTTCGCATTCAAAGAGGAGCAAGTCTTTTTTACTCTCACGGGCAATCTCTCGCCCGTCCCCTGGAATCGTCGTCCAATTACAACGAATGCTTTGTGATAATTAAAACGTACGGTGCTGATCACAGGCGGGGCGGGTTTTCCGATCGCCAAGGGTCGCGTCGCTCACAGGGCGGCGCTTTCTTGCACATGTGGATGCACCGACGGGGATGCTCCGCGGTGACCCGGCAGGATCGATGCTCCCGATACACGTTTTCTCTCGGCGATTTTACCAGCGCGTCGTCGCCGCGCCGGTTGTTGTACCTCCCTCGTTAAACGCGTTTATTGCGCGCATTACGCGGTAATAAACGCAAAGCGCAAATCACACGGTTCGATGCGTCGTCGCGTCCCCGATGCGACGTCCGGACGTCCGTTCAGGGACGTCGACACCTGGATACGTCACGGTGGATGATAAGATTGATAGGTGCGACCGGCGCAACGTTGAACGCTTTATCAATCGGAACAGTCTAACGAAACGTTCGTCGAATCGTAACAGGTGGATTCGTGACGCGAAGTACATCATAACCAGTGGCCACCGTCCGCATAGAACTTCGACGAGTTCTGTGCATTATTTGCGCCACGCTGAACGTCGCAGAGGGGAAGAAGGGGGGATTCGTGAAAGTGGGAGAGAAGCGGGTGAAAAGTTCCTCTGATAAATTTGACCGCAAAGCGAACCAAAAGGAACTACACAGCAATTGACAAAGTGGCCGATGAGTGCCGTGCAAATTTCCAAAAGGAGGAACACAGGTAACCGAGTAACAGAGACACGAAACATCGTGTGAGGGGGTATTATTAGCCTGGCCATTTCTGTTCGACAGGATAGATAATAGCTCGCGATATTAATTGGTCCCTGTATCGGTACGCGAGAACGAGGTGAGAACGCGGCAAAGGAGGCGGGATTTATTTTAAAAATAAAGACCTCGTCGAGGCATGTAACGATACGTCCGTGGCGTTTCCATGTGTCTTGTGCGGCACAGAGAGCTTACCTGGCCGGCTGTAACGCGGCTAGCAAAGCTTCCGAGGGTGGAAAAGCGACGACACAGAGCCGATAGAACGGCGGAGCGTGCTATGTGCTCATCGGGTCGATATTCGCAAGGGGTGAGCGGCCTGCACCCCTACGCGGACCTCTGCAACCGCGTTTTTCATCAGCTTATCGAAGATTCAACGGTTGTAATTGAATTTTCGTGGCGACATGCCTGTAACTCTGCTAACCAGAACCGCGCCGGCGTGTATCCCACGCTTTGAGCTTCGGATGGGCCGCGTCGACGTACCGCTGAATTCGACGGATTCGACGCTTCTGGTACGACTACGTATACTAATTCCGCAGTGAACCGTGGCGCAGGAGCGTCTAGAATTTTTCCAGTATAGCGACGTTTTATAGTGTCGCTGGATGGGATCGCGATTGTGCACGGCGGGTAGGTCAAACGATAATACGCAGATAATCTAGCACGTGAACGATGCGAGCGATTACCCGTGGCGATTCCACGGAATTCTGAGTCGGCTTATGCGGCTTCTTGTCGACAAGAACCAGATGAATCACGAGCCTATCTCGCACGTGCTCTTGCTCCCTCTCGCCTCGACCACGAGCCACGTTGCGGGCGCAAAGAACAGTTCCATCGATATGGTTTCGCTTTAACGGGATTCCCTCCAATGACGTTCAAACTCTTTGTATTCATCGTCTAGACTCTGGACGAAGTGGATTAACATTCCAAGTTAAACGGTCTACGTGTTGCTCCTCTGTGTTTGGGAAACTTATTGTTAAAGATAAATTGTAAATTATTCGCGGGCGAGCGATGTGTCGTTATTGAAATGCATTGGAATTCGATCGAAGTTAATCGACGTTAATTTTAGGTGGAACCTTTCGTCGTCTTTTCGCAATGGTGCAAGAACGTTCGCGAAGGCTCGAGTGATCAGAAATTTCCGAGCTGGAAACTTGTCGATGCGTTGCGGGAAAGACGTTTATGCGATTCCAGACGGAAACGCTGTCACAGCAAATAGAACGAACGCGGTTGCCTAATCCTGATTTATGGAACACTCCGATCGTAACCTTCGAAAGCTCACCAATAATAAGAATTACGGCTACTTTTACATAATGGTATTAAAGGGACGCGTGTTGCACGTTTAATTGATCGTCGAAACAACCGCGGACGTCGTTTCGACGAGGCCGAACGAACGACGCGGCAGATATTTTTGTTTCACTCCACTTTCGCTTATCTTTACGCGAAATGTTGAAAATTTATTATTGAACGTATCGAGTGTGGGAAAGGGTGTCGCTCGCGGCAATACTGTGTTTCTGGGGCGGTCCGTGTGTGTCACCCTTGACTGATTAGATTTGAGCACGTGCGCGATCGATTTGTGTTTCTCCGTCGCCGTGTCGAAACCTCATTGTCAGAGCGAAATGAGTGTAATTTTCTGCTGCTCGTTTCCTCCATCACCTGTGCAGGGTGGTAGCATGAAACCTTTATGAAGGGGCGCCGGAAGCGTGGTCACGAAAATCGAGCAACGATCGAATACACCTTACGCTGCCCAGCCTATTAAACCCTACACGATAATAATTATAATAAAAGCGACTTTAATGCGCATTTGAAGATATCCGTAGAATTAAGTACAAAGTAGCGAGTTTAATCCTCGTAAACGGGCGAAACATGCAGCATGGTCAATGCCAAAAGCCGCTCGGTAATTTTTAATTCTATTCTTCAAATCTATTTACCGAATATTTTCAACGGGTCTTTTCACCGTCCTCGTGCGCCGCGGAACGCAATTTACAGGAAAGTATTCCGTCACGATCTCGTCGCTTCGATGACCGTCGTTGTTATGCGCGCCACTTAACGTCGAATTAAGTGGCATCTGCGAGGAGTAGCGGCGGAAAGCACGACAGAAAATTATTCAGGGCATCCGATTGCCCCACTTGCCTCAAAGTCACTACGAATCGCGAATAATTATGCAGCGATTGTCCGGGTGTAACAGCCGGCCCTGCTAAACTTTCAAGAAAAGGGTAACTTTCTTTCGTTGAGCTTCAGATTATCGCCAAGGAAACTGACTGTTATCATTTCTCTGAGCGATAGGACAAGCTCTCGCCCGCGACCGGTTTACGAGCACACAAAAGGGATACATTTGTGGGCCTGTGATTTTTATAGACGAACCGATTTCACGTCCCGACCAGAGGTAAAAAAAATTTCATCCGATATTTAATAATAGTAGCGATTCGGTTTCGCGGCGAGGAATCGATAAAAGCTACTTTTACGTAACGCTCTCGGGGCTTTCGATAATTCCATGCAACAACGATCCGTCGAACATCAAGGCAATATGCTTACAACGAAACTTCCCTCCTACCAACACTAACTAGCAGACTTTTGCCCGCAAAGTTTCATACCCTGACGAGAAATTTCCATCGACGTGGGTATTCCTTCTCCGACATTCGTCCCGACAATTTCGTCAAGAAACCGCTACCCCCAAAATCCCTCGCATCGCCGACCCCCGCCCCTCAAACAAAAAGAAAACACCGTGCCCCCATGCAGCAGGACGACTATTGCACCGTCTTTTGACAACACCGCGATGACAAACGGCCAACGAAAGCTGCAATTTTTTTAAGTGATCCCTTCCTCCCGCCGAGGGCATCTTCTTTCGAGGGCAAGGAGCTTCGCAGTTCGGCAAGCGGTCGTCTCCCCTTCGCAATTAAAACCGAAGGGTGAACGTCCCTAGCGAAGTCCCCGCATATTTCCACACAACGTTGCGTTAGGGGTGGTTCAGCGACGTTGCCGTTGCATGCACGTGACCCTCGATTCCCTCAACCCTCGCACGATTTTCCCGATGCTGAACATTGCTGCACACGTTTCCCGCGGCGCCTTCTCATCACCCCCCCCCCCCCCCCAATGAGCCCGCTATCGATTCGCGGCTATTTTTTTTTATAATTAACCGCGTGTCGTTCCAATTTCTGTTTGAAAATAAAAAAAGAAAAAGGAAAAAGAAAAACATACACGTACCGTACGTACGCGCAGCGCATACGAATTAGTGCCGCATGGACGATGAACTGGGGAACGGGAAAAACGTCGATCCCGGCTATAAAAGGGTTTTAGCCGGTTTATTATAGAGAGGAAAGTAGGTGACGAGAAACGGGTCCGCGATAACGTAACGCGCGGGTGTGACGGGGTAAAAATAATTTTAATTGTGTCGAATCTGATGTGGGCGGTTCGCGATTGTAGTTCCAGCGGCCTACGTGATATCGCGGAGAAGCAGCCAGGAAATTGAATCCACCGTTCCCCCCCTACGCGGAGACTTCAGCACCGGGGAACGACGAGTGCTTGCGATCGAATAAGGGATAGTAGGATTTGGGGTCGAGAAGCAGGGCACCTCCGCCGACGATCGCTAAAGAGACTCTTTGACAGCGAAAGCCGCGGCCTCTCTGTGTATTTGCCTACGCCGTACTCTCGTTCGAACGAATAAACACACGCACGTGGGCGAGCTCAGATACCACCCCTCGTTTCGAATCACTGTACGAGTGCGTGCACAGTGCCGGCGGTGGTTGTTTCGCTCGCAAACACGAGTCACAGTGAAATATGCGTTACCTCGAGCTCGTGACTTTCGCAGGAACTACGGCGGTGCGCCGGCCAAGGAATTTCGTACGCTGCAGCGATTGTGTCGCGATTCGGGGAATTAACCACGGGGGTAGGTGAAACAGAGGGGGCGAAGCTTACGCCTGTCGACCACCGCCGATCTTTCTACCGATTCTACGAATCGTATAATTTGCGACGTCGAACGTTACCAGCAGAACGGATATCGAGAACGAGAATTGTCCGGGGATTACGACGAATCGATGTTGGCGCGACCGCGCGTCGACAGAAACGTCGCAGTTCTATCGAATGCTCGGAACTGGATTAAACTATTCGACGTCTAAATAGTCCGGTCGACACCGTCGACGTGTTACGAACAAAGATGTTGCGCCACTCCATCGCAGATCGGCGCCGTTCTTCGTCGCGGACGCCCGACCGAGGACGATAAAGGAATTTGAAAATCGTTCGAAGATCGGAGGAGGACGCAATCTCGATCGTGGCTTTGCGGATTGCGGACCCGTTGCCGGACGATTTTTCGCGCAGGAGGATAAGCAGGACCCCTCGTACGATTTCGTTTCGGGGTGGATTTAATGGTCGTGGACCTCGGATGTGTCGGATTTATCGATGTGGGAAATCGGTACGCATTTCGCTGTCTCACGTGCCAGCGTTTGGGGATGGAGGCTATTTAGCTGTTCGAATCGATTTCAGCTAACGTTCTATACTGCGATAAGTGTTTCCCACACTGTCCCGTTTATTCTGTCACGGGATGAAAAATCTGGGCAACGTTTGATCGGGTAAACCGTCGACATTTCTGCAAGTGACCAATACGTCATCGGGAAGCTTCGATTGGGTAAAAATAAGTGGAATTATGGTTTTGCGTAATCGTAGAAAATTACACCAGAGTGAGCAACGATGAAACTGTTCCCAAGGTGGCATGAACGCGTACGTCATTCGTGACGAAGGAGAAGTGGCTTGCCACGGAAAGGTAAACATGGTTTTCGTGGGCGGAACGATGATCGGTTTTCCACGAAAACCAGCGAGATTGCCGCGGGATGGCTCGCAAAGCGGATAATCGATAATGACCTTAGCGGTTGCGAAGGAAAAGGGACAGGGAAAGGTATTGCGGCAAGGGGAAAATATCTATCGCCGTGAAGCAAAGCGTTCGGTATCGGAGATACGTGCGTGTTGATTTCGAGGGTAGAACGTAAAAATAATTCTACGTCGATGCACGATCCGAGCAAAGATATCCCGACGAGGTTGACCAACGATCCAATGTTCCGTTCCCCCGTTTAACAACCTTTCGCATTTCCCCCGGCCCCCCGATAACATTGTGGCGGATCGACAAAAGAATCGCAACTTCTTGCTCTTTCAGCGTCTTGCGATCCGATCGACTTTTGCAGCAACAATACATCGAAAACGGAGCTCCCCTTTCTATTCAGGGTGTCTCGAGTAACACGCGATAATAGTGCGGCCTGTCTGACACGAGGACGAACTTTCTACTGCGATCGAAGGACACGCGTCACCCTACACTATGCTACAACGGGCACTCGTTAACCGACGCAAAAGACGTCCGTACGAGTTGCCGTAGAAAAAACGTCCCGCAAATAAATTGCCACAATCTAAACATCGCTACGAGCGATACCCTAAAACGAACCCTTTTCCGCCGACCAAGGAAACTGTGCAGGGGACGCTCGTGATCACGAAGGACCATAAAAATTTGCATAAGCCGCAATCACTGATATTACCATAAACGCGAGATTCGCGGGTAAAGTTGAAACGAATTCGAAGGGAGAGGCGGCGAGGCGGCCGCCTGATCGATGGCGGCGTTCCTCATGCAAATGAATACACACATCGTTGGTGCGGGACGAATGGTTCGTGCCGGTGCCGTATGGTTGCGTCTAAATGGAAACTGGTGTTTCGTTCCTTGAAAAGCCGAGTGCTTAATTCCCTCCGTGGCATATTGTGACTAACGCGGCCTCGGTGGTTCTCATTTGCGAGCGACGTATTCCCGCGGGTCGCCGGGTACGCACGCATGCACCCTGGAGAGTAAGAACACGAAGGAGTTCGACAGGGAGGTCGTCGAGAGGGTGCTTTCGCTATTTCCCCGCGTGCGGATCTCGTTTCGCTTGAGTGGCGACTCTCTCGCCTCTCTCTCTCTCTCTCTCTCTCTCTCTCTCTCTCTATCTCTTTCTTCGACTCCCCGATACGCATCGATTGGGTGGAACGGATGTCGACGACGTTTCCGCTGAGCCCTCGGGCAAATATTATATCTGCCGGTGCTAGCGGAAGCTCGTTTTCAATTGGCGAGGCACGCCGAGGTCGGCGGGCGCTTTCGTTTCTCTTGTTCACACTTTCCGTGCGAGGCTAAAAGCCGGCGCAATTTGGATCGTTAACGGTGAATTGTTCGGCGTCTGGTTTAATTAACTTACTATCGCGATACTGCGACGATGGGATACAATCAGATGTGAAGTGGAACACGGCCGGTCGGGGATAAATATTAATTGCCGGGCTATCCTTAATTGGTTGACTTGTTATCGAGATGGATCGCATTATCGACGCGGAGTGTCTAATTGTTTCCCCGCCCTCGTACGAATTTGCGACTATCGGGTCGCATCAACGGTATTGAAGGGAACTTCAAACAGCGCGAACGCCAAGAAGAAGAGAAACGGAAGTATTGTTAATAAGTTTAAGAACCGTTGCGACTATTCTAACATTATCGTAATAATAATCAAATATATAATGGACATTTGGTATATTCTCTGTTGTGACTCACCTGCCAGCCCTGAAGCAGCAGGCTCCTGTCGACGATCCTTAGCCACATGACAGCGTCGCCGGCCTGGAAGTCTCTTAAACGGGTGCATTTCCTGTGAAGGAAGATGCCGAGGCACTTGAGCAATTCCGAGGTCGAGGCTTGGATCACAGTTTTCCTTGGCTTCGGGGGTAATGGTTTCTGCACGATCTTCTCGCACATCGGATTGTGCGTGGTGTGATTGTTGTTCGACGCCGATTGTTTCGTCTGCTCCAACGAAATGAAAAATATATTTTTTCTTAAAGAAAAGCGCAGCATTGTGGGACGTGGGGTAGTGTAGGTTCAAAGAATACGCATGAACTTTGCCCTGCTCTTTTGTAAATTTTCTTCCCTTGCATTTATTGTCGATGCTAACCTTTACAAACGTCCTTTTCGTTCGTTTTCTGGCTTTCGACTGGTAGCCGTCTCCTCGCGGCGTTTAATTCTCGAAGGAAACAATAGATTTATACGCACACTGATTTATACACGCGACATAGCGCCCGCCTTGAAGAGCCTAGCTCTTCAACAGAATCTGATATATACTGGACCCTAGTCTATTATGAAAACGTACTTCTTATTCTATGGATAACATGCCCTAAATGTCAAATTAACCTATTATGCTTAAAATTGTTGCGCGAGTAATGTATAATAATGAATTTCTTAAAACTACATGTCCGATTCAAGTGTCCATGGGCAACACACGCAACTTTACTGCCGGTCTTTTGAAAGATCACCGCTGCGTCCACACTGTTGCAGCGCGAACAGTGCCGTCCTATCCGGGGTGTACAGTTCGTCCAGAGCTAAATGAAAAAAGTGGAGTGAGAGCGGCCGATTGATGCCGCCGATCGACAGGGCCGTGGCACCCTGCCGATGTTGGGTTCTAAGCAATAAGATGAGAAGCTACGAATTAATTTCTAATTATACTAGTAGTTCAGTTATCACTATTATAGCTATACATTTTATTTAGTATTTGAAGTATTTGATAGAATTTTAATCCCTCGCGCAGTACTATCCTTGGTTTGTAGTATACGATAGAGTTACTGTACTGTAGTATACTGTAGAGATACTGTAGTATACTGTAGAGTTACCATGCCAATATCTTTTGTTTCAACAAACTCTTATGTTCCAAATGTAGAGACAATGTTCTGCTCATTCCGTTTGGAACCGGAAGTCAGAATAGCAGAAACTTTTACAATTTCATTTCCGTTACTATTTATTCTATTTTGCATAGTTCTTTTTACCGTTTATTTAGTGTCATTATCCTTTCATATTTTGTGCGTTTTTATTAGTTTTTACTAGTACGTCCTCTATCCTGCCTCTAGGCCAGCAAAGGGGTGGCGTGTCGTCCTCCCGTATGAGGACCAGGTCGCCTGGTTTTAGTGGATTGCCCTGATTTGCCTTCCACTTTCCGCGCTCTTGTAATTGGTGGAGGTACTCCTTGCACCATCTCCTCCATACATGTCGGCGAAGCTGTTCTATTCTCTGCCATCGAGAAAGTCGCGTTTCCTTGATATTTGTTATATCAGGCTCTGGAGTTGCGATGAGTGGTCCTCCTACTAGAAACTGTCCCGGGGAAAGGAAGGAATTATTCAGAGGGATCATGGGAGAGAGCGCATAACGGCCTTGAATTTAGTATGGATTCTACCTGTACAATCAGTGTGTTGAATTCGTCAGAATTGAAAGAGGCATTTCCCGCTGCACGCCTTAAGTGAAATTTTACAGATTTAACCGCCGACTCCCAGAGACCCCCAAAGTGGGGCGATCGGGGGGGTATAAATTTCCACGTGATCTATTCCGCCGCTAGAGCATCATGAACCGTTTCCTGATGCCTTTCGTTCTTTAATAATTCTCGCAAGTCTCGTAGCTCGTGATTGGCTCCTACAAACGTTGCGCCATTGTCCGACACCATTTCCGTCGGCTTCCCTCTTCGCGATAAAAATCGCTTAAGCGCAGCCATGAACGCCTCTGTGGTCATGTCCATCAACACCTCCAGATGGACCGCCTTGGTCGAAAAACATACGAACACCGAAATGTATGCCTTTACCTTCGCCGCGTTTCGTCGCCTTGATTCCCGTATGAAAAGGGGACCGCAATAGTCCACCAATAGTCCACCTACTGTTGCAAACGGTCTTACTGCCCCAATCCTTGCTGCCGGCAAGCTACCCATTGCTGGGTGAGAGGCCCCCGGCGCCATCTTGAAGCATGCGATGCATTTCCTTATTATATGGCGTATAGTGTTGCGCGCTGATAGTGGCCAGAACTGCGAACGGACAGCCGATAGAGTCAGCTGTGCCCCTCCGTGAAGGCATCTTCTATGCTCCGATTTCACGAGCAGCCTTGTGAAATGATGTTTGGCAGGCAGAATTATCTGATGTTTCCTGTCGTAGGTTAAGCTCGCACTCTGCAATTTGCCCCCCCTCCCTTAGCAATCCCTCCGGATCGAGAAATGGGCTAAGACCCAGCAGTTTGCTTGTTTTTAGCAAGCCGCGACCCCTGCGAAGAGGCCCCCAATTCTTCCGCGAACACTTTCCCCTGAACGATTCTGATTAGAACCTCGGTCGCATCCTTGAGCTCCCTCGCAGATAAATGTTTGTCCCGAATCTTCTGTGCCGATTTGCTTACGTTAGTGATGAAGCGTCTCATGAACGCAACGGTCCTTATTAACCTACTGAAAGTCGAGAATCGCGAAATTATGAAAACCGCATCTAGCTAATAATTCCGTCGTTTGGTTTCTAATGTTGTAAACCATAGGTTTCAATATTTCATTCGGGGTTTGATCTCCACGAAACTCGATGCAATGACGTTTGAGAGGAGTTTACCAATATTTGTCGGTACATCTTACTTATGTTCGCTATTGGCACATACTGAAATGTACGAAAACGCGTTAAAATTGAAAATAAATCCTCTTGCAAATTAGGCCCCAACATCAGGGTCCCCAACTCGCAGCTTAGTAGTTAGGCTTGTCTGCTTTACTATTGCGTGATGCGGCAGGTAAAACACGCGAGCAGAATCATCTTCGCCCCCCCCCGCGGTCGATATTTTCCTCGTATGCCCCAGGTCCTCATATTCCTACATGAATTTACTATATTCTTCCCTTGTGTCCGGTTGCTCTATTAGCTTCCTTTCCATTGATAGGAATCTCCGCAGGCCCGTGCCCTTGGAATCACCCAATCGTCTTATTTTATCTTCCTTTACTGGCAGATCAATAGTAAATCTTCCTCTTTCGTTTCTTTTAAACGTGTTGGCATAGTGAGCCAAACAGAATCTTTCCGCCGTGTTAAAAGAATGATTCGCTCCCGTGTCTTCCAATTGCCAGAACTTGTTTAGATTAAGATTTAAATCTTCTATGTTGCTGCATAAGCTTGCCCTCGTAGGTCCGGAACCTTCGTTTACCCTGCCTGCTATTATCCAGCCTAAATGGGTTTTCTGGAAGCATGGCTGATTCTTGGCCGTGCGAATTTGGTCTAAGCACATTAGATTAGAGATGTGAAAACCAGAATCAGCTAACTTTATATTTTTAGGAACAATAATATTCTTAATACTAATTGAACTCAAAGGTAACTTATGTGTAATCTTATCTAATAAGAGGCATTCCGCATCTATCGCGAAATTATTGATTTTTTGCCGCTGCTTCTAACGCTTGGCAGCGACGCGTTAGAAAGTTAATTAAGTCGTTTATGCTTGGCAACTCAGTGCTTTGAATGCTAGTTTCCCAATCCATATTTGTCGTCATGTCGTGTTTAACCGTTACAGTGTGCAAAAGTAATGCATCCCAATATTTCGTCGGCAGGTGCGAGACCCTTAACGCCCGTACATGCTTGGTAAATCCGTCAATTAATTGTCTTAACGACGCGCTATCATTTTTGCTCATTGACGACAAATCGTATATGGCCTTCGCGTGATTCTGTATGATTTTCCGCTTGCTGTCGTAGCGTTCCCTTAACGTTTTCCACGCCCCTATGTAATTTTCCGATGATATTTCGAAAGAATTAATCACATCCGCCGCTTCCCCTTTTAGAGCCGCCTTTAGGTATTGAAACTTCTGGATAACTGGCACCGATTGACACGCGTGAATAAGCGAGTTAAACATATCGTAAAATGGGTACCAATCCTCATAAGGTCCGGTAAACGTAGACAATGTGATACGCGGTAAGCGCACTTGTGAATTTATTGTTTGATCCGAGTTCGAACCGACATTTTCATTGAACGCGGGCGCGAGATTGCCCGCTGTGATGGTAGTCCTCGTGATTATCATGTCGTCTAGTTTGGCAGCTAAATCATAATAATTTTCCTCAAACAAGGTTCATTCCGGCGAAACGTGATCTTCGCTTTCTTGCGACTCCAGGAAATCTAACCCCGTCTGCGCTTCGTCAAGGTGCCGCCAAGCTTCTTCCAATTTCGATCAACGATTATTTAATTCGCTCGCGGAAACGCCCTCGACGTCGAGCGTTTCCAAATATGTCCTCAGCTTAGTGCACATAGCCTTGTGCTGTGCACGCTTCATTTTCAATTGCCTCGTGGAGCTACTAGCACCAACGTTACCCCTTTCTTCCGCATTATCGAGTCTTAATCTTATAACTTAACTGTATTCAGGCTGGCCTGATAGACTTATACGTTATGCGCTCAAACGAAAAGGGCAAGACTGGAGGAAATACATGTAGGATAGAGTGTAAAAAGGAATCGAGACATGTGACTCATTCAATCGCTTGTCGTAATGCCGCCCTCCGTCTTCAATGGCTATCCTTGCTTCGTTAATCTGGTCGTTGCAGTGAACCGCTAGTCTTGGCACTAACACTTTCACTGCGAAAACTTTTGCTTGTGACCACTTGCTTGTAAAATGTTAAATTGTCTTACTATTCGGCTTATCCGGCTCGAAGGAATAATTTATGTAGGATGTCGGGTAGTGTAGGTTCAAAGAATACGCATGAACTTTGCCGATCGCACCCTGCTCTTTTGTAAATTTTCTTCTCTTGCATTTATTGTATATGCTAACCTTTACAAACGTCCTTTTCGTTCGTTTTCTGGCTTTCGACTGGTCGCCGTCTCCTCGCGGCGTTCCATCTTCGAAGGAAACAATAGAACGCGGCCACGCCGCACAGGGCACGCATTTTCGCGCTACGCACACTGATTTATACACGCGACAAGCATTTTAAACGTTTCTGAACGATAAGCAATTGTTTGTCGGGGAGGGTGTTGGTCAGAGTTTGATATATCCGTCGACGCAGGATGATGAAAATTGAACGGAACCTCGAAACGTTCCTTTCTAAAGAATCTTCGCGGGGGAGAGAAATACACGCGTGTAAAACACGCGAAGGGAAACGCCGTCGCGATCGATATACTTTCGATCGTGTCTGGGGTCAAAGTACCTTCCATGTTCTCTGTATGGGATTTCTGAGGTAGTTCGAGGTTAGTTCGCGGACACTAGCAGGAAAATGGGCCACCGTTGCCGCAAATGCCACGTAGGACAATCAACCGCGGCCTATAGAGTAACGTTTTTCTATGCCCCGATGCCTACGGAGAATCGTTTCAAAATATTCCTACAGTGACATTTCGTTCGCTCGGGATGGCTTTATTTCTATGCTATTAGAATTGCGGCTCCCTTTTCATCTACCCGGACTACTACTATTTGATTATAAAAAGTAACGATCAAAGAGACAAAGAGTCAAAGCTCACCTGAGGCGTCTGTATGTTCTTGTTCTTGTCAACGATGGGTATATTATCGAGCGGCTGCCTGAATCCAATATTCTTGTTCTTGTAGTCGTTCTTTTTCTTGTTGTTGTTCGACGTGTTGAACCGCTTCCACGACAGGGTGTTTATAAATAACGAGTGCTTCTTCAGATTCTTCTCCAGGGCGTTCTTCTCCGAGATAATCCTCGCGTTGTCGTTGTTGTTGAGATTGATATTGTTATTTTGCAACGAGTTGTTGTTCGTAGGCGGATGATTCGTGGGCGGCGCCGGCGCCACCGTAGCGACGCTGCTCTTGTTCTCCCGATTCTTTGCATTGTTCAGCTGCTCGTAATTGAAATTGTTCAGCGTGAAGTCCGCAGGGTGTTGTTGTCCCCCTGGCGGATACACGGAACCGCGCCTGTCACGCGGACTGAACGACAACACCGTACCCATATTGCTGGGACGGCGCTCCTGTTGTTGTTGTTGTTGTTGTTGTTGTTGTGACGGTGCCTGCGCCTGTTGTTGCGACTGCTGTTGCTGCAACGACGGCTGTTGCGTCTGCGTCGCCTGATGTCTGGGATTGTGGGTCTGTCGGCTCAAGTTTTGAGGCTGGGGGCCACCAGGATTTTGGGTCTGGTGACCCGGATTCGACGACTGGTGATCTGGGTTCTGGCTCTGATGACCAGGATTCTGGGTCTGCGGAGCCGGGTTTTGGCTGTGCTGCCCTGTCTTCTGGGCCTGCGGGGCAGGGTTTTGGGTCTGATGACCCGGATTGTCCCCTTGTCCCAGGTTCTGCGACTGCTGTTCCGAATTCTGGGCCTGGGGTCCGGGATTTGGGGCCTGATGACCCGGATTCTGAACGACCTCGTTCAGCTCTTGGGTCTGATGACCCGAGTCCTGTGTTTGCTGTGACGTAGTGGGCGGCGGTCTCGGTGGTCTTTGAGTGGTAACACGGTGTGGGGGTGGTAGGGGTGCTCGAGGTACCAAGGACTCCCTCGAGGGTCCCGTCAGCGGGGTCGCATCCCCTGGCTCGATGGCCTCCTCCACGACGGGACCCACCACCTCGCTCAACCGACCTCCCAGCCTGCTGACTTCTACTTGCGATCTGAACGACCCTGTCTCCTCCTTTACCTGTTCCTTCCTCGAGCCTTCTTACGTCCGCTTTCTACTTCTCCCCCTCCTTGCACCCTTCTTCTGTTTCGTTAGCTACCCTTAACGCGATCGCGCACCCTCGCCTCCCTCGGAAGAGTCTCAAATGTAATATGGCTAAACGCGATCGATAAACCAACAAGTTCACAAGTTGATACGATGCAGTTTTCACCACCGTCTCATCGATCGAATACTTCGTCAGTTCGTTCACGAAAACTTCCAACCTCGACCTGCCTGTCACGAGGGAAAATGTCGTCGATGCGTGGAGAAGATGTCGGTCGACGTGCAAAATGGCGAGCGATCGATGCCTCGCCGCCCCCGCCTCTCTTATGGAGGATCAACCGAATGAAAGAAAATCAAGGAGCGACACGCCGGATTACCTCGGCGAATTGATTATTTCTCTCCTTGTTTCCTCTGATATCAAAGGACACCCTTTCATGATAAACTCTTCCCTCTCACGGCCCGTTCCGATTCTCCGTGGTGTGCACCACAACTCAACGCACACTCGTCGCACTTCGAAACCACTTTGCTGCTGCCGTTGCTCCACGCGGTCCGCGTAGATTCGAGCCCCTTCGACGAATCTACCTTGTCGACGGATCGATACCAGTCAACAACAAACAATTCACGAGAACGTTCACTCTTCGTCTACCTCGGATCATGGGATATCCTATTTGTTTACCCCGCTTTCGAACTGCTCGTCAAATTGCAGTGAAGTAACCCGTTCTAACCACCTCCTCCGCTACTAGTTACCTCTCCTTTTATTTCCCTCGACTCCGACGAGCTCGTATAACCCGCGATTCAGGACGATGTCGAGCACTTCGACGTGCACCAGCTCGCGACACGAGCTGCCACTGTTGACAACGCGCGAGGGCTGTGTGTGTGTGTTGGCAGAGCTGGTCGGAAACAGTGGCGCGGCGGACTCTGGTTCGTGTCTGCTGCTCCCGTGTTCGCCGACGTCGACGTCGCCGTCCTCGTCCTCGTCGTCGACGTCGTTCGGTACTCTCGTTCGTTCGTTCGTTCGTTCGTCCACCGCCAGTCTCTCTGCGACCAACCAACATGTAGCACGCCCCATCCCCGTTATCGGTGCGCGCGCAGTCGTTCGATAAAGGCGCTACGTCGATTCCGCCACGGGGGTGGAAAGACAAAGAGGGACATCCGACGGTGGCAAGAAAACGGAAAAAGAAGGAGAGAATACACGGCGGGACCACGCAGCTCTTTCCAGAGAAGGGTGAAGAACGGTGGCCGAAGGTGAAACGAAGAGAGGCTAGCCACGCCGCATACGCCCAAACTTTCCTTTCGTTCCCGTCGGCGCCGCGACGTCCGTCCCTCCACCTCCTTGGCGAATTTACGAATAACCCCCTCTGACCTCCTCGCCGCGCAGCCCTTACGCGAATGTTTGGATAGAAGCGGCCGCGAGACCTGAACGTAGGTCGAGATTCTACCTCGCGGACAACGCCGTCGCTCGAGTGGGGGTTGCATCCCGCTATGCGGTTCGAGGAACCAGTTTGATGCCTCGACTTTGACGACGATTTTGCGTTTGGTTCTTTCATGGGGGTTTCGTGGTACTTGGATGCGGATGGTTTAGATTTTCGGACGGAAGTGGCCCTTGCTGAGGTCCGATCGAGCGATGCTGCTCGATTTCATGGGAGAATTTTATAATTTATATTTACGGAGGAGAATTTTCGGGCGTGTTTCACACGATGTATCGCTAATAAGACTGGAGGTGTGTAAGAAGACTATCAATGTTAACGAGGGATATTCCACCGCCCAATATATATTCCATATTGGACAGGTGAAACCTTCTGCGTTCTACCTGCTGGAACTTTTTAACCGTCCCCCTTTGTTCGAAATGAGTCATATTTAAACTTCTCCTGAAACTCTGTCAATCAAAGTCTAGTGGACCATGTAGGGATTCCTGTAAGGAAAATTATTTTCGTCGCAGTATGTCAGTAGTCCGAAACAGAAGGCAGGTGTAGCAACCCCTGCAGGTTCGAGAGGGTATACAGCTTCGTTGCCACAAGGGATGGGTTATTATACTCCGTCATTGTCTCAAGCTGCGCAGATTGCTCGAAGCTTTCGCGAAAACTCGTGTCACATTTCTACCTGTTGTGACGCTTTATTACATTTTGCGTTCAACCTATGACACATGTACCTTCCGTGCAAGTTTAATTGCGAAGTAATTGGGATGGTAATAACAACTTCATTCTGTCGAGATATTTTTTTATACAGATCAAGCGCAGTCTGCCGTCGAGTACTGCCAAATACGGCACATGTTTCCAGTGGAACGACAATTTATGTCAGTTTGATAATTCCACGAACGTTCTATATTAAGTTATCTCTCAAATAGAGAAACTCCAATGTTTCGAGCACAATGTTCATTTAGTGTCGTCCTCGAAACGTGAGTAGACATCATTTATCTCGATGAGAGTGTCAATGTCTGTTCAAAGTTGCCGATTCTACTTCCGTTATTCGATCTAATAAGCACGCGGCGCACTGATCCGTCGAGTAAGGTAGCAGAATTTTTTACGTATACTTCGAATAACACGACGTCAATACCACCCGGAATTTTCTACTTAAATCACAATTACCAAGATTCGCCGAAAACCATTTCAATTCCGGCTAGTCCCTGCTTCCAATTTGCGTTTCTAGTTAATGCTTTTAGAGGGGACGGCGGACGAATGTTCTCGGTAACGTAATACGAGTTACCACGACAATTATCAACGTGCATTGCTAGATCGCATCTAAATCCCGAACGTCTAGGCATTCCACTTCGAAGGTTGCAGTTTAGTCGGTCATTCGCGGGTTTACCAGGGGAATAAGGTCGAAAACACGTTAAAGGTGTAATTATCAGCGGCACGCAGAGAGCTGCGGATTAAGCTGGCCAGGCGAGGGTGAAAAAAAAAAAAGGAACGAGAAGAAACGACCTGGTAGCTGTTTCATCGATCAACGACGCGCTAATTAACGTTTCACTTAACAACCAGGTGAAACGAGCTGGGCAGAGCACACGATACAAAAATCCAGTCGATTGATACCCCCGTTTCTGTACGTGAGAATAGACCGTAACGATCGTAACTGTGGAATATGAGAAAAAATACCGACGAATCGATGAGGCATTTACGGAACTCGGCTGATAAATGCATCGCGTTCTTGACCGATCGTTGAGGAGGTGCGGGAAAACGAAAGAAGGGACGCTTATTAAAAGACGAATCCGTGGAGACGCTGCCAGTGGCGCGTATCGATCTCTCCTGGGCGCATTTAAAGACTTCTTTCACTTTGGCTATGAGAATTATTATATCGAATGCTCTTAAAATATTCTCGGCCAGGTATTCACGATACGGTTAACGGATAGAAAATTTTGTTCGATCTTCTTGCTTCGTTCGAACAGAGAAGGCAAAGTTACGTGTGCGCGTTAATTAAAACTAATTATTGTCAAGGAAAATATTTTTTTCCAAGAGATAAAGCTTATAAATATTTTCTTGTCAAACGAATCCCACAAGACTCTCGTTCGGGTACCCCGGTGAATCTTTCTGTTTCGAATTTTCTACAAACGACCAGCTGGGTGTCTTCCTCGAGTTCCACTTTCCTTTAAACTCTAAACGGAAACGACGTGCACGCGAGAAACTGTTACAAGGTTCTCGTCGCCGAGGCTGGGAGCACGAAGAAATTTCAGAACCGCTCAACGATTCTGAGCCACGAACGAGTGACCGGGTCGACGCGTTAAAGATGCACGCGTTTCTTGGATGCATCCGCGAATAGTTTCGCGACGCAGAGTAGTCCCGTTAATTCAACGGGTGCACGCGTTCATCATTCAGTCGTCCAGGAAGTTCTGCTCGGTATTAAAGCGAGCGTGTCGTTCCACATATTAAACACGTTCCACGGGAATCGTTCGCCCGCTCCTTCCCGGAAAACGAAACGTAAGACCCAAGGCTCGACCATGGAAGGAAAAACGATTGTAGATAGACAGATTCAGGAATTAATGCAAGCAGAATCTACTTGGAGTACCTATGGAACCGTTAAGGGGAGTGATTAAAGTTCCACGTGGCTATGAACTTTGTGATATTAAACATTTCTCAGAAGAATATTCAAACAGGTAGAGGGGTAGAACGGTTGATCCACGCCGAAGGGATCCTCGAGGCGCAGCCGTAAGGAATAGAAAAACTCATCGAGGTCTCGAGGAGAAGGTAAACAGGTCGGCGTGGAAATGGAATCAGCGAGATCTCTCGGCTTTAAAGGATTTCCCAGGCTGCCTGACCCGAATGGATCCTTCGAGGCTCCTCCGTCGTTCGGTCACGATAGATTTCCGGATACATGTATTCCATTAATACGGAAATGTCGCGCCGTTTGCCGTTCCCAAGGAAGTAAATATATGTCCGATCGATCGGATGTGTCGGGGTTCAGGGAGTTCTGGGGATTCTTCGAGACCGATCGCCGTCGTATCAACTTCATAATCAGAATATGGAAGAATTTTTTCCCCTTTACCACGATAAACATTCCAAATCGGGAGTCGAATTTTCCAAGACAACCGGCTGAATATCGTTCAAATTGCCCCACGTAATTATCCAGGCCAACTAGAACTTCGCGCCGCTACTTGGACGAAGACACCTGCTCTTAACTTACGGCCCATTCAAATTATTCTAATTGGTCTTGGCTCGTATTACTGTGGATTAACAAATGAATTGAACTTCTAGCGAGTGTACTTCGATTCGTCAACAAATTATTCCACGGTAATCAGTCGGGCGCGAAGCACGGGCTGGTTCTGTGCCAGCAAGTAGTATAGACCGCCGCTGGTCAGACGCGGCGCGAAGTAACCACCAATTAATTAAGCAGCGCACACGTCGACCGGCAGTTCCGTAACGAAAGAAAGAACGCTGATATTCTTTGCGTGCCGTGGTAGCTTAACAAGCGGCCAGATTTATAGAAACACGAGTTATTCGTCAATTCGGTGGGGCAAATGCGGCCTTAAAGTCCCGGTTGACCCGCGCCAAAAAACAGAAACGAAAGGGAACGAACATTGTGACCGGCGCTATTTGTCGAGCGTTAAATCGCTCCTGGCGCGGCGTCGAGGAGAACTGAATTTTATGGTCAGACATTGCGAACGCTCCCGTATTGTCCCTACGGCTGTTCGGATGGAATCAATTTCTATTTATTGGAAGAACGCCGAGGGTGTCGTAATCATTATCGTCCTTGTCTTACAGCTATAGGGTTGGATCGCTTCGACTTCGCTAATTCAACTTCTAATTGGTTCAACGCAACGACGCGAGTGTCCAATTATAATCGCAGCGATAATTATTCCTTCGCTTTCACGTACGCCGGAATAATTCTCCCGGCTTGGCCGTTACTCGTATCTTTTTCCCTTCGAAGATTCTAGCTTCGAAACCCGATTGAATAACGCGATCGATATACTACAACAAATGCTTTCTCGCATGAATTGAACGAAATGGGTCAGCGGACTTCTCAGCAACTAATCCAGACCAAAAATAAAAACATACAGAGAGCATCGGTGAAACGAACCCAGGCTAAGGTTCAAGAGGGGACGGGGGGGGGGGGTGGTGCAGGGGGGCGTGTACCTGCGCCACGTTTAACTGGCCGCATAGAAGGGCCGCTGACGAGGCACTGATTGCAGGCCAAGCGGTTTCGATTGGACCGTGATAAAAAGTCGGCGAGCAAGGTGTCCGAGGATAGGACGACCACCGGGTAAAAGCGTACTAAAAATATAATACTCGTTCGCGTCGCGTTGGCATGAAACCGCGGCTCGTTCACGCGGCGTGTCTATCGATATGACCCCGATACACGTAGCCGCCTCCAGAAAAAAACAACCGCCGCTTTTATTGTTCGCAATAAGCTGGCAACGTCCGACGAGAATCATCTCGATATTCCACGGGCGACGCCGGTACGTCTGTTTCGAACAAATTCTAAGGCCAGTGACGCTTTAGAGTATGCACCGCGAACATGTCGGGGGTGTGTATGTTGGAGGGTTGCTTGGGAAGAATAGCGATGGGAGCGTTCTTGGGGCATTTCGGTCGAAATGCATTCTATCAAAGGGGCTCTATGGGAAAGAAATTTTTTTAAATGTAACGCGGAGTGGCTATTTATAATCTTGCGTACATAGACGTTCCATTTTCCAGGTCGGTTTCAAAGAAGCACAGTCCCAAGGATATCGCACGCTCCGCTGCCTAAGGAAAACGTGTCATCTGGGGTAGAAAGTTCGTCGCGAGAATTATTGGCAGCGATAGCGGCTACCGTGTGGCTCGACAACGTGGAGAAATCGTAAAGCGATATCGTTTCATTCGAACGATTGCTCGACAATTTTCGAACTCGATTGGGCCAGGTGCGCGTAAAATCTGAAGCAATTAATAAAATTCAGACCGGCCGGTCGGACAGACATAGCGAAGAACATCATCCCCTTTAGAAGGGCTCCAGACAGACGAACCCTCCAGGCGGCTACCCTCTACCCCTCCTCGTCGCAGACGGCCGTCCCATCGCCATAGCAACCCCTACGATTCAGCAGCCAGCCTAACCAACCGATTTGTCCACACCCCCAGTCTTGTTCGTTGTTCGAACATTTACATCAAGCGCGCCTTTCCCTCCCCCTCTTTTTTTTTTTATACGATCAAAATCGAGCAACCCTTTGTTTCCCTCGGCGCGTACATACACCTGCGTATACTAATGGAATGCCTTTGCGTCGCGCGATTTCAATTTACCTTTCACTTTCCGCGATTGGCTGAACGTTCGGGATTCTTTATTCGTTCGCTCGCAGCCGGAAAGGAGCTACTGTTCTGTAGAACATTCTCGTCCGATTGAAAAAGATAACTTCGATCCCTCCGTCACATGTCCATCGAACGGACGCGAACGCTTATGCGACGAATTCCTTTTCCCCTTTTTCTATATCCTTCTTGCATATATTCTTCCACGTTCTTCGAGATCGCGATGGCAAGGTCCGCTCCGTGAAATCGCGGGACACCGGAATAAGGGATTCGCGCGATTCAATGGACATCAGAGAAAACCACCGCCGCGGGAATAACGCGTGGCCTTTTCATCGTGATTCAGCGCGACAGCCCAGCGGGCCGAATGATGGCGGCAATTTCTGAAATGGCCGGTACTTTTTTACGCCGCCCCGACCATCCCAATTGCCCGCGTCACGAAGCTGTCCTCTCCTCGGCCTTCTTAAGATCCCCGCGTCGCGGCGATCCTCCGCCAGTCGCGTATCATAATTCGCTCGTTTTTCATCGCGGCATTTCGCAGAAAGAAACGCGCCCGTTGACGGACAGTTCTCGCGCGAATGCCGAACTCGAACGAAGGTAGCATGTCTTTCTCCGCGGCGACGAGCATTCTTCTGCTGTTGGGCGAGTTCGCTGGTCTGATCGTCGGTCAGGATACAAGAGGTACGGGGTTCGCGTTCGCCGGAAACAGTACCGTTCCGGAATCATCGGGCAGAATGGAATACGCCTCGAGGCCGGACACGATGAGCTCCTCCGAGCCTCTCGCCCGTTCTCCAGCCGTACCTGTCAATCATTTCCCCACCGGTAATGCACCGCGTGTTCCTCCCCTCCTGATCGCCAAGAGGTGGAGAAGAATATACAGAAGGGTGGCGGAGCCTAATATTGTCACGCTTTTCAGTGCCGCAAAGGATGTTCATTCATCACAGAAGCGGGAGCGTGCCTTACGTGTACGAGCATCCACATTTCGGCTACCCGGTGGCGCATTCCATCGATTATCCGGTTGCACCGTCCTCGAAACACCTCGTCATCGTCAGCTTCATCGGTCTGCTGCTGTTGTTCGCCATCATTCAGAATACTATAGCGACCGTGAAACGAAGGGAGATGTTGACGGACGTTTTATCAGCCAGGAAGAAGAGGGAACTGTACGCCGCGTACGATCTCGATTCCGCGGTGAGGCTTTTAAGATCGCATGAAATAGAACCGTGTATCCAGTCAGACGGTTATAAGAAAAGCGTTTGAAGCTTTGGGGTCTAGTATGTACAGCCTTGAGGCAAGGATGCTCGATTAGCGTATACCTTAAGCTAGATCCGCTCGTGTATCTAAAAGTCTTGGAGCAATTCCTTGAAACGATTTGCAGTAGTTTTCAACGGTAGCTAAAGAGTCTTCTGTCCTGTGTTCTCTGTTGTCTTCAGACACCGGAACAGGAAGACGTACTGGACGAGGACGCCAGGGTACGGTGCATACAGAGAACCGTTTGCCTAGAAAATCGAAAACTCTCGAAGGCGTTCGGTGCAACTGGCAAGATACTGGCCAAGTACTTGACGTGAGTTCCAGCTCTGCTGTTATTGCTTCCCGGCTGGTCTCCGTAGGTGCATGGAATGGAAATTTAATATTCCGTCGAGTGTCGCCGCTTGAATGCACACGGGACGTGGAATCTGAATCGGTAGAACTCGAACGTGTCTCGCTCTTATTTCTCGAAATGCCATTTGCACGCCGTCGGAACATTAAAGGTCCTGTTCAGCCCCCCGTCTAGACCGAGAACGGCGAGGTGGTTTCTGCCGGTGGGCCGAGGTGAGGGGAAGTTCGTCGAGATCGCTTGTGTGCTTTCAGGCAAGGAGTGGAAAAGTCTCTGAAGGCGTCTTCCGGTTGGGATCGTCTGGTGAGAGATGCGGGCGAGGCCGGGATACGTGGCGAGGACTGCGAACAGATTTACAGGGACTGCGACGGTGAAATTTCCTCGAAGGAACGCCGTGTGACGGGAACGTTGGACGAGTCCTGATGAAATGAAATGGAAAAATGAAAAGTTCGTTAGATACAGGAATAAGGTATACGGCCGTTACGATGGAAACGAAGGGGGTCGTCGGCTTCATTTCGCGTGGCGGAATCGACGAAATTGGAATATCGTCGGACAAATAAGAAAGCGAGCGATATTAATGACTTTTAATTTTAATTACAATATGCTGTGTTGTGTTTTTTTTTTATCTGCTACAAACATCGACATCTAGCCTGAACTATTTTAGATAGCAGTCCGCTCTCTATACACGGTCCATTTATACTCACTCCCTCTCTCTCTCTCTCCCACTCTTTCTCTCCAATCTCGTTCTCTCTCGTCGTCGGAATTATAAAAAAATATCAAATCACGAACAGAATGGAGACAAACGGCCGCACGTACTGCACTCCCTCTGTTACTTTGTCCGTTACACATTTTTGTTACTTTTATATTTGCTCGCTCGCTCGCTCGTTCGTTCGTTCGGTTTTCTTTTGTCTTCACATTGACCACCTTTCCCCCCCCCCCTTTTTTCGATCTATCTATCTCGATCATCGTTCCTCTCCTCGCGTCACAACTAATTATACAGTAACGCTATACCATTGTTATCGTTATATAACATTAAGGCATTACATATTTATAAATTCTTCGCGTTCACTCTCGCCACTATACAGCAATGCCACGCTAAACTCGTAAAACTTATGCTTAAATAGACGTGAGATCGCTCGTTGCAATAATCCAGGCTTGAAAGGAAAAAAAAAACACAAGAGAAAAGAACGTCGTGTGACACGACTGCATGCCGGACCGGAAGTGGTCTCTTGGTACACGCTGTCCTTTCACCAATTCGTCTAAAGAAATTTACTTTTTTTTTTCCCCTAAATCGTAATCCATTAATTATTTTTTTGCATTTTTTTTTCCTTCGTTTTCACATTTCTTTTCAAAATCGCGCTCCTAATGACTTGGCTAAATTTCGTTCGCCCACCAACGGATCCATCTCAATACACAATTCGCCACGGACAAACGGAATAAACGGAGAAGGAACGAATATTCTATCGAAGACCACCCGGTGCCAGATGCGTTCGCAATTCTTTGTTCTGGCTTTTCCCTCTTTCTCCCGTTCTCACTCGCCCTTCTGTTTGCTCGATTCTTTCACACTCATCCTCTGCTAAAGCATACGCTCACTCACACACTCGCACACAGCGCGTCGTCCTTACTTTCGGCTATCATTTACACGCACGCAGCTTAAAGGTCCTGCTAATTATCGCGCCGTCAATAAATTAGACACGTTTGTCGAGGCAACATAGTTTGCACAGGCAGACGGCAGGCAGTTCACGAAGAATATCTCGAAACACCCGTACAATTTCTGTCGAAATTTTCTCCGTCCGTACACGTTCTGTTGGTATTCGAACAAATCTTCGCGACGGATGGAATCGAAATGACGAACCGCCGCGGCTTCGCTTCAATGTTCGTGACCTGTTAAAGTCTTCGCTGCGGTTTTTCGTTTCTAGACTCGATCGATCGACCGAGTTATCGGCATTTTTCTTTTTACATTAAAAATCAAGCTACTGATCGTTTCCCCCTATCAGCACCTACTGTTTCTCGCTCGTTCAAATTCGTCGGGAGAACGACGAAGGTTCTTTTGTTGTCGCATTAATTGGATAAAATTGAAGAACGTTAGTCAAATGAAAAGGTTGATCGAATCGATCGATCCTCGTGTCGAAGTGCGGTTAAAACGGGTTCAACGAACGTAGTCGAGAAATGTAAAAAAATAAAAAAATAATTCTTTCCACCCTCGTGGGTATCGTTAAATTCGTAGAAGCAAAGAAAATCGAAACGTGACTACGTCGCGCAATTTCGTTTGAAATTTGCACTTCGTTTTTGGTGTAAAAAAAAAAAAAAAAGAAGAAGAAGAAGAAGAAGTAGTACGACAAGAGAGGCAAACGTAATTGGTAAGGTATACGAGAACATATAAAAATAGAGAAACAATATCGAGAATTCATATACAGAGAAAAGAAACATAAAATACACGCTAGATAAAATATTTAAAACGCGGGGAGAGAACGCGATTGGAGCGGAAAACGAGCTCGCGTCGATATAAAAACACGTTTTTCTTTACTTTTTACTTGCTTTATTCGGTGTAATCCATTATCGTTCGTGCAATCGTCGATGTGATTTAAATAATTAAGTGGTCTTCTGGCGCGCCTCGGGGGGCATCGTCGCTCGAACAAGTCGAGGGGGAAAAGAGAATTTTCAGAACCGAACGACGAGCCCGGCGAACGTACCCAAATCGTTTTCTCAATCCAACACTGTCGATCGACCGATCGCGTAATTAGATCGTTTCCCTACCGTACAAAAACTGAATCCACAATTATGCCGACTAACACGATATAATCGATTAATCAATTAAACTATCCAGCCGATACAATAATAATATTAATATTAATCATTAATTAATAATATATACAACGTTCTAAACGCTATATCCTTTTTGTCCTGTCTCATGCTTGTAACGTGTACACGCGCACGAAGGAAAAAAGAAAAAAAAAAAAAGAAAAAAAGAGGAAATGATCCGTCGTTATAGAAAAGATATCCGGCAGAGAGTAGGTATACCAACACGATGACAGTAGTCGGTGGAGAGTGTGCTCCGCGAAAACAAGAAAATATATCTTCTCTGCGCGTGCGAATCTCGCTTCCTTCTCCCGTTTTTTTTTCCCCTCCCTTCCACCATTATTCCCATTCTACGTCGCTGATGAGTTTCTTTTGTATCCCCCTTTTCTCCACCCCCTCCATAATTTGGAAACGCGCGTCCAACGGTTCTATGCACACCTCTCGGAGGCGTGTTAAACATATGCGATCTTTTTACTCGCGTTACTTGCGTGCTCTGTTTGCTTCCAACCGGAGACACTTGTTCCTCGTGCACGCGAACGCAACGTCCCCGCCGTGCTTCAGGACCGTTCTCCGCTCTGCTGTTCTTTATTTATCAATTTTCATTTTCTTCTTTGTATTCAATTGCTTCTATATATTTTCGTCGTTTTCACCGCACGCCAAGGGGAGGCATCGGCGCGACACGGCTACCTGGTTCACGGCGGAGACGTCGAGTCGCGACGCGATCGCGACAATTCACTAACCGCGGCGCCATCGTACGACACACAAGGTGTCCGATCACACCTGGCGAAATAATCTCGAGCGTTCACAGGCGTCGACGCGCGGAGGAAGCACCACTGCAGCGTAATCACTGCCACCCGACGCTCGAAGGACTTTCGATCCTCGTGGCGGTCCGTTCGTACTCTCGTCGTATCTCCACTCTTTGCAATTTGCTTTGTCGTCCTTCGCTGTATACCACCGCGGTTCTCTCCCTCTGTCCTTCGTTCGCCACGAAACTTTTTCACCTCGTTCTAATTCCCTCTCCGTTCTTCTCCCTGGCTCGAGGGCATGACTCGGCCGTGCGGAGGATCGGCCGCGAACGCGAACGATGAAGGCGAACGTTGCTCTAACAGACAGCAACTTGGGTGTGCGTATTGAGGACCGCAAGATCACGACTCAATGGTCGCCGACTGCGAGATCGTGCGTGTCTTTGAGAACGGCTTCGCAAATTAGTGAGATCGTTAAAAAATCGTTGCCATGTTTTGTTCGGGTAAAAAAAAAAAAGGTCGTTAAACGAAAATAGCTGTTTGTGACAAGGAGCGACTCCTTCTTTCCATTGTCCGGCCAGACAATCTGGAAGACGTTTAGTTCTTGTAAAAACGGGCACCCCAAAAGTGGGGAACTCGCAACACTCGGAGGAGAATGAACAACAGTGCGTGGTATCAGCGCGAGACCTTCGTACGTCTGAGGGAAGTAAAAAGAAAACTGTACCGGTGTTACCAACGGAAAATATAGAATGCTGTTTTCATTGACAATTTTTGCCTCTGCGTGTCTTCTTCTTCTTCTTCTTCTTTTTTTTTCTCTTTTGCGTGCGACAGAACTCTCTGCGTGTGTTTTTCCTCTCGCATTCGGTTCGTCCTTTTACGGTCTTGGATACAGCACTACCCACAATACATTCATTGACGTACCGATAGATATTATTATTATTATCATTATCATTATTATTATACCCTATGTACAAATCGACATCGCCGGTAACGGCACATTATCATTAAACTTAAGCGACAAACGTAAGATTAAAGAGTTACTAGGGACCAGTCATAATTTGTCATGCTAATAGTATAGGTAGCAACACGCCCGATATAATCGTTTTACTATCATCGTTAATCCATTCATCACCATCGTCACCATCGTCACCATCGTCATCATCATCGTGATCGTATCTGGTTCGTCGCCGTGAATAACATGCATAACACTCACACGCTGGTGTCACCGCAACATTTCTCTCATTCTCCCTTCTTTGTCTCTCTTACTCCCGCTTTTTTCCAGACAGTTTTAATTCGTGTTTGGAATTCTATTTAGTCGTAAATATGCCCGTGTTCGTTCGCTCGCCCTAAACGTTTAACTACGTACACCTAATATTCCTCGTTTTTCTGTTTTTTTTTCTCATTATTATTATTATTATTATTATTAATTATTAATTATTATTATTATTATTACTTCAATTAACTTAATCGAGGTAATTAACTTTTGTCTTTCGCTTTTCATTTCAGTATTTCGCTCGAACATTATGGAATGCTCGATGTTCATGTACACACTATGAACTTCATTATCTTCTTGTCTTTCATGCTAAACGTCGTTTAGAATTAAGTTCTAGCTGCGATACGTATGCTCCAAGGGCTTTCTAATTAAAACAAAGAACAAATAAAACAAAAAAAAAAAAAGAAACAAAAACAAACAAAGAACACGGTAAATCGGAGGCGTGTTACTCAAAGAATCATATATCTTGAAGTCCTCTTTCGTTCTCTTCGTGTCCATCCACGATCCATGCACACCACTATACTTCATTAGACCTAGCATGCTTAGAAAATACTTGAAAAATAAGTCTATTGGAAGGTGGCTGTTCGATCGGCTGGCATTTGTCACTATACACACTTCTCCGACAGTTCGCCTAATAACAATAGTCCAGCATCGAGCGGTTCTGGGACTTCCTCCCGAACTTTCGTCGATTTCCTCTTCGTTCAAGTCATGAAACACGTGCTTGTCCTTGCCCAATTGTCTCCTTGCTTCCTATTCGCGCAGCGTGGCCGGACTAGAACGAGCCCGCTACCCATTCTTGACTAATAATCGTAACGTTATCCGTATCAGCCTTCAGACTCGACTAAAGTCTAAACGTTTTACTGGCCAACTGTGTGAAGCGCTGTATTGTTCTTTTCTCCTCTTTTCCGATGTTCAGTTCTCGCATCGATCATCCCCTAAACCGAGCCACACATGTGCAATATTCGTGCCCGTGCAATCTGGTCCTCTGATATTCTAACCTCGCGCCCTCTTCGTCACACGCTGAACGTTCTGACAACGCGACAATTTATAAAAACGCAGAAGGAAAAGAAATAGAAAGATAAAGAAAAGAAAAATTAAGATAGCAGCGCCGAGCAACGTGCCCGATAGTTACCGAACTGAAGTGCACCCGCATCGCGCGCCGATTTTCACTATTAACAATCAATAAAGACTCCCCGTCACGATTTTAATCGTGTCGACGTAACACAAGACAACAAATTTCACCTAAATAATTCGCTAGACTTGAGATACCGGCTCACGTTTTTTGTGTGTTTTACGTGTGTGTATATGTGTGATTCACCCGTGCGCGTCCAACATTTCCCTCTTCCCGGTGTTGCGCCGTTCGATCGTATACGGGAACGACAACGGCGATAACGATCAAGTTAACAACGACAATGACAACGGCGATGATGAACACGACAACGACGACGAAGGCCATGCCAACGATGATGATGATGAGGATGATGAAGACGATGACGAAGACGAGGACGTGAACGTGCACGAACGTAACGATCGTGCACGCCTGATCGACTTATCCTGACATGGATACAAACACCATAGATCGTACAAGCGGCTTATGGGCTGGTGTGCTCGGTGGCATGCGACGGGGTAGCGGGCGTTCCCCTGTGCGTCGTGGTGGCAACGGTTTAATAGCGCAGTGGTGTTCACAGTCGTAATCGTGGTGGTGGTTTCAGAGCTAGTGCTCCGTGGTTACCTCCTGTCACGGTACAGGAGATAAGTCTTCACTGCTAACGGCAGGCTAAGCGCGTTGACCTTCTCTTCGATTTTCTCTTTGCCGATTCGTTTTCGGATCACTCTTCGGCAGAGATCCATCAGGGGTAGTGGTTCAGCTGGAAAGAAAACGTTACAAATTTATAAACGTCCGCTTCGCGATGCAAATTGCTTTTAGATTAGTTTGAAACCCGTGGACTACTCACGATCAAGTCCGCCGATATATTTCATCGTGATCTCGCAGTGTCCCCACACAGCAGATACAATAGGATGTAACTTCTTGCCTTTCAAACCTTTGAAAGCGACTCCAAGGTACTGACCGTCCACGACGAACGATAACGTACCTTCGTCCATATCCAGGACCACTGGAAAAAAAGAGCAAGGTAATTTTCATTGGCAAAAATTGCGACAAAGGCGACGAACATTCTCCCAGGTTCGGACTGTGACTGCTCACCGAGAAATCTGTCAGGAACGATGAAGGTTTCGTCGGGTTTGAGGAGAGCTGGATACGTGATACCAGAATTGTTCTTCGAATCGTGGAGGAGCTTGTTCCTACCGAGATCCCAACCCCAGCTTTGTTCGTTGTTGCCTACAAGGCTCTGATATCCGACGCTGTGAAGGGGTGCCTCTGCCGTCGCGACGCCCACTACGGCATGTGTGCCTCTTTGCCTCGTACTCCAGAACAACTCCCACACGTGCATGCCTTTCGTGTACCCTACCCTCCCTCTTATGCAGTCTGTGCTCTGGGCAACTGGGTGTCGGTGAAACGTTAATTTGTCGTCATCCTGTAACAAGCGAGTTAATAAATAAATATTCGTCGTATATTAATCGATATAGGGAACAATTTAAAACATCGATCGAATTGAACGACTACTTCTGCACCGTACATCGTATCCCATATTTTCGCAGGCAACCAAAGCGCGTACCTTGACGAATATGTTGAGACTACGGTCGTTGGCATTCCAGCTATGATGAATCTGCGTCTCCCGCGAGGCGGGTGGCATGTCGAGCAGAACATCGAGCCGCGGCGGCCTCGCGAAGTGTTGCGCCAGCTCTCTTGGTACCACGGGTTTGTACGCTACGACGCCGCCACCACCGACGCCGACTCCACCGACAGCCCCAGCTGCAGCCTCGCGTGTCACGCTTTTGAATCCGCCTGTGAAAAGTAAGAGGAACTCCATGCAATATAGCCGAGCGATATTCTTCTCTTCCGTACAGCAATATACGTGTTCCCCGATGTTCTTCGAAATTCTTAATATCCCCATTCCTCTCGTGCAAACTGTAACCAAACCGATCCGTCCAGAGCGACGCGGCCTTTCACGTTTCATGAACGGAAAGATGACACTCGGGCCGATCCACGTGTGCCCCGCAACACGGAAACCTCAACGAAATCCTGCCCAGGGGTATTTTCCCCGATTTCTGTTAACAACGCAGGTCTCGTCCGAGGGATTCATTTACTGTGGCATCCCAGAGATACCTGGGGACCGCGCAGGGCGCACCGGTATCGGGTAGGTTCGCCGGAGGGACGAGGGAAAAAAGAGAGTGGAAAAAAAATAATGAAGGGTCCCGTCTAGCGGGCGCAGCAGGCCTCGCTCAAGGTTTTTGAAAGTGTATACCCTCTCTTTCTTTCGCCCGGGTCTAACTACGAAAGAGCGATATCCTTGGACGGTGGTTTATTTGCTCTGGCAGCTGTTCCCTGGGCTGGCGCGCATTCAAGGGCTCTGAAACGAGGGTTCTGGAAAGGACCACGATGATTTCAAAGGGTCTTGGTCCTTCCTTCTCTATCGCACTTGTAGCCGAAAAGCCGAAGGGTACTAATAGAAAGGCCCTTTCACGGGTCTGCGTGTATCCGGTCCAAGTCGACCCTCTCCCCCCACCTCATCTTCCAGGTTCGACACGTTTGTGGCTTTTTTCTTCGTGACGCGTAGGTCCAACATACCCTGGACGGACTTGGGTCGCTGCATTTTTTTTTTCCCCCCCACGACTACGGGCCGGCCCTCTCGCCCTCTCTAACCCCTCTGCTCTCCCTGTCGCGGTGTATAGGTGCCTCGTAAATTTCACGGGTGCAGCTGAGCTGCGAATTGGTTGCGGTCGAGGGCGACAAATTTTCCGAAAAGACAAGTCTCCAACGAGCGAAGAGAGGGTTCGTTGCACGATCGCGCGCCATCGAGACACCCGAATGAATCTCCGGAAGCGGGCAAATGGCCAGCGTAAATCATGACGGTGGTACGCGACGGGCTGTACCGATCGATAGAATTGATTAATAGCGACGACCGACGACAGCTTCCTACAGGAACTTTTTCACCTCTGCTCGACTTTAACGGGGGGCCTAATCGGACAATTGACAGAGCTGTACTTCCACGCCGCGGACCGAAGTTAATAGTTGACCGGGCAATCTATTTACAATCCACGAAGCCGTTTCATATGCTCGTTCGGGGTACAATTTCCAGCTGGATATATCTCCCGAAAAAGTATTACCGATTGAAACGTTTTATAGCGTTGACGAGGAACGGAAATATTCGCCGCAGTAAAATGAAACCCCCGATGCAGCTAGATATTTTACAGTCGCCGCGCGTTGCCAGAGGAACGGAGTCAGGGATACGAAGGACCTGCCCGCGCGTCTACCTGGGCAGGCAGGTAAAATCGAGAACAGCCGGAGGCCTTGACCTTGGGCGTCGAGACGAAACAATCCTCCGAGACTGCTGCGCTATTGCAACCCAGCTGCATCGAAAGCTACGCGCGTACACACGTGTAGAGACCTGGGGAAATGTTCTCTGCAGGTTCAACGAAAAATATCACCGAACTACTTCGAATACTTCCAACGTAGAAACGGGCAAACTGTAATAATCAGTCGCGCGACGACGCACGATATTAACAATCTCGCGTAAAAACCCATCTATAAAATTGCCCGATCCGAATCTCGACGAGTCACGGATAGCCCACCCTCCGCGCGAGTTATTTACCTACCGCGTAATCGCGCGGGCAACGTCGATCGCACGTACCATCGATCGCGTACCCTGAAAACCGTTGCGACGCGTACCGTCGTCCACGACGTTAAAAACGCATCCGCTCGGACGGTTCTCACCGTGATTCATAGGATGATAAAAGGTACAGTGTCCTAACCTGAAATCTTTTGGCCCATGTTTAAGGCCCGATACGGGGACCGATGGTGGTGTCGGTGCTGATGACGGTGTTCAGGGTAGTCCTTTACTAGCGGTAGTAGCTTGTGCCTGTGGTGCCTGTTGTTGCCGGGGATGGTTTGTGTTAGGTTGTTCGTAGTGACCGCGTCAACGAGAGGATGATAATTTGGAAAGTGTTCGTGGTGGTGGTGGTGGCGGTAATGGCTGATGGTCGGTGACGTAGCAGGCACCGAGCCACCGTCTATTCCTCCGCCGCGACCTCCGCCTCCTCCAACGCCGCCGCCGCCTCCGCCACCCCTGCCGGGACTGCCGCCGCCTCCTCCGCCGCCCCTGCCGGGGCTACCGCCCCCGCCGCCCCCGCGGCCGCTGCCTCCGTTACCTAGACCGCCTCCGGTACCGCCAGTCGCGCTGTTTCCGCGGCCACCGACCCCGCTCACCAAACGATTCGCTTTGTACCTGCAACGCGAACATAGGAGAAAAACTTGGTTAGTTAATTGTCATCCTTCGTCACGGGAGTATAGCTCCCGAGGGTGGTTCTCGTTTTCTTTCGCTCGTTCCTTCGCGGGGAGAACGATCGTTTTATGGATGCCGGGCGAATCGGAGGTGCGCGTGTACGCGAACCTCGCTGGTGCTTCGCGTTTTAATTTAGATTTAATTTGTACAAGTGCGGCCTCGATTGAACAGAGTGGTTCGGGGGAAACGAAGAGATCGCGTGGCCGATCGCTGGCCGGCGTTCGTCGATTGTACGCTGCGGTTATTTATTGCAGCGCGGATCGCGCGGACATCGTCATAAATTCGTGGCGCGCCGCGTTCGCGGTCGTTCGGCCCCGCGAAGTCGTCGTCGAGCATAAATACCACCGCGGTAACGAGACGTCGGTTCCGGGGCGGAGAAAACGTTCTCGGTACAGCTTGTAACGCTGTTCCCGTGTGTGTTCCGCGGCACGCGCTCCGCGAGGACAATCGCGACAACATCAGCGGCGATTAATTCGATTACCGGCAGCTACCATCGCGAGGATCTTCGCGGCACCGCTGCCGATGAAATTTCGCATTCGCCGTGTTTGTCGGCGATTTCGTCGAGCGACGAGCCAAATTCGCCCCGGTCGCGAATCGATCAGCCGTCGCTTTTACTCGCGCGCGTCCAAGAAGTCGCAACGAGAGGAAAAAAAAAGTAAGGGGAACTGAAATGAACTGGTCCCGTATAAATTTCGAGGTCCACGGAAAGCCGTGGCCGGCCGATAACGGCGAAGGAAATTACGGGGTGTTTTATCGCGGACCAGCCGGAAAGACGGCGATTTCAAGAAATCAACGGGCACAACCGAGTCCGCAGACCTCCTCCCGATTAATCCCGCATAATTTCATTCGTTCCGAAGAATCCACTTGAAACCGTTCGTGAAACCAGCCACGACCGATCGTGGATTAAAAGTTCGCTTGAATTAAAGGTTAACCATCGACCGCGCGGCAGCAATTAACGCTAAATTAATGCCGGAAGGGGCGTGTATATATTATAAGCTCACTTCGAGTCGACCTCGAATCGCCGACATCGTGCATCCCCGTGCTCGAATCTGACCGACCAGTCGGCGAGCTTTTCCGCGCAAAGGTGATTGCCACGTTTTTTCTCACGACTCCTCACCAGTTGCATGTTCGATGCGACAAGATGCGAGAAACAAGCGACGAGTGGACGGAAGGTGGGGCAAAGGGCAGACAAAACACGACGATGCCGCCGCGTGGTCGCTCCAATTTTTCTAACAACTCTTTCGTTCCAGCCTCGTGGTGACGTAACACGTGCAACGTGACACGTGACTCGCTCATATCCGTGAGCCAGTGTTCCCTTCCGGCCGCGGACACCGGACACCGGCATCCTGGATCCGGTTGATTTGCTTGCAGACGAGATTATTCTGCGCGGTGAACAGATTCGTAGAGAAATTCGGAAAAAATAAATATCAACGCGAGAAGACGGCGCTAATTTCCGTCAAACTTTCTCTTCGCGAATTAGTTTTTATCCTACTTGGGGGGGGTTCTGACTGTCGTCCAGAATTTCTGAAACTCTTCGAAGAAGGTATCCGTGCTGTCATCCGAAACAGTAGCCCGAACATTGTTCCCCGACGAACTTTCGAATAATCCATCCTCGTCCAGATAGAAATCGACCCGCCCTGCGCAACGCTCTCGGCAATTACCGAACGATAAAATATACACGACATTAATTCACAACCGGTGCACGTCCATTGTTGCACGATCACGAAACCTGAATCATCGGAG
The DNA here is from genome assembly GCA_948146005.1 of Nomada fucata. Taxonomy (NCBI): domain Eukaryota; kingdom Metazoa; phylum Arthropoda; class Insecta; order Hymenoptera; family Apidae; genus Nomada; species Nomada fucata. The sequence continues at coordinate 30,296,290 of OX411276.1, forward strand.
GTTCAACGGACAAGTCGTTAAGATCGGAACAGGAGACGCGGTCCAGGGAGCTCGAATTTACAATTCGCCGCGTCTAGCGAGACGCCCTTTCGTTCTTCGAAATCGACGCGGCTGGAGTGGAAGAAATTTAGTCGGCCGACGAAAGCCTCGCGCACCGCGAACGTCGATTATCACCGTCGGCCACTGTTCTCCCGAGCGATATTACGCCTCCCCGGAACAGGAGAAAGTAGTCGAGTAATCGACCGGCGTGCTCGTTGCGTCACCGTCGTCCATCGGCCGGTTTTAAAATGTACTCGCCTCGTTACGCTCGCTCGAATCGGGCTACTTTCGCGCCGCGTGGAAACGCAGACGGAAAACCAGACCGCCGACGAGTGAGCGAAAAGGAAGATCGAGCGGCAACCGACGGGGCGACCCGTTGCCTGCGCCGTCGAACGGTTCCTATCTGGAACAACGCCCGAACGTCCCTTCCGCAAAGAATGCGAGGGCGGCTTCTCGTTCGTCGAAACGATAAATTCGATTCAGGGGCAATTCCGTGCTTCCAAGCGGGGCGGAACAAGTTCGGGAGAATCGGCATGGAAACGAGCTTCGATACCGAGACGGTACCTCCGCGGTTTATAATCGACGGACAGGAACGTGTCGACCCGTTGCACGGTAAGTAATCCGTATTTAAGAAGAATTGTGGGAACGGGTCCACCGAATGGCATTGGATTTCGAGAGGAAATACGAAAGCATCGGTTGTCGGGAGCACGCTGGAGGCGGCCGACCGGCGGCGGTATTGATCCGCGGGGGTCACCTTTGCCCCACCTCGACACCGGTCCAACCCCCAAATCCACTACCATCCCCCTGGCGCTTCCCTTTCGCCCCCTCGAGCATCGACAACCACCGTCGAGATGGAGAGAGAGAGGGCGAGCCACCCCTCGGTTACAAAAGAGAACGACAAAAATGCTGCGGAAAAAAAAAAAATCCAGCGCGGCTCCCTGTCGTCTTACGCGAAGTGGACTGAATAGAGAAACGTTTCACCTGTTTTCACCGGATTAACAGGTTTTCGAGACCTGATTCGTACGGGCAAGTGTCGCTCCGATTAAGGGTTTCGGGAAACCCGTTCGCAAAGTACGCGTATTCTTTTCCAGACACCGCGAGAAACGACGCGGGGGCGCACTCGTCGCCGACGGAAGCGAATATTCCATCGCGCACGGGACTCGAAATACACGCTCGGATATCCGCTGGTTTCTATTTGAGGAGCGACTAGCAACTCGGCGGAACCTCGAAGTTCTCCAAATGGTAATTTGCGAGGGTCACGCGAGAGATTAGTCAAGGGAGGCTCTTCCGCGAGCTTTCCGCCATAGGATAAGGCAGTTATGGAAACGCACAAGTCAGATCGATCAAACACGAAGGAGAGCCGTGGACAGGGTTGGCTCGGCACGGCACCGTCAGCCATTGGCAGCGAGCTGGTTTACAACCGGCCCGAAACGCCGGCCTGTACATGTCAATTGCGCTCAATGATAGCGAAACGACGTCTTATTAAGCGTCGTTGCTCCCAGTCGACGCGCCGCGAAGTTCGCGAGACACGTGCAACGCGTCTCACGAACGACTCGGGGCATCGCGCTCCCGATTCGTTTAACTCGGGCAGCAATTAAAATCGCGTACAAGCCCCCGGGCACGAAAACGAAAGTATTGGTCCACGAGACTTTCGACCATCCCGGCAAGAATGTATCGAACCGGACGAACACGACAGAGTGGACTTTCGCCTTGCGATCGACGGCTCGCGCGGGTCACGGATATTCCATCGGGAGAAAGGGTTCGCGAAATAGCATTGGCGGAGCGTTTCCTGTCGCGGGCACTCGACTATTTTGCATGAGAAAAGGAGGAAGAATCGACGCGGCCGGTTTCGCCGTGGCAGTTCGCGCTAACCAACGAGCAAGGTAACGGCCGTTCCGCGCGTTACAGCTTAGCGGTCGGCTTAGAAGCGGAACAGCTGACGGCTAGAGGCCGGCCGTGCAACACCTGTTCACCAGCTGCCACGGCAACGCTCTCGATCGGGACCGCCGGACTTCCCCGGCCCGGCACTCTTTTGTCCGAGGGCCGCGGAGTGCCCTCTTTTCGCGGCGGTGTGTGACCTTTTAAGGATTTCGCCGACCCGGTACCGCACCCTCTCCCCCGAGGAACGTCGAAACAATGCCTCCTCCCGTGGCTCCGTGCGCAAGACGACGGTTATCGCTGTATTGCGATCCGCGCGAGTAGTGCACAAAGAGGCGCGACTTACAGAGCCAAGGAGTACGTGCACGCTTGGCTGTCGTGTTTGGAGAGGTTCGCGAGTATCGGTGGTACTCCGATGGTAAGAAGTTTCTCGCGGCGAAGGCAGAAGCTGTCCGGCTCGTTTCGAAAAGCGTACGGGAATCGAAGTTCCGTTCAGCAAGCTCCGCCCGAGCTACGACGAGTTTTCTGCGCCCGTGGCTTTTGAATCGGCGTCGCACCGAAACGAATCCCACCGATTCGGCGGCCACCGTCGCTCGATTTCGATTCATTTGCGAGTGCCACGCCCCGGCGACGAGCCTCGAGACAATGGACCGGTCTTCCCGAGCCCGATCGAGAAGCGAAATATCAGGGCGGCCGTTGGCGGCCGGGTCTCAGCTGCCCTCGCGCCTGATCCTTTCAAACGCGGCGGCTCGGCCGAGATCATTCTCTCTTCTCTCGAGTCGCACTCGGGGTTCCCCGGTCCTCGTGCTCCTTTTTTTTCGGCTCGTTTCAATTACCGAGCCACCTCTTTTGTCTCCGCGTCGCGAGAACCTCGTACCTCGTTTCTCAGCGTCGATCCGTCGCAGGCGAACGACTTCTCGGCTGGCGTCCCACTGCTCCCGACGTTTTTGTTCGATTCTCTTGCGACGAAATGCGAGGAGCCGCGGTCTCACGCGGAGCCCGACCGGCGGCCATTACCCGGCGAAGATTTCGTCTCCAGGCACTCACGATCGGCAACCCTTTTTTCGTCCACTGAGTCACAGAGCGCGGCCGCTCGGGAGTCTTCAATCGGCCCGGCTGCTCGCCGTCGAGAAAGTGAGATCATCCGCTCCGGTTGGAAATGCATTTAAGGACGGGTCACCCGGGTCAAACTCTCGGCAGCACTCTCGTCGCGGCCGCGCATCGCGCGCGCGTGCAAAGACGAAGAAGACGACTCGTGGGCGATCGGCGACGATCGCTCCGAGATATTTTTAAACGCCGTCGCGAAGGTGATCCCGCGTTTCCCCGCGGAGTTCGTTTCCGAACCGCTCGGGGAAGCTCCTCCTCGCTCTCTCACGCCCCGCGCGGAATCCTGCGTCCGTTCGTAACCGTGGCGTTACACCTCGCGGAATTTATCGCCGCGCGTTTCTCGGGAAATCGTAACACGTGTGCCTATCGTGCACAGATACGTTTCGCGTAGAAAGAAACCCGATTGCGTTCGCGTTTACACGCCGCACGTGCACCGCTCGCGGATCGCGTTGCAGATAAACGAGCCACGCTGCGAGACACGACCGATGCCAGCAGGAAGATACAGGTGATACGTCTGGGCGTCGTTACGATGTCGGAACGAGTCGGAGACATTGATACGAGCAACCGGAGCAACGTCTGAAAACGTTGAGAGAAGGCGGTGACGCGGGTAGGACGCAAGATCGCGTTAGCTATCCGCATGGAAACGGAACAGTCGGTTGCGCGTTTTTCTCCGGCCGCTTATTCAATCGCATGCAAATGCGACGCAATCTCTTTGAGGAATCATCGAGCGAACGAGGCCGTAGTGTCTCCGCACGAATTTCGTAACGGAGGCCGAGTTGAAACTTTCAGCAGGCCTGCCTTGCCCCGTGGAAAATTTCCGGGAGTATTTGTCCGAACGCTGAAAGTAGTTGAAAAATGTTCTTCCATCGAGGCGGAAGGGACAGAGGTGGGGCGGGGAGGGACAATACGCGATCCCGGTCGGTTCTCGCGTCGAAAGGAGAAGATAAACGACGAGACTGTGAATCCAGGCGAGAAGATTTCCTCAAGGACTGCGCGGCGTCGTCGAAGGAAAAACGAAAGGCAAACGGAGCCGGCTGGCTCCGTTTCTCCGCTCGCGGATTTCCTCACGAGCTCCTCGACGACAAGCGCCGCACGCTTTTTCAGCGTGGGACTGGTTCCCGAGGACGGTGTCCTTGGCGGAGGATACTCGCGCGAAACTTTTCCCGTTCTGCGTGCTTCTTTTTTCGTTGGTCGACCGGTAAGCTAATCTCGGCGCACGGGGAACGTTAACCGAGAATATCGTCGCGTGCACGATAATCGAATACGAATACGTCACCGGGAACACTCCGCCGCTCGAATCGCGTTCGCTCGAACGGAAGCTTTTCGTCGCGATGCGAACGCAGTTGCGGTTGACTTCGAACAGCGGTGGCAGCGCCGCGCGATTAAATCTCTTCGAACTGCTCTATCAATGACAAATCAGTTTTCCACGCTCGTCTATTAAGACATTTACCGAGAACGTGATTCGACGTTATATAACCCGGCACGGTTGTTTCAATGCTCCATTAAGCGCTCGCCAGCGAAAGGAGAGACGCTTAACAACCGCTGGAAATTTCTATATATACCCACCCCTTGGGAAGTTTTATTCTTAACAAAAAGATATGTATGAAGCAACTTCGTCGTTCTATTTGCCACCGAGGAACCGAAACGCCGTGTTTCACGTGGCCGCCGCAAAAGTGCCCCCGGAGGAGAGCCGCCCGGCGGACGCCGGCGTCGTTCGTTGGAAACGCGGTCGATCTTTCCCCCCTCTGCGGTACGGAAGGCAAAGTTCACGGCAAGAAACAATCCTTCGCTTAGGCGGCGTTCTTTTCGCCGACAACTGTGACGGTCAGGCGAGAACGTAACGAGGTGGGATCACGCGACGCGAGTTAATCGCCTGGCGGAACACAGTCATCGTAGTGGACACGTCAGAGGGAATCGTACGGGCGATTCTGCCAACCGGAAGCAGGAAAAGAAATCGAATAAATTGCCTTTGTAACGTATCGCCGTGTAACCCGTGCCGCCTAGAAAATAGAATCTTTTATCCCCGCGAGCATCGTTGCCGTTTCCCCCTCCAACGGGAAACTTTATCGGAGCACTCGCACGAACGAGAGGGACGTTTAGAATAAAAGTCACGTTTTTCCCCGGACGTTCGACCAGGGGCCTAGGAAGAAAGCAATCGGGGAGAGAGGCACTCGGCCTTTAAGCGCAACGAGCCGGCAGCGTTTTATCGCTTCTTATCGAACGCAGGGCGACGTATCGAGCGCGGTTCGTTTATCTCAGCTATGGCGCTCGGTCGTTTGATCGCGGCGGCAACGGAACAGCCATCGACGCGGTTCAACGACACGATTTCTGTGCTCCTGCGTGGCCTTGAAAGACAGGCCGGATGTTGCGAGACCAGGCTGCAGGACGGCATCGAAGGAAGGGAGAAACGGCGGAACGAGTCACGCGCAAACCTATGAGAGGTTCGAGGCCGAACATCCGCGGCTCCAGCCACTGTGCGCCGTTCCTCCGAATTTAGACCGGCAACCTTTTGGGCCCGCATCGAAGTGGACCGGATCGGCGAGCCAATGTGGAACGCGTGAGTCAACGTGGCCGGCGGAAATGATTCACGGATCTGTCCGAACGAACTGGAGATGATCGCACGTGGCTCGACGATTTCTAGGCATGCAATGGGCAATCGAACCTGCGAAATCATCGAGGCCGAGTGCGCCTTATATTTTCTGCGCAGAGTTGAAGGAAGACACAACGGGGGCTGGAGATAGTATGGAAGAAGCAAGAAGGGGTTAGCAGGCTACGCGTGCACACGCGAAGAAAAGCGAAGGGGCACGGGCAGACAATGAACAATCGTACATTGTTACGAGTTATAGCATTGTTACTCCACCATGGCCAGGCCCCGTATTCACATAATTAGGCTGTAAACGTTTCGAGACAATCACCATTGTTTTCTCTCTCTCTCTGTCTCTCTCGCCTCCCTTGGATTAAGGTGGCTACGCCACCCCCCCCCACCTAGAACTGTGGTCTAACTACGCGGAGATGTTCTATTGAGATCGAGATGATCGTTAAAGTCGTATATTTTTTCGCTCTTTTTTCATTTAAGAGGGTATTCCGCGTAATGCAGTTGAAATATTGGCAACCATATGCGCAAAAGTCTAGTGCGAAGCAGTGTTCTTATTTAAGGAAAAACAAATTCCCAAAAAACGCCCAAGCAATGTCGTTGAAAACACAAATAGCCCCTCGAGTATTTATAGGTTTGGACCTACGGGTTTTAATTATCGTAATCGACCCAAACTATTTTCGAGCACGACGTACGATGGGCCTCTGGCGTAGGTACAATTGAAAAACAAGAAAAATGGTACGGGGCCGAGGGATCTATTCTTGAATTGTAACAAACGAGAAGGTCAGCCATCGAGAGATCAACGATAACGCGGGCAGGACCTTCCTCTCTTGCCGTTTTACAGGCAACTTTATCTCTCCTTCCCACGGGCGTGTCCCTTTGGAATTTGTTTCCCTACGAGATTATCGCAGGACACATCGCGTCCCCATCGGCCAGGGATGGAAATAGGGGATCCTCGAGGTAGACGGGGACTGTACGGTTGCCAACTCATCGTTTCTCATCGAACCAACCCAGATAAGATATCCCAACTCCAATACGAAGGAACTTCTTGTCCATCATAATCATCCCAGAATTAAGATATCTTCGAAAGAAGACTCGAGTGCCGGCTGCGGCTCGAGATACCTGCTGGAAAAGCTCGCTATCGTCTCGGATACAGGTATCGCGAAATGAGTGAGAAATAGAACGACGAAACGGGGGAAACGGAGAACGAAGCAACGGAGATGGAAGAGTGAGAGGCGACCGAAAGATAATTTATTGTTATTCACGGTGCATTTGATGACGGTACACATTCCCCAAGATGGCTGCCCGCCTCGAAGGGGAAAGGGACGGATAGACGGAGAAAGAGGAAGATGGAACACGAGACGGCGATGGAACGAACAGCGAGGAGAGACGGAGGAGAAACCAGCAGTTGGTAGCCGTGACCTTGTCTGGTACCCGACCCCACCGTGTGCCGTGGCTTCCACACACATCTTTGCCACCCCACTACGAAGCCATCGGAGAACGCACCCGCGGAGGAGGGCCATCAAGGTAGGGAGAGAAGGACGGCCGGAGGAGGTGGTAAGGTATCTGGGAAGGTGGCCGCGAAGGTAACCTCGTGGCGATCAACGGCGAGGAGGTGGTACGCGCGTTCGTCCACCGATTGTTACCTAATTTAATGAGCGACAACGAGCAGCACGTGTCCGTGAACAGCCGAAAGCTCGTTAGCACGTCCGTCAACGTCGGGCCGCGACGCCGCGGCGTCTTCGTTTCGTGGTTCAACAAAGGGACCCGTGGCGTGTCGCGTTAAGAATAATAACAATAATAACGTATCAACGAGCGAATAGCAAACGCGAGAAGCCCGAGCCTGGCGTTCGAAGACGTCGTTAAACTTGCGGACGTCGCGGTAGAATCCGCGAGCAGAAGATTCTTATTCGAAACGGAAGGCCTCGTGGTGATTCACGGAATCTGGCCGGAAATTACGAGCGCTGGATTTATGACACGGCGGATAGCCGACCATCGCCGGAAGCGCGTCCGCGGAAACTAAATACATACTTGAAAGTTTATCGGCGGTTCACAGGTTTCTTGGAATCCCCGCGCCGTGTACGCGTACCCGTCTAGTCCACGTGTGAAACGGTTTCGCGACAGGATAACCCGGGGGAGACGTGAACGCTGAGCTCTTGGCGCGTCGATCGTTCAAGCTGGAATTTTTGGCAGACCTCTGAGATGTCTCGCCTCTTCGCCAGGCGGAACCTTCGAAGCGAACAAAGACGATTCTTCTTTCGGCGCCCGCGATAATCGGTCGACGAATGAAACCCTAACGGACAGCAGATGTTCCCAGGAACGAGGCGATCGTACGTTATCGGGCGAACCGCGATACATCGCGACGAGTGAATCCGGCGCGAGAAAGAATTATCTCGACGCGACAGAGAGGATCACAATTGCGAAACTTGGAAAGGGAAACCTGAAACTGAATATCGCTCGGCGAATAAAAGATATAAAAAGAAAACGAAATGGAGTAAAAAAAGAACGGGACCAGGGGTATCGATATAGCTTACGCCCGTTTCATGAATGCAACCTCGTCGAAGACAGAGAGAAGCTTCTTCCGGCGGATGTGCAGCGGCTACGTGTCGTTGACACATCCTGCTACCAGGACGACAATAGCAGGCACCCTCCTCTTCCTGGTTGCATGTGCCAATTAATACCGCATCGGGCGAAGACAAAGGTTAAACACTTGCGCTTTTCCCCGGACATCTTCGTGCGCCACTCGGAACCCCCGACCGAAGTGGACGTCGGTCGATACCCAAACCTAGTCCCGTATTCGCCAAAGTCGATGGACAAACGTAACGAGCGTAGCGAAGAAAATCTTGGAACTCTCTCGCAAGGTGTACCCCGTTGCGCCGCGTGTTGGATAATATGCTCCGTTTCGAGCGCAACCGGTCGAGGTCAAGATCGACGAAAATTAGCATCGATCTCTTCCCGCAAGGAGTTCGTCGACCCGTCGGTACTCAAAAATTTTCCACAACACCTATCAATCGACGAGGTACGAGCACGGGCAGAATTCCAGTTTGCCAGCGACAAACGAGCAGCGAGTGGTACCAACGGCAGCGTCGGGCGTATTATTAGCATCGTGTAAACGTGTCTGTTGGCCGTGAAACCAGTGAAAGTATTCCATGGACGAGGCACACGGATACGAGGGACGAGTACACACCGAGGGCTTAGCGGCTTTATCACGAACACGCGCTCCACGTTCTACGTGTTCTCCGCTCTACGCCGCTCGCTATGTGGTGAAATTCTTTCGAGACGGCCACCACAGGCGCGGCCAGATCTGGGCCTTTGTCCTCTTTGTCTGGAACCTGCGGCCTATCTGGGCCCTTCTGCAGTTGCCACAGGCTGAACGAGCGGACGAAGGAACGAACGAACGAACGAAACGAAACGAAACGAAACGAAACGGGCCACGTCCCACGGAGGTATTTTTCTCAGCTCCTTCTGACTCCGCGAAAGAGAGTCGACGAGAGAACAAGCTTCGTCCTTAGAATTGTTTCCCGTTTGTAACTGCAGCCGATTAGATTCGACGCACGCGTTACGAGATCTCTGTTCCGAGCCCAAACGGCGTCTCGATATCATGGTAAAAAGAAAAAAAAAATTGGCCAACCGATTCCTTCGGTGATTAGTATGACTAAATATTCATCGACCCGATGGTAGCCGCGCCATCCGTGCCGTTGATTTTTCGGTCGCGATGAAACATTTCCACACAGCTAGACGACGGATCGTTCGACGTCACCGGCTAACATTCTCCGCGAGTGAGTCAAGACGATCATCGATTGCAATAAACGCGACCCGCTGCCTCGAGACGACAAGCTTCTTATGGTAGTATGATCTTTCGTCCACGGAGAGGAGGTTGAAAATTACGAGATCGCGGTGTCCTCGTTTGCCAGTTTCCCTTTCGAATCTCATTGTTTCTCAAGCGGAGCGTACGAACGGAGCGTCACGCCGCGACGATGCGGCCAGATCGTTTTCAGAAACGGGTCTAATCGAAAATAGCTTACCTCGCCGGCGAACACGATCGAACACGCCGTCGCGTCGCTGCGTCCCGTTGTGTTAAAGTCGGCAGAAAAGTCCCGTGGACACGAGGGAAGCACTTTCGCGGCTCGATCGTCCCGCGGATCGAGGATGAAATTTCAGCAGGTAACAGCCGAGACGGCGGATCGGTCGAAACGAATTCAGGTCCACCGGGTCGCTCGAGCATTTAGTCGACAGCGTGTCGAAACCACACTCGCGGAGTTCTCCTTTCACTAATTGTAAAGGAGCCGAGGACCGCGAATATGTGACTGAAATTTGCGAAACCGCTCGATGCTTTTGCGAAAGCGACCGACACGGAGGGCCCCCGGTGAAAGAAGCCTGCGGCCGAGAATTCGAAAAGGAAACCTGTCGAACGGAGCCGTTGCGCGACGCGTTACGAAAAAAGAGAGAACAAAAAATGAAAAAAAAAAAAAATGAAGAAAAAAAAAACCGAGCCGAGACGAGCATCCTCGAGAGTGGCGACTCCGAGCCACTCCAACGAGCTACGTACGTGTAACGACGTCGAATCGATCTCGTCGAACGGTTCGGATTACGCGTACGCAAACAGCTTCGGACAGATATCGTCGAGCACGAATTCGCGGTCTCGTTTAAACAGACTCTTCCGTTTCTTTCCAATCCTTTCTTTCCCCCCCGGATGGCGAAACAGAAAATCGCAACAGCCTCGGCGACCGACCTTTTCAACGTAGAAAGGGAAAGCAGAGCGTTTCTGGCTGGCAATTTACGAATGATATCGGCTCACGATGCGACCCGTCGATCGCGATCTCCGTTTACCGAGATCGGTAACGGAGCGAGGCGAAACGAAAAGGTCGCCGGATGCAAATTCGGTCGGAAGATAGGCATCGTCCTGCTCTCGTAACGGCGAGCCAGAAAAACGATTTCACGGGGAGGGGAGGCGGTTTCGACGGAGGCTCCTCGTCGATTTTTCATTTCTGTCTCGTCTGTCCGTTTCTGTTTCGCCCGGAGAATTACAAAATCACCTCTCTGTCTCACATCGGTGGGCATGGAAGAATGGAGGGACAAGCACGGACGAAGGAGGGCGGAACCAACAACGACTCCGGGGCCCGCATACCGCGTACGGGACCATTGTGAGCCAGACTTTCGGGTTCGACGATAAATAAAAACGAATCATAAAAGGCGATGCGATGCAAGAGGGACAGAGAGGAACGACGGAATGGCCCGTGCAGCCACGTACGAACCTTCCTCCCGGCAACAAAGGGTCTGGCCTCTCTTTGTGATCGAAACATTTTCTAATGCACCTCTCTCTGCCCGAATATTTCTCTGGCCGATTAACAAGTTTTGCCCGTGGCCCGAGGATGTGGGAACCAATTATTGCTCGAGGGACGGTTCTCGAGCGGTCTTGCGGGTACGAAGAAGGGAAATATTTCTAACATGTGTAAGTCGCTACTCCGGGGGAATAAGCAACGTTTACGCGCTCCGCGTTCGCTCGTCGATCGCCGAATCGATTAAGGAAAAAGGAAAATAAAATGGAACGCTTCCTTCCCACCCAACCTCGCGCGATTCGTGTTCACGAAAACACAGTGCCTCTCGAATCGGCGTCCGCGCGTCGGAAAGGAAAAAAAAGGTGGATCAATGACGAAATACCACGCTTCGATACCGAAACTTAGCTTAAAAACACTTGCTATCCTTCGCTGATCCGTTCCCCTCTGCCGCAGCGTCTTTCACCGAACAAAAGTCTCCTCTTTCTCCAGATCTGGCCGAGGCGCGCTGTCCACCACGCGGCTCGTCTCAAAGGCTCGCCTTTCTGGAAACGCGCGTCTTTGCCTTTTACAAAGATACCAGCGCCTCCAGTCCCACGACCTTCGCGGGTATTGCGTTCCTGCGTGTGCACTCCGTTCTCGTGTACACAAAAGTCCGCGTTCTACGTTGCTCGCACGGAAAATGTCAATTTGCCAAGCGGACGATTCGCTTGCGCAATACGCACGTACATGCTGGTATCGACGTTCGCCTCGCTGACGAGTTCCTCCGATCGACGATTCATTATCCCCGTCGTTTCACGAACGAGATTAGAATCGTTGTATCGGAAACGCCTCGACGCGGCACGTTTCCAGCTCGCCGCGCTGCTACTCCGTAACGAAAATTGCGAAAATTTACAAAAATATCATTCCTGCTTCCGAGACAAAATTGACCACCGAGCGGATTTATCGTCGCTCGCGTCGCCCGTGCCCTTTCACGCCCACGAGTCGTCTGAAAATCGTCGGACGCGGGCAGGTCCAGCGGTGTCGTATTCTAACTTATCCGAACGCGTACGCAACGCAAGGGGGACCACCCCGGCCACGATTTCTCCACGCTCCAAGATTAGAGCAAAGTTGACAAACGGGCGAATATCCAACGGACAGAAAGAGGAGAAACGGTGCGCTTGCAACAGAGCTCGGGGGGGAAAAAATGCAGCCGGCGAATTACACGAGTCGATACGCGTTTTATCAGGCGGTGTATCGCGTGTGCTCGATAAAGCCGCTTACAGAGAGGGCTCTGACCGATACCGGCTTCTACTACGTAGCTCGCGCCACGAAATCGTACAAAGGCCTTTGTACAGTCGGTCTCTAGCCGTGACAACAGCCTCGTTTCACGCCGTTATCGCGCGAGACGATTTCAGGAACTCCTCTCCGGTCGATCCCCGTGAAAAACTAACGCTGGAATGAAACTGCCACCTCGCCCTGTTCGTTCGCGCCTGCGAATTGCTACAGGAAGCTGTTTTTACGGCAGACACCTCGACGAATGGACGCGCCGACAGAAGTGCGAGCTATCGCAATTACGAACGTGTATCGCAAAGGCGCGAGCAAACTCTTGAAGGGAGGATTTCTCGAGTGTTATCGTATCGATCGGCCGCGCAATTCTTATACCTCTAATAGCGGTACGGTCGAACTATCCGAAGTATTCCGCTCTTTACGAATTTCCCTATCGAGAGACGGGCACAGCCTGCGCAGCTCGATATCCCGGGTCTCGCTGTTCCGAGACGGTGAAAACCGTCCGGCCCTGTCCACCCGCGGCACGGGACCGTGTAATTCGCAAAAGTGTTGTAATAATCGAGCGCGCACGGCAAAAGGTGTGTGGCAATTGCGAGTCGCGCGAGTTTCACAAATGGGTCAGTCGCCGGCAGTGGTAGCTGCTCGGTGCACCGTCGTTCCAGGCCGTTTCGTATACGTTTGGAAATATATTTATCGTCGCTTACGAAAAAACCTCTCTCCCTCGGGCCGGCCGCCTCCCCGCTGCACCTTTCTTTCCGCCGCGGCGATCGAGCGTACGCGCGTTGAATTTTTAAAACCGCGCCGCTGCTCCCCCCGCGGCTTTTTGCCGCCGCTCGATCAGCTGCAGAAGTCCTTTCTCCGGGTCGGACGCTTTTCTCTCCTTCGAATGGACAGTTTCGAAACGGTTGCCTCATCGGCGCTCGAAGTTTCTGCTCGAATGGAAAATCCGCCTCGCGGTGAATTGTCCGCTCGGCGACGAGGGCACCGGGGCGAATTGATTTCCCCTACCGCGGGGATGGCGTTCGAGGGGGCGTCGTCTTTATTCCCGTTTCGAGGTGGCCGCGGCGCAGATACGTACGTACTCCACGAGCTTTATCGGGCATCTGGCGCGCGCACTGGGTCACCGAGCGGCGACGAAGAAGCTGGCGGCGGCGAGGCAGTAAATACGCGATCTGGAATGGCTCGTGGAGGCGAGCGAAGCGAGCCGATTTATCGGCCGCGAGGCCGCCCCGTTCAGCGGCGTCGCGATTGTATTTAAATTCGCCCGGGAATTGCCGCCGTTCGTTTCAAACCGGAAGGCCGTTTCGGCGCCAATGGATCGATAAATTTCGCGGCCTCGAAAGCGGGAACGTGCCAAGCCGAGCGTTGCGTAAAACTCCGGCACGAGGAAAGTCGAATGAACGCGTCATCGTCGTTGCTCGCCTTAGACGAGCGGATCGAGGGGGGCTGTGCTGGGCTGGGGGGCGGGGAGGAGAAGAAGAAGAAGAGAAGAAGAGGAAGAAGCAGCAGAAAAAGGAGCATAAAAAGGAAGAGGCGCGTCTGGTGCTTCCAGCTGTGGAGACTCTAAACGACGTACGTCGAGGGTCCAAGCATCCAATTAGAGCTCGTTAGAAATGTGTTCCGTGGTCCCTCATTGGCCGTAAAAGCTCGCGGGATAACGCTCGATCCGCGAGGAGGAGGCGCGGAGACGCGAAACCGGCGGATACTTCGGCGGAAATGCTGGTCGAGTGTCCTCGAGGGTGGTGCGCGCGGGGGTCGTTCAACGATTCGCTACGTAGCAGGAAAGCGCTAAAACGTTTCGGTCTCCGCGGCGAACGGAGTGCAATTGAGAACGCTGAAACGGCAGCAGTCACCGATACAGAGCAGATCCGAGCTGGGGATTTCGTTTATCGTTTACGGCGATACCAGGGGGAAGGGGAGGGGGAAACGACGGCGCCGAAATCGTTGGAGAAGGTTGAAAAAAAGGTCGGGCAAAGCTTGCGGATAGCAGAATGTTAATTAAATTAGCCTCTAGCCGGTGGACGCCTCGGTCCTCCGAGCGGCCTGGCAATTAACGCAGCCCTGAGCACGAGGGGCTGCGACTTTAATTAACGCGCGAGCGGCTGAGAACGTAACGAACGCCGCTCTCCTACGATGTAGGATATTGTGTCAGGAATTACGTCATTAATAACGCGTCGGGCATCGTACGGCCGCTCTGTCTTTCTCGCGTGGGCACGTACGCGGTGCAATTCGAAAAACAACGCGAACGAAACGCAAGGCGACTCCGAAACTGTGCGCCAAACCCAACACCGGGCTCGATCGGCGAGCGAAGGTGGTTACGACGAGGGAACTAAGTTCAACACGTTCCTCGGCTCGACCGGCTGGCACGAACGTTCGAGGGACAAGTGCGCGTACGCCGCGGTCTTCGGTAAACAATTAGCTTCGTTCAATGCCGAGTCGGTGGTAACAGGGTTCTTCACTTTACCGCGACTCTGCCTCGCTGTTTGCGTTTCGCGAAACCTTTTGTCTCCCGCGGATACGCGTCTCCTCGAGAGGATTCTCGGAAGGAGCGCGCGCTAAAATCTGTACGAGCGGGACGGCTACTGGCTACGAACACGTACGAATTGCGCAAGGTTCTCGAGGAGGGCCGACTCTCGGACTGTGGAAAGCTCCTTCCGGCAGAAGGAGAGGCGAGTGTGCAAACGAGAGGAAAGCGGGTAATTGAAGGGGCGCAAAAAACCTGCTTCGAGGAGGCGGTTACAGGGAAGAGCGGAGCAGGGAGTTGGCGGGCAGAGATACAGAAAAGAAGATTCGCAAACAGAGCGCGGAAAGGAAGACGCCCGCGGGACGGGGAGAGGGTCTGCAGAAAGAGAGTTAAAGGACGGCGGAGGAGAAGGTAAAGGGAGAGAGGAGGAGAGAGCGTGCCTCGTGCGCGTTAATTAAAAGTGCTGCAAAGGAAGTCGCCAACTAAGAAGGGCGAGCCTGAATGAAAACAGCTGCTACTCGATGACGACACGGTCTAAGAGCGCGCTCAGCTCCGACTAAGCTGCTAGACGCGTACAACGCCGTTAGCGCCGCTATTTTCGCGCACAAATATAAACCAACGCCCACCAGAGGTATCATCTTATACCTCTCCCTCCGTCGCCGTTCGTTCTCCTGTTCTCGAACACGTGTCCCTCCCCGTCTTGCTCCATTTTCCTCGGTGCCCTTCGCTTTCCCTCGATTTCCGGACGTTCGACGGACACCACCGGAAGAACGGGGTTAGGTAAGGTGGGGCGACGAGTCGGGAAGCCTTTCCGCTTATAGTTTCCCCCGCGGTGTACGTTCCCAATTATTTCGACCGCCGTGCCTACCGCGCACGAGGCGTCCCTCGTAGATTCGTCTCGCGTCCGAACGAGTTTCGAATTGGAAAATAAATTACCCCCGCGGCAGCGATAACGGAAAATCGAAGGAGGAATTCTGAGAAACGATACACCTGGACTGCGACAATCGTTCCCTATCGTTGCACGATTGTATTATCCTGATAGCGGAAATACATTTCGAAAGTAATTACCGAACGGTAGATCTCCCCGATACGTCGAACGTATAGAAGCAACGTTGTACAGCAAATAGAACGGACGTGCTAGTATCGAACTTTTCATAGAAAAAGACTGGCAGCTGTAGAAAAACCCGCAGCCCGGGCCACGGTCGGACCCTTCGAACCAGATGTGCCACGACGCCCCATGTTTTATATCTTCGCCGAACGACAAAACGGGAAACGTCCGAGCGAATCGAAGGAGAGATCTTGTCCTCCTGTCGAAAGCGGAAAACCATCGCCCGGATATTTCCCTTGCGCTGAACCGGCCGAGCAAATTTGTACTACGTCGCGCGGCGTCCGGCGATTTCAATTTCAAATTCCCGACACGATGAAATTCAACAATAGCCTGAAGTCCAAGGTTCGCCGCGAGAGGCACAAATCACGGCAGACACCGAGGCTGCCGCGGCGGAAAGCGTGGCAAGCCAAATGGATCCACGGCGATCCAGCCAATAAAATTCGACGAGGGAAATACTGTGAATTCGTCTCAGTCGGTCGTTCAATTAATTCCGCCGCAATTTCGTGAATCCAACGCGAACTCAGCGCTCGCGTTGCACGCTTTTTGAAAAAGCAGAAGAGCACTTGTTCCACCGTCGAAGCGTTCCACCGACGCTTTAGAAACGACGGAATTAACGACGTCTCGCCGGTGGAGAGAGGAAAGAGGGGGAGAGGGAGAGAGAGAGAGAGAGAGTGAGGGGTAGAGAAAAAGAGAGCAGAGCAGCGTCGAAAAGGAAATGCCTCCCTTTCGACGGGTGTTCTATTACCAAAGAACAGTACGCGCCACACAACACGTGGTGTGTAACGCACACGGCATTCTGCCTCTGTTCTGGGTGTGTATTTCGAGACGAGGTTGCCTTCAGCCCGTGGTCTTCGCGAAGCACGCACATGCATCGACCAGCAGGGAAAAGGCAGTAACGGTACACCCTTTGCCACACACCGAGGTGGAGTAACATTTTCGGTGGAACAGCTTGCTTTTGGCCGAGTAAAAGACAGGTGAATTACGACGGACCTTCGTGGGGGATAGACCTGCTGCGAAATCGAAGACCGTTCCCGATTGATCAACCATCGAACCATCGAACCATCGAATAGCTGCACGATTTCGCGAACTTCCACCGTGAAACGTGAACAACTGAGAAGGAACGAATACCCTCGACCGTCCATCCGCACCTTTGACAAAGGCTGTCCTGCAAGGACGATCAGAAACACCAGTCGGTTACACGTGGTGTTCCGTGTCGCTGCTCCGTTTCGAGCAAAGGCAGGTGCCCGCAGGTGCAGCCCCGGGAAAGATCGTAAGATGGAAAACGGGCCCTTAAAAAAAAAAAAAGGGAACGCAACTGCTGACCGTTTATTTTACACCGAAACGTCCGAGCCGTTTCAACATCCACTCGAAGGGTCGGATCGCACCGGCAGTCACTCGGGGAACAAAGAACGGCCTGACGACCCTTGCCCGCACAGGTTACAATATGTATGTACCAGCCGTACCTATAACCGAACCGCACAGCGCTTTCTGCTAGTCCGAAGCTCCTTCGAGGAAACGGATCTGTTGGCTGGCTGCGCTATGCCAGTCACGCTTGTACTTCGAACACCATTGTCCTGTCCGGCTGACTCGCCGAATATTACCGTTCTAGCGCGAGTATTATCATATTCAGGAAGTCTTCTGACTGAATACGAAGTGACTCCTCCGTTCGATATCGAGAGTTCTGCGAATTTTCCACTCGCGAAGCGCGATCGTACGGTCACGACCAATTCAATTGTCCTCTCTGCTGCCGGACGAAGTTTCTTCATTTTTCTACCATCCCACCGCGATATTTTTCACCTGCCTGCCCTTTCTTGCCGCGCCTTTCCGGCCAACCGGTCTTTCCCATCGAAGAAGTTTCCCTTCTTGCGCGTCGGACGCGACTCGAGGAAATTTACCACGCTTACGACGGAATCAGTCATCGATTTCTCTTCGTACGCCGCACCGCCCTCGAGGATCGCCGAAAAATCTACCCTCGACGCCGACAAAAGCCTCCGCAATTCCGAGTCTCCGAATCTTCGCCCTTCCCCCCAACAGACATCGGCGTCCCTTCCTCGTAAATTTCCAGCCGGATCGAGCTGAGCTCGCACGAAAATTGGCGCCGTTCTCCGATGCCGTATTTATTAAGAAAATTCGCCGCGTTTTCGCTTTCGTACCTCCGCGATAAACATTTCCTCTACCCCCTACGCTCTGGCCAATCGCGAAATCTAGGTCGTTAGCAGGCTCCTCCTCCACGAATCCAATATATTACGGGCCACCTAAATCCGGAAACCCCGCGTTCTTTCGTATTTCTACACCGAAAACGATAAACTTTTCTACGAACGAATTCCGAGACGATAAAACCTATCGGTAACCGTTGTATCATTCTTATCCACGGCGGAGCAAAGGTTTCGTCGATCGTGCGAAAGTATTTACGAACGATATTATACGTTCGCGTAACAAAACTGAACGGCACGTATCCCCGTAATTGAAACGACCGTTGCGAACGAACCTAACCCATCCATAGAAATCCTGTACACGATCGGATCGTTACGATTCTCAAACGCCACGAGGTCTCCTAAATTATTCCGCCGCGGATCCTCCCGTCCTTTTCCCCCGTGTACACATGGTCCTGGAGCTTATCGGTAGCATCGCGAACTCGCCACTGTTGTGTCGTTAAACAACGAACAGCTGTTCACCGAGCCAGAGGCAACTGACGAACACCGTCGTGTCCCTCGAATCCACGCTCGTATCCCTCTTGCAGGCTCGGTCATCATCCGCACGGTTACACAGTCTCTGTTGTTTCGCAGGAGGACGAAACCTCTTTTTCGTCGTCCTTCGACAGCGCGACATTGTCGGTATTGATCGAAGCGTTACGCAACGAACAGCCGAGAATTAAAGGGAATAATGAATGAGAGAAAGGAGGTTCGGAGTCGTGGCTACGATCGACACGAGTCGATCATTCGCTGCGGATCGAGTTACCTCCAGCGAGACAAGGGACAACGGATTACGCGTAAAACTCAAACACATCTGTATGTATATGTATATATATATATATATATATATATATATATATATATATATAAAGTATATACATATGTATACATGGGAGGAAATGTGGGCTTCCTAGAGCGTTTTACGTTCGTTCCATTTTTGCTGCGAGCGGACTATCGATCGAACACTGGCAAAGTTTAACGAATGTTATACATAGTTTACATTTTCGTTACGCGGGGAGATCGCGGTTGTTCCGTTTCGGTAGTGTTTAGGACTTTGGCAACACGATCGGAGTAAACGCGTATAGAGCGTTCGGGAACGACGGCGGTCGTAAAATTGAAACGTAGCCGCGTTTCGAGTGGACGATTACCAAGAAGCGCGCTTCCGCGGTGCCTTTCACGGTGCGATGAATTCGTGGCAGTTTCGTCGGACAAGAACGATTCCCACGGGTGAACCACGATGTGTCATAATAGCGGCGGACGCGTTGGACAAATGGTATCCTATTTAGCTTGTACGTGAACTTATTGAGTCGGTTGCTCCGTATGTATACGAGACGCCGAGACGGCTGAGCAAACAACACTGACCTCGAGACACAAGTACAAGTGACGTCGAGTTTTCAGGGGGTTTTTTCTTTCCCCTCGGGACCACGGCCAACGATTACGATCCGCCCAATATCGCGTACATTTGCCACCTGCATTCGGAAACACTAAGAACCATTCAACGAATCCGTTTAACTGGAGGCGATTGCACTGAGAAAGATGGTAACACTGCACGAGTACGTATCCGTTTCGGAGCTAGCCGTGTACGCGGACAGCACTGCCCATCAACGAACTATCCCTCGATGCAATTAACCCTACACCACCACTTTACCGAGCGACAACGAAGTCGAATCGGAGCGACCGGGAATATCGAAAGCAACTTCTCGCTGTACGTAACGCGGCGCGAAACGATCTCGTACGGGAAAAGAGCTACAGTGACTTGAAACTTACGTTCGGCGAGCCTTTAGCGCCCAATCCATATCTCGCGCGACGTGATCAGAGACCTTCACTATGCCCGTCGTGTTTGCTCGCTTGGTGTTTTTATCCCTGGTGTAATCAAAATATTGCACACTTCGCGCACGCACAACAGCACACAGAGATATCTTTCTTCTTGGTCGTGTTTCACCACTGGTCCGACCCGCTGCGCGACGAGCGGCTTGCGCGCGCATGTAACATATAATACACTCGGTTTCTTGGTCGCGTGCGAAAGAAAAAATAAAGGGACTAAGGGGGGAAAAAAGAGAGAAAAAGGGAAGAAAGGCGAGGCGAACGACAAACCACGCCGAATCGACGCACAAGGGTAAACGAGCACACGATCTAGAATACACACTTGGCGACGATCCAACGAAGACTGAGCCCATCGACGAACTGCGACTGCGACGCGCATGGAGCGCCGCCCAGTGGAGGGGGGAAAAAAGGCGGTGGGTACAACCGCGTACCGACCGCTTCGAGTGCCCCGAGACCCGTGATGTACGTGCCGCTCAGTGGCGTAGCAGGCAGAATTTATACCTGCTGCTATCAACCATGGAGCCGCGCAAAACTTTAACAACCGCGAGAATAATTACGCAGCAGTGTATCTAGCGTACAAACGCGCGCGTATCCCGGCGCTGTGGAACGGTTCCTCCAAAATTCTGACGCGGTGCAATGCCAAGAGCGTTCGATTCCATACTCGTATCGTATTTCCACGATCGAACAATATATTGTCGACGTTTAATTTCCGAATATTTATAACTCGGCTGTTTGGTCAATTCTCTCATGCTTCTATACCAGGTCACGTGCTTGGCGGGGCGGAGCACGTAAATCCTGCGGATTTCGGGGCGAAGCTTCAATATTGTCCGGGGCACCCTACGCCAGTGGCCTAAGCCTACCCAATGCTGAAACGTTTACCAGGGGGGACTGTAGGGAAAGAGGAGAGACCACGCACGATAGGGAAAGAGAAAGAGAGAAGGAGAACGACCAACAGTCGAAGGGATACGAGGGTTCTCCCTCGTGCAGTGGGGTTTCGCGGACCGCTCCCTGAACCCAGCCGGTCGGACGTCGACTTAAACCCGGAAAAATGTGTACGTGCCCGCGCACTATCGATGCACGAGAGGCGCTGCGAAGTGTCGAGCATAATTTACCAGGATGGTTTTATTTCAGATAATTGCGCGTGATTTTTCAACACCGTGCGCGTCCGCCTGGCGTGCACGATTCGAGACACACAACGGCTTCGAGGGGGAGTCCCGTGGTGTTTTTTTTTTTTTCTTTTTTAATCAGGTAAACAGGAAAGAAAGGTTGCGCGCCGTGCAACGAGAGATTGTGTGCACCGGCATTTTGTAAATTACGCACACTCCGTACACGCCGCACGACGGGACTCGGCGTCGTATTTTATCAGCGATAGAATACGCGCGCGTTGGCAAGGAGCGGTTTTCGTAATGGTCGACCGGCTCGTCGAGAAATCGATAAGAGCGGAGATTCATTAAAGATACGCGCGTACAGAAGGCTTTCACGCAGCATGAAGGATCGGTCCCCACAGCCTCCTCGCTTGGATCTGATATTAGACGAACGCACGCTAGGGACGCGGGCATCCCTCTCGTACCAGCTGTTCCGACGTTGAGTCAGCTTGATGAGTGTGCGCCGCTATGGCTTGCCCGCCGCCGCTGTTTCGTGCCCCGAAATTTAATGAAATCACCGCTTTCCTTCTTTTCGCTAACGCAATATTTCGGTGCCACCAGAAATTCCCAATCGAAACGTGCAGTACACGCTGCCCCGGCCAGATACGTTTGCCTGCTGATCGCGAGCAGGGCGAAAGAATGCTCCGCGCGTGTCCTTTTCAATCTCGACCGATAAAAACAACTGCCGCGAGGTGGTGCGTTTCACCGTGCAGACTTCACGGGGATCGGCACGTTCGCCTTCGGCAGGTACGACGTAATAATACGTCATAAAGTCGCGGTGCATTTCTCCGCCTTTCTCTGGCGGAAGAGTCGGGGACCGGGACCGGCCGACACTCTTACCTCTCCGCGACGAAAGCGAGAAGAGAACAGGGGGGATGGGGGAGGGATCTTTGCTATCCACGGGATAAATGTTCACGAGGATACGAAACGGACGGACGGGAAAGCGTTGTAAAGCTTGCAGCGCAGAGGTACACGAGCGAGAGAACCCGGGAGGGGTTCAAGGTCAGGCCGATGAGAAGGGCCCTTTTTCTGGAGGCTCAAGGTACCTACCAGGTAAAAGGAAGTCGGACACCCGGAGGACCAAACGGAATGACAAATGTCTAGTGGACGGTGAAGGGAAAGGTGAAAGGAGCGTCGAGAACGGGGAGAGGGCCTCCGGGTAGCTGGCTGCGTGGAACAGAATTCAGGTGTGCCTAACCACGAGATTGATATCGACGGGTTTTAGCTGCGTAGAAAAATCGTGGCCGGCGTTGTATGCAACGCGCCGACCGGACACCTCCCCCTGCGCCGACAGTATCCGATACAGGAATTTCCTTTGACTCGGGCCAGCCTTTTTCCGTGATCCTCCCCTTTTTCCTTTTTTTTCTTCTCCTTGCACCGATGGCAGGGAAGAATTGCGCGCAGCTATTTCAATCCAATGTTTCACGGGCCGTTCCCCCCGTCACGATCGTGAATACGGGGTTACCACGCTCCATCCGAAATAACGAAACGGGGAAATTTCGAGTTTCGCAGGCTGGACTCCGAAAGAAAAAACGAAACACACACAAAAAAAAAAAACGGGGAAAAAAACGCGAAGAAACCAGTTTACACGCGGAACCAGTCGATGGTCGTTCGATAGATCGATGGCGAACGAATTCGAGGAGCTCGAGCGTGAACGGCGACGATCCGAAAGCCGCGAGTAATCCGAAACAAAATGGTACCGTAAAATGTTGGCCGCGTGGTGAACGGTGCAACGATCATCCTCCGCTCTCGGCGATGGATTAAATGTCGGCTCGTTCAAGGGCATCGTACACGAGAAAACCGATAAAATCTCGGGGAAATTGAAATCGTAATACCGCGACGAACTAGCTCGCGTGCAAAAGAGCCAGAGAAACAAGAGAGAGAGAGAGAGAGAGAGAGAGAGAGGGAGGGAGGGA
This sequence comes from Nomada fucata, assembly GCA_948146005.1. NCBI lineage: Eukaryota > Metazoa > Arthropoda > Insecta > Hymenoptera > Apidae > Nomada > Nomada fucata. The sequence goes on from OX411276.1 coordinate 30,319,101, forward strand.
GGGGAAGAGAGACACCGGGGACAGAGGAAGGAAAAAAACACAAAAAGTCCCTGAGATTTTAATCCCTGCCCATTGAGACGAGCGGGATAATTACGGCGTAATATCGTGCAAAATAATAGCATCAAAAGCGCTGGATAATTAAATTCCCCTCGAAACTCGAGTACCGCAAGCGGCTGCACCGCGACATCACTCCGGCTGCTTCGAGTGCGTTTCATCCGTGCACGGTGCATCCCCTTTAAACTTTTGTCGGACGAGACGCGCGGCCTCGTGGATGGTGTATAAATTTTACGGAACATCCGGGCGAATTTTCGAGGTCAATGACGAATCCGCGCAAAGTGGCCGGCACCGTGTATTATTCACCGCGATATCCGTTCCATTCGAATTCTTCCGTCCAATCTAACGCGTACATACACAGAGAGAGAGAGAGAGAGAGAGCGAGAGGGAGAGGGAGAGGGAGAGGAAGAGGGAGAGGCAGCTTTGTATCGCGAAACCAACTCTATTTTGATGCTGAACCAAAGCCATCCAAGTTACGTGAACGCTGCTGTTGGAAATACAGTACCAGAAAAGACTGAAACTTTGTCCTCGGGGATGCTTGGTACCCGGCACCGCTGTCGTAAATTGGACCCTAAATAGAATTCTGTGCGGTCACAGGAGGCGGCCGAAAATTCTGCCTCCTGTATACATGCGTCGTCCAGGTATTTCGTTCGGATGCGAGGCAGAGTCGCGCAACAAAGAAGGGATGGATGGCTGCCTCTAGCCTGAATGCACCCTGACCTAAGGCCCCGGGTGGATTTACGAAGCAGCGCTAGAATCTACCTGCATTTCCTATTATCAGCCTATCTAGATTCGGGCGCAATGAAAACCCGAACGCCCGAACTTATAAGCCCCCGAGCTTCTCAGAATTTCGCCAGCGCTAAGTATTTCCCAAAAGATACTGCAAGCTCGCAGGGATAATTAGATAAGAGGGCAGGGGCGTACCCCGAATGTCCAGGGTTGTCAAAGCTACACCTCCCGGAGAACAAAGGGATCCTCGACGTGGCCGGGAGGTAGCAAGAAACGAGGAACAAAAACGACGGGGTCAGGTGAGGCTGTTCGAGACTAGTTCCTCCCTTCGTCCGCGTAACTTCTGAAAATTTCAGCTCGAGAACTTGTTGCCAGAAGCGCGCAGGTCGTTCGTCAAGTTCGACGCCGATGCGATGAGAGCACCGGACGATGGAGAATGCGGCGATGCGATGGCTGGGTCGGAGCCGCGGAATTTTGAAGCGAGCGTAGATTGCCGGAACGAGCGGCTCGCCAGAAGAAAAAGGCGAACGAAGGAGAAGGAAGAAGAGGAAGGTCATCGTGGAACTTCGTTGCCAACTCGAGCGACACGCCGCTGCATTGTATGCAGATCGTGCGCCTGTAATTACAAATAGGCGAGCCGATGCCAGTCCATCCTTCCACTTCCACCGCTGCCTCTTTGTTTCCGATCCTCGTGGAAATTTGGAAAATTCACTTTAGACGAGCAGCAGAAGATTTCAGTTTCCCTTGAATTCATCGTTTCGTGCAATCGTGTATTTGCAGGGCGTACGGAAATGATAGGAAGCAGAAGGGAATGTAAGAATTGCGCTGCGGGTTCGGTACGCTAATCTTCCGATAATACGAACATAATCGGAGCAGCTCTTGTTATCCTCTCAAAGGATTAACTGTACGGTATGCAATAAGGATTACGAGGATTTCTTCGATCGGTTACGAATTTCCAGAAAGCAGCTCGCTCTACCAGCCCGGCCAAACTCGCCTCCGCACCGTGAACGAATTTCAATGGCGTTCCGCCGTAAACCTGTTCGAGTGTGGAACTCGAAGAATCTCTCGAAACGCCTGTCGAAATTGACCGATCGCTCGCCACGCGACCCGCTCCAGCTAACCGAAAATGTTTCGGCACGTCCGACGTTTTCGAGCCAGAATACCCGTCAGCATCTGGCTGGACGTGGCAAACGATACTCGCATCCGCCCGCAGTCAAGAACCTTTCTCTCCCCGTGGGAGACGCAAGTTCTGTGCCCTTCCTTCGTTTCACCCCTACCTATTCCTTTGACGAGCGTTAAAAGGAGCTCGAGGTAAAAAAAAAATTTGAAAATTCCAGGAGCGCGTAGGGATCTGGGGAGTTATACAAAGTCCAAAGTCGAATGTGCCACGGCCTGTCGATCCTAACGAGAAAAAATTTATTCCCGATTTCGGCAGGGGAACGATAGCGGGCCTACGCGTTTATCTCGAAACGCAGGTCTCGCCCGCGAGGGACAGGTCGCCTCTGCTGAACTTTATTTCCACGCTGGCGAGGAGAGGAAGGACACGCGAGTCAGCCGGAATGACGGGTCTTTGTGCTCGGTCGGTCGGGTCCAGTCCTCTCTCGACGAGAGAGGCTATCTCTGGTCGGGTCCAGGAGGCACGGGAGGAAGCGAAGACGGAGAGGGCGAGTGCAAGACGCCACGGTGAAAGAGGCGGTAGCAGATGTAGAAGGAGGAAGAGAGAGAACGATGGAGGCTCGGATGTGAAGTGAATGTCAGCTCGAAGGTCGGCTTTTGTCAGGCCCAGCCGGTGGAACGAAGAAGGGACGAGAAGAGACTCGGCCCCAGCCTCTTTCTCTGCCTTGGCCGCGACGACGATCTGTTGGTGCACGATGCCAGCCACCTAGATCCATTTATACATCGCGCGCATTGCCTGGGCCTGGCCACGATAGATAGTGCACTGACGGGACAATGACCACGGCCGAGAGACGCGCGAGGTGTGGTTGATGCGTGCGGGCAACCGCGTCGTCTAACGCCGGAACGAGAACCGCCTCTCCGAAGGCTGCTGCCCCGCACAAATCACCCAGAAGCTATGCGCTCTTGGGGAAACCTGCATACCGAGCCGACCATACGTGTACTCTGCTTTTGCAAACGCCACGGATTATCCGCGGGTATAGCGAAGAAGCCGCTAAGCGATTCTTAAAACGTGAATCCAATCGGCGCGTGGAGTTTGCAGCTAGCAATCGTTCGATAAAGACCTGGCGAGATGTTCCATGACCTATCTCGGACTGTTTCTCGAACGGTCCGCGCGGCTCGTGCTGTAATTAATAAGCGTATCTAAATCTGTTTATCGATAACGGCTGCGCGACGGGGACACGTTATCAGCGTCGACCTTCCGAATTTTATCGCAGATCTATCGAGCGTAGAAACACGCGCCCCCTTTTATCCTTCTTCATACTGCTCTATACATGGTACGTGCGCCGAAAATCGGTGGCCAGTTTAATTTACGGACGATAGGACCGTAAGTTGCGCTGATAAATAGCTCGCGAACGAGACAATGGCTGCTGCGGCAGGAGCACGAGCTGCGATCGACGGCGATGTTGGGCTGCGGACAGAGACGCGGCGATGGATGCACTGGCTAGCCAAACGAAGATCCACACTTCGGTGCATCGAAAGCGGCGCGCCACAGAGAGAGAGAGAGAGAGAGGGAGAGAAGGAGAGAGGGGGAGAGGGAAAACGTCGAAGTGGGTGCATACAGGTATATACGCGTGCAACAAAGACAAATGGCTCCGAGCCTGCGGGAGAGGAGCAGAGAGAAGGCCGACATTGACCATAGCGAGAGAGTGCAGCACGAGACGTGCACGGCCGAGAGTGCATCCCGGGGTCGTGCACACGTGCGGAAGGGGCGAACACGGTGCAACGGTGCAACGGTGCAGCGATGCAACCGTGTATATATACGCACACGAAAATCTTTGGCCTGGGCCTGCGTGTGGACGTATTAATTATTGCCGTGTCGCGTGTACCGCAGAGAGAGCCTGCACGGCTTTACGTGCGTGCACCAGGGACAAGCTATTCCGGGCCTGGGATCTGAATATGCGATCGCGCCGCCATTCCATGGGGTTCGAAGCGCGCCGTGCAGGGGCTTATAGTTCGACGACTCCGATTTAGGCGACTCCGGCGTCGTGCTGCCTTTGATTAGCCCGAGTGGCGGCGTCTCGACGCTATTGGAGCTTGGCGATTTAGTTTGTCCTTTTTAAAATTCTCCACCCCCCCCCCCCCCCCCGCCCCCGTTACAATGGAACTGCTTCGAACAAACGTTACTACGGATTGCCCAGTTCCTTTTTTTCTCTCCCTCTGGAAACGGGGCAATAAGATTTCATGGGGCAGCGCGGAGTAGGGAAAAGACGCGGGCACGGGGACACGGGCACGGCCGGCCCGTATCGATCCTTGTTCCTTGGCTAACGAAAAGGCGGAGGAAAAGTGGAACAAGAGTGGCGGTCCCCAATGGCCGTAGTTTCCGAAAGAGTATTATCCTTTTCGTGGAGAACGAGCGAACGTCTTTCATGTACCAAGGCGTCGATTCCTGACGATCGAAAAATCGTGAGAGGAGCACGATGCACGGGCGGCTAACAGAACGAAGGGGAAAAGGATGGGGGGGGGGAGAGAGAAAAGGGGGAAAAAAATGGAGAGTACGAGCAGTCGAGGTGCACCGTGAATGCTTTCCGTGGTGTTTCACCGAAGGCGACGGAGCCTCTAATTTTAATAATTGGATATAGCCTTCCTCTCCTCGTGCCAGGGGCGTATCCTCGAGCAGAACCGGCGTGTAGAAGTACGTGTACAGTCGCACCTGCCCTTTACCTTTCTTCCTCCCTTTCAGTTTCGCTCACACAGAAAGACGTTATACCTGCACGCTACGAATACAGTCCTGGCGAAAGTATCTGGGATCCTCTATACCCTGAGAACTGGTGTTTACAATAATTTGCATCTCTATTCTCCTCGCGGAAATATCCGAGCCCTATGAATATTAGTTTTTTGCTGAACTCTCGGCCGAAGAATATTTCGCACATCGGATCACACGGCGGCGACGTCAATTAAATTCTATCCGAAAGTAAGCCCATTCTGGCCGCCGTTGGACAACTGGCGACGAACGTTGAAAGAAGACGGGCACACGGATGTCTGTCTGCCATCGGCAACCAAGGCTAACCCGTTCTTTCCCGATGTTTTTATTGAAATCGTCCACGAAGGAACGTATCTCGAGCGAGAACGAGGGAGTGAACTAACGCAGCGAGTCGTGGTAGCGACACGACAATCGTCCGTCGCGTGCCCCCGAGCAATCCGATAATTTCTCGCCAGCCGACGTTCATTTTTGCACATTTCCTCTCACGATTCGTCCCGATTACGTGCCCGCCCCTTCCCCCTATCCCTCTCGTACACTCTTCCTTTCCGTGGGGAGGAAATGGCCTCTGAGAACGAAACGGCAGAAGAACGAGACAGCGAGACTACTTCGGTTGAACCGATCCGCGCGCAGGTACAGAAAGGTCGTCTTTTTCAGGTAAGAGGTCGTTACCTATTGAGAAAACTTCAACGACCATCGACTTCCGTTTGAGGATTCACATGGTGCGCTTTGTGTTGATCTGTTCATAAAGGATCGGTATGATCGCGTGGAAGTGGAATAACAGAGAGAGAGAGAGAGAGAGAGAGAGAGAGAGAGAGAGAGAGGAGAAAGAAAAACGTGCAGCCAGCAATCGCGACCGCATAGGAACCATGCTAATTGTAGCCCCTTCAACGTACGATTTTATTGCGCGGAATATACGTTGATTTTTCTCCACCGTGGCGTGTTCACGAGTTAGAACGTTCCCTCCCCCCAATTACCAACGGTACAAGATCGCGACTGACTCCGAGTCGAGGCGAAGTTCTGCCGGCTGTAGGATCAAATCGAGAAACTTCGTTACTGACTGACAGAGGCGTTCGGATTGCAACTGCAGATAGAGGATGCAATACTCCAAGTTCTGCCCGCGGACTCTGCTTCTGTGCGCCTCGGGAAGCTTGAGAAAGCTCGCCGTATTTGACTCCCCTTCGAATCCCCGGGGATAATGAATGGCTTCGGACAGCTGATACCTCGACCTGGGTCGCTGACATTCGTTAAACCTATCAGCTGGTGGATAACGTGAACCTTGCCGCCGCGGTATTAGCCGATCTGGCGTGGCTACCGGAGAGCAATGGGAATCGTTGAGGCCCCGGTGAACCAAAATTATTAATACTTCCGGAATCTTGCATCATTTATTTCTCGTCGAGTGCCACCAACGACAGGACGCTCTTACGTTTTGGGCGTGGAAATGGAACGGGACCAGACGCGGGGATTACTTTTCGTCGCGATCGACGTCTCGTATTCCCATCCGCTTCCTGATCGACTCGCCGCCGTTCGTTCTACGTAATTTGCGCCCCGTCCTTTGTCTCGCACGCGCATCCGCATCGCCGGAGGTGCACCCGAAAAACGTGATCCTCGAAGAAATCGCTCGATTTGCCTGAACGGAGCGGGGCTCGGCTTCGCCGCGGGGCAATTTGGAGTTTCCACGTTTTACGACGGCCACGTGAATTCGGAAATTCCACTGTTTTTCTTTATGCGAGGCTCGTGACGAGCCCACCTCGACGTCCGTTGCTTTCTAATTTTTCAGAAAGTCCGAAAATATCTCGGCCGCTCCGGCGACGAGGCGAACCGAGGCCGATCCTAACGTGGAAAACTGTACTTTTCGAACGCATTCATGCGCGTTAAAGAATATCTTGGTGACTTGAAGTTTGCGATAAAACCACTTGGATATTTCGTTTAACTAATTGCATTCGATATCGGTGAAAATTGCAATGGGTTGGCACTCATATCCTAAGATATCCGTCGATTATTCTTTTGTTTCTGCAGTTAAAATTAAATTTACCACCGGCTCCATCGATCCGGCAGCCAAATTCATTGGAGCTGTTTCTTCACTGTCAGCGAGCCAGTATTTGCCGCGCGGAAAAGTAACGAGGCAACGCTAGAAACGCAGTTAGCCTCCTTTTTTTTTAAGCAGCGGGTACACTCATCCATTATCCTAATTGGAACGTCTGCCCGGCAAACGAGAAGAACGAAAGGGATGATCGGGAAAAAGGGACCAACGAGACGGGCAACAAGAAGCGGGGCACTTCTTTTTTTCTTCCAAACGCTGTCCGTGCCTGCTGGCCACGTTTTCGTCTTTCAAACGGACAAACGACGTCCACGTTATCGCGGGCAACGACGACGAAGGAAAGAGTTTCGCGCGAGAACAGAGACGATCGTTTCGCCTGTCCGACGAACGAGCGAGACGCGGCGAAGAAGTGAAATCCGCGCTAATCTCGAAGCTGGACTCGCGTCGTTGCAGATGTAATTACGATTGTTACTCGGCCGGTATCGCAACGCTGACGAACCTTTCCATTAGCCGCGGTCATTTCGTCTGTCCAAGCGACGCGACGAAAACGGGCCATCTAATCATCGGGCGAATCTTCGATTAAAAATGGAAAAAGTCTCGCGTCGAGGATGAAAGAACGTCCGAGAGAATATTGGGCCAGCATGCACGCGGTAAACGAGTCACTTCCTGTGCGGCTTAGAAGAGGGGAAACGTTTTACTTCGTGACCAACGACGCACTTGATCCAGAAAACGTACAGAGAACGGTCCATTCGTTCTAGAAACGAGACAGAGGCGCAGATAGAGAAGCGTTTTCGGGATGACTCTTGTCGGCGACAGGAAGCGCAGCTGGTCCCCCTAGGGATTGGCCAGCTGTTGATGGAAGGTTTAGGTATGTCGATCGTCGATTCACGGCCGTGAGAAAAGGACAAGGACTTGCTTCGTGAAGCCGAGGCCGACGAGGAACACCTTCAGGGACGTAGAACAGGCTCCTTCCTTTCATCGACAGACAGACGCGCAGCCTTCCTACGAGCCACTGCCAGACAGGCTTTCGAGTCCTATCTGCGCGTTTCCTGCGTGCTTTTCGATATTCTTTCGACCATTGGCAATCTGGTGCTCCGAAAAAAAGAAAAAAAAAAAAAGAAGAAATGATTGCAAAGAGGAGCGAATGGCCGATAGAAATAATTCACTGGATATCGAGGACCGACTAGGACGGAATAATCAATCGTTCCGTGCGAGCCATTTATCCGTAGTTTCATTCGATGGTTTATTTGGGGCACTTGCGACGATGAAACGAATTATTCCGGCGTGCCGCTGGCCGTTTAGAAGATCTGAATCAACTTGCTCGAAACAGGCAACATCCGGTGCGCACGACCTAGCAACAACGTACTCCGGGGGCACGGCGAGGCGAGAGCAGAATTTGAAAGAAACACGTTTCATTGAGCGGCTAGCCTGAATAATTCCCATTCACGGCGCCTTCGGTCGGCCGTGCAGTTTCTATTTCGTCCTGCGGTGATTCTGTCGACTTCTTTCAACCGTTCCTCTTTGTTCATCGCCCTGCGCATAGAATCCGCTGGTATCTCCCGTGCGTGTAGAAAACATCCGCCGCGCGAAAGAAACGGGACCGAGGAATTTACCGCTCGCGTAGAACCGCAATCTTCGACTCCTATTTTCAATCGTTCGTGCCCGCCTCTATTAATTCATAACGAACACGAAGGAAAGCGCTGAAGAGGACGCTATCTCGCAGTGCCACACCGCCGTCGAGGTCGCATCGAAACACGTCTTAGCAAACAGATCCGATTGATTCGAATTAACTTCGCGCGGCATTGAATTAACTTCGCGTCGACCGTTTATTTCGCGGACACCTCTATGCTCTACCCGAGCTCCCCTCGACTTTCCACGCAGATATTCTTCTTACGGCGGCGACGCAAGTTCCGTTGCTCCTGATTACCGCACACCTGTCAGCGACCGCGCTCGCAGAGAGCGGCTCACGCTTACGTAAGTGTCCAGCAGACCGTCGGCCGAAGCGACGACACACTACCTGCCCTTAATTCGCGCGACAATTGCCCCAACAAAGACCGTACGCGCGACACATGCATAGCTGCCATCTGCTTGGACTTTGCCGCGGCCATGCGCGATAACAGCCTCTATCAGAAATCGGGCTATCATTGCGGTCGTCGCGCACCTGTCGCCGATTGCGTTCGGCGTACGGTTCGTTTCAGTAAAACGTACGGGACCGGTGGGGAGAACGGAGTTGCGTGAGCGTCGAGGGAGTGGGCCGCCTCGCGAGAAAATCCATCGCCGCGCCGTAATTCCCTTTCTTACGCGAATACCTGTGCGCCTGCCGCGATTTGTTCTCGGCCGGTCGTAGCGGAACGATTACAAGTAGCCGGCTGCCGGCGTCGATAAATCTCTGCTACGACGCCGAGGCGTTAAAACGCTCCGATATCGACTGCAACGGTGACCTTAATTCCGCGGCCCGATCGAAACCGCCCTTTCCGTCGCCCCGGTGAAACGGCGCCGCGGTGTTTTCTTCGCTCCGGCCGTTGGGTAACAACCGGGAACGAACGTTCAGCCGCGTGAAAATTGTAGGAAGCGGAAACCGAGGAAAACGATATTACGTGCGCGGAACAGAGCGCATACGTATACACGTATCCCCCCCGGTATCCTTTACGCCACGAGGACTCGAAGCGTGTCTGCTTCGAAACGGCCGCCACATAGCTGTGGGAACTCGCGTACGTGCGGCGATCTTGGCATCGGGCTTCTTGGCAAACTCGATACAATATTGCTCGGCTGGACGACTTCGTTTCGTTTAATTGATTTCACTTTTGCCTGCCGCGAGGGCCTCGAGCGTGGACCCTTTGAAACCGAGCAACCGCTGTTACGAATTAGCACGTCAAGTGGAACGAGCCGGCTTCTAGCGAGCCGCGCTGCTAACGTACGAATGAAAACCGTGATTCGTGCACCGGGACGGTTCGCGATCTTGAAAGCGCGGCGATATTTTCTCTCGTGTTTTGATAAGCGACAATGGACACGTATTAGGGAACAGGTTCGGCCCGCTGCTTTTCGATCAAGGGAAGAAAGCAGCCGCGCAAGAGGAGGAAAGGGCCGGACAAAAAATGTGAACGCAGCGGGCTATCATGGCGGGCGGACGATAAATATAAATAGCGCTGGAAAAGCGCAAGAGGAGCAAGGCGAGGGGCTGAAAATAGCGATGCCCCATTGTTGCGCCCACGAACGGGCTCCTTTCACGTTGCTGTCCTGCGTGAACGGGAGACTAACCGGCGAAGAACCATGCGGAGATGATCGAAAACATCTGTCGGGGAAAGGTAAACGCGATCGGGGGGAAAACGCACCCACGCTTTCAACTTTTCGGACCTCGAAACGCTGAATCGTGCCGGGGACACGTACCTGGCGCAGCTGCGATTCCGATAGGCTTTTTAGAAACCCTCGCGCGCTGCACCTTGTGCACACATCGACCGTCGATCCGTTTCCACGCGAACCGCCGTGCCGTTTCACAGGGTGGACACGTGTGCCGTTGCAAGAAATACCTAGAATTTGATCTGTGAATTTTTGGGATCATCAGCGCTATTCCCATACGCTTTCACGCAGGGCCGTCATAAAGTATAGGAAAAACAGCGTGACTAAGCTGAAAGGTTGTGGAAAAAAAAGGACAGTTGCAACTGTCGCATAGGAGATGGTAAACGGTCGTCGCAGTGGATCGTAAGTATATTGGGGCAATTAGAAGCTCTATGGAGGAAGCGGAAGGTTGCGTCCACGTATTGTCCGTCTTTCCACGGGAGTAGGGGAACGCTGGAAAATAGGACGCTCACCTTTAAAGTACCACCGAGGAAGAAAAGTTCATCGAACCTGCGAGATAGGCAGACACATTAAAGACTAGCTTACGCGGGTAGAGCAGCGACGCCTTTACACGTTCGAGGGCTCCGAGGTGAAAAAGCGCGTTAAGCGAAAGGGTCGACGAAGTGTTATTGAAAAAAACACGGCGGGCTTTAACAAAGACTTTCGTTCAGAACCGCGTCGAGGGTTGGAGAAAGGAACGGAGAATCACCCCTCTCACCGTCGCCAGCACGAGTGTCTCGTTCGTCGTGCGGTGGAAGCCAGAGAAAAAAAAAAGAAGGAATTGGAGAATTCCGCGCTCCTTACGCTCCGCGGTTACCGAAGGGAAGAGAAATAAACGAGCGCAGCGGCAACGACGAAGTGGTTAAATGCACTTGGGCAATTACAGCGCGCAGCTAAGCGCGGTCGCGGGGATTAATCGATTAATTGGCTCATTGGAGAACGGTGGGTCTCGAGTAAACCATCCACAATTCTGCTTTACGAAAGACAGTTCGAATTCTTTGCCAACTTCGACGCGACGGTTTCACGTGCAATGCGTCTACACGCCGTGCTCCGCGCTATCCGAAACGTTCCGTCCGCGTTCCATTAAAAGAAGGCATCCCGAAAGATTAATTACCACCCACGCAAACGATCTTGAACGTCCGACAGCAGTCGTTCAATCAACTTCCCTCTACGAGCAGATAATATCTAGCGACCATAGGTCAGTTTTCCCAGGAAGGCTGGCAAGACACGGCCGGTGCTGGAACCGCAGGCACCGTCCCCTGGGCCGCGATTCGCTCGTTGAACCGCGCACGAAAGCGATTTCTCTGGAAACCGCAGTGCACAGCGAAGGGAAGCAGCCAGAGCGGGAGCTGTGACCGGGGAAGCGTGAGCGAGCGAGTATATACGTCCGCCGAGCGTTTCGCTGGAAAGGTCTGAAAGCGTTCGCGAGATCGACGGACTCTCGTTTGCGTGCGCTCTACCTTTTCCATAGGTCAGCCGCTCGTAAATCATCGCGAGTACTCGAACACCGGGCGCATCGTTTAACGGCCGCTTAATTGCGTGTCAATTAATAGCGACCGGAGGGTCTTTCCGTGCATCGCACGGGGAACACGTTCGATTCGTTCCGTGGAGGGGGGGGGGGGGCACGCGAAAAGTCACGGTCGACGGTCCCACGCGACGAGACTTCCAATCGAGGAGGACGATCGTGCCGATACGAACGACGCTCGCGCCTCGACGCGTCGGGTCTACGTTCGGGGATCTGGCTCGATTCGAGCGACGCTCCAAGTGGCCAAGTATTCCGGGGAATACTCGAAGCTTACCGACGGCTAATTGAATGAACTTTTTGTAGCGGAGTCACGACGTTAGCCGTTACACACGCCCGATGAATTCGTCAAATCGAGGGGGCTCGAGTTCAGCTTCGAGATCTCGCCGAGAGATCGCCGATTGCGCGCGTCCCGCGAAACGTCGACGCCAGAGAACCATTTCGACTTAACGCGGAGCCTATTTACGGCCAAACTTCAGCAGAGGAGAATGTCTGCACGGCTGGCCGGTCGTTTCGCAAGCGGCTCGCGAGCGTAGATAAGCGGAGTCGCGTGCCAATCGCTTCCGCGTTTTGTACCGTTACCGAGAGGCACGGTGAAACTCGCGGCGGTGTGTACGCGAGCTTTAAAGCCGCGCAGGCTATCGGCCCCGCTCCGGCCTGCTCATAATTCCTTCTCCCTTTGACGGGAGGCTGAATTTAGTTGTCTCGCGACACGCCTCGGCCATCCACGCGCCCCGTTGCAACCTGACTGCGGATTTATTTCTGTCTCCGCGCGGCGTGCGATTGGCAAGGAATGCGGCGTGCACCGCGACACCGGAATTCGCGTCTGTCTACGGGCACTCTTCCACGATCGGGCAACCGTGAAACATTGTTGTTCCGCCGGCCTCGTCGCCGGACCAACGGAATTCCACGGGAATAATTGCCACCGCTAGGCGGAAACTTTTTATGCGCTCGCGCGATAAATATGAAAGAAAAAATCTGGCCGGAGTACGGGCGGCTGGAATCTCGAAAATCGGAAGAACGAAGAAGGAAGAACGATCGTGCGGCGCGAACGCGCCGATGCCGGATCGCGGGGAATTAATGATCCACGACAGCCGACGAATCGTCGAACCGTCCCGACCTCAAGAATTTGCCTTTACTCTTCCCTCGGCCGGTTTGTTTGCTCGGCCACGCTTGTTTCGCCGCGCACAGCTGAAACCGGTGGCCTCGCGCGAGATAGGGAGACGAAGAACGACGGGTTCCAGGGGGGTCGTGTTTCGCGATTAAGCGGACATCCGTTTGCTATCGGCGCGATCGAAGCGCGGCGATCGCAAGCTGGATCGCGCGATCGCGGTGCACGGGGCGCAGCAACGACGCGACGGTGGCGCGTGAAAAATGTCGCGCGAGCAGGCACTTTCACCCGCGGTCGCTCGCGACTCGAGAGGAAGTGTCGAAAAAATCCACGCGCCAGGGAAACTGGGGCGTGTGCGTGTAATCGATCAGGAATTATCAATCGCAATCTCCTTGGGATCAACCTTGCTTTCGTTGCTCGCATTCCGCGCCGCGGGTACTGGCACTGTTCTGCGATCGCGCAACGCGTCGCTGAGCCAGATAATAAGCATTATGATACGCGACAGGAGGGCATTGCGTTCGCTTCCATCGGGGGACCTCGGTCCGTGAGAACGCGACGCGTTCGGACGTACGCGTCGACCGCGTCGGGGCCGCGGCCCGCGAAATGTGCACGCGCGAGGATTTTTCGCGGCGACAGCGGGGACGGCAGTTTGGACGTTGGCAAGAGTTTGCGGGGTTTCCAGCAAAACGGTCGTTCGCTGTTTAGAAAGGTGGAACGAGCGGCGATACAGGAAAAACGAGCGACAACCACACGAGTTCGTAATATCCAGGAGAAAGGACACCGTCCAAAGAGCCTTGGAGTTTGATGGAAAAGGCAGATTAACCCGGCTGACAAATTGATCAGCCCACGATATCCTGTGGCGACGCGAAAATACTCGGTCACCCACGCGAATTAAGAAACCCCGCGTCAGCGTGCAAAGTTTCGCAAAACGAAACCGCATCCGTTCCCTTCTCGCGCCTTTTGTATCCGCCGTGGCTTCCCCCGCCGATCTGCCTTCAGCCGTGATCGTTTCCCGTAAAATCTAACGAGAGATAGACGGGGGAGGAAACGGGCACAGCTGCCGGAAGGATAAAATTGGATTTGCTTGACGCTGCGGACTTTTGGCAGACGAGAATTGCCAAGGTTCCTCGACCTCGTTCGGCGCGGCGTTCGAAGACGGAGCAGCGCGTCGTTCGACCCGAGAATAATAAGAAAAGAGAAAAAAGAAAAAAAGAAATCGACGCGTACACGCTCGGGAAGCCTTGTCGAGCTCGCACATAGCCGAGTGGTCGCCGCAATCTGGGAGAAGAGAGTCCTTAACAGGCAACGAAAGCCTTCGAACGGTTCGAAGTGGCGGTCCGTGTTGTCGATGAAATTACATAAACGGGCCTGCTCGATGGTCCTCGTGAAATGTCTCGTATCGTTCCAGCTCCTTTATGCGAAATTGAGCGTCGGGCAAAAAGGAAAATGAAAAAAAAAGATGCCATCGTGCTTATTATTCCCTCGGAACGATCGAGGTATTAGCGAAACACCTCGTATTTCGTTCGAGAGGCCATTATCGGCACGGCTGCTACCCGCGCGGTGCCGACAGACGGAGGGAGTCGTGCAAGGAAGACGGAATGAAAAAGCGTGGACGAAAATTGGCTAGGATCGATCGAAATCGATGACATTTAACGTGACATTTGACTTAACCACCTAGCTGCGAAATTTCGTTCCTTTCAGGGATCATTGCGGATCAAAGATCAATCTACTTCTCCGCGCCACGGTATTCATTAACCGCGGCCCGTTCCCCGTTCGTTCCGCGGGGCCAGGCAAACCAGATCGCAATTGGAAATTCAATCCGCCTCTTCCCTCGATCTGCCTGTTGCCGGACGAATTTCAACGGAGAACGGACAGCCGATCGGGCGAGGGATACCGAGGGATACCGCGATGCTTTCTCCGCCTGATAAGTGGTTGCACAATTTATGTCCTCGGCGTTCACGCGGAGATCGCGATCCGCAACGAGCTCGGATGGTAGCGAACAAGTGCGTTAGATGCGCTCGATACGCGGTTCACGCGGCCAGGATTCCACGGCGCGGTGTGTTTACCAAGAACGAGGTTCACGGCGAGCCGCGGTGGGTTCGCACGCCGCTGCTTAGCAAACGCGTACCGCATTCGTGCACTCGCGGGCACCCACACGTGGCCAAGTGCACGTGCAACTTTTGCGCCGCTCTGAAATTAATAATGGAGCGAGGATATACGCGGTCTGCGCACGGTCACACCGCGAGACCAGCCACACCGTCCCGTTCTACCGGGTGATCGCGATGTAAACGAGACACCGTGACTACTGTTTCCCTGGCCAGCGAACGCGACGCGGCTCGATACAAATCGACGCCCATTCTCTCCTGCCGGAGACGGCTTAGAATTTTCGTACGCCTTGGGATTGAGCGTGTCGCCGACGTACGTTCGAATAAATACGCAGCCTCCAGATTTACAAAGGTAACGTCGTGACCCGGAAAATTCGTCGGTGACCCGAAATTAACCTCTGCGTTCGATTGAACGTCCACCCTGCCCGATTACCTTTGCGCAACTTCCGCCCCCCCTTCCCACCTTTCACCTCGCCACGCAAGATAAAGCGATCCGACGCGTCGATATCTATCCGATAAACAAATAAACAACGGTTACGCGGCGCGCCGACACAGAGAAGGGAACGAGCGAATAAAACGGGAATTATTAATACTGGCGCAGGTGAGGCCGCGTTTAAAGGCTCCTAATTGCATCGCGACTTCAAAGGCTCGTCGAGAAGGCGAGGCAGCCGCTGAGAACCCGCGATACTTCTGCCCCCGGCATTCTAATTAAAAATTACGATCCGTTTAACGCGAGGGCGTGGAAGCCGCCGACTTCGAGTTACGCGAGACCAGCTTCCGCGAGCTGAAATTCCGGTGGAAATGAGGTGTTGCGATTTTTCGCGACGCAACCGGCACGCGACGGTGCCGTCTTTATCGCGTCGGGAAAAGAAGGACGCGAACGCGTGACGTTGACGTCAGCCATTCATGACAGCCCTCCGGGGACCCCCACCTTTGGACGACCTCGACGATCGATCGACCCCGCCGCGACCTCGTCGTCGAGTTTCCCTGAAAACGCGGATTTCATCCCCCGACGCCAGGAAACTTTATTTATTGCCCCGTCAGAAATTGCCTTCGCCGGGTCGGGGGGCTTCGTCGAGATTTTGGAAGCGAACGCGTGGCCGGCGCTCTATATCTGCACCCGCGTCTCGGAGATTACGGGAATGATGCTGGCCCGATTGGAGCAGGAGAAATAATGCGGCGAGGTATATAATAAAGCAGGAAATAGAAGTCTCTATTATATCGCAACGTAACGAAAGTATGTAATAGATTTCGCCCGGAGAAAGAACTTTGGATAAAGCAATTTTGATCGATCGACCGCGTGGCTCAAAGCGATTTCCGTGTTGCGACGGGAGCTCGTATATACGAACGGCGGACAAAGAAGGGTGCAAGAGTGTGGGGCCCGTATGCATCCACGCTTCTTCCCGGACACACTATTTCGCCGGTCTGTGCTGCAAGTAGCGCACTCGAAAGAAGTCGGGCCGCGTCGAGTGCCCGGGGGCGGTTCTCGCGCGACTATCATCGTCATCGATGAAAAAGTGGACCGGGAAAAGCGGGAGAAAAACGTACAGGTGGTTCTCGCGCACCTGTGTCCGCGTTATCGACGAGCACACGGATTCGCCCGGCTGCGAGAAAACCTTCCGTGGAAATACACGCCGTCGTTGATCCATTTATCCGAATTTACCTTCCCCCCCCCCCCCCCCGGGGAAACTAATTAACCCGCGATCGAGATCGAGAATACCCGCTGGACGCAGACGGAATCGGCCTGGTTCGTCGAACTCGATTCAGGCGTTCTCCCGTTTCCAAGAAGTCTCCGAACGGGGTCAAGAACGAAACGACGGGTGCGTCTGTCGCGACCCGATGCACGACGCGGTTCCATCCAGGCATAAATATCAATGAATAAAGATCGCGGACGGGCCTCTATAAATATTAACGAAACGTTGAACCGGCTGACTGGTCCGCCATCGACGTCGCGCCCGCTTGGCACGGCCGCAAAGGGTTAAATTGTCTATCGCGATTCCGGCTTTGAGGCCATTTGTGTGGGTCGCGAAAACGTACCTTCGGCTCGGGTAACGCGATCGGTTCGCAAAACGAATTTCGATCTTGCCGCTACCGGGAACGGGTTAAAGGGTGTCTCTCCCCGCGCAGGAGATGGATCTGTTCCTGTAATGTATCCTTGCTTACCTGAAACAGACAAAGGTGTTCCCGTGAGCGATTGCGCTGGCATAGAACACAGACTAGATTATACGAAATTGGATGAAATTCTCAAGTTTAATGGTGCGTGAAGATTTTCGGAGGCGAGAATCTTCGCAGCGCGAAGCTTCACCGCTACACTCTTATTGCAGTCGGTCCTTTAAAGCCGATCTTCGAAGCTTCAAGTGTCCTGCAATCGCAATTGCGGCACGACTGCGCCCGACATATCTACACGGTGTAAATCGCACGCGATCGTGCTTCTTGTCCAGAGGAAGGAAGCCGCGCGATGCACGTGAGTCATTTACTCGGAGGATCGCGCTCGCATATTTACATGCGAGCGCGACGATAAGACGGGACATGAAAGGTCTTCGAAATGCAGCAGAGGCACGGGAGACACGGGATCACGGGAGGCACAATGGAAAGGGACGTTCTCCTGTGAACGGATTCGTGCTTCGAGGCACACAGGTGACATTATACACCGGGTGACCCGTTACTATCCACTTGGACAAATTGCATCGCGCGTCGGTACGGACGCGAAAACAAAGCCGACCTTGCGCTCCTCCCCGCGAGCATTTTATCCGATTGAAAATGGTGTACGCTGTAAAGTGACGCGCGGCAGGTAGCGCAGCAACGAACTGTGGAGTCAATTACCGCAACGCGGTATACATAATCGCGTTACGAAAGCGCGAACGAAGGCAGGTTAAACGGGGCAAGAGGAAGAGCTGGACGGAATAAGGTCGCGATAAAGGGCGACACCGGGTATAAAGTGCAAGCTTGTAACGCGCAACTCGCCCAACCACGGCAAGGATCATCCCGTCGTCCTTTCTGCGCCGCGCTCCTCCTTTTTAATTCCTCTTTACCCTTTTGTAGTCGCGGAACCTTTTGCATTTGAACGGGCAACGCGAACGGTTCAACGTCGCCGTCTACGCGCGTGGTTCGTGGAAAAAACAGGCTTTTTCGAAACGGTAGACAGGACGGGAGCGTTGTACAATAAGGACACGCTAGGCTTGCCCCATTCTTTATTCTGCAATCGCAACTCCGCTACTATAGTGCACACCGCTCTGACCTGTTCCCCGAGAGCATCGCACAATTCCGCTCCGCGAGCGAGCCGATTCCCTCTCGTTCGCCGCTCGAGGGAAAGTCAAAAAGTGAGGGGGACCTCTCCGTGTATTCGACGCGCGTAATCTTATAACGTTCTCCACTTCGATCGGGCGAAACTCTGCAACCTGTCATTTCCATGCGAGCGTTGGAAAGCTCGGCCGCGCGTGCACCCGAATCTCCACGCGTGTCTTCGTCCCCGAAAACGTAAACGCGATTCGATTTCTATCCGCCCATCAGCGGAGCGACAGACTTCCCTGCCCGACGAAACGTTCTCGCCCCGTCTTTCCGCTCCGTGCGACCGTAGTCGCAACGGGAGTCCCTGAGGATCGACCTCGTAACACGGATTTCGATCGTCCCGTCGTTTCGGCCATCGTTCCGACGATCGCAGAGGAGCGCAGCCTCCTTATGCAAATCGCGGACAGTTCCGATAGAGCCGAGAACGCGGGGGTTTATTCTGTACGTGGAACCGCGGTCGGGGAGGAGGAGGCGGTGCATCGCGAAGGTCGCTGCAACGCGACAGAGATCGAGTCGAGCTGCATAAATACACGTAGGTCGAACCAGTTGGTGTCTAGACGAACGAGCGCGTTCTAGAAACAAATACCTCTGAAAGTTATTCCGAACGATCCGGCGAAGGTTAAGGTCTCGAGTTCGATAGGCCGGGAGGGACCATCCGGACGCACCGCTGTCGAATCGATTCATTTTTTTTCTTCTCTTCTACCCTTCGTCCCCCACCCCGAACCCTGTGTTCACGTGCACGTCCGACCAGCCTACAGAAATCCGTTCGACGGGTGAAGGGAACGCAGCTGAACAATTGTAAACACCGGGGGAAACGAGGACGTAACGCGTTTCTAAAATTAAAGAGACGTTACCGGCGACGGCGTTCCGCTCCATCCGCGGGGAGAATGGTTTCGCGAAACTCTGCGGACCTTTTTATGTCATTCCAGCTGGACGATGCTCAAGGATTTTCATCGCCGACGATTTCGAGCAAGCGAAAGCCATTCCCGTAAGTCGTTTCTTAATCGTACGAAACGCTGAATTCGCGTCGCTCCCTTCTATACTCGGCGATACTTTATCTCTAGGCCTAAGTAATCCACCAGTCGAAGTACACGTGAGTGCGCAACCTGTTCACCGTTGGAGACTTACGGCAAAAAGCACGCACCCGCGAAAATTTATCAGGCTACAGTGAATCGGCCATTATTGTATACAGTTAATAGGACGTAAAAGCAGCCTGTGAATCGAATTTGCAATCGATGGTTATCTGCTACCGGAACTATGAGAAAATCGATATTTTTCATTTCTTATTAAACGCAATTAGTAGTCAAGGTATTAGCAAACTATATGCGCGAAGGGCTGACACGAAGCGGTGCTATGATTGAAAAAAAAAAATTCCCTAAAGAGGCCTAAAGCGCGATGGTAAAAAAAACACAAGCACATACCCCCGTAATAATCTAGCAAGAGAACAAAGCCGTGTAATCACCAATAAAATAACAGTTACATTTCGCGTTGCGTGTCGCGATTTCTCAATAAAAATATAATAACAGATGGATCATCGTAGGAAGAGAAAGTCCAAGGTTGATGAATCGCATTCTTGTTTCGACCGGTGCAAAGCCGCAGAACGGGGGAGGGCCAGGACGAATTTCGAACGCGGAGAACGCGTTAAGCGCGTCAGCAATGCGCTCAAAAGCATCCGAGGTTCGCCGATCGTCCGGACTCGTGAAATTTCCCCTCGCGAGCACCGGATCGACGCCGCGGCCCGCGGAAGCTGAATATCTGTTCCATTCGGGGCGACAGAACCGTGTCGGGACCGTGCCGCGCGGGCTAACGATTTGTTAGCGCCGATCTAACGCCAGTTTTTTTCCCGTATCTAATGGCCCGTGACGCGGCGCGATTAGAAACGGGCACGACGGCGCGTAGACGCTGGTCGCCGTGAAATTTCTCTCGATTAATCCGCGGGCCGGTACTCGGCGCGCGCGTAAGCTCGCCGATCGATCGAAAGGATCGAAGGGAACGGAAGGGGTGATCGATGAATCCGCGATCGAGTACCGCGACTCCTGCCACTGAGGACGTCGGCTGGCCGTGCCTCGTTTCGCGCGAGCCTCCCTCCCGCGAAATGGAAACGGAGATGGAGTTGCGCGGTGTCGATGGGCGGAACGATTTCTAGCGGAATATGCCTCGCGCCGAGCGTGCACCGAGAGAAAATTGATAATCCCTGCGGAGTGAAATAAATCCGCGGCGAATAATCTTTTCTGCAACGTTGCGCACCTCCGTCTCGCAACTTCGATCGCGTCGCTCGATACTCCGCCGGCCGAAAGACGACCGGCGTAGCTGAAACGCTTCACCTTTAAATGAATTGCGCTCGCGATTTCGCCCAGGCGGTACGCTATATTTAAACCCAGATGCACGAATCAGTACGGCCGGTCGCTGCGTGCAATTTGCATGCGCGTAGCGCGCGCTCCTTATCGCGCGGCGAACGTTTTACAGGCGTTTACAAGCGCGCGAGACGTGCTCGTGTCCTTGTGTCGTTAACACGATTAGAAGTTGCCCAACGGCCTGCGTGCGAGCGTGCCTATATTATCCGGCGACACCAAGTAAGTCTCTGTACGGTCTGTTGCAAAATCGTCAAGACCACCTCCGTAAAAAGCACGGGACCGCGCGAAAACACTCGCGACAGGTATACCTGCGAGTCGAGTCGCGTTCGAGAGAGGCGAGAACGCGATCTCGTCACCCGTGATCGTGCACCCGGGTGGCCTTCCACGGATACGCGATAGTAAACAGACGATTCGGACCACCCGTGCGAAAGGAACGTTGGTCATTTTCGTGAGAAGAATCGAGAGAGAGATCGACGGGACTGGATTCGGAACGGGGATACGGATTTATAGGGCGAACGAATTATTCTTAAAGAGAATGGAAGTCGTTTAGTCGGTTTACCCGGCGGCATCGCTCTATTCACTGCCGTCCTAGTAGCTATTAAGTAGCTATTTACATTGGCCAAAGTACGCGTCGATGAAGCTGTAACAGTTACCTGGCGCTTCTCGAGCATCGCCCTGCAACAACCGAGGACGCGTTCCGCCGCTCAACTATCGTCCGCCCGTTTTGCCCGTGACAACGGACGTAAAGCAATTTCTGCGTGAACGGAAGGATGCGCCGCGGGCCACGGATTCCGACAATGAACAACGAGGGGCCGTTGCGTAAAAGAGCCGCGTCGGGAATCGTGCCAGATTTTGCACGGTGCATTGCCAAATTCTACGTGAACGCCGAAACACCTGACCTCGGGGCGCGCACGCACTTTCGCAGACACCGTGGCGAAACAGGAACTCGGCTGTGCTCCAAATTTAGCCGCGGCTACGCGCGACGAAAAGCTTTCCTCCGGCCGCGCAACACGTTAACCTTCCCAATTCTAATCCCGGGTGTGCCCGAATCGTCCGACGACCGAAGAGTCGCCTCGACCGACCCGCGAGGACGCCGCGCGGCTGGCTTTGAAACGTCGCCGGGCAATTAATCGCCGCCCGTCGTCGAATCGAAATCGACCGATCGACCGACCGAATCGACCGAACGTTCGTCTCGAGCACCGCCGATCTGTACGCGTCTTCCGGGTCGCGATTGCGCAACGCGGGTACACGCGCCGCTCGACGGGCGGCCGGCGCGGCCTCGGAAAAACTCTGGCTCGCTCGGGAGAGACAGTTTCACGGCGGCAGAAAAGTGGTTGGAAAAGCGTGAGAATATTTATAGCATTGACTCATTACGGAGTGACGGATTGCGGTATCGCGCGCGCGCGTTGCAAGTGCGCCAGCCAATGAATGAGCCACGGTGCAAGGACACCGTGACTCGCAACGAATCGAACGTGCCCCAGACTTCTCCGCTCTCTTTCCCTCTGTCGCCTTTTTTTTTTCGACCTTTTTCTCCGCGTTTTTCTCTTATTTCTTTTTCTCAATTTCTTTTTTGTACCTCCTCACCTCCAACGCCGTTAATGACAAATTAAGGCGATCGCCGCCTCTTACTCGCGACCCACATCGCGAGCCTCCGCTCGCGTTTCACCGCCGAAACGGCGCGGACCTCCGTATTGTGATTTCGACACTTTCGCCCAACTATTAGCATTCTAATGTCACGGGGAGCACTCCGCGGGAACGCTTCCACGGCGAGCTTGGATTTCGACAATTTCGACGATTTCTCGTTGCGTAATTGCGTTTTAATGTGTGCACGGTGTAACGCAACGACCTCCCCCCCCCCCCCCCCCCCCACCCGTGAATGGAGGCGACAGCTTACCCACGGTTGCGTTCTTTCTCCTTACCGAGGGGTCGGCTGGAATTTCCCGGGACTCGGGGAAATTTGTAACAGAGGTAGAACAGCTGTCCGAGGAACTTTCAATTTGCCGATCGCGGCGCGTTTCGTAGGTTCGAAAAGCGTATGCGCCGGTGAATCGCTCTCGGTGCTTCTCCAGGTAACGTCTAACGTTGCTATCGGATCGGCCAAATTAGCAATGCCACCGTTACTATCGGCCAGCCGCGCGCGCGTATTCGGACCACCCTGGGATACCGTCGATTGTTCGGCTGGTACATCGGTTCGTTATCAGGCATCGCTGCTAATTGAAAAGTATCGTGGCCGTCGCTCTAGTGGTCGCCCACGAAATGCTTATGCACGGTAAACACAGAGAGCGTGTACACGCGTCGATCGACGGGCAGCTTGAGTAAGCGACATGACATGGTTGGCGGCTTGGTATTTAGGAAAGGCCAATCGACCAATGTCACAAGTCGTTTGAAAGGAGCTGGAATGAATAAGACACAGGTGATCGAGCCGCGATCGCTCGTTTCTCCGCCGATCTCTCGGATCGGCGGCGACGACGACGACGACGACGACGACGACGACGACGACAAAGGTTGACGATTGCGAGCCGAGTCCGACTGATTGTGCTACCGATCAAGGACCGTTATAAATACCGATCCAGCGGAGGTGAAAAATTGCCACAGGTGTGTTACGTCACTCGGGAACGGCTGATTGATAGTTCTCTTTCATATGGAAAACACGGCGGGGAAGATTGTAGATTATTTTGCGACGTTAGCGATGATTGAAACAAGAAAAAAAAGTATATCTTTTTTATCTAGTCCTTCCACGAATTAAACGCGTCGTTCGAGCCTTTCATGACGAACAGCAAACACGCAAAGGCTGCAGAACAAATACGTAATACATATATCGTAGGACAATATTATCCTAGCAACGCATTAGGGATCAGTCCCCGTGAAAGTAAATCCCCCCTGCTCCTCGATCGTTCCTCCATTAAAAATTACCTTCCACAATTAAGACGAACGCTTCTATGCCCGGCCATTATCCACGTTTCCACCAGTCCCGAGACACAATGCGGCACCGAACGAACGGATCGTCGATTCATGCACACTCGCGAGTGAAAGCTGGTCAACGCGTAACTGACCTCGGTCACTCGTGACCAACGAGTTATCGTTAATTAGCGATACACGACCCAGCTGTGAAAATTGCTGAAAGAGCCATGGACGTATCTGAAAGACACTTCGGGAACGTGCGTCGGCACGTAAGAAGAAGGAGACAGTTAACCGCGTTTCCCATGAACAAGAGCCCAACCCCGTTCCATCATGGAGTTTTACCCTGTTGAACGTGGAACGGTTTGAGGCCGGACGGTTTTTCGGTGGAACCGGTCGAACCGGTTCTCGTTTAAGCGCACGTAGAAAAGCCCTCGGGCTTGCTCGTGGAGCGTACTACCCCCGTGAACGTCGAAAGGTAACTTTTGTTTCGAGGAGGCTGCGTCTAGTCGACGAAAAATCAAGAAAGGGAAACTAGACGTGGACGCAGGTAGCTGTTCCGTTCCGTGGCCCAACCGACCGTCCTCGATGCGTGCCTTCCAGCCCCGAAGATAAGCCCCCGAAGAGTCTTTGATACGCTTCCCCGAGACGGTACGAAAACGATGGGCGAAACAGTGGCACGGACGGTGCGCGTTACACGCGACCGAAAGTGAATATACGCGTGATAAAAAGGAAGATGCGCATGGGGACGGTTCGCAAAGGGAGCGAGAATGGAAACAGGGGAATTAGGTATACCGTATTGTGCAGCTCTTTTTTTCGAACAGAATGGAGGAGCAGATGCTTGATCTCAATGCGTATTATATGCTGGCGCGTTGATATTTGTCAGAAAAACAAATTTCCTTCCCAAAAGGGGGGCGTCTTCTAACGCGCGCGGCACGCATTAGAACACGCGGAGTCCCGTGAATGTTGCGGAACGAGAATCAGCCTCGAGCGGACAGCCGTGGCGCAGACACGGCCAGAATTATCGTGACCGTAGTAACAGCTGTGCCCTCCATAACGCCCAGCCAGCCGAAATGAACTGGGACACCGTAGAAATTTGCAGAGTCGCGGGTCGCATGACGTACGGGTGCCGGAAACAATTTCCCGGCCTCTGCCTTTGGATCCGCGCCAATGTCGTCTCTCTTTTCGCTACTACCAGAACGGAAACGGTTACTTTTCGTTTCGCAACGAAAGACCGGCCACTCGATTTACGCGTCCCTCGATCGGAGTGCCGAGGCGAACTCCGAGCGAAGGGACGAAACGAAAGAGACCGGGAGAACGGGTCGATCGTTTCCATCCCCGTGTCGCAACCGCCTCGTCATCGACGTTGCTACTCCACTCCATATTGCTCCTCGGGTTTAATACCGCTTCCGAAGCACCCTTGTCCCGCTTTTCGTGCCCCGCTCGATGCGCCAGCGACAAAGATTAATTAATCAACATCGAACAACGCTCGTCCTCTTTCTCTCGGTCGCGACAACGCTTGTAGGAAGTTTGCGACACGTCTGCCAAGTGTTCCGTCGAGCCTACTTCTTCGGCCGTTTCATCTCCCATTCAAGATTAACCGCATCGAGCACGAACGTGCGCCAAACGAATTCCAACGAATCGTCGAGCCCCGCGGAGTGCACGCATCTTTCGTTTCTGTCGGCCCTTCCAGCTCCCCGATTCCATTACAAGTCCTCCCCCGTACCGAAATTCGCGTCGACAAACATTTCCACCGGCGACCACGTTCGCTTTCCGCGCACGCACCTCGCCTCCGACAAATCTTCGGTTTATTTAATGCATTATTGATGGGACGCTGGCCATTTGCATCGCAACGGCACGGAAACCGAGCTGACCGGCGTGCCTTGCGTAACGGCGGCGACGGAACCTTTAAGGGAAATTCCCTTAAAGGGTCTAGCGATGTCAAAGGACATTCGTACTGGACGTAGGAGGGTCGGGGCACGAAGAGAAGGTCGCCATTAAAGGGACAGTTTGACCATGAGAGTAGAAGGGTATCGTGGAACGACCCTGGCATTGTCCGTTGCTTAACGAAAGGGTCTCTCTCGCTTGCCCTCCGTCCTTCTCCCACCGATTTTGACCGACTGCAAACCGTCCGTAGAGATCCTTCGCGGCCCTTTTCCCAGGAACCTAATTTCAACTTTATTCCTCGGTGTATACGCCAAGATCCCGGCTGGAACCTTTCCCTCCTCGAAAAGGGCCGGGAAGGCTCGCCCGATAATTGCACTTCGGGCAAACGTCGCGCGTCCGTACGAGAACCTTCTCGCGACAAATCGGAAGAACGCGAGAATCGCTTTCGGAGGGATCGCTTTCGAGACGGTCGCAAACGAAGCCAATGGCAGGGCGAATTGTTTCGAGCGAGAAAGGAAATGACGAGGCGGACGCGAAGCGGTGGACGAGAAGTGATATCGCGAAAAGAGTTTTCTTTTTCTTCCTACTGCGTATTCACTTCTGGCCCTCCCCGCCCTGAACCCCCCCGCCAGCTCTCTAGTTTTCTTTATGATGAAATTTCAAGCTCCGTCGCCGTTCCCGGAAATCGCCATTCTTTTCGGCTTCCTCCAGCGTGAAACCACCTATCGATTTACCGTTTACGTCATCCTTTCCGATCGAGAACGTCTCATTGAACAGGAACGCGAAATGTTTGTTCTCCTCGAGGCCGATACAGCCTGGTTCACGCCGAGCCGGGGAAAAGGAACGTGCACGGTTCGCGCTTCGGTCGCCCGCCGCCTGTTTACGCGGCTGGCCGATTTTTCGCCGGCACCGCACCGGCAAATATCTTCCGTAGGAAGAAATAAATCCATCGCGCGGGTCGATCCCTTCGTTTCCTAACTAGGACGTCACCGGGAAAGAATCGGCCGACATTCCAGCACGGTGCCGCGGAGGACGTAAATACATCGGGACTAATTATCGGTTAATCGGCGCGAGCGTGCGCGCGGTGCACGGGAACGCGGGGCAGAAACCGCGAGACAGAACGGGAGGAGGAAAAAATAAAGAAGGGAAAAAGGAAGGGAATCGAAGGAACGGGGCGCGGAAGCGGGCAGAGAAAGGAGAATAAAATGATACGAAGAACGGAAGGAAAAAATGGGTATTATGGAAAGAAGGGGGGAACGAAACGCGGCGGTAACAATTATCCAATGCATCGGGGCGCGTTTTTGTCGGTTCGATGGTTAACAAAAATCGCCGGCGTATTATGTAGACACACACGGTCGCGTGAACACGCAGGAAGCCGGGCAAGTGGCAAACAGGTTTTTCTCGTCCGCTTCGCCGCGCTATCTCACGACCGCGTGTCCGATTCAATTAGCGACCGTACAATTACCGCCGCAGATATCGAATCGCTGGCCAAGTTAAACGATCCATGGGGTTGGCGCACCGATCACCGGCTAACCGAGGAGTGAACGGCGATGATTTCGTGACGAACCTCGCGGCCGGGCCGATACCTTCGCGATCGGCTATCCTTCCAAACCGAGGGAAACGTTGCGAAGTCGGCGCATTGATTCGTTCGAACAGCGTGGGGCATTACCTCGAATTGCGCACGAGCACGCGCCGCGAGAATAATCGTGCAGAGGCGAAACAACGCGAGCAGCGAAATCGCTGGTAATTGATATTTTGTGGAAGTTGCGAACAGGCGGACAGTGAAAGTCTTTCGAACGGGTCGCCGTGTTTAGCGCGGCGTTTTAATCGCGCTGCATCGACTTCTGAGAAAAGTCATTTCACCCTCGCGGAGAATTATCGACACGAATTATTAGAATTATCGGACGTTCGTTTCCCAAACAATGAACGTTCCACAAGGAACGATCCGGGACCATTGAAACGAACAACCTCGTCATAGAAACTTTTTACGACGTCCACAAGCTACGCGCCTACGATGACGTAAACGCTTCGCCCAAATTCGTCGGACCGAGTCACTGCGATTCGTTTCGAAGGGGGCCTTGGCATTTGGCGTTAGACGTTTCGGGAGATTTCAGCGAGTCGCTTGCGGCTCCGCCACGTAGCTGGTACTTCGCGGGGAAAGGTCCCCGAGAATTCGTGACACATTCGCACGGACGACGGGTTAAGTTTGAGTTAGGTTCCATTGATCAATTGTGGAACCGGACCCGTTAGGACCGCTTTCTAATAGCCACGATTTAGCGAGGCGCGCCGTCGCAAATTCTTAGCCTATTCAAATTGAGAAACCATTTTGGCAGACTTTCTCCTCGCGCGGATATCGCCGCGATAGTACTCTCAAATAATATCCCCGATGGAACGCGAAACACCGAATTCGGCGAATAGTAACAATACCAACAAGACCGGTCGGAGCGTCGAGGTTATAAAACCTACGAAAGGTTAACCCGTTCGACGTTTCCCAACTTCCTTAATTGATTCTTTCATTTACTCTGTCGTCACTTTCATCGGCCGTGGTCGACAACGGGGACACGCGTGCGACGCAGGAACCGGAGCCGCGTGGGCGAGTTTAACGAGCCAGCGTGAAACGGAGAATTCGCAGAAAGCGTCGAAAGCTTATCCGCGATCGGTTTATTTTTAGCGAGGGAAAAGCCGAGAAAATCGCGGACGACGCGAAGAAAGGGGACCACCGATACATTTATCTCCCTCGCCGGTTTCGCATCGGAGGAAAACAAGCGTGGGGCAGAGATCGGTGTATGTGTGCCACGGGTGTAATAAAATAAACCGAGCGAAAGATAGGAGCGGGTACGTGGGTGGTCAATCAAGTATTAATCAAGCAAGAACCGCGACGGGGGCAACAGCGACGACGACGACGACGACGACGACGACGACGACGGCGGCGGCCAATCTCCGTCGTATTGTTGGCCAATGGGGGCATCAACAAGCTGGATAATTCACTGAAAGCTTCGCCGGGTCTCGCGGAAAGGAAAATCGCGTGAAAATAGCCGCCGTCTTGTCGTATCGCTCCATCGGTCGACGATATCGCCGGCTGGCTCGTTATTCATCGGTGGCGGTCGCGGTCCCCTGACAAGGGGCAGCGAAAAAATACGAGAAACGCCCGTTTTCGTGGAATCGAGATTTCGATCGCGCAGCGTTCGACGCGCTACTGTGAGAATGTAACGCCGTGGGACGCGTATACGAAATTTCACTCGGTTCTATCCACCGTTACCTTCTCTACCCGCTCCCTGTACTTTTTGCCGTTAATTCAGCGAGATCTTCCCTTCATTGCCGCCGACATACGTTTGCACGCCGTGTATCTAATTTCACATCCAGCGGGCTGGTAATGCTGTCCGAATGATTTACACCCTCGGCGTATCGACGACCCCTATAGGCGAGACTCTCTTATTCTCGTACAGCTTAGGAGGTCTCCTCGACCGGGCCCGGCAAGGGCTTTCACACCTTCTTCCTATGAAATTTACGGTAATCCGCAGCCTGCTGCAAACATCGACCCAGTATTCTCCTCCGTTCGGCCGACGAGAGTTCCCTGCGCACACATTCATCGATCACTCTCGTCGCGGCCACAACTGGAACAACATTCTAATCCCAATAAAATGCCTACTTTCCCTACGATGTGTACTCCCGAATTTACCGAGAACGAAGGACGCGAGAGAACCGTCCGCGAGTGACGCGTCGCACAATAGCATCGGGGTGCAGCGCGAAAGGGCGAGCGAGAGGAGACGAAACGGGAGCGTGGGTCCGTCGAATCTAGCGGTGATCGGTCGGGAGAGGTGCACGAGGTGCGACAAAGTGTACGCGGGGGAAACCTTGCGAAAGTTGCATCACCAAGGCTACCCTCGACGATCGATGCACGCGTTCAAGAGACGGCGACGGTGTCGCTGGGAGCCGCGTAACCGCGGTTCCGCGGCGCGTGGGCGTGCGATCGCTCGCGAGAGGAAACGCACGCTCGGCGGCACCTTCGTCGGCCGCCGCGCGAGCTTTCGGTGGCAAACGAAGCGTGGCCGGGATACTCGACCTCGTGATTAATTCGCAGGCCTGGCCCCGGTGCCCTTGATACCGGCACCGATATCGCGAAAACGCGACGGAGCGCCGATCATTCCGCTCGCGCGATAGCTAGTTCGATTAGATCTCGCTTTCTTAGACGGCGAGCCGTCCAGGCGGACGACAGATCGTCCAGTCGGGGGAAACGTTGCTCGTTCGGGCGTCGAGATTGCACGCGGAGAGCGTGTCAACCGGTATTACGTCCCGCTGAATATTCTTTCGGGATAAACGCTTTTCATTCGGACACCGGTATAAAAACGGTATTGCGAATGGACCGCGATTTTTTCAGTAGGAAGAGAAATATATTAACGTACGATAAAATGAAAAGGAACTGTTTAGAATCCGTCCATTCGAATTTATTCGGCGAGTAATCGAACAGCGATAGAATTTTCGGAGCAAAATCGGCTCGTTTCAAAGCGGGCGTGGAATGAATTCGTGATAATAGGCCGGGGAACTGGTTCTCCGATGAAGTCGCGGCTACACTCGGGATCGGAATTACAAATCCGAGTGTATTTTCGCATCCGCGACACCGCCGCCCGTTTTCAGCGACGACAACGTTACCGCCCAGAACAAGATCAAGGACTGGCAGACATCGAAATCCTCGCGAAATCACTGGCCAATCTTTCGGAGGAAGATACTTGACGGACAGGCCCGAGCGAATTCCTGCCTCGCAGCGTAAGCATCGCCGTTTCCTGGTGCACGGAGCCACGGGAAGCCACGGGGTGGAGGCTAACCGAAGTTCGTGAAGAGGAGGCACGGAGCGAGGAAGGACGATAACGAGAGAAAGGAGCTGGGAGGAGGAGAAAAAGAGAAAGGAATAGGCGAAGGAGGTGGTGGACGCGTCTCATGCATAATTCATGGGCTGCCTCCATGTATATTTTCGTGTTTAAATATTTGAATACCTCGTTCGCTGCAATACCGAGAGAGCGGGTTAGGAAAATATTCCGTCGTTTATTCATCGAGCTTCTTCTTCGCGCGGCACTTGGCCCGAACCGTCGGAGGATTCCTTCAACCTCCATCGATTCCGTTTCGACGTCCACCTGGAAGAAGCTCGTCGAAAGGAGCCTCGATCGGGACGCGATATTTCCTCCGCGTTGTTTCGCGTTGCTACGATGGAACGAAACCGACGAAAGTGTTTAAGGGGCCAACGTGCTCGTACGCGAATGCGACGAAAAACGGTGGAAAAATCGAGCGCGGAGAAGCCGACGCGGTTCGCGTCCTCGAGTGACACGAGGTTTCGTCAACCTACCGTCGATTACTTCTACGCTCGTACGCAATTGTTCATTGTTCAGCGAATAATAAGGTCGATTAGGCCTGTGCGTCATTCTCGCTATGAGAACACTCGCGTGTCCCCGACGTGTTCGCTGCTCCATTCTTTCTCCTGGCCAGAGCCGGCACGTTCCAACGCTTCGATACGAAGCGGCCAGGGCGCCGAGCGCACGCCTGCGAATTCTTTGAAAAAATTAACAACGTTCCCAGACGTTCGCCGCGGCCGCTGTACGTCTGCCGCGGCAGACCCGAATGTAGCGACGCGACTTCCGTTCGAGTCGATTTCAGCCCCGGTCCCTGGGACCGAGCCGCAACGACGGAGAATGTCTGCTCGCGAAATACGATCAACGGATCGGTAACTCTTATGGGAAATACGGGGCGGCTCGCGGGTTTCGCCCGTGGAACGTTTCTGGCGAGGTCGAGCAGAACGTTCCGGGAGAGAGTTCGACGTTATACGGCTCCCATGGTAGATTCTGTCCATCTGTATCTACGAATTGACGAGACTTCTTTCACAGGCCACGAAGGGGACGCGACCGAATTTGCAGAGAGGAGGGGAGGAATGGGAAAAAAAGGGGACAGAGAGGAGAGGAAGGGTGGAATAGAGAAGGAAGACGAGAGGAGCACGATGTGCTGGTTAGGGTCGGATAATGGAAGGGACGGAGAACAATGTCGTGTCATCGAGCAAATCGCACAATGTACTGCTCGGCTGGCACATAAAGTATGCCGGCCGAAATTTCGCCAGAATTCAGCCAAATATTCGTATTTATGGTGTCTCTATCTACCGCTGGCTATATAAATTTTATGTACGGTCTTGAACAGTTGCCGGTATAAATATTCGGGGCGGGACAAAGAGGATTCCACCCTCTCTATCCCGCTCTGTCCCTCTTCGTCCCTTTCACATTTCAAACGGCACGGACAAAGAATCCGGCAGATATGTCACAGAAACATTGATTCCGGACCAGGCGGGCATCGCTCGTTCGCGTAGAATTGAAATGCGTTCAATTTCAATTACCCGTATGGCGACATCTCGAAGTTCGTTATTACCCCGTCCACGGGCGTGCAAGGTGCACGGTCAAAGCGATGCCCGTTCGGGCAAGAACGCGAGCGACGACGCTTTTAATTAACGGTGATCGGTAATTCGCCGCGATAATTGGCCGACAGGCAACAATGACAGCGACGATGAAGAACGCGGTCGCGAAACGGGACCGTGATAAGCGAACGCGACTAATTACACGGGCTTAACGAGGGGTCTTATAACGAATGGAATACCCCGGACGGCCAAGTGGCTTCCTACCTGGAAGCGGAGTGCAACGCTACCCAGAGTCCTTTCCCCGCGAATATTACCTCCGAGAAAGTTATAGCCGATAAGACGCTTCCCTGAACGGGGAGTCGCTTCTCTCTGAAACTACTCGCCGAAGGAAAGATCTAGGATTTATAGCGGCAGCCGGTAGCCAAGGCGCGGCAGCCGAATTCGAAGGGCGTGCAACGAGGGCAACGAATTTACGACGGCGGTGACGAGATACGTTGGAAGCACGGGGGTTCGCCAGGGCGACGAAAAGGCGCTGATGTTATTTGCACGGTAAACGACGAACGAGTTCGACCGTAGGTGCGAAGAAATTTACGGTTCTGGAATTAACACGTTCACCTTGGTTCTGACGACTACAAATCGTAAAGATCGGACACTTCGTGCGTATATAATTTCGCAGTGCTCACCGCGGTCTTATCCTCGGGAATTAAGCGTAACGATTCAAAGGAGAACGCGTGGAAACATTCCTCGGCCAGTTTCTCTGGGACGAGTTCGGCTCGGCTCGGTTCGGTTCGGTTGAACGAGCTTGTCAAAAAGAAGAAGAAAAAAAAAATGAAAAAACCTGTAACGACCGCGCGAGCCCCCCTCGACGAGAAATGAGGAACGGGGCTCGGGGAAAAAAGGACGAGTCCCCAAAAGTAGTTTTTCACCGGCGACGCATACGCGGAACAACGCCAGAGGTCTGTGCGCGTAAAGTGGCGGCACACACGAGTTTATTTATACTCGCGCCGCTGCTAAGTGAACGGGCTACCTGCCTGCAAACACGTACCTGAATGCGCCACCGACGGTGCAAGGGATTAATGCCTTTTCAGACGGTCGGTAGATTAGCCGTAAAACATCCCCTTTCCTTTATTCCCTCGTTCGGACGGTTTTATTTCATGCTCGTTGATTTTCGACGGATATGCAGAAAAACCGAAGGCAACGTAACCACCGCCAGAGGTCTGCCCCCCCCCCTCCCCCTTTTGTTTATCCGTCGGCGCTTTCCTATCCGAGAGCGAAGGAACCCCTTTTCGACAGGGGGCATAGCGGTTCCCTTCAGGGGCCAGGAGCGAACGGTGATTCACGCGCGGCTAAATTCTAAATCGTGTCGTCGCGCATGCAGATTCGATTCCTTTACGAAACTGATTAGTCGGCAAACAGGAACCCGGTTCTCCGGCGTCCGCCTCTGTCGGGCGATAAATTTGACGGGGCGCAACGGCGGCCGGGACGGGTGTATCGATGAAACGTTACGCGATTTTCCCCCTCATTCCGAAAGCCATTCGAAAAACAAACTAGCATCCAGGTGAACCGCGCTGGATGGCTCGTCTGCCCATCTGGCCGAAGCGACGATTGTCCCAGCGATGTTATTAATTCGTTACAGCCGCAGCAATATGTCGGAACGCAGTCGATAACGGGGGACGAAGTTATCGCGGCCAGTGAAATAGGATCAATTTGTTCCGCGAAAGGGAAAACCAGCCGCCGCTGCAACCGCTCGACCCAACAATTTCAACGCCCCCTACCCCCCTCCGGCCAGATTCGGATTGCTATTAAACGAACGTTGGATTCCTCGTTCGAATCGCTCTTCGCAGAATCCACGAAACATCTATTCTCTCAGCGTTATTCAATCTATCCGTGACAAATGTACCGACCGTCCCGCCACCCGGGGGGACAGGAGGAGGAGAGGAGGATGAGGAGGAGGAGAAAGAGGGGAGAATTCGAAGGCAAAAATCCACCACCCCCCCCTCAACCCGTTGTACGATCAATCGATGCGACACCGGCTCGAATTCTATGCAACACGACCGCCGCGGAACACACGAATAATTACGATCAATGGGATTAATTAGAGCAACGGGCGAGGGGTCGTTCGAATTCGAGCGGGCTTGGACAGTCTGTCGGCGGATTCAGAGGCAAAGGAAATCAATGGCGGATTACGATGGGGCGTACGAGACAGGGGGTGTTGGTTGGCAGCGTTCGCTAAAACGGGGTGGAAACGGGGGGCCGCAGCTTTCAGCCCGGCACTTTCTGCGGATGCCCCCTCGCGCGAGCCGATCGTTGCCAAGGGACGTTTTCGACGCGATCGACAATCCCGGCTTCGAAGCACGCTCTGGGCGGTCGTTTGCATAGGCGTAACGAGGACGGGCGAAAAAGGAAAAAGAAGAAAAAACTCCCGGCCGGACGATGTCGGACGGACACGTTGCGTCGCCATATGGTGGCGGGCGAGACTTCCTGGCTGGAACTGAAACAGGAGCAACTGGAGCGACCCGAGTTAGTCCCGTTGTAGGTTTACTTGAGCGTGCTCGACTCTCTGCCCTCCGCGCGGCGTCGAAATACCGTTCCGCGATGGACGACATATTTTTGGGAAAATCCCCGAACGAAAAGAAGCAGAAGAAAAAAGAAATGGATTATATCGGAGACAAATGCGACGACTCTCTCGATAAAGTCACCCCGGTCGACGGACGCGAGGCACAAGAGACATCTTCCCCAGCGCTGCATAGAATATCTGCCAATGTCTGATACAACGGGGGTAGGTTAGGTCGTGTCTTGATTCAAGGGAGCGCGTCAGTCACCGAGGGATGCTCACGACGCGAACCCACCCTTCCTCTCTCCGAACGCATCCCTCCCGTACTCGCCCCCCAGCCGCTCCATCCGCTTGTCACATCCTCTCGCTCCGACACGCGTCTCCCTTTCTCCCGATTCTTTCGCGGCCTGCACACCCCCGCGAGGATCAATACGAACCCGGTGCTTATCGTGCCGATACTCGTCGAGCGTCCCCGAAAAGCTTTTGCGTAAACCGCGTCAGCGGGGCGGCTCGGCCCCCCCCCCCTTTTCACAACACAACAATCATCCGGCGGGACGCCGCGCCGCCGCTCGCGGAGGATGGATAACGAGCGGGCCACGGAGAGAAAGTATGCCGGCTCGCAATTAGACGTAGTACTACGCGTCCGAATAGGGCTCGCCCCTCCGGAAAGGGAGCGTCGTTCCCTCGTGAAAGAGCGTACTCATTTTTTTTACCCCCCTCCTCCCAGAGCTCCTCGTGGCCCGTTTCGCGTTTAAAATATTTCGGAGCCGACGCGTCGACGATCGCCACCCTTCCGTCGAACCTCCTCGTTTCGCTTTTCACCTCGGGACGAAATTGACGCGCCGCTCTTCGGCGAATTTGTTTTCGCCCGTCGCACGCTCCTTCCTTCCTTCCTTCTCCCTTTTCCGCGCGGTTTCGCCGAGCGGTTCCGGCGACCGCGAGGGGTTGGACACCGGTCCCTCGTACAACGTACGCGACAACGTTAAATGCGCTAAGCGGGGAACACGTGTCGCGCATCTGTTCAGAAGCTATTTCGGCGAAGTCGCCCGGGGTTGGTCTCCCGATTCCTTCGCGGACAATCTCTTCGACCGTTAATCGTCGCCGCGAATCTTTCGAGAGTCGGGCTTCGAGACGATCGGACAGCTGCGTCTCGAGATATCGTGTCAGCCGCGTCGCTCGTGCGAAACTTGCGCGAGACGCGCTTAATGTCTGTAACAGCGATACTTTTATGATATCCGGTTTATATTTCCTCGAGATTCGAATGTTCCATGCAATTTTTATGCAACGGAGGCTTCTAGGCGAAATTCGGCCGAGCGGAAACAACGGGTCCCGGTGTTGAATTCGGTTCTTTATCAGGATTCAGAGTGGCCGTGGCCGCGGTGGTCAACGACGCGTTGAAAGTCGAGCGGAGAATCGACGCGGACGATCGATAGCGTATCGTCCAATGGGATTGGCTAACGAGTCGCTATTTGCTTACGGGTTTCCATGGCTTTCCCGTACGGAAGCATCGAGGACTTTTCATCAAACCGGAGGAGGGCTTTAAAATTTCACGGATCCAGCGGGTCGTCTGCTGTAAGTACACGGGAACTCGACGGAACGCCACCGACTCGAAGCAGCGGATAAAGAGACGCCGATAATAATAATAATAATAAGAATAATAATAATCATAGACATTCGATCGTAGAAGCCTTTATTCTATTCCTCTGCAATTGTGGAATATTCGCCGTGCACGATGGGCGGAAATATTTGACGGTAAATTAGCAAGAAACAGGAGGTCTGCAACCGGCGATAGCAAAGCGGACACGTGGATTACCTATCCGACGAGCGTATAATGGATCAGGGGCAACAGAACGTCCAGCGTTCAAAGTTCAACATCACGGCTGACGCTTGTTACCCCTGTTCCAGGGTCGCGCGATACACCGCTGCGTCTAGATGCACGATTTCAACGATAGCGCGGTGCCCGGCCAGCCGGGGCGAGCCCCTTGCTCGCGTGGATATTAATCCTGTTACACGGCGACGGTGGCTCGACATAGATTACGACTACGGCCCGAATGTAACATCCGTGGTATTAACGCAACGCCTCGTGAACTGGACGAAATGAGATCGCGCTTTGGGCTGTGATTGATGAACTAACGAAGAAGCACGGCCGATTCGTTTCACGCTTAGATGGACCCTTCCAATTTCAGGTGGTTAATTTAAAAAGTATTTCCTTGATTCCGTTATGCTTTTTTCCTCGTTTCCCTTCCTCCTTTTGTTTTATATTTTTTTTTACCAAGGAAATTTCGGACAGGGGATATGGCTGGTGTTTTTCGGGGCGGCGGGTGTCGGGGGGAGACTACACGAGCTGCCCGTTCGTTTATCAAGGGTTGTTGCACCCTCGTGCTAGAAACAGCGACGCTGACGGGCGTGGAGCGAACCGAAAGTGCTTCAGATCTCGCTAAACGAAGCAGAAAATCGAGCTTACGGCTGAAGGTGGTCGATGTCCGAGAGGACGGTGTCTGCGCCTCGGCTGACCTCCAGCTTTCCGTCTTGCGTTCTTGGCCACCTAATTGTCCTCGTCTAATTGGCCGTGACTTGTTTTCACGCTCGCCCCTGGACTTACGTCCGCCTAGCCTCGCAAGCTTCGCCTCCTCCGCGCACGGAAGCGGAGGAGGAAAAAGGATGGCCGGACGAATTCGCGAAAGATCCGTATTTAATAAGCGTTTTGCAGCCTAAAAGTGTCGAGGCTAGAAATCTTCACGCCTTCCAGCAGCAAATTAGCCGATGGTCTCTCGCGCCGATGAAAAACGCAATCAGGGCTTCTTTGCCATCGAGAAGTTTCGCCGGCGGAAACTTCGTGGACTTCGTTAAGGCAACGACGAAGAGGCGAGAAGGCAGGGCGTATTCAGCCGCGAATTTCCCGTGCTCCCAGCATCGAAACTTTCTACCCCGGGCTCTCCGTCTCGCTCCCCGCAGCGAGAGTCGAATAATCGCGCGAAATAATTGAAACGGAATGCTTAATTTACGTCGGTCGACAGCGCGCCGAAACTTCTCCCGAGGATCTCCGGGAAAAATCGCGTTCCAGAGGGCTGGGGGAACGGACCGTTTCCGTCGCGTTCCGCCGTCGTTCGAATTCAACGACTGCGAATTCAATTGTACCCGGTTTTTCTCTCAACTTTTGTTTTTCACCGCGACACGCTCCTCCCGGAATGACTCGCATCGACGACGCTTCAAATTCGATCTCCCGAATCGACGAAGGATATTCCTTCTTCCACCTTCGCGCAAGGATAATCGCGATAGTAGCCGAGGCGAGCGAAAGGACCTCGCCGCCACCAACGATCGAGCGGTTCCGGTTTCGTGGAACCGGGCTCCGCGCGTCCTCGTAATTATCCTGCCGTTAATTATGATCGCCGCTCCGCGACGCCGTGTGTTTTTTATCGGCCATATGGAGGCTAACGCGGCCACGAGCCGTTTAATGGTTTCCGTTTCTCCTCCGCGTATCGGCGTCTCGAATTGGAAAAGGGCAGCCGCACGCCGCGCGCTTATTACCCGCATCTTTTCACGCGGAAACGAACAGGAGCTGGACGCAGAACGAACGGACAAACGGCGCCCCACGATTCCAGCAACGAGAAGCTTCGACGATAAAGCTTCACGTGTTTCGTTCGTAGAAGAGCTTTGGAAAATTTCTACGGCTACGCGAATCAGCATTGTCTGCTGCACGCCGCTGCTCCAAAACGCCCGACCTCTCGATCTTCTCGTCCGCAACGAGGCACGTCACCTCGTCGAGTCCACCGCAGCTCTATCCCGCCGTCTTGTGCGACGCTTCGCATGCGTCGGAGTTTCTCCAGACGCGCAACAAACAGAATGGAAACGCTGGCCGGCCGGAAACTTTCTGCTGCACGCTACTTCTGTAGGCAGCGGAACGCACGGAGGGGTGCAGATGTCGAAAACAGCTGTTCTCCTGGGTAGACGCGTATACGCGTGACGTCAGGGGCAACGCAACGACCGCTGCTGCCAAAAACGACACGGCCCCCGTGGACGCGTAGATCCAATCTATTTCGTTCACCCTCGCGCGATCCCCTCCGCCCGACGCCGCGGCGCGCGTTACGCTTTGCCGCGGTCGACGCGCGGATCCGCCGAAAGGATTTTCCGATCGCGCCGGTGGAAAGTGGACGCACGAATAACCGTTCAATTAATGCATAATACCGCGCGCCGATTAACTGGCTGCGACCGGCGCCGAAATCTCTCGTCGAATACGCTCCGCGGCTGAATCGCTCGCGGTGTTTACATGTCGCGAATTTCAACGCATCGACGACCCCGCGAGATACACCCGGCTGTCTCTATTAACGCGCGCCGATATTCCCGACGAACAGCGGGGTGCAGAGGAACGGCGAAGGGGATGAAATTTTT
The DNA here is from genome assembly GCA_948146005.1 of Nomada fucata. Classification (NCBI taxonomy): domain Eukaryota; kingdom Metazoa; phylum Arthropoda; class Insecta; order Hymenoptera; family Apidae; genus Nomada; species Nomada fucata. The sequence goes on from OX411276.1 coordinate 30,357,631, forward strand.
AGCTATCGACGATACCGCGGCATATGTTTATCGAGCACGGTGCGCGCAATTAAAAGCCTGCGGTGAAACGGCCAATCGAGCGGACTCCGCAGGACAAGCATATGTCCGAGGGAAATGTAAAATTATGAATCGGGGACAAACGACAACCCCCCTTCTAAATTACAGTTTGCGCCGACCACGTGCACTGGTTTGAGCCAGCGTTTCTATTCGTGCCGGGGGAACACTGTTTAGAGATACCGATCTACCAACGTTTCGAGCCCGTGCCTCGCGAACAAAATCGATACCGTAGACGCGGCCAGCGCACGAAGATCTTCCCGTCGCCACCCCGCCGGTTTCTTATTGGTACGTTCCACGGCGATGCGTGCATAATACTTTTAGAATCATTATGACACGGTTCGCGTCGATTCCACGGACTCCGGCTGGCTAGCCAGGCAACGGACTTTCCTCCGCGCGAAATTGCTATACCGCGACAAGCGGATGAACAGTCGAGTCACGTACTTACGAATAAGGAATCGTGCCGCGAATTCCGGAGTCTCCGCTTACCTGGAACAAACAAGGGAAACGTTTAATTGTCGGCTCGAAATTGCGAGCGGAATAACCGTACGCCGGGAGTACTCCCGGCGTCCACAGCGCGTATAACACCGAAACGTTCCCTTCGAAAACGAAGATGAGTCGCCTCGGCGGGCTCGAGTGCGATCTCGAACGCGATCGAACGGTTCGGGACGAGTTCGAGAGCTTCCACGCGTTGACTCCTTTCGAGTCGAACATATGCGAGCCACGTTAACCGGAACACGTGCGGCTAGCGTTGCGGTTTCACGAGGGCACAGGCCTCCGGTTCGACCCGTTTTTGTCGTACGACGACCGAGCCGAGGCTCGTCTCCTCGATGCGCGACAAGATCGAGTTCCCTGGGAATCGTTGGAAAAAGCGCAGAGAAATCCCAGCCCGACGATTCGTCCACGAAGGTTGTCCCTTCGGGGACGAAGGGATACGATGAAGAATCGGTCCGACGATTAACGATAATGGTCGAACGCGCTGCGCGATATATTCGTCGATAACGAACGACCGCGATTCTAAGCGAACCACCTACGACGCGTGCATCGCGCAAGTGCGATTGCGATATCGTCCGAATTTGCCATTAGCGGTCGATCGATTTATCTAAGGCAGACGTAACACCGGCCGCTATGGCGATGAAAGTTTCGCAGAGATTTGGAATTAATACGGGGCACCGGCAAGGGGAGGGCAAGAAGAGGAAAAAAAAAGAAAAAGCGACACTGCGGCAGCCGTTCCCCGACGACATTTTATCCCCGACGTTTGACATTTCGAGAGTATTAAATTCCCTCGGTTTGCACGCCCACGCCCTTGTACGCGACCGACGAGGGAGAACGTTCTCAACATGGCGCCGCTCGCGAAAAGGACCCGCTTCCCTCTCCCCATCTTCCTCTTTTCCTCTCTTCAGTCTCGCTTATTCCACGAGACCGCCTGTAACGAACTATTGTCCTACAGCGCCGTGACCGCGTTTCTTCGGGAATGAATTCCTCCACGCTTCTTCTTTTCTCGTCGCTTTTTTCTTTTTTTTTTTTTCCTTCCCCACGGTGTTTTTTCACCGCTCGGACGTTTCGCAATCGGCCGGCAGCGACGCGCGTGCAGCCTACCGTGCCGAATAAATTATGCAAGCGCATTTTCGTGCAGCGCACAGGGCAGGAGGGGGGGGGGGGAGAGTACGAAAAAGAAAAGACTGTGCCCACCTCGCGCCGATCGACAGTCAATTACGAGGTGTCGCAACCGCGGCCCCTCGGACGATGCAACGTCCGATTAAGAAAATAATCGACATTTCGCACGGCGATTATTATCGCAATTATTTCCGACTAATTCTCGTATCGATCGCGGCCCGCGATCCACCGTGATGTTCGGCTGGACGCAAGGATGCTCCCGTCGCCGCCCCGCGTTGCGTCGATTACGCGCTTGCCCCCACGGCTCCGTTCCGACAATGCGCTTTTAATGACGATCAACGGCAATTACGAGCAATTGTTGCCCACGGTTAGACAATGAAAACGTTTTCATCTCGCGATACGCCGGCCGTCGGACAAAAGTGAAGGTGCAGAACGCTAACGCGCGTTCGACCGATTTTCAGCGGAGAAACGTATTCAACCGGCACGCCGGTGAAATACCATCTGCGTTAACCTTTGATTTCCCAGATAATGGACACGATAAATAATTTTATCGTGTTTGCTCGGGTACCGAGCGGCTCGCGTGTAACGTATCAACGGCTTCCAACGGTGTATCCAACACCCGCGACGACGCGACTCCACTAATTCAGCGAGACGCGGCCGGGTATCGCAACGCTGCACACGTCGAGGTGCGATCGCGGAGGCCCGCGCGAAAGGTGGTAGCAAGGTGTTAACACGGGGCGGGGATGACGAAACGACGTCTCGTTGCTTGTCCCGCGAGACGCAAGCGTTTATTAGTTATTAGCCGGCGACTTATTAGCGGCGGCCATTGTTCGACACGCGTATCCATTTCGAGACAAATGCCAAGGTGAGGATAGTTGCGTGCGCGATTGCGATTACGATTGTTGCAATTCTTCTCGCGCTGGTCGTAATTGATACGCGACCGCGCCACCGGGGTGGCTCGCGCTCGCCGAGGGCGACGTCGCGGCCGGGGATTAACTTCCTAATTGAACCCCCGCACGCCCTAGGGGGTGGCCAGCCTCCGAAATCGCGGGCACGAGAGTTCAAACGAACGAGGATGCGCGCGCGTACGCGAACGAGCGTTTCGCGACGACCGGCGTAATTAGAAAGCAAAGATCGTAAATTTTTCCATCGTCGCGCCGCGCCTGCCGACTGGATTTAATCGACCATCGAGCCGGTGCTCGTCGCGAGATTTACGAGCGGGCGCATTTTTGCGTGGCCTCGCGTTCGCGGATCTCCTCCGACCGGGAGAACCCGCGGTGATTCCACGATTTTCGAAGGCACGAACGACTATATCGGGGCGCGCTCGTCGTCGCGGCAACGGCGACTTCGAATCTGTCGAACGATAACTACGAGGGTGTGGAACAACAAAAAAAAAAAAAAAAACAAAACCAAGAGGACAAGCCTGCAACATGGAAACGAAACCGAAATTCACGAGCGACGATCGTGGCCACCGCGCGTCCCGTAGTAATTTTCCGGAGACAAATGCCTTTGCCGTTCGTTTTCTTGCTCCATTTACTAGCCGGTCGTGCTCGCAGCGAGACCGGTCCCAAGGATGGAGAACCGGTTTCCACGATCTCAGACAGGATGAACCTCTTTCGATCTCGCGTTCGCGCATCGTCGATTATCATATTAAATGGACCGCAGTGTTCGCGGTCATTGGGTTGAGATAGGGGATCGCGACTGTACCAAACTGCCCCCTCCCCCAAACAGTTTTTAACACCTTTCCCGTTTCTGCGCTTGTCCTGCACTCGTTTGGAAACACCCACGGTATTTGTCGAGGCAACGACGTCGCGTATAAAGTACATCCGAAACGGTCGGCGCGCCCCGTTCGATGGAATTCGACGGACACATAGGCAAATCGGGGCGAACAAATTTTGTCGCGGATTTCCCTCTGATCCCCTGAAATCGTCAATTGAACGGGACGACGGCGCGTTTCTCGGTTCGTCGGGCCCATTATTCCGTAAGGTTGATACGAGCCCCTCGATACGCGACGCGGTCGATTTGCAAACACGCGTCCCCGATGCACCGTTGCACCGTTGCGCCCGCGTGCTCGACGCTGTTTGCGTTCGACCCGTTACCGCCAAACATTAATTAACTGAATCAAACATTGAAGGATAAATAACGACGGTTATTAATAGGCGCGGTGCACGCGCGACTTCGCGTGCACCGAATCAACTATTCGCGTACCGGAACTTCGCGGGGCTATTAAATGCCCCGGTACCCCGCAAAGATCTTCTCGCGTCGCGAGAATATCGTTCTCGTTCGTCCGACGGGGTCCCTGTCTGTTTCGTTGAACGGGGACGGCGAGGCTCGACGAGAAACGTTTGCCAGACCGGGATCGCATGGGAAGGCTCTCCCCGTGTACGAGCGGCCGTGAATGTCCAGGCTGAGGGCAGAATTGTATCGAGAGAAATTGTAACGGGGAGCGTGCCCCATGCTCGCACTATTTCATCGAGCCGAAGGTTATTATTGTTCCCATTTATTCCGCACTGGCAAGAGATCCAATGGCGGTGGGAAAGCGACACGTGGCACTCTCGTCTGCCGAGCGATGCGGTATCGATTCAACCTTGCCTCTCGACATCCTTAACGATCCCTTCGACGGTCGGGCAATCGATCTTCCGCTTTAAGTGTTATATATTAAAACGACACCATTGTCTATCGAGGAATCGCCGCTGTTGCACGCAATCGTACCACCGTGCCCGATTGATCGCTCAAAGAGCATCAACCGTGCGCGTTGGATCTGAATTTCACGACGAACTGTCGCAGAAAGCGACGGATTAAAGAAATATCACCGAGCGAAGGATACATCTGCGGGCTGCGCCTGACCGGGAATAGGCTAAGAGGTCGTTCTCGCGAGTGCCATCTCGTTGAAATCAGTTAAGTGGGCGAGTTCCTACGGTCCATAAAGCGAATCCGTAAAAATGTTCGTCTCGTTGATTATCGTGAGCCGCCCGCGCCGCGGCGAAGGGAGAACAAAAAGGAAACAAGAAAACGAGAGGAGTCCCCATTTCTCCATTTCTCGGAGGCGTGCTCCTGCCGGCGTAGAATTTATCATACGCGACATGCCCTGGCTCGAGTGCGTACCCACGATCCGCTTATCGCCCCGCGATTATGTCCTTTTCGGGGACGCGACAGAATGGCCAATAAACGGTGCTGATAAACGACTGCCACGCTAATGAGCGTATCGTGCTCCTTAGCCGAGAGACGCGATAAGTTTCGGCCGCACAGGTAAAGCGTTACCCCCGAGCGGCAATCGTCGCAGGCAAGGCCCAAGCGAGTAAAAGGTACGAGGGTATTTGCGCGACCTTGCGGCTCGCAAAATAATTTCGCCCCGCTGGCGGAAAGCAGATTTCTCCTGGAACCGTTTCGCCATGAACCCGGAATAACACAGGGCCCCGCGCCAGATTGCCCGTAATCGCCGATGAATTCGAAGTTTTCGAACCTTTGTGGATATTCGGTTTCTAACCACAAAGATAAATACGACCGCAGGATAGTTCGGGGGGGCCAGGTAAGAAAATGTGTGAACTCCGTGCGGCAGTATTCCACATGGCACGAGGCGTGGCAGACTGGTTACTAATAATTCCAGCACGCTCCGAATTTTCTAAACAAGGGGGGGTCGGAATCGGGTATTTACGATCGACATTTGTCAGGCCTGATCATTCTTCGCCGCACCTATTGTCGATAATTCGATCGCAAGGGAAAGAGCACCGTGGACGATGCACCGTCGACGTCGGCCCCTTGCGGAGAGACGCGTGCGTCGGCCGTGCCGGCGGATCCAGTCGTATTTGAATGATAATCGGACGCACGCGATTGATTTATGAATGCGGGAATGGTCGGTGCCTCCTAGACAAGATTAATCTTCATTACACGATATTACGCCGTCTGGATACACCGTGGACCGTGGAGGGGGGCACGCGAGGTGTCGCGTACCCCGTTTCGCCCGTGGACAAACGTGTCGGGGAAGAGGGTCCCCCTCTTTTCGGTTTCGGGGGCACCGTCGTCTTCCTCCTCGTGCTCGACTAGCAAGAAAGCGGAATCCGGGAAATTTAAATTGAAGAGCAAATTTCACGGGTCGATACGTACGGACTGTTTGCTTCGGCCGGTCGTCGGGACGGGCAATACTGTTAACGGCGATTCGGGTCGATAATGAAACCTGTACGATGCCCGAGCGCCCACACCGTTCGCGTCGCACCTCATTAGCGGTCGTGAAAAGTAACTGTTGGCTTTGCTAAAGCGTGTGTACCGAACGGCGAGGCTGTTAAAAGACGCTCCCTATTGAGAAACCCGAGGCCTCGCTGGCAGGGAAACAAAACTCGTTATCGGCGTGCGGATTCGGACCCCTGGATGAATTTCTTGGACGGCCGCGAACCGCGGGGTCGCCGACCTTTTCCGTTTCACCTGCGGGATATGATTGCGCGTATGCTCGCAGAATTAGACAGCTTCCGTGGCTCGTTAGCGACGGCCGTTTCGTACCGAAAAACCGCGGCGAACGTAAACGAGCAATTTCTATTCACCGGGGTCCGCGCGACGAGGCGTAATCTCCGATCGGTCGGTTGAATAACCGTGCCAACAGGATAACGAGCGAGCATCTTCGGTATACACCGAGATAATCGTCCACCTTGGAAAGTTCTTTTCTGGTCCCCGTGTCGTTCGAAAGTTCTGCGCCGGTGGCATGCCCCGATCGTTTGTAATTCTCCAAGCGGCGCGGCGCACCGCAACGGACGATAAGAAGAAAACGTATTTGGCTTCTCCGTCGCTACGGGCACATCTATGGGATGTATCGCGACACTGAAATCGTCCCAGATTCGAGATGCCCCTCGACCTCCACCTACTGGTAATATACACGGCGAATCACGTACCGAGGAGATCCGTCGTGGATATCTCCGTTTGGGTTTCGAGACCAACGCGGATCCGAGGGGACCAACTCGAAGAAGCGACACTTTGCCAGCTGAAAACGTGCCGTCCAGAGGCGGTCCGAGCGATCATCGCCCTCTTTTTTCATCTATGACCGCCTCTTCTGAGTTTCCAAGTCGCGTTAGCCTCCGGATACGCACGTGTGTCGCCAGCCGAGCGGTTTTCCCTGGCAAATCGCTCGGGATCATTCGTCCGCTACGTTCGCCGGGGATATATCGAGGGGTACAGATTCAACGACCTATTCGAGCCCACGGACACGTAACTGGTTCATACCCGATAATCGTTCTCATAGGCTTAAATAATTCATACAACGTCCCGTGAACGTCGCGAGGAGGCAACGCTCTCTAGAGCTCGCGAGCGGAATCGAAGCAAATGCCTTCAACTGGCCCGTATAACGAAGTTATTGACCGTGCTGACCTCGAGACCGCCGGTCATCCGTTTCATATTTCTTTCATGGCTGCTTCAATACGTGAACCGGCGAACATCGTCGAGCGTTCTCCGGAGAGCCCGTTGGTAACAAGAATCTCGCATGGCCACCTCGATACATCGGGATCCTCCACTGGGGACACGGTTCGCCCGAAGTCGACGAAAACTCTACAGGGTCGAGACCGAATCGCACCTGGCGAATAGAACAGGAACGAGGCAGGTCGGGCGACGAAGATCCGGAGGAAGGTCTGCTGGAAGAGGGATCGAGGTCGAGCCGATGATCGTCGGGGCCCTTCGTGGCCGGATTGCCCTTATCGGGTAATTGCAAAACGGTGGTAGAGGAGGGGTGGCGTGGCAGGGGCAGGTACGATAAAAGTGACGTTGCACCTAACCGCACGGCATCTGCCCTAGGAAGGTTAAACAGCTGGGCAGAAAGAGGTAGGGCGAAGAACCGAGGGACGAACGTCCGAGGGAGACGAAAAAACAGGGTGGGGCGGAAGGGAGGGCGGCGAAATAAATAAAGACGAGAGAGCGAGGAGAAGAGGAGAGGAGAAGAGTAGGTCGGATGGCTCGTAGCCCGAAGTGCGGATAAAGAGAGAAATATGGCGAACCGTGGGAGGGTATAAAGAGATCGTGCTGGCACAGAGAGGGAGGGACAAAGGAGAACGAAGGAGAGGTAGAAAAGGGAGGAAGGGAGAGTGGAGGGCTGCATGGAAAGGGACGATAAAGGCATGGAAAAGGAGCCGGCAACGCTGCTCGGTCGATAGAAGAGTGAGACCTGTGAAACGCGGCAGCGTTGCAACCCGTCTGCTTTAATACAGTGGCTCTCATTTAACCATTAACCATGACGATCTCGCTTCCCCCGCCTCGCGAATGAAACGGAGGCGGCTAAGCGACTCCGGTCTAACCCCGAAGGTGTAACAAATCGACCGGGCCAAGAAGCATTGACAAAATTCGCGCACCGTTCCGCGGATACACAGGGACGAGTCTCGCCGTCGATTGAGAGCCGCTAAACCGTATGCAGTCGTGCAGGTTGCACACGCTGCACCCAGTAGCGTAGGTTCGCCAAAAATTTCTGTTTCCCGTGCTAACTCGCGGTGCATCGCCGAACGGAGGCTGCACAGTTGCACCGGTGGATCGATCGATCGATATTTCACGTATGGACCATCCCCCAAAGACATCTGTTCCTTGTCGCCCCTCGCGCAGACGGCCGATATTGCGAGGAAACACTAATTTACCGGAAATCATGGGGGGGAGGGGGCTTGGGGGGCGGGGGCATTGACCCGAGAAACGTTTCATTTTTTTTTTTGTGGAAACGACAGATTGCAGTAAATAGGAGGCATATTACGATCATCAATCGCGCCTAAGTTGCTCTCTTCCCCGCAGTTGGCAGTGTCGATCCTTCGGTGCAGCCACGAGGATGCACCCCACGTTGCAAAACGGAGCAATCGGGGCTCGAATTTATGGGAGGGACGACGGTACAATAAGAACAACGGGAGGGAAAGATGCTGCGAATTTTCGTCGACGTTGATCCCGTGTTGCGAAGCTCCTTTAAGGCCGGTTCGTTTCGCCGATCGATCCGCTGTTTCGTTTCACACGAGTTTAGCCAGCACGTGGCTAAATCACACGTGACGTAAATTAGCGCGACCCTTTGATCGTCAGACGACCCACGTATGGCGCAGCGGCGTACGCGCGTTGGGGGGTGGAGAGGGGGTTGTTTGATAAGGTGCTCCACGATCGATGAAAATTAACATGCAAATAAATCCGTCGATACAGACAGGTGGCGGCGGAGGGTGCGCACGGGGTGGAACGGGGAAACCTGATGCAAATACGCGAGGTGGTGCGCGTGATATTCCTTATCGATACGGCAAACGTTTTTGGATTCCGGTCCGCCGCAAAATAGATCAGCCGTGCCAACCGCGAATCGACTTCGTTGTTTCTGAATGGCCGCGCGACATTCGAAGGCTGACAACGATGGACGAGGCGGCTGAGGGATCCTCCATCGGAGTCTCGCACGGTAGCGTTGTTCGCGGCGCACATATTCAGATGGATGGTCGAAATATTGAGCAATTGCCTCAATTACCTCGAGGCAATCCTGCCAACAATGACTCGTTGATTGTAAATAATCGTTTCCTCGAGGATTCGAGATCCTCGGTGAGGGAAAGGGCGAGCACGAGGCGAGCACAGGAAACCCGCAATTCCAAATAAGTTCCGCAGGTGCAGGGGACTGTGACGTGTAAAACCATGAATCGCGTGTGCACTTTTTTTTCTTTCTTTCACGTGCAAGAATCGCACGGAATTTTTGCAACTCTAATCGAAACCATCGCGTTTCAAAAGAACGCCATATTCCCGGAGAAGAATTAACGGCCGCCGATATTGCTACATTTATTGCACACGTTTCAAGCGGTCTTTTCGCAAAGCACTTTTCTGCATACATATTTTTTACGTCGGCTTATTGACGTAGCATAAAAAAAAAACGTATTATCGCGAGGACGTTCAACTTGCATGCCGATGTTTAAATAAAATACCGCGCGTCGCTGAGCGATGAAGTCAACGGTCTTTTATTCACGGGAACTTTCGACCGTTCGGTATCGCACGAAATCTCACAGAGAAAAGGAATCCCTGGGATTTTCACCGCTGAACACGTCAGAACGACGGGCCACTAACTTCGTCTTTCTCCAAAAGTCACCTTTCATTTCTGGAAACTTTTCACCGCGTGGATCTACGTTCGTTCATTTCCGTTTCCAGGTCATTTGTTCCGATTTTCAAAGAAATCTTCGGTCCCCGTGAAAGCTCACGGACGCCAATAATCGTTCCAAATTCATCGGCTCCTTTTACGAAGCAAGAAAGAAAGAAGGAGGAGAAGAAAAAAAAAAGAAGGAATAATATCTACACTTCTCTAAGAGACAACAGAAAAGGAAGAATGGGGGGTTTAGCACAGAAATCCTGAAAGGAAATTCACGCGATCGAACGAGAATTATTCACGGTCGTCGAGGGGTCAGTTATATTTCAGTGTCGCGATCGGGTCGTCGCACCTTCGGCCCTGCAAGTAACGGTACGCGTAATCGAAAATAGCTACGTGACGTCACGGATGCCAGTGATAAAACGTAATGACACCGACGACCAGCCTTTCGCCGGTCGACGAAGAACGATCCCCTCGAAGACCGCGATACACCGTTCGATCTCTCGCGCGATCGCTCGGATCGGCACTTACTCAAAGTCAACGTCGATAAGCGAAAGAAAGCGGCGCGATGCCTCGCGCGCAATTTATCGGAATCTTCGCGGGGCAGCATCAATTTTAAACGCGTCTAACAGTTCCACAGATATCATTGGCATCATTCTCACGCTGCCGTGATCACTTCTGCAATACTTTACGCGCTATCCGTCCGAGCGATCCGCGGAATGATCGTTGCGGAGCGACGAACGCGTTCGGCCGCGAAGTTTCAGGCTGCACGTAGATCCCGTTCCAGCAGAAAAAGAGATTCGACGAGTCGAAAGTGTCGCTTGTTTAATCTAATTCGGATGCGCATCCTCGGGGCACAGATGTTCGATCTCCCGTCGAACGGTTCCTAGAACGAACCCTTGGAGTATCGAAAACTGGTCGCACGACGGCGGGCTGGAAACGCCGAAAAACTACCTGGCCTAATGGCCTCGGGAGTCGACGAAGCAGAAGCGAGCGCACACGGCGAAGAAGAGGGCGATCCTAGGAAAATCGGGGCACGCATTTCCTTCGGACAAACTTCGCACCGGTGACGGAATCCTCGCGAATGGAAACGTGTAACATTCTCGAGGCGATCGCTCGTTTCAAGGGGAGCGACAGCTGTGCAAATGTGCGATTATTAACGTTCTCTATCCACTTACCGCCAGCGAAAGTCTGGGATCGGAAAATCATTCAACTTGCCTATCCTCTGAATGAATTTGCAATTAGAAGATAATAACGCTGACGTGTCTGAGAAAGGCTGAGCGAAAGAAACACGAAGTCGATAGAGTCCCGAACAGGTCACGGTTTATTAATGTCAGGCCGTTGCGACACTCGATAAGTCCTACTCTTTTTGGTCCCCGTGCTTGTACAGCTGCAATCATCGCGGGCAAAACAATAACTAGAACGTTAGCTGAAACGAGATGTTCCATCGGGGATTTATCGAAAGAGGGGGGGAAAAGAGAACCCTCCCGTTCCCGTTTCATCCAATTCTTCCGCCGCGTCGTCTCTCCGTCTGACCGGGACAAACCTGTTCCACTGTGTCCAGCTACTTAGCAGGTCAATTTCTTTCTTCCCTCCAGCCTACCCTCGACCGTGCTCCTTTTACCTGCAGTCACGCACAATGCGAGGAAAATCGAAACTAAACGCGCCGAAGGCGAAGGCGATTGAATAATTCAAAGAAGAAAGAAAAAAATCCCTTTCGCCACGGCTACGCATCCGCTCCTGGGCGCGGGGAAGCGTAATAAGGACGAACTGATCCCAGAGAAGGTAGGGACATTAAGCCGCAGAATCTGACCGGCTTTCATGCACACGGCGATATCGGGGTTAGGTTTTTCTCTGGCCCTTTTATTCGCCGTTCATCCAGATAAAGTGTCGCTCGCTCGAAGAGGGCGATAACGTGCGTACGCGCGTACGAGCCGACAATGCGCCCGACGTGTAACGAAGGAAGGATCGATAACGGGCGCCGCTTTCGCGAACGTTGCAATTTCAGCCGCGACGATATCGATGCACGGACCTCTTCCGTGGCGCACGAAGGTGTCCCTGAAAAATTAGAATTTCCACCATCGCCACCCTCACACCCTCTCTGGTGGCCAAGGAACCGCTCCAGAAGATTACGCTTCCGCGGAATACCGCGCCCTCGTGAGTCTTCCAGAGGGCCTTAGATCTCTGGTAAAGAATGCATCTAATCCCGGCGAAATTTCGTGTAAATCATGTAGGTGCGTGATACGAGCCGATTTAATTTCGATGGACACCTGGGAATGTCCTCCCGAAGGGGTACAGGAATTAAAAACGTTTTCTTAAAATCGCAGACGGAGGTGCTATCTACGAGAACATTATTCGCGTCGACTTTCCGCGAGCTTCTAAAAGTAACGCAGATTCTCGGATGTTGCCGCCGTGGAGAATAAAAATTTCAGGAGAATCGGGCTGACAGGTGGATGGGCTTCGATGAACCGTCGAGCCACGGCTAGTTGCCGGCTCAGCCGGAAATGGTTTACTGTTAACGGTCAGCGAAATCCTGCGCCCCTGCGCTTCCCGTCTTCCTGGTTCACGGATTTTTTCGCCCGGCGAAATCTCGAACGAGTGGCACGGCTATGAACCGGGAGGCCCTTGCGGGAATATTCAACGTTAACTCGGGCAACCAGGTGTTCGGCTTACGGAAAAGAAGGAACCGCACGCGCATAGAGCAGCCAACATCAGTATTCGCTAGGAGTTTCGAAAACGCGTTTGGCGGTGGACGTTATTTCGCGAGCGCAAAGACAAACGGCGCGATTAATATTCTGGCGAGCTCGCGGCGCAAAGGACGGTCTGGAAAGGATCACACGACTTTTTAAGTCCGGTTGGAAAGAAACTGTTGCCCGCGCGGGGTTCACTGTCCGGAGCAGCAGGAGGTCGTGGAACGAACCGCGAAGAAATCTATCGACGCCCGGCGTGAGCGCAGCGTGCGTCGCCGACTCGGTTTCTTTCGCGTAGATCGCGGACGACGTCGCGGCGCGGAAGCATCGAATTTTCGTGCGAGGTCGCGGAATTTGCGGGCCCAGCATCGAAGAACGTTGCACGGGACCATCTGGGCGGAGCCGCGAAGCAACGGAGGTTCGACGCGCTGAAGTTTGCGAAAGAACGATCGACAGAAAGAGCTACGAATAGTAACAGTCGAATTCCAACGGGGGACAGAGATTTTCGTGCAATTATTACTCCGGACGAAGCGTTATCACCGTGGGAATTGGGAAACTTGCGAGGTACGATAAGCGGAGGGCATAAGCTTATGCGCGACACTGAATTAATAAAAACGACGAAGCAGCGGGGAAACTGTCGCCAGCCTAGTTTCTGTTGCACAATAAATTCATGAATCAGTCGCGAACCGCTCCCGCTTACGTATACCTACACGTTTTATGAAATAAGCGAATGAATGAGACACAAGGCAACATAAAATGCAAACAGGTCACAATGCACGTCGGATCTGGAGGTTACTTCATTCGACGTGCGGAACAATCAGCGAATCGAGTCCAATACGACGTCGGCTCCGCTGTATGTTAATCAGCAACTTTGCCCCGCCGTGGTGTCAACGCCTTGTCGGCGTCGAATTTCGAGGCGACGACGAAATGTTTCTGTGCCGCTGTCGAAAAACGGACAGGGGTGTGCCCGAGGCACGAGAGGGGTCCGACCGCAATTGATGCGACGCACGCCGCGAGAGGAACCGAGTATGCCGCGAGGTCGGAAGGGTTAAGCTTCGGCGATTCGAGTTTCCTTTATTCAACGACGAATGCCCCAATCGGCGGGGGATAACGATCGAAGACGAGCGACGGGGGCGTTCAATCGAGAAACGGGAAAGGTGCAAAGCGCGACCGTCGAGCGCGGCAGGGAATCGCGACGGCGAAAGAAAAAGAGGCGACGAGGGAAGGGGCCTAATAACAAGGGAAGATCGTAGGATAAAAAGGAAAGAGTACGGAACGGCGAAATTGCATCTCGCCTTCACCCAGCTGCCTAGCCAATCAGAAACGACCTTCGTTGGTTTTGCTCTTCTGTCGGCGGCGGTGGTATCGATCTTTCTCTTTCGTCGAAGCGGACGAAAAACCGGCGAGACGCTGTAAAATTCTCCCGATACTACCGTTCGCCGAACGGTGAAAACGGCGAAAACGATGCGGAAAATCTCGCGCGTCGTCGACGTCAAGCCAACGAAGGCTCCGCTCTATTTCAGCGAGACCGTCGCGGCCGCGCGAGGGCTTCCCGTTCTCGCCGGAATGAAACGCTTCGCGATACCGTCGAGCGGAAACTCGAACGCGTACAACGACGACGCTTTACCAAAATCTAATCCGCGAAGTTTGCCGGGGTCAGAGGCGGGCTCTAATCAGGGAAACGAAACAGCGGAGGGTTCAGCTCGGTCGCGATAATGAAAGGCTGGCGGCGGAGACTCGAGTCCCCGAAACTATTTACGGCTCACCTTGTTTCCATACCAGTCGACGTAGGAAAGTTGCCGCGCTGCAAGCTACTATAACCGTACGGGGAATGATGGCTCGAAGAGGTCGGGAACGGAGTCGGATGATATCTTCGAGGCGTAGCCGTAGCCTGAAAATGTCGGCGGCGACGTTGATAGCGGTGGTGGCGTCGATGGTGCTGATGATGATGATGATGATGATGATGATGATGCTGCAGCGGAATCGGGATCCTGTGGATCGCGCGGGACACCCTCCAGCAGAGAACATACGGAACAGCGAAGTCAGGTTTCACCTGCACCACGGGGAGCAGGCGGTACTCGACTCCGCGTGGATGATAGGACACCGATCGACCGTTATCCTCCCTCGATCCGTGCGCCAGGAGGCGAGCCTCTCCGTGGAGGACGTTGTAGTCGCGACAGCCAAGGTCACGGGGTAACATGTCACGAGGACATCCCTACCGACCACGAACTACCGTCCCATGGCGCGCCCCGTCATTGTAATCGCGAAGCGTGTCCTTCGTTCCCCGGGAGAACAAAGCTGATAGTCGCGTGGATATCCTTGAAGCGCAGCGCACTTTGATGCGTTATCCTTTCGATGACTTCAAGGTCCTTTCACTCGCAATCTTGATCGCTTCGGTATTCACTGTTCGCGTACGCGCAACCTACGTGTCCCCCCGTAGTACACCGCGATCGATATCGATCGATCGTTCACCGCGTTTCACTGCTGTATCGTCTCGACCGAATCACAGTCGTACCCGGTTGCCCGCTGGGGAACCCTCGATCAGGGAACGGAGTCGAAACCCGGTGAATTCGACCGGCGCCCGACGACAGCCGCGAGCAGGGACATGGAACGAAGCATTGTTGTGTCGGCGAGACTGGTGGAATTCTCGCGAGTCCGGGCTGGCTCGAGAGGGCGTCGAGGTGGCCGCGACACTCCCTTCCGCGGCACGACACGCCGACCTTACATCGACTTGTGCGCGAGCGGAGTCGAAGCGGGCGAGAGCGAACGAACCCAACGAACGAACGGACGTGGAACGAAAGCCGGGAGAGGAAGGAACGCAGCCCCCTAGGAGGATCCGCGCCGCGCCACGAATTTCAAACGCTGATGCGCGCGCGCACCTTGCCGCCGCGGACGGCCGAGGCTGCGCGCAAAAAGAGGCGAACCGGACATCGTCGTCTTCGCGTCGTCTTCGCGTCGCCCTCTCGCCGCCGTGTCGTTTCTCGTTTGTTAATCGCGTCCGATCGAATCGCGCGGTGCGTCGATTCTTATCACCTGGTTAGCGTGGATTGGAATCGGGAGGGAAGCTCGTCTTTCACGGATATTCGCGTACGGAAAATCTGTATGCAATTCGTTGCACCTGTGGTTTCCCGTGATTATTTATCGATTCGGATCGCGACGCCGCCCGCAGCTCGCCACCGATTATTGCTCACCTCTGCGTGACATTTATCTCGCGAACCGTACGCGATCGTCCGACGTATCGAGCGGGCATCGCGAACGAATACGAAACGCTGCCCACGCGAAGAAGTTAACCGAGGATGCTGCCCGAAATGTTCCTCTTCGATTCTCGAAACGCTGGGATACCCGGGGGCCGATGAGTTTCTTTGGCAGTTCCTGTTTGGCCCTCGTCGATACGCGATTAGACGCGACGATTCGCCGCTGCGGAGCTGCTAACGAGCGACCGGCGGCCATGGAATTTCAATCGGCGATTCCTGGCGTTATCTCGGTCGCCGACGCACCTGCTCGACCAGCTTCAAGTTTCATCGAAGGGCCGATGGAAAGGGTGGAACGCGGTCGCGTGGGTCGTTTACACCTGTCTCCTTCGAGTTCCATTCGCGAGTGCTACCTGTACAGGTGCCGGTATCGATGCTGTCGTCGACCGTCCTGGCGCGGTTCATAGGGAAACGATTTACAGGCCTGTCGATAGGATGTCTCGGGGCGACCTTCGTCGAACTCGTTCGATCGTCGCGTCCACGATGCATCGGCAATCTCGGGGCTCGTTTATTACCGACGACAGTTCCACTGGCGCATAATCACCCGTTACATCGTCGACTAATTGGTAACGGGGCGATCGCGGCGGCCGATAGCGCGTTCGCGATCGTCTCGATCCTCGAGGCGCCCTTTCAACGCGCGCAGAAACGAGGAGGGAAGCGAGGAACGCGGGCAATTTTCAATTAACGCCGCGGTAAAATCGCGGAGCC
This sequence comes from Nomada fucata, assembly GCA_948146005.1. Lineage (NCBI taxonomy): Eukaryota > Metazoa > Arthropoda > Insecta > Hymenoptera > Apidae > Nomada > Nomada fucata. The sequence continues at coordinate 30,373,995 of OX411276.1, forward strand.
CGCAACCGCTAATTATCAGCAGCCGCTCGATAAATAAATTTCCACGCTTATCCTCGTTAACGCGACGCGTCTTCCCCGTTTTCCGGTACGCGGTGCTACGCTATCTACGGGAGACGTATCAATTCCGCCGTCGAAAATCGATGATCCCCGACGCTGTTCGACAAGCTGTAAGCTGTAACGCAATCAAATTTTATCGCACCGATAGCATCGAACTGCGGGAAGATTTACGCGCGGCTGGTTAATTGCGAACGATCGTACAAGACTGAACGGGGAAAGGGAAAATAGCTTATTGTGGTTCGAACGCGAGGAGAACAACGGGCGAACACGATTGCAATTACCAATCGTGTCTTGGCGAGGGCTACCGGTTAAATATCGGCGCGTTAGATAACGCAAACGCGAACAGATAGGACGAAGCGGCACGTTCCCGTGCGGCGGACGCGGCTAGAACCGTGCGATAGAATTCTATGGTAACGACGATAATACGGTGATGCTCTACGCCCGTACACGTAAGCCGATGTACACCGAGCGGAGAGGCTGTTCCGACTCTGGCGTTTGTTCCCCTTATCAATATTCAGGGGAACTGAGGCGACCGTGGCGTATCGGACTCTGCACCCTTTTAGGCCGAGCGTCAAAATTTCTTTCTCCGTTACACGCGGGGGTTAAAAGCGCGGCGGCGTGTAATTATGTTACCGCCGTCAATGATAGTGTAAAGACCGTCGTCAAGCGATGGGCGGTGTGGCCGTGGGTGTCGAAGGTCCTTCACCCTCGACGACGATTAACTTCACGGGGCAATGGCGTCCCCTGTTCGACCCTCGCCAACAAAGAACTTTCTTCTGGATTGGTAACCGTATCGGCGTTGCTGCGTACGAAACCGGCGAAGCGATCGTCGCGAGTGTTTAAACTTTCTCGCTAATTGGAGAGTGACAAGCACCTCTATAGCACGGTGGGCTCGAAGCTGGACGAGAGCGATACGACGACAGACAGACCGGTCAATTGTTCCACTATGAAACGACAGACGGCGAAGCAACGATGAATGAAAACGAAGTTCTGCAAGATACTTCGCCGGTATGCAGGCCGCGCGCATCGACGCCGCTCCGGGGGAGAATATAATTGGGTAATCGAAACGACTCGTCAACGCGTCGACGGATTTTATCGAAGCGCCCGGGCGAACTATCGCGGAGAAACGCGGCCATTTCGTTCGCGGCGATCTAAACGTTTCCGTGGATGCCATTTCGCGATCGGGTCGGATATCAGGTACACCGCTGCGTCGAAACACCGAACGCAGCTGGACGAAAGAGGGACGCGATCGCGGAACAGGTGCCCGCCTTCGACCAGGTCGGCCACGCGGATTCGAGGCGTGCAGAAACGCGCGACGTCCCGCGAATGCGAACGCAAAGGCAGGGTGCAGGGATCTCTGCATGCCCAGCGTCGCACCGATACGTGATATCCTTACGAACGGGCTTCTGTTCGCGTCTGACATTGGACGGCGTGAGTCCGCCGAGGTAAAAAAACTCGCGGACGAAAACAGGCGTACGTCTGCGACCCGAGGAATACGAAAGCACGGGCGTGGGCGGGTTCGACGAATTTCGCGTCGAAACCGACGCCGAGAGTGTCTCAAGTCGCCGGACTCTGCACTGGACGGCTGCGGTGCGACGACACGCGGAGATGTTCTAATTCCTCGAGAGTTCAAGCGTCCCCCTGTTATCGAGGAGAAACGCAACCCCTTCGCGTCAGGGCTGGAGGCGGTGGGCTACTTTCGTAAACGCACACGCGTCCCCAAAATCTCGTCTGCGCCGGACAAATATTTTCACCCGTGTACACCCTTCAGCGACGCTTCTCCGTAACGATTCAACGAAACAAGTCAACAAACAGCCCCCCCCCCCGTCCCGTCGCTATGCGCAGCACGAGTATGACAACATCCGAAAAGCAGTGCAAAAAAAAGGAAGAAAAAAACAGGGAGAAAAAAGGTCAGGGTAGCGAATTTCCAAGTTGGGGTGCGTCGGACGCCGGCCCTGGGCGTCGCACACTCCACCGCCTCCTCTCGGTTCCCGTGCTCCTTCGCCCAAGGGTGGTTCGGGTCGTCGAAACTACCCTAGCGCGACCATTGGTCCCCGGGTTCGCATGCGCGCTACTGAAAACTGCTCCTATTGATCCACCGTCGCGGTTTCATCCCTCCACCCTGCCCTCTCGCCCACACCCTTGCTGCGCTCTTTTTCCTACTCGCAATCATCCCCTTTCTGCAAGGACACTCGCACGCAAGATCCGGCAAGATACGAGCTGGATCTCCGTGGCTGCTGTTCCTCGCCATCCATCGGCGTTGCTGGCTCGCCCCCTTTTCACCTCGGTTCGTCCATTGTTTTTAGCTGGAAATCGGGGGAAAGATGTCTGTGGGGTAGTTCAGAGGATGTTCCGGTCTCCTGCATTGGATTTCGGTACACGGGGACCGGTCGTACCGTTAAGAGGAAAGCGACGAGCGAAGGTCGAATACTTTCGACTCGACGGATAATCGTGCGGAACAGTACAAACGGATTGCCGAGGGATTGTTCGATTCATTACCGAGAGAACGCGATGACGAACGCCCACGCAGTGGCAGGTTGATTTCCAGCAATCGCGGAGTTACATGGAAGGATGCAGTGGAATGTCAACCTGCAACAAGACACCGTTCACCGACGCACAGTTTCGTAACGAGTTTGCGCACAGAGTTGTTTCTCTTGGATAATTCGCCTCGATTATGAAAATTGTGCACGTGCGGTGCACGCTTTTGAAACGGAGCAGAAATTCAATGGACATAAGAGCACCCGGTGTGATCACGTTTAATCAAGCAGAATCTCTGGGAGGGTTCGACGTTCGTGCAAATAAAGCATGCGCTAATTTCAATACCGATGACGTTTCGTAACAGCGAAAGGATTGATTAACAGTTCGCCGCGACGCCAATTAATTGTCCCACGCTTATCGAGTCTCGCTGGATCGCGGGAGATGTTCGATCGACGTTCTTTCCTTTCAGGGGGACAGGGGAGGGCGGCTAGTGCATGCGCGAGATCAATATCGCCGTGCATTAAACGGGGTGGCAAGAGGGACAAAGAAAGGAGGGCCAAAGAAATCGCGTTACCGTGAGATCCCGATCGGGGAAAGAATTCTCGAGCGAGTCCCTCTCTGAACGTCGCGGCGACCTGGAGCTTTGTAGCGCTAACCCAAGACGTTGCCCTCCCACACCCCCTCCCATCCCCCTTTTTTCATCTAAAACTGTCCGTCATTAAACCCAAATGAAATCACAGTTCCCTCCGGGACTCTTTCTTCACCCTTTTCACCGCGGCGACGTCCGAACTCTTCCGTAATTATTTCTGCCTGGCGAAGATCTAATTTTCACGGACAGCAATATCGATTAGAGTCGTCCTCGGGCGAGCACCCGCTGAGTAAACGAACTTCTGACGAAGAAATTTCTGCCAGCTCGGCTGCTTTCCTTCTCGAGTCGAAGTTTAATAATAAAAAAAAAAAAGAAACTGGCGAGAGGGAGGGGTTCCGATACCGAACGATACGCTTCGCCTCCGCCCCGGGGTCGCGTTCCTTCATCCCGTTTTCGTCCTCCTTGATACTTTTCGCATGCAAATTGCGGTTAAAACACCGCCGAGAGCCGTCGCTAATTTCCGTTGCCGCGACGGCGTTCGATGAAAGATTTATGAAAAGTGGCCGCTTCCAGAAGGGGGGACGTAAGTACGTTTTGCGCACACTTGCGATCCTCGCGATTGCCTGCCCCTCGTTGCCTTCGAAAATTCGTCAAAAAATTCCGTGGCACGCCACACGGGAGTAGCTGCGGGAAAAGTTGCTCGACCCACTAACCTTTTCGAAACCTCTCGAACCTACATCCCAACTATGCTAACCCCTAAAACAGAAAGTGCATATATACATCCGTGTAACGTATCTACGGGCGAAATTACCAGATTTTCTTTATATAAAAGGCAGAATTTGAGAAATATTTGACCCTTTTACGGATCATTGTAAAACTGGTGCAAATCGTGTAACCACGAAGTGAGACGAATTCCAGGACGACGGAAGACTCGCAGCTACACCTGCAGCGACGAGATACAGATCTCGAGGAGGTTCGATAGGAAACCTGGGAATCAAAGGGCCCGTCCTTTCTTCCCTGTACACGACAGAACGAAGGAGGACAAGTCTCGCCAACGCGGCAGATTGAATATTTAAGAGGCACTCCATTCGCGTGGAAAATCGAACGCTGTTCCTCCATTAAGGGGCCAAGCAACACCGAACGAAAAAATAACGAAGCCGTGAAAGGAATTCCTGTCGCGTTTAAACCATTTTCTTTTGCTCGATCTCGTGGTCCTCGTTCACCGTTTCGTCGTCGACGAAGGTAAACACCTTTTTGCCCGGCCGTTTTTATCGATACCGACGGAAAAATCGATAGGAAAGGGTTGGCGTGAAGTTCGCGCGAGAACGGGAGGAGAACGCAGCGGATACAACAACGAAGGTGGCGATAAATCGGAAAGGGAAAGGTGAGATTGGCACGATTTCGCGTCGGAATATCACGGTGCACGCTCGACGGGGATATTGCGTTCCGCGTCGAACGGCAGACGTCATCTTTCGAAGCTTGCTGCTCGGCCGAAAAGTTTCTCGGAAGAGCGGAACTCCGTGGAACAGGGTTACGAAAATATTGGGCCAATGTGTCCCACCGGAAAGGGCAACAGGATTTCACCCCAAAGATACACACTGTATCCGAAACTGGAACTGACGAACAGTTTCCTCGAGGATCATGGGATAAGACAATGAAACTGGATGCACGGCCAACACAATCGAATGCACTTTCCTCCACTCAAGCGTCGCCTGCTTCGACAATATCGATGTACCCGTGCGATCGGCGAGAAATAATAATAACGCGATTTACAAAGGCGCAAAGGCATCGAAAATTTGTCACGCGTAACGTCTATAACGAAGGTGATCGCCGCGCAATGCCGAAATCGTTCGAAACTCGAATCGACTAGCGAGCGACGCAGCAATAATTTGGGACGCGCTTCGATGTCCCATGAATTCGGACGAGAGCACGATTGGCCCGAACGACGGGGCGAGATTTTCCACTCCGTGGAAAATAAGCCACAGGGACGAAAGGGGTGGGCGAGACGATGCACAAAGTGCTGGCAAGGGCGAATGGCCCGATGCAAAGTAGCTCGGTCTCTCTCGTAATCTGGCCCTCGTCTCGGTATCCTCCCCTTCTCTCGATTCACCCTCGGCATCGAACCATTGTTTCCGCGCTTCGTCTTTTGTTTTTCCTTTCTCCCCCGGTTTTTTCTTCCTCTGTTTGTTACTCTCCCTCCTTTCCCCGCCGAGCAGACAGAGGAGGAGCCGCGGGCGACGTCATTTGTCAAAGTGACGGACGCCCGGGATCACGCGCGCGTATTATCCGGTGGGCGAACCCGACCAGTCGCGATAGGATCGTTTGAAATTTTCCGAGAGTTCGTTGAATTTATCCCGAGGACGTCAAAATGAAACGCGAACAGTAACGGGGAGGAATCCAGCCGGCTGAAGCAATTAGACGCACCCCGAGCGCGGGGAGCAACTGTGAAACGCGACGGAACGAAAATAATACACATACGTGTAACATTATTTCCAAATTCGAGGCTTGTCTTTATTCTCCAACCAGTCGCACTCCGGCGCAAGTTCCAGCACAACGGACATATCGAAATGCAGGGGGGGGAGGATGGGGGAAAAACCCTTCGTTAACAAGGAGCCGACGTAATTCGAAACGATCAACCCTCGGTCGGCTTCAACAGAGTGGTTTCAAGTCTAACGAGAGAGTCATCCCTCTCGCGTTGCTTTCTGCGCGCGATGACTCGCCGCATTCTCGTTTCAGCTGAATAAATAGGGGCGCCTAAAACGCTGCGAACAACGCGCCGCTTCCGCGTTGTGTCCTTCCTTCTTTCACCGCTCTGCCCCGGTCGATACGCGACAAGGGGGGGGGGGCACACGCAAAAACCCGAGCGATTCCGTTCATTAATATAAATGGCGGATCGTGGAAAGGAGCGAGCGCCCTGGGCGGGGAGGGGACGCGGCGAAGAATCCCGTGCAGACTTTCACGGGGGTTCGCGGCTGCGTTTTTTAACCATCGATCGCGTGTACACCGCACGCCGCTCACGTGCGTGGAACGAAACACGCACGCGTAAAAATCGTAAGGGCCGAAAGGTTGCCCCTCTCGTTCCCTGCCGTACAGTTCTCTCTGTTTCGACGTCGAGAGAGGGTCAGCCACGGCATTCGTTAAGTACCGCGCACTTTGATCCACGCGTTTTTCGTTATTACCGCCGGAAGGGTTGCTAATTCACCCCCTCCCCTGGCAGAGCCGCCAATATCCTTAATTGCCCGCGCGGTCTTTTCGAGATTTTTGTATTTCGCCCTCCGCGGATAGTACCCTTGTCCGCATTGTCGAAGAGTTTATGGAAAGCATCGCGACGAGCTTTGATTTCGTATTCTATGCCCGGCGTGTAACTCTTTACGGGGAGGCGTATAAATTATGCTTGCGAGGTAACAACGCTGCCGTCGACGGACCTAGGCTCGCCTATCGAAGTAGCACGGTCGTGGTTCCTAGCACCTGCATTGTACGTACACGCCGATCGGATCATCCTGAAAGTCCAATCGAAACAGTTACCACGGCCGTTTCTGTGTAAGCTCGACCGGCGATTCTCTGAGAACCTCGACGACAATCCTTCCAGACACCGGCTAGGCAGCGTCTCGCGCCGCTTGGAAACCCGTTAGAACGTTCCGTTTAAGCTGCGGAGAGACGCGTGACGTCGGTCGGAAGATAATACCCGACACCGTCCGCGATAATAGCGTCCGCGACGTAACAGTGTCAAAGGTGAGCAACGGCGGGGCCACGCGAAACGGCACGTCGAGTCCGGAGAGTCGCGGACTGTCGAGTAATTAAGGTGGTTCTGTAGGGACGACTGTTACCAATCGGAGGGGGAGACACGCGCAGAAACGCGAGGCAAACGCACGCCGCCGGTAGGGAAAATTAAGTTCGTCGATTAATCCCACGAGCTGCGCCGAAGGAACTTCCTTTCTGAATTTCTTATTCCGCCGGTAACCTCCGAGTTTATCGTCCCCGCGGGGCCTGGTGCGCTCGCGTTCCGCGAGAGAAGTCCGTTTTCCGTGTGCAGCTGTGCTAATTAAATTTACCATGATAAAGAAGGAGCGGGTGGAGAAAAAGTCCGAAGCGGAAAAACGAAACTCCCAATGAAATCGAAATTAATTTCGCCCGGTGCTAGCGCAAAAACTGCACCGCCCGGAACTTCGCCCACCTCCGTTTTGTTTTTCTCGAAAACTTCGTTGAATCGACGTGTTCCGCGAGGAGGACGGCTCCCCGCGGCGAGCGCCGCACGCAGCAACGCCTCGAATACGCTAATCCGACGTAATGAGGTAAGAATAAGAAGGCGGTCGAGGCGGAGTTGTCGGAAGGGGCAAGAGGACACGGATAAAAGGACTCCTCTTATCTGTCGCGGGGGAAAGAACGAGATGGAGAAAGATAGGCGGGCCGCGTCGAGGAAACTTTCCAAGAGATTTCTTATCAAAATGCAAATCCACCGACCGAACCTCTCCGATTTTCTCCTACCCCCACCGTCTCGTACCTCGCCCAACTACCTTGTCCCGAGGAGAAGCTTTTTCCTTCCTCGCCGTCCTCTCACGCTCCGCCGTTCTGCTTTTCATTCCAATTCTGAAGTTCGCCCCGACACGTCGGACGAGCTTTTCTAGTCATAGTTCTTTAACGAAAAGTCCCGTAACAAATTCTGATTAGAAAAACGATCGAAGTACGTGGCGAACGATATTGGACGGGCCGTCGTCAGATTTCGCGATTAACCGCTGAAAAACGTTTCGAGGCAATTAACCGGCCGAGGCAGTTTCGTGACTTTCGAGGATCGTATCGCTCGCAACGGCAAACACTCAAGGATACGGGCTGGCATCGATTTTCGACGGGGAATAAAGCGGTGCAAAAGCGAATCGAACGGTATGACGCGGACCTCGTTGTATGCAAAACAGGGAAACGGAAGGGGGGGGGGGGGGGGGAGGCCGCCGTCGAAGGGCTAATATAAATCGCGGTGACGAGGTATCGACGCGCCCGCGGACTAATGACCATTTACAATTTTACAACGTGCCATTTACAATTTAGATGAAGATCCATTGTCTGCGCAACCCTTCTTCCGCCGGTTATGAAAAAGCCGGAGCACCCTCGGCAAAAGCCACCCTACGCTACGCCCTTGGCTGCGCCCCACCCTTCCTTTCTCTATCTGCCTCCCCCTGCCGGCCATCCCTCTGCCATCACGGTTCTCCACCCCAACCCGTCAGCTGTGATACTTTCATTTCGTGCATTCAGCAATTTCGCGCGACTCCGTCCAATCTAGACGGCCCAAGGCCTAGTTTCCGGGGACGTGCGCTGCGTTACAGGTCGTTTCAAAGCTTCCGCCCCTTCGTGTATCTTCCTTTGTCCCCCCCAGCTTTTTTTTGTCTTTCGCCAAACAACTTTCGAAGACTTTTGCAAAGTAGACGGATAACGACGGGAATGTTCGCGAATCAGGTGGGACATTTCGTACCCTTCGACGGTGAATTTCACGAGGAGAAATATATTTATTCCCGCGACCACCCGTTAGCTTTATCCTTTCGTCGATGTCCTGGACGATAATAGCGCTGCCAAGATTCGCTTGGACCAACGCGTTCGCCGGCCGCGCCGACGCGGTCGTGTTCCACTAAATCTTAGATTTCGGAAACGCGTGATCCGAATGCTTAAGCGGCGGGGTCGTTCGGTGGCGCGTTTTCGACTCGACGAACCAGTTAGCTGGTCGTAAATCGGAGCAGGATCGATCCCAGACCATTGGGTCAAGATTTGAATGCGAACTGAGCGATCTATTTCTATTAAAGCCGTAATCGACTTGCGCGTCCGTTAGAAGAACGCGAACAGCGTACCCCTGGAGGAACTTTCTTCGCCCGTGACTTTGCGAATTGTCGAACTCGTTTCGTCCGCGGGCCACGTATCTATCCAAATCGAATCGGGGAATCGCAGCCGATAGCCGCGACACGCGTGCCGCGTCGTCTCGTGCGTGGCGTTACAATTAATAATGCACGCGATAGCCAACGGTCGGCCGGCTGCGTAGGAACACGGGGCGAGCGGTAAATTTCTACCTGCGTCGATCATCGAAGAAGGTGACTCATCGCCGGCACACCGTGGACGATGAATGAAAATGCGCGTGCACCTAGGACGAAACAAACATGAAACGAATGTTCGTCGGTAGCGCGGTGACGACGAACTCGCGAGGCGCGAGCAACAAAGAAATCGATACCAGAACTGGAGCACATGGGCAACCTTTCCCGTTGCTCCGTTCCGCCGGAATACATCGAAACTTCCCATCGATTTTTCCGCGAACAATTTACCCCCGCCCGATTCCTCGGGGCGGAAGCGCGACCGTCGAATCCACGGGAACAGAATCGGTATACGCGATGCGAACTGCCGGAGCAAAATTGAAAAAGAAATCGACCGAGCATGGGTAGCATTAGCGGATAACTGTAACGCATATTCCGTCAGCTTAATTAGCTAATTGAAACTAGGAGTAACGGCGAGCAGATCGGCTCGAATAACCGCGATACATGAAAAATTCAATCACGAGACGCATTTGCTAATGATTCCAGCGTGTTGCACACCCATCGCCGATTCATCCTCGTTTTTTTCAATTAGCTGATTGAAACCTGAGTTCAAGTTACCAGGCGAACGTATCGCGGAAACTGTGGTAAAAAACAAAAAACGAAGAGGGGAAAAGGAGAAATGAAAATCCCAACCGCTTCGTCGTCCTCCTCGAAATTTCGCGCGCCTCCTGGACAGCCCGGGTGCGCGTGCGGATCTTGCAGGACCGACGAGACGACCAAGAAACGCGCGTGTTCCCGGCCATAAAGTTGGCCGCGTGAAACTCGAGTTCCGGTGGTTCGACGCGATGCACTGCGGCCGGGATTAGCAATTTTCGGCAGTTTTCGCGAAAGTGTAATCGCGTGCGCGGGGCCCCTTAAGGGCACGAGCTCGCGTGACGCTTACGGATCCGTCTGGAAGCGACGACCATGGCAGAACGCCTGTTACCAGCGCAGATAGGCCGCGGATAACGCTTGGCCTCTCGCGTGCCACGCTCGAAGGGAGGCCAGAGCTCGTCAGAAATACGGATCGTCCCTGTACTCACGACAAATGTTTCCGTACGACTTCTTCGTTCGAAGCGTGCGCAGCGGCGTGGGCACCGGGGAAGGCTCGCGCGTTTCATCGAGACGGAGGGGGAGAAAGAGCGTTCGGATAGTCTGGAGAACCGGGGTACGCGCATCTTCGACGAGAGGAAAGCGTGGTTGGCAGGTTGCCAAATGGTGCGGCGAATTTTTTACCCCTTTTTTCTGGAACGATGCCTGCACGCTCGGCGTGGGTAGCTGCGTTATAAATTGAAAGCGCGGAAAAGGAGAATGACCGATTTTCCCGAAGATTTTTGTCAACGGAAAAGCGGCGGAACGGGGAGCAGCAAGAGTGGAAGCGAGGGGAAGACCGTGCGGAATTTTGCGCCGCGAAGGAACAGCTCTCTACTGCGAAAACGAGAAGCAGAAGGGAGAGAAGGCCCCGACGAAAGGATACTTCCAGCCTTGAAGCGAAAAAACGTAACGGTCATTCGCCCGCAAGGTGAAGAAAAGTTGGCCGTAGCCAGCCACTGACCGGAGCCAAGGAGACGCTCCGAGCGATCGCCGATTCCTGTCCGCTCCGACGAGCCTCTCCAGACCGGTCTCTCTTTCTCTCTTTCTCCATCCTCAACTCTTTCTCGGCCTCCTGGTTTTTCTTTTCTCCTCTTTGCGTTCCGCTGCCCCCTCGTGACGGACCGGTCCCGGAAAATTACCGAGAACAACCGATCTTCCGAACGGAAACCTCTCTCGGTGTGCGAAGCGGCCCCGAGTTAACAGTACACCACGTCGAACCATATAGCTGCCCTTTGTTTTAATTTCTCCCCGCAAAGTTCCACAAACACGCCCGGGCAAGTCAACTTCTCCGCAAGACGATTCGTTCCGCGCAGGTATACGCGAACTTTCCCTTCTTTCTCCAGGTATACACCTCCTGTATTGTACGTCGCCACGCCCGCAGCTTGTGTTTTCCGTTTGATAGCTCAACTCACGGCGAGCCGTGAGCAACACCTTCCAGGACTTTACGACCTGAAGCACGCATTCCGTCCACTTCTGCCTCGCATACGGGTTTTCCACGTCGCCCCGTGACTAACTAACCGACCGGGCCGCCCCGATCCCGGCAAATACGGTAGAACAAATCGAGTACAAGTCGGCGCATTAAGCAAGAACACGAAAGAAGGGAACCAACAGCCGGGCGTATCGTTCAATCTCCCGAGGCATCGATTCGCGAAACCCAACACCAGCCGTACGACTTCCACCGGTGTTTCCACCGGGGCGCAGGCAAATAAATCTCGCAATTTGCGCGCACGCCGTTCCCCATCCACGATTTCTCCGCGGACGGTGATATTGGCCCGCGAGGAAAAAGGCCCCCCCTCGATAGTTTAGCCGCGGCGGCAATGATTTATCAGCCGGCCAAACTATGCCTGCTTCCTTTCGTGTAAGCTGCGCGACCGGGAACATTTGTTCGCGTCGCTGGTATCGTTGCAGCGGGCCCGGAGAGTCTTAATACGTATTCCTTGGCCACGATCGTTTATCAGCTGGCACGAGCGCGGTCGAGCGACATTCCACGGAGATACCACTGGCCGGACAATATGATTCCCGTAGAATATTTGCGCCGGGCAGACTTTTCGGGCCGCGCGTTCCGACACCGGAGTATCCCGTTTCGTTAATTCTCCACTCGGTGGCGAGATAAAGAGCGCTCGTATCGCTGGCAGCCTGCGTTTCTTGGCTTATCTGCGCCGAAAGCCGATTATTCTTCGTTCCGGCGTGTAACGTCCATGCGGCTGCCATGTGTCGACGAGGTGTACGCGCGAGTACCTACTGCGTCGCCCTCTCAAATAATCTCTGGAATTCTTGTAAAGCGAGCGACGCGACGTGCAGGCGGGCGAAAATTACTCCGTTGGACCGTGGGCAGAGGGAAATCGATACGGCGAAACGACCTCGACGACAGATTATCGGTCGAAGGGACGAAACGAATTGATTCGTCGCGGCAAAGGGTAGCCACCCCGTCGCTATAAATTCTGCCCGCTTCGCGGCGCGCGAACACTCGTCGCCTCTGTTCGTTAAAGGCGTAAGCTTGCACGAATTCCCGGAGATTCTGCATCGCGGCGAATGAGATAATCAGCGAAAGGTCACGGTTAATGGTCTCTCGACGCGTTTCGACGAGCTGGTTATTAACAACGCACGCATTCGACGTACGGGTCGCCGCGGAAATGTCAATGCCAGTGTCCTTTTTCGATTCTTGTTAAACAGCGGCCGAACAAACGGCGCGGGTGCCGCGGAGCAACGCGGATGCGGTTGGTAGGTACGTCAGGCCCGGGGAAATGAAAAATGCCGTGGCATTATTTCGCTAACATGCACGGGAAAGAATGTCAAGGATACCGCGGGCGGAATTTTCATAAAGAGGCGCTTACGAGCCGCGACCGGTCGCCAAACAAAATAGAAATTCCTCCGTTCTCGATTCCCGTGGTAATTAACCGACGGCGATCGAAGGCTGCGGGTGAGCCAGTATTTCACCAGCGCGGCGAGTGTGCTTCAGCTCGAAGGAGGACAAAAATGTAGGAAAAACGGAGCGAAGAAAAAGAACGAGAGAAAAAGGAGCAGAGGAGGCGAGAGGAAAACGAGGCCACGCGCCCGAGATGCGTTCTCGCCCGGAGTTATTCTTAACGCTCTCGTCGAAACGAGCGTGGTTCGCGATCGAACCACCGCGCCGAACTACGCGCATACCCCCTGTAACCGAGGCGACGAAATCGTCGATCCACTCCACGTGTTCGGTCGCGACGGAATCGGAGAGCGCGGATAAAGCGGTGCCCTGCATCGCGGCGTTTGCGTTTCGAGACGGCTGCAATCTGGCGCGGCGAAATCTCCGGCCGCGCGATAATCTATCGCGAATGGACTCGGTGTCTTATCTGTCGCTTTATCGCGCGTGCATCATCTCCGCTTCGAGCGCTCCACGGTGCAGGGAGGGGGCGACACTCCCGAGATATCGTTACGCGGCGACGAAGCGATAGAACGCTCGGCAGCGTTCGTACGCAGATACAAATTTCGTTGGCAGTGTCGTGTCGCGAATGCGACGGTCGCAACACGCGCCGCGGGGAGCTCGTTGCGAGTAACAATCGGTCGCTCGATCTGGGAAACCGATTTTCTTCCCTCACCACGTGGGCCACCCCTCGCTATCTGCGCCCCCTGACTCGTTGCGCTTTATGTAACAGGGCTGCGTGTAATCGAGTCGCGAGTTCGTCGACTCGGCCCGCAATAATTTTGGGATTTAACACACAGCTGAGCGTCACATGGCACGTTCGCCAGAGAGATCGACGAAGAAAGAGAACGGGGAGGGGGGAAGGGCTGGGGGTGGTTGCGAGCGAAACAGAATTGTCGACGAGGAGGGTGAAGCGGAACAGGCTCCCCCAGGACGAACTTGCCCCCCGGATTGGCTCGTGCGCAACCCTATCGCCCTCTTTTCCTAGTCCGCTCCATAGGGTATTAATAATTTAATGCGTTTAATTCTACCACGTCCGTGCATCAGCTATGCACAACACGTTTCGCAAGTTAGTAATTTATGTCGTTGAATTTTGAAACGACCTTCCGCACGTCGCCGTGGAGTAACAAAATGAACCCGGCGCGTACGTTTTCTTTTCGCAAGAGAGAAACGGAACTTGTCGGATTAATTGGTGCACGCGAGTGATATGTAGGAAATTGAGCGCGACGCGAGATTCAGCGAAAATCGTTCAGGCGGTCGTTGCCAAAAGATTGGTTCAGGAAAGTCAAGTTTGCAGGTTCCGGTGCTGGCTACGTGCTGCGTACCGGAAATGCGATCTAACGTCCCGCCTAGTTGCTGGCTGCTGCAGAGGTCACGTAGAAGCGCCTGCGTGAACACTGCAGACGGGAATGCGTGTCGAGGGCCGACGAAAATGAAACCACGTGTACAGAAAGGTCGATAGCGGACGAACTGCGGTCGCTGGGAGGATTTGGTGGCGCCATCGGAGGTCACATTGGACAGGCGATGACTTCCGGTTACTCCGTCGGTAAAGCAGTCATTTTTTGAAAATACTTCTTCGAACGGCGATATTTTGTGATAAACCCACGAACGCCGCGCTTTGTGAATTGAAAGTGAAATGTGCCCCTTGCGTGATTATTTGCAGAGGAATTTTACGTTACAGCGAATAGAGTACTTACTGAGAGTACTCGAAAAACTCTACTTAAAAACAGAGAAAGGAGAAAGGTGCAATTATGAACAATATTGCGAAAATCAACCAGTGTACGTTTTTTTAACGCTACCTCAGTTTGGAAATGTCGGCCTTACTATAGTTATGGTGAGTTAAAAGTTAGTTTCTTTCAATAGTTCAATCAAATATCCGTCGCAATTTTGTACAACTATATAGTTTCGAAAAAAAATCGATAGACCGGGTGTTGATAATTGCAACGTCTACGTTACCTTCTCACGGGGAAGGGAGCTCGGAATTCCAATTCGCTCGTTTTACGCTAACCATCCACCGAATTGACTCTTACCTGAAACAAACAAAAGAAAAGTGTCACTTCGACCTACCGTTGTGCAACTGCTGTGGAATTTGTCGAGAGTTTTCGGCGAAGGTTAAAAGGTTTCGAGATTTAATACTCTCGTAACAGGCGTCGATAAAAGGGGACTCTGTCGAGGGAGGCCTAAGTCGAAATCTAATCACAATTTCGTGCGGCCACGTTACACGAATAACGCTTCTTGCAATTTTCTTGCAATTTTCTTGCAATTTTCTTGCAATTAAGCACAGGCTTTTTTATGCCCCGCACTAATTTCGCAGCATTTCAAATCATCGAACGTTCTCTGATTAAATTGCTGGTACGTGTGACTGATCCAACTTGATTAAGAGATCCGGTTTTCAATACACAAGAGTCCGTCCACGAATGTGATGTAACTGATTACCCGTTATCGTTCCTTTTTCCAGGTTCAACGACACACTAATTCTATGCATACATATGACACCTGCCCCCCTTTGCCCCGTTTAAACATGCAGGATACTCATCTCGTTTAGTTCATTTTATCAATCGGCCATTGATTACTGCGCCACCGTGCATCACCTATAATACCCTGTCACGTTGTCGGGGAACAGAATTTCTGGTATCTCTAATGAATGCGGCCGCTGATTGCCTTCACGATTACAATCGTACGATTACAATGAAAGACGCTTGATGACTACTGTATATAGTAAGATCTTGAAATTGCCCCAGGACCATTCTCCTCAGACATTATCCCCGTCGTCCCGAGCACTTGTTACTTACGGTAATAAGCTTCTCGTTAGGCCACCTTTGCATCAATTCGCATTATTCACGCGTTACTATTCGAGTCGCAGCGAACGGAAGCGTGTTCGTCGAACTTCGAAATACGACGGCGGAGGTGGGAGGATGCGCGAGGGGACAGGTATATACGTAAAATGAGGGAATGCTGGCCTGAGTGAATGCGAATCCCCCAATTTCCACAGACGTTCAGAGACTTGGCGAGGGCTGGCTTCGATCAAGTCCGAAACGTCAGCCGCGCTGGCTGTTAACGCGATCAAGCAGTTTGCAAATTGCACACGCCATCTGCAATTACAGGCCTCGTCGGACGTGTTCGAAGAAAGGCCGGTCGGTGTCGAGATTGATACTCGATGGAAAGGAATACGACGAGCTTCTTGTCAGCATTACTCGAAATGCCTCGCGGTCTTTCCTTGAACTTTTCATATTCGAGGGGACATTTGCGTTTTTAACGCAATTAACGCCGTTTTCCTCAGTATGAAAGTAGTTAGAGCCCGTACCAAAAGGGACGAAAGATCTGGATGTTTAAAAAAATCACACCTTAATGTTCAAGCTTTTTTAGCTCCAAATTTCAAGACTATCGAGCAACTGTATTGCTCGTGATATCGTGTCAGCCATGCAAGAAAACACGGTTTAGAGAAAAACGCGTCAAAGGTTTCTGGTCGTTTACTTATATGAAATTTTGTGTGCGGCATACATTTAATATCTGTGACTTCGTTATTTTTACAAGTTCCGACCGTGTCCTTTGACGCAGATAGCTTCGAAGGTATGTACTTTGAGAAGCGCAAAAAAAAAAGAAATATTTTTGTGCGATACCAAAGCACAAGTACTCCCTTGAATACATGTTTCACCAAGCGTTCGTTGCTCTACTACTTGAGGGGGAGAAGCGGAAACGGAAGGAGCTGCAACTGTCGATGAAAATTGTTTGTAATTCTTTTCAAGTATAACTCGGAGTATTTGCCAACAGAAACTGCATCAAAGGAACGACGAATTGATTAATAGACGTATCGCCGCGTTTACAGATGTCCCGTCCCGCGGCTGTTTCAATTACAGGAACCTTTCCCTACTTGCGACTTCTATAAAAGGGATTCGCCCTCGTCTCTCGTTTAGTCGCCGTGCCGTCTCCAATTCTGCGAACGATCGAGATTCCACTCGGGCCGAAACGTCACGAACTACCAGCAAGTTGACTCGAATGTCCTCGGCCACGATAAAATGAACGTCATCTCGGAATAAACACTGAAACGTCGTTCAAATACGACTGTTTATCGAATTAATTACTGGCGAATGCGCGAAGCTAAAACTGGTGCACTTCGGCCACGTAATCGGAATAAACGTCGACGTTTACACGCCGAAACATAATTACGATCGAGCGAAAAAATCCTCGCATAATCGGGGAATAACGATCGCGGTCATGCTGCTGAACGTCAAGCGAAACGTTTATTCTTAACGCCCGTTAACGTCGCCATTAATATTGCATCGATGAATCCGATCAACTTCGAAAACTCTACCCACGTGCGCGGCAATTCCGCGGAATTTCCATTTGCGTCGGGTCTGCTCTGGCCAAGCCCTAATTGTAAGCGCAATCAGCCGGCGCGCACGCACACAGGTGGACGGGAGATGCGCGCACCGGTGGCGTTGATTGCGACAGGTACAGAGATCTCTTGTGCGGTGAATTGCGAACGGGGACGTCACTTTGCGGCGTCGCTGGCCGGAAATGGAGCGACGTTTCACGAAAGAACGTACCCCGTCCGCGGACACGTAAGAAGCCCAATCGACGCGGACCACGTTTCCGATCGGAATCGCCCCGACATTTCCTGGCGATAGGATATACATCGGCCGAGTTATTCAAGCCGGTCGGATCAATCGGCTTCTACCGAGTGGTCCGGTCTCGCGGCTATTTTAGAGGCCACTCTCGTGTCCGCTTTGTGCCCGTTTCCTTTTATTTTTCTGCCGGCACTCGAGGGAGAAGGAATCGGTCGATTGGATTGCCGGAATAGAGTTGTGCACGGTGAGCAATTGCCGACGATATCCAAGATAGGAGTGGAATTCTTTCGCGGTGACTGACTACGTACTCGAATACGTTCGCGATTGTCATTCGACTACGACGTTGAATACTGCGCTGCTGTATTCCCGGGAGTTCGTGCGCGATTAGTTCGAGGAGCTAGTGGTTTTTGTGCATTCCATGTTCGATAACGCGCTGAGCGCTGTTTGATAGTCGATGCAGAGTTTGCGCTGCTTTGTCCGGGCTCGCGTTACACGCCACGTAATACCTGCGAGAGTTGTCGCGAGAATTACTAAGTTCGCGGTAACAGTTTCGTTTCGCCAATTACAGCGTCGTTGTTTAATATCAATATTCAATAAGCATTGCTTCCGATTGCCCCAGCTTCATGCAGACGTTCGCTGCATTGAATCCTCCGCTTGAACGTTCTCCTTCTTTGCGAGGGGGTGAGTAGGGGGTGTATTCGTATTTTTGACGTCATTTTTTTAGGTCCCCTTTGGGAGACCCCCTGCCCCGTTAATGGCGAACTGAAAATTCTGTTACAGCCAGAGGCGTCAGAGCTTGGACGGGGCAAGGCGCGGTGGAAAGATGGCGTAAAACTGTCGCACGAGGGACACGAAGGTCTTCAAACTTATCTCCGCGCGGAACCTGACAGACGCAGGGCGGGGTAATGGAAGAAAGGGCGCGCAAGGAAGAAACGAAACGTTCCAGGATCTTGATAAAAGAAGCTCCGGTCGAAAAAGAACGCCGCGAGGTCGAGGGTGCGGGAGATAGCGGGTAATCGCCCGTTGAAAACGCAATTTGAGGACGAGGGAACGGGGCAGCAGAAGTGACAGGAATAGACAGGGTTCCCTCCGCTTGTACTGGATGGGACTCGCGTCGCTCGTTCGGGAATCCCGAGACGGACGACGGAGCAATCAGTTTCTCCTTTCCTCGTCCATCACGGGGATCCACGACACGGCGGATCGCGGATAATCTCGAACCGAGTATGTCTGCGAGCGTGAAACTTCGGCGTCGCGGGAACGAGAGGGCAGCGAAGCGGTATCGGGACGAAAGAATCTTCGACTTCCGGAGGGGCGAAGCACCGCACGGGGAGGTGTTCTCGATTCGCCGCGGCGGCGTGTCGCAATGAAGCTGGTCGAGCCTGCGGCCGGAGAGGCTGCCAGAACGCGGCGGCAGAAGGGAATAGAGAATACGTAGATGGAATCGTGAAGAGACGGCGTAGCGCGGGGACGAATGTCGCAGAAGGAAAACCGGATGTCCGACGATTACGTGAGAACGTTCGGCATCTCCCTCGCGACCTTGGAGCCCGTTCGTTCTCCTCTCCCATTCGTAGTACGCTTCCTCTGGCCGCAGGTAGGTCATTCACCTCGACCTACGCACTACTGTTCCTTTTCCGAACGTTCGCGTTTCAAGGTTGGACAGGCTAACGCTATTAACGCTCGGCGCCTTCGAGGCGAGCGTGGAGGGAGACGAAAAGAGACGAGCCCTACCTGGTGGGAATGCTTTGCGCGAAAAAAATATTACGGAGGGCTAGAGGACCTCTCGGCGATAAGAGATAGGTCGATCGCATGTTCGAGAAGAAACGCGTTCCCCGAACAACGGGTCGGATAATATTTAACTTGCACCGATAGCGAGTGTTTGCGCTCTTCGCTCGCCTCGCGACCGTTTTGATCTACCGTTTTGAAGGAAAACACGAATTTTCCGCTGCGAGCAAGGCTCGCGCGCTGCCAGCGACACACAGAGGAAACAATGGGTATCGTTCGGCTTTGTCGGGGTCAACTTTGTTTCGCAAGTTCTCGGTGGAAACGGGGGGGAGGGCGGGTGGCTGACAAATCGGAAAATTGTGCGCCCCGCAATGCGCCCGCTGCCAGAAAGCAGAAAGAATTCTCTGTCGTGTCGTTCCGCATCGCAAGGGGTCTCCGCGAGTTTCAGACACAGCTCACCCTGCGCGCGACAAGTTCCTTCTTTTCGAAACATCTGGCGGTGGTCCCCCCGCCCTCCCGCGTGCCACCCCTTAAAATCGTTACGAAGAGGTGTCGACGTTTTTGTAACAAAATTCCACCTGCCGTTCTTAACCGCGTTTCCCGTCGTTTCCCCTTTCGCGGTGGCTACGATAAGAGAGTCGGACCGTAGAAACGGGAGAGAAGAAGCTGCGACAACGCGCAGGTATCATCCGTTTCCGTCGAATAACCCCGTCACCCGTGATTTCTCACGACGAACGTCTGGGGAACGGTATCGAAAGCCGTCGAGGGACGACCGCGTTTCTCCGCGCAAAACGGCGAGGAGTTCTCCTCGCGATTCGCAGTCCCGAACGGTTGGTTGTTCGCGGAGAAACGAGAATCGTCGATCGTCAATCTCGCCAGGCACTGATCGACAGACGCTGGAACTGTCGGCCGAGTGTAAATCTGTGCAGCTGTTGCGCAACAGACTACAGCAAACCTTTCCGATACCGATGTTTACGAATTCCAACGAATCGCCAGGTGGTTCGACTTTTAAAAACATTTCATATTCTGCAGAAAAGAAGGAACGAACGAGGAGAGAAACGGACTCCCGGCGGGCTTCCTTGCGTTCTCAAGACGGAATTCAACCTCGAATAAAAAACATCAGCAAGCTATTGTTTAATCTTTCGCCAGACGCGCATGTCGAGTTCCAGGTAGGCATAATAATCGACGCGGTCGAAGCGAACGCGTATCCAGGTGCGCGTGCTCTTTTCTCGTTACGGCGATAGCTCGAACGTGGGGACGATGCGATCGCCACAGAATTACGTAAGTTCGAGGGCAAGGTTGCTTCTGTCCAGCTGTTCGAGCAGTGCGCTGAACGGACGTTGCGGATACTTCGTCAATGATCTCACGACGCGGAACAGGATGTCGTCGGCATCGATCGTTTCCTTCGCCGCTTCCGCGGAACGCTCACCAGGCGATGTCCACGTGTCCCGCTGGGCGTTTAATTGAAAAAAATTGCACCGTCCGAAGTGACACGCGCAAAGAAGCGCTGGAACGCGCGGAATAAATACGAAAACCCACGAGAATACGCTTTATCCACGGTTCTGTTTAAACCGTTAATTAACATCGCTATCGAATATTACAGGGATGGTCGAATAGAAATGCAGGACCGGAAATTGCGATCGGTTCGCGGCGAGGGTGGGCTCTTGAAAAATTCCAACATCCACCTGATGGGCAACGCGCGACAGCGGCAGCAGCGCGATACGGCACGGGTTTTATTAACCGTGTAGCATCGGATTCGTTCGATGTCTAAACGTCGAAAAATAAACGATAGCTTATCTCGCCATCAATTTGCGTTATCGTCGGCCAACGGAATTGAAATCGAAGGGAAAAAAAGCAAAAAGAAAGGAAAAAATTGATGCTCTCGCGAAGCCGCAGAGGATATCGTCGGATCGGAGACGACGTTAATCGTTCGAACACGCATCGGAGCCCCGTTTATTATTCGCGTTTCTGCTGCGATGTCTGCCACTCCGATACGGTCCCAGCCCTTCCGCGGAACACTTTCTAATTTATTATCTCCGCCCGTAACTGTACGTTCAATCGCGGACCATGGACAAACGAACGGGCGAGCGGTTTAAATTTATCTATGGTTTTTAAAGGTTGAATATGCGCCGCTGCTGCGACGATATACAGTATCGTCCATTCGGGACTTCCAATAATCCTGGCAAAGCCCCGAGAGGATTTGTCCAATATTTCAGCCAGGATGGCAGAAGATAATAGAGATGTTAGGTTCGTGCACGGAGGGCTGCGTACCGGGCCGAACAAAGTGAATTAAGTTCTTTGATCGGACAATAACTGGTTCCTTGATCGAGCCCTCCGCCTCGAACACCCTAATCGTTGGCGAAATTCGGTGAACGTAGCCTCGCGATTATTATCTTTGACGTCGAAAAGCTGAAAAAGTCAAGCTGTTTTCTTCCCTCTCTTTTAATATACAATTTCATCCGAGGCGGACGCAGCAACAGCGTCGCGCCTTTACGAAACGCCAACGACAAACCGATGTCCCCGGTGCCAAGCGAATTTTCGTCGCCCGAATGAACGGCGGAATCTCCTTGAAACTGTTTCCTTCGACGCGCACTTATCGTCGTTTATCTCGCGGCCAAGTTTACGGCTTCAACGGCGTTAAATAAATAAACGACCAGCGGGGTTTACGAGTTGATAAAAGCCTCTCGTAAGGAGAAAAGTTTCGACCAAGATACATCTATGCAACCTTATCGTTTCGCTGATAGCAGAGCCTCTAGGAACAATACGCGCATTGCCACTACCGTATACCATCTTTGCCACGTTGGTATCAATTTATTAACAAGAACAAAAGGAACCGACGCGAGTGCCTCCCGGAACGAATACCTCTTTCCAAGGCGTAAGCGAGCATCAGACGCCGTAACAACCGTTCCGGCTGCGCATTGCTCGACGAAGTTTTAAACAGTTTGCCTTGAACGGCAAGTGCCGCGTCGGAGCGATTATAATCATTCGCGGCGCACAAATACGCGAATTGCGTAACAGTTTGCCACGTCTGGCTCGACCACGCGCGCACACACGGGACTATTCTACTGATTTTTCCAGCCTGCGCATCGCAGAGACTGGCCGGTCCGTTGGACGCGTGGGTGTGCACGCTTGCGCTGGTACGTACGCGATGGGCAAAGCTGTCGCGTCTACGATTACGCGATTAATTAATGAGTCGGTGCGTCGCGCGTTACAATCACGGCCGGGCTTGTAATCGCGGTGACATAACCGCGTCGATTCGAACCGTTGCCTCGATAATTAATCGACGGAGGTAATTGCACGTGCGCGAAATGCAAATGTCAATCGGCGATGCCGAACGATTAAGAGTATCCGCAGTCCTGTCGAAATCGGGCATGAGCATACGCGGGACGGCGGCAATAACGTTGCTAACGTTATTAACCCCTTTCGAGCGTCACGGGCAACACGGTAATCGGGGCCTCGTAACTATTAACGCGACTTATATTTTAATTAATTGCGCGGCGCGTCCAAAGCGTAACGGTGTATGCGAATAATAGAAGATTTATCGGGCGGGAGAATTATTATCCCGTGCGTCGTTAAAAGAGCGGCACGACGGTAATAAAGTTTTATTGCAACTCCGAAAGAAACGGCATGCTACAGACGCTGACAAAGAGAGACCGGGCGATAAAGTATCGAGGGAAAAAGAGGTCGCGTTTCTTCATTCGGTCCCGCGGCTTTGTTGACACGGCTGACGTCAAAGTCGCGTGCAGATCGCCCGCAAGCTGTCTAGCTCTCTCGGAGATGAGAAAAGCTGGAGTTTGAATTTTCATTGGCTCGCCCCGTGCCTCTCTCGGGAGCTGGTCCTCTTACGTCGGTGGCGGCTCCAAACGAGACCGAACGACGATCGCCTCTGCCACCCCGGTCGTAATCGGCATCAGCGTGGAAAACCGACGAAACACCGCGCGAGCACACTCGCGGAATCACTCGTTTACTCGATGATTAATCGACGTCCTCGGAAAGTAATAAAATTGCCCCGGCTATCCAATAATTCAGCTACGCCCCATTTGTTTCATTACCCTTTCCCGACGATATTTCATTTACCGCGTGGGTTCCACCCGTATTTTCGAGGTCGACGCATCTTCCTTTCGCAAGAGCACGTGCTCCCGTTCGCCTGCGTATTTTATTAATAGCGCGACACGCGAAACGTACAGCGCGATCGGTATGATTTAGAGTCGGCCGGCCTCCAACTTTTCCCACGTTGTCGAGACCGTTAAACCGAGGATCCGCTCGCGATTTGAATACCACCGAGACGATACCCGCGGTTCCCTTGTGTGTCCCGCGAAAGGCACGGCGGCGGAAAGCCACCGTGAACATCTCTGACCGCAAGGTACACGAGTGCCGCGTGAATATTTATACGCGACGCTTAGGGCGAACAATGAGCCGCTTTACGCGACCGCAAAATTCTATGCCCGACCGGCCCGTTAATTTAACGACGCGTTTAGAGCAGCGCTTAGAGTGGCGCGCGTGACGCGCGGTCGAGAAAGAAGCGGAAAGGAGATGAACGGAACGCCGAACGTTCTTTCTCGATCACGAGGAAGCGATCGACCTGAAATAAATACGCCTCTATCTCGCAGCGAGAATAATACGATCCGACATCCGAGGAAACAACAACTGCCGCGAACAAAGTTTCCGCTCGCCGTACCGGGGTGTCGACGAGACAACGCCAGGCCGGGGGACAAATATCCCGAAGTCGCGATAGCCCGGGAATATTAATGGGGCAACCGGTTTATAAGCGAAATACGCGAATGCCGTTAATTTCGCGTGTCGCGCTATTAATCTTAATTCCGCGATGGTATTAGACGCGCAACGGGACGTATACCGCAGCGAATAAACCGCGTATTCGCTTATGGTCCTATCGCAAACAGGCCAGCGGGTAACGCGTGAATTCTCTTCCCCCGGAACAGACCTCGTTCTCCTTTCGTCCGGGCTCTAGCAGCCGTGAAAAGTGCTCCGCATGCAAATGAAACGATGCCAGCGTATCTATGAGCGGGGCGTTAAAGTAGCCGGGGATCAAGGGGCAAAACTTTAGGCGCACCACGCGCTTTATTTCCTTTTTACGCCGTTTCGTTATTAGACTTATCGACCAGCCGCCGCCTACCTGGGGAAACGTGCCTATCGGGGACCGCGTGGAATTTACGAGCCAACAGGATCCCCTTAACGCCTTTCGAGACGGGACAGAACCGAGGGAAACAATAAGCTTCCCTTTTACTTCGGACGTATTTGGGAGGAATTGTACAAATGTCGCCGTTAGCGTGCGAAGATCTCAGAATAGAAATTTTTTTTGCTGCAGAGAGCACCGATATGTGACGTACGTATTATTCACTGGACAGACAAGGGGCAACGGTAAAGGGCTAGGCACGTTCCCGTGTTCAGTCGTCGTAGCTTTCATAATGAGAGTAACAAATATATTATCCAGCGATGAACGCTCGTTAACGGGTAATTCGAACAGGAGAGGTTGGTTATCCGGTTGAATTTACCAGCGCCACCCATTCTGTCGGCGAAATCCCTTAATTAATACCGTCGCTGAAAAATAAAATAGCCAGCCGGAGCGCATTTAAATTAAAACAGGTCCAGTCGACCGGGTTCTGTAAGTCCCGTGAAAAATAACGCGAACGTCCGGATAAACGAACTCTAGGTCGATGGGAGC
The DNA here is from genome assembly GCA_948146005.1 of Nomada fucata. Lineage (NCBI taxonomy): Eukaryota > Metazoa > Arthropoda > Insecta > Hymenoptera > Apidae > Nomada > Nomada fucata. The sequence goes on from OX411276.1 coordinate 30,398,629, forward strand.
GCGTTAGATCCGGCGGAAAGTTCTATCGTTTCCCATCCACCTTTGTCAGGAAATATCCATTGTATTCTATTTTTGTCCGGCCTGTCTGGACGCGAAACGGTTAGCATGTTTTAGTTTGTCATCGATACTTCACAGGACCTGGAGGATCGGCGCGGCAGCAAAGCGGAACGTTTGAATCTTTCATGAGCTCTGGCGGCGGGCGAAATTTTTAAAAATACACGCGGCGCTACCCCGGAGCATTTCCCTTAGCATCGGATGCCGCGCGACACCGCGCGAGTGCCGCACTTCGAAACTGCCGGCGCCGCGCACAAATTACGGATCCAATCTGAACGATGCTGCAACAGATTTACTCGACGGCGGACAATTGGGAAGGGAAAGAACGAACGAAGCAGAAGTTATCATCGAGCTGCCTCGATTCGCAATCGAACGTCACCGCCGGCTGGCAGCCCCTAGACCCAGAACGCTAAGACACGATCATTTTTCTCGGCGAGTACGCAACGGGGCCACGATTTACGAGACCCATCGTCAATTTGCGAGGCTGGACACGAAGACGAGAGATCGACGCGTTCTCGCCGAACGAGGGCGATTTCCCAGGCGGCACGGGAACAGGCAGCATGCATCTTTCACGCTCGTCGAACGACCGCGCACGCGGCGACCGGGATTACGCAAATCTGCGTTCACCTGAAATATTACATGTAACGCGCGCGACCTTGGTGGGCCAGGTAACTGTGGCGATCGTGGCGCATTCGTAGACGCCGAGCGAGGGCCGTGCCAAAACGGACGGTGCCAAGGCTCGCCCGCGTTTATCGTCACCCACGTTCGCCCGAATTTTCGTTGCGCGTTCGTCGGATTTCCAGTGATTAACGCGTTCGGTAGTGGACTTGAAATTTCACGGTTTCGCAGCGCGCACCGTTATCCTTTGACCGATTCTGCACGCTTCGCTTCGTATCGCAATATTTTTCAAACATTTTCGATACGGGAAAAATACGTCGTCGAATGGGGGAAAGGACATTAAGTAACGCCGTGAAATATATACACTCGATAGAGGGAACATTCCAAAGAGGACAAGTAACCGAAGCTCGAATAAGCAAAGAACCATAAAACCGAGCACGCTCCACCGAGGCTCCCGGGGTGTAATTAGCCCTGTCTCGACTTTCGTGCGCGTTATCACGACGACGGTTTCACGGATGCCCGGTGCTCCGAAATACATCGGGACCGAGCTGGGTTGGTGAAAACCCGAGCGGCAGGGCGAAAGCTTTCATTAAAGCCGCGACAAACAGCGTCCCATCGGTGTCGTTGGCCGGAACGTCCACGGTAGTCGACGCTTTGAAATAATAACGAAACCAAGGTGTTTGTATAAAACGTGTGAAACGATAACCTTTGTGCGCGAAATTGCACGAATAAAGAGCGCGCGTGTACCGCTAACGAGAAACGGTTTCACGAATGGGGGCTGGCCAGAGTTTCGGTCGCTGGAAAGCCAAGCTTTTATTGCGAACGCTCGACCCCCGATAAAATCTTCCCCTTCGACGGAGAGATCTCGATTCGGCCGCGAGCCCCCGAAAAACGATACCGACCGGAGCCAGCTAATTCTCGTCAACCACCGTAGATCGACTAGACATCGCGGAAAGAGGACGACGCGTCGTCTGGCACGCAGCAGAGCTCCGGACCGCCCGCGGAGCCTGTCCCCGGCAGAATGCACTTTATTTCCCTAATACGATACGCCACGTTTGGAACGAGAATTTGGCCGGTTCGGCGGAAACCTCTGGCAGATCCGAACCGGGCGACGTTCCCCCGTGCCGCGAAATTAACCGGGTGTTCCGCCGTGATCGATAATATCCTTCTCGCCCGGAGGCTGCCCGAGACTGTCCGAGCATCGAGCAAGAAACGAATTACGCGAACGCGCCCGACGGATCCTGCGAATTTTCGTTGGACGGTTTTCGCCCCGGGGGACAATGCGTCCAGGGGTCGGGCGTAATCCGGGAACCGTGGGGATGAACCGCGAGGAAAATTGTTCCGCGATACGAAAGTCGACGGCGGTTTGCTTGGGAACCGTCCGCAGGATCGAACTGCGAACCTTCTCCGCGCACCGTCGGTAAACTGGGCTACGCGATATCGATTTTTCGAAGCCGGTCACGAGAGCGTGCACGACTGTACAGGAGCGACGGCGGCGGCGACCGCCGCGTCCACCACATGCATAAATACGGGCGAGGATACGGCTGCAGGCCGATTAAAAGTGGCTAATTCGATGGAAAAAGCCGTCAGAGCGAGTACAAAAGTAAGCGACGTAGAAAATCGTGGAGGGGATGGATGTTGAAGCACGGTAATAAGGGCCGAGGGAGGGACGGGCTTTCGCTGCGCGGGTCGCGAGCGGTGTAATTACCGGGGGGGGGGGGGGAGAAAAAAATTTAGCAGCTCCGTTAGAAGAACCACGGTCGGTTCCATGCAAACGCCGGGCGAATCGTCGAACTCGCGTTCGCTCGCGTCTCGCGGAACAGCTCGGCGAGCATGATTTATTGAACAGCGCGGAGAAAAAGAGAATGCCCGCCGCGTACCGTGGCAAATTAACAATCGAAGACATCAATTTGACGGCGCATCGCAGCGACGTAACTATCCCCCTAGGCAGGGTTGAAATTTTCCTCCTGAAAATTTGGCATTGTTCGATAATTAGGCCGTGCAACGATAGCCGTTTATCCGGTCGATCAGCAAGCGTAGTAATTGTACAACGCTCGCGTACACCGCGCCAGCTAATTACTATAAAATCATCGATGTCGCCGCGGAACCACCTTCGAGCCTAATACACCGATACTCCCGCATGGGCTGGTACACGCGCAACAGATCCAGCGGACACGGTTTTTTCGTTTTTTTTTTTTTCTCGAAATCCTGGCCCTCGGCGTCTCTCTCCCCGCGCCATGCAAATACGCCGAGAGTTCACCGCATGACACAATCGAGGCAACAGGCATCGATTACGTCAAAGTGAAACTGGCTCCCTCATTGTATAATACATGGACGGATTTAACCGCGGTTAGGTCGCAATAACTAACAGGAAGCCACGCGTGAGCCTAACCGAGCGCGAACCATGGCTTTCACTATCCTTGGCAATTGCTCAGGCACAACGGCGCGCCGCGGCTCTTAAGCCCGGGCCGGCTCTCCTAACTGCTCGTGAACATCTTTAGGAGCCTTGAGCACGAATTGAAAGCGTCCGTTGGGGGATTCCTATCCGGGTCGGATGAGCGTGGAGCATCGCCGGGTCGTCGATCAGATTTCACCCAGGCCACCCCGAAGGCCGTACTAATCCTATGGTCCAATTGATCCGTGTCCAGTCAATGCACGGATAACGAGCCATCATCCGCGAGGCACTTTCTCGAGGAGGGAGAGGCACGACCTTCCGCTGGCCGGTAATTCGCAGACGTTCGGCCAGAGAGAAATTCCGCCACGAAACGTCCAACGTCTGTTTCGGACCGGGGCTGATAGAAGCTCGCTGAGGCAGTTGAACGGGTTTCGAAACGAGCCGCGCTCTCGTCGGAAGATACGCTCGACGTCGGGATATTCCTGCGCACGATTGGAAATTTTAATCCGCCCTGGCCCGCCGGTAATTAATATGGATCCGCTGTCAACGGAATCGCTGAAAGTGGACAAGCTTGAATTTCCTCCGCGCCAGCGGAAACGAATCGCCGCAACGGAACAGACCGTGCTCCGTTTAATCGTGTTTCGCGCAATGAACGGCGGAATCAAAATGCGACACGCCTGCGGAACCGGCTGGAACCGCGACGCGACGTCACCGATCGCCCTCGTACCTTGCCTCGATAGATTGGACATCGACGTCGGCTCAGTTGTCGCGATTTCTAGCACTGTGCCTCAGCGAACTTGGCCCATATAGAAACGGGGCGTCCCCGTCGTTGCGAAACGCCGCCACGAGTATCGCTCGGTCGCGTCCCGGGAATAATAAAACGATACGTGACGAAGTCGATGCGAGAGCAAACAGAAAAAAACCGTGTCGGGAATATCGACCCCGTGCCGAGCAACGATAGCCTTCGCGATCGTTCGTCGAGCGAGTGTTGCAAATGTGACGAGCAACGGGGCTTCGCCGCCACTCGAACCTTTAATTGCGAAACGTTCCGAGCGAACTCGAAAACGTGCCGACGAGCCGCGGGGGGAAAATTCGGCTGATCTCGACGAAAGGCGAGACGAGCGTGTCTCTATACAGACTGTCGTCCGAGCGGAATGTTTAACAAGCGTTTTGGTGAACCGCGGACGGAGTGGAATAGTTATTGAATCGTACCGAATCGAATTTTCCGACGATCACCGGCGTGCCAGCCGATACGTCGGCAAGCAGTCTCATCTCTCCACGGGGAAAGCAGTCCTCCGTTAAAGGGGAATTCAATTTTCAACTTTGAAGAATCGCGGCAGCCCGCTCTTCCTCGGCGGAGGACGTCGAAAGTTATCGGTACGGCATTTATTGAATTTCGACGATGAAAAATATAGGCGGCCAAAGTGGAGGGTGAGTGGTATCAGTCAACGATACACCGCTGGCAACGGCTGACTAACCGCTTTGCTTCCCCTTCGTCGACGTCCCCGCGCCGTTCCTCCAAATTCGTCGTGAAACGTGGGGTCGAAGAAAAACGAAGACACGGTAGACACGAAAGGCAAGGACAGCGGCCGACGCCTGTTCAGCTGCACCCTCTGCAAACACGGCCAGGCAAATGGACTGCCCTGGGTGGCGTTCTCCGGACGATCCACGGGAAACGCGTTCCCTCGCGCGACAAAGCGACGGTGGGGCGAATCTCGCGTATTGCTTCCGCGTTTTCCGGACGAGTTGTCCCCGAATCGATCGTCGATGCCCGGTATTCTCGGTTTTTCCTCGCTCGTCTCCGCGGCGCGTGTATGTGTTTCGCTTGGCTTCCCCGCGTCCTTGATAGCAATACGGCCCACGTTCGCCGCTCGTTGAACAGCAACGAGACAATTGCGGGCCGGGCTGCGCGTCGTTAAACTGATACGTCGCCGGTTGGAAAGCGAGATTCAAGATCTCGAACGCGCTTCGACATGGAACGGGGACCGGTCGGGTTTCGCTGCTCGCTTAATTCATTCAATTTCGATAAACAGTTCGACGATACTAATCTCGTATATTACTACGAACATTTGTTATCGTTGCTCGTCCGCGATACAATAGAAGCAACCCTTCCGCGAGCGGACCCGAACGTTCGGCTCGCGCTAATTAAAACGCGATACGCCGATAGCCGGGCATCGATGCTCGAAAAATGCATTAGCACAGAATAAACGGATAATCGGGGGAAACAGCGGGCGCGGAACGAAACGTTATCGCCGCGATCGTCGGCGGCGGGGCAACAATTGAATTAACGGGAAGATTAATTGCAAATAATGTTATAAAGCGAGCCGGGTGAGTATTCCGCTCGGCGGAATCGCGCGGTCGTTGTTCACCGATAAACCGGGGCGCGTTATTGCTACGTTTTTCATAGGGCAAACGACGCGGCGTGCTCCAACGAGGGCCAAAATGTGGGCGGGCGTTTATTTCTCTCCGGTTTGCGGCCTCATATATATATATATATTTTTTTTTTTACGGCTCTTCCACGAACTAGGTTGCGGAAGGGTTCCTCTCATCAAGCCCCCACTGGGTGTACCCGGGGCTCCTTCTAGAATTTCAAGGCACGCGGCGCAACAAAGAGAAAGCTCGCGGTGTAAAATGGAACCGACTGGAAATGCAAGGAAAACCTCGAGCGTGCTCGTGAAATTTTCCGCGAGCACGATTCCGAAAGAAGGGGTTAACAACGCCTTGGAAGAACGTTCTGTGGAAGAACGGCGACCGGATAAAACGAGAACGCATTTGTCGAACCCTCTTTGCGGTCCGACGCGTCAGGAGGAGAGCGAGAGATCTCGCGCAAACCGACCATCTAATCGAAACTATTTGCGCTCTCCTATTCCTCGTCTCGCGATGCTTTTTTCTCCAATTTCCCGCGGCGGTCGGGTTTCCCCCCCCGCTTTTCGACGACCCCTTCCCACCTCTCCCTTGTCTGCCCCATCGGTCGTATCGGAAAACAGATTCGAAATTCGCCAACAGTTGCTGGTGATCGTTAATTTCGGTGGAACGACGAGGCCCCGTGTATCTGATGAGCCGCGATTAAACCGGAACGGCCGAGCTATTCTATCGAAGCCAAGAATTCATGCACCAAGGGATTAAGTAAGTACAAGTTTTCAGGTTAAGCCGGAGCCCGGGGATTAGCCCCGTAACTACAACGCCGGTCTCCCAGTTAGCGATCATTTCGCCTGTACAGGTGCACTTGTGGCCCTCTCCCAAACATTTGCCCCGGCTCGGCAAAGCATTTTCCTAGGGTTTCGAAACTCGAGACGCCCGGGCGTCCTTTCGCGAACGCTGCGCACGCAAAATTTCGTGGCATTCGACGTTTAACGACACGGCCGGCGTAAAAGAGTCACCGACGACGAGGGCGAGCGAGCGAGTTCGATTCTCCGAAATCGAGGGGACGCGGATATTTTTCATTCTTTCCCTCTTTCTCGTCGCGGGGGGAAATAAGAGTCCGGGAAATACGTTTCACGGCGTCTGGATTCTTTATCAAAGAGCGGGTGGAACGGACGAACGGGAAAGGAAACTTCATCCTTTCTTGTTCCCTTATCTATTCTCTCGCTTCCGGTGCCTCTTACACCTTAGCCGGCGAGCACGCCGACGACGGTACCAAGGACAGAGCCGGTGATTCATCGACCTTTCTTTATTACGCTATAATGGAGTTTTTGTTTTTTTTTCGTGCGAAAATGGCAAGCTAGTGAAAAGCAAGCGAAGAAAAAAAAAGAAACGACGAGGGTGCTTTGCGGAGGATAATTCTAACGAATGAACGGATACGCTTACAATGGCACACGCCGATGAAAGATGCAATGAGAGAATTAATTTGCCGTTGTTGGGAACAAAATTTGTACGGATGAAAGGGATCGGATTTGTTCAAAAAAATACGACCCAATTCGGTCCTTCGCGTCGCGCACCTCGCATCCTTCCAGCATTTTTCGAACCGATTGTTATTGGATTTTCTTCCCCCCTTTCAATCCAGCGTATTTTCCGCGAGACATCCATTTATGAGTCAAATCGTAGCGCTCCCGGCATGAAAGATGAGCCATAGGAATAAAACTTTCATGGACCACGGCGTTCCATCTTTCTCGCGGATCTATTCGCCGTAAAGAAAGAAATATCGAGGGCGTGTTCGAACGTTCACGGTGTAAATGCTGGGATCGATGCGATTCCCCGTTGCACCTGCAACGAGAAACCGTAACGGCGACGCGAAGAAGAAAAAAAACTGGCGATATTTCTTTTTATTTTCACGCGCTGCAGTCAAATGAGCATCTGGCGTTAAAGGAAAATCGACGAAAGGGGCAGCAGCCCGACGGGAAAGTTCCGCTGCTCCGATCCTCCATCCGATCTGCCGTCTAAAGCAAATTCTTTGTCGGGGCTGAAACGAAGTTCCGATTAAATCCACGCGATGGGATCGTTCTAGAAGACCAGCGACGCGTAAACGCGTCGCGCTTTATTAAAATAGAAGAATCGGAAGAGGAAGAATGACTCCGGTGGAAATTAATGTCGCAACTTCGGGACTCTCCTATCGATTAATGCCCGCCCTTCCGATTAATTCGAGCTTCAACGCCGACACGTTTTGTTTCAATTTCTTCCCTGAAACAGGAGCGCAATCGGTCTAACAGTTTGTGGACTGGGCCTGCACAGATGCATCGCGAACGTTTCACGCAAGAAGCAAACGGTGCTCGATAGACGCGTAATATTATTTAAACTCCCTCCTCTCGTGATTGCATCAAGTCCCCGATTTAAAAGAAATCGCTAATGCTTCCACTATACTCGGCTTACGTTGCCAGCGCGGTAACACCGGCGGACGCGGTGAAATAAACTGCAAACCCGGGGCACTGGTCGTGCCGCGGAAAACATAAATTTCCCGAGTACAACTAAACCGCCCGCGGGACGCTCGATTAATTCAAATTAAGGAGCACGAGTTCCGATCCGCGCCAGGGATACAGTTAGGAAGATAATAATCGGCACGAGGAAAACCCGTTGCTTCTGAGGAACGCGGATATTTTGTCGGACGGAGCGCGTTCTAGGACAAAAACATATTCCATATGCGAAAAATGACGGACCGCGGTGGTAAGGCGAAGGGGATATCTCGAAGGCCAGAGAGGACCTTGAAGAACTAACGCTGCGGGCGAAAAGTTTCAGCCGGGAGACGAGACGAGCAGCTATAAAAACATGACGGAGAATCATAGAGAAACTCGTGCTCCAGAGAGACGACACGAAACAGCCAAGGGGAATATCGCGCGGGTCTGGCCCGATCGAAGGCGCGACGTCGTAAAACGCGAATCGGATCGATGTAAACGAGCGTTCGCCATCCACGATCATTCCCATCGCCACGGAGGAGCAAAGGAGGAATCACTTTTCGAATAAACTATATTGTTCTCCGGATACGAAATCTGCCCCGAGCCCCGTATAGTAGCCACTCCTATACCATGACGACGCGACAAGAGGAAAGGAGCCGTCGTTCTACGAGGGAACAATATAGAAGCGGGTCCACGGTTCTCCTACGAATATTCTTCCCGTCTTCGCGAGCCATCGGATAGAGCAGGTCGACGAAAGCTACGGACCCGATATAAATACCCGTGATCCATAATTTCACATTCAGAACGGTTCCCGGCGGCGTTACACGCTTGCCGGCCTTCGCTGGAAATCTTCTCGTAAACCGATCGGAGCTGGGCTGAAACGCGCTTTCGCTCGAAGCGACCGGACAGAGTCGGGGGAAGGAGAGAGAAGAGGCCGAAGCTTGCAAGGGGATTCGAATGGACGGAGGAGCGGAGACATAAAGGCGATGAGATAAGAGTCGGGAGAAAACGAAGAAGGAAAGAAGACCGGGAAAGGTTTTTCCTCGGGCGCGTAACGACGTAAATAAAGGCGGTAAATCCGATCGAGAGCAGACCCTCCGGCGAAGGTGTGCACCAACACGGGCGCACGCCAAACGAAGCGGCGTACGGACGGGCACGTGCATCGCTTCGCAACGAGGGAGCATGCAACGGAGCCGTGGAGGCCAAGGATAGAATCTTCAAGAGACGAACTCGCGAACCGCATACGTACGTACGTGCGACGAGCGCAAATGCGAATCTCTGTCAGCGAGGCTACCACGCGGCAGGGTCGACAGCAAGCGTGATACGCCTCGCGTGGTATCAACGCGTACAACAGAACGATTGCAATCACGATGATACGCGCGACGTCCGCGATGGTGCCGACAAACGTCGACCAGAGAGCACCGAGGTGTACTCAGCAGCGTCCACGAGCACGATGAGCCACGTCCAACGGGGAACGCACGCACGAATTCCTACGGCGTGGAATTAGTATAATTATCGTCCCGGGGGCGAGGGCGGAATTCCGTCAGTCTCGCCTTACCGCGGGAGAATTTAACGAACATTCTCGTTTCGTCGGTAATGAACCTTGGCTGGCGGTATTTACGCCCTCGAATTTTTCATTCGCTCGCCGCGCCCCGATGGCATTTCCCTTCTTCTACAGGGAAACGTATCGTGCCGTACGCTCGATGCACTTGGACCCCGCGAGAAACCAAAACCGTGACACGACGCTCCGAACGAAAATGGCACGGATCCCGATTGCCTTTACCGAAAAGTCATCCGAACGTCGAATGGCAAATGTCCAAAGCAGCCTTTTATCTATCCCAACGTAATACCAGTCAAATATATCCGGCGTGTACTTCTCCCGTCCACAGGGATTTCTGTTCTCCGGGGCACGGGATTTGCGATTCGATTTCCTTAAAAGGGGGTAGCCGGCTCGCGTCTCGCGTGCTTTACGTTTTCGACGAATCGGATCGGTCCCCGTCGGTGATCATCGAGCAAATTCCACCGGGGGGCGCATTTATATTCACCCGAGGCACAGGGTGGGTTTCCACACCCCCGCCCCCCGGATCCATCTGGCCGCGAGAGTCTCCCACTCGTCTCTATCGACGGTGCACGCAGAGACAGACGCCGTGGATTACTTAATCCAGAGGAGCGGGCTGCTCGCGCTTTCTCGTCACGTCCCGGCGAACGTTGACGCAACCGGTCGCGCTTACACGGACGCTGTAATCCGATCGGTGAAATTGTTTCGCCGACGGCTGCGCAACCCGTGAATCGCCCTGTAGCCCTGCTATCGGTGAATTTTCGCCACGGCTTACGGCGGTCGGCGTCGCCTCCGTGAAAGTGTACAGCTCGATCGATGATGGACTTTGCATCGAAGAGACAACTTCGAAATAGTTAGCCGACCCGTTGTCAGGCCTCGGCAATAACTTGAAGAACGGATCTCTATTTCGCGAACGGCAATCCCCTTTTCCGTTAACGTGCAAAACCTGCCCATTGCACGCGGTGTTTACGATTTTAATGAGTCGCGTTCGTGCGCAAGCACGGACAGCATGGCCGCGCGTCTATTACCCCTTATGTAAACGGCGCATTGTACGCATGCAAAGAGCGCGTTGTATTTACGTGACGGTAGCCGCGGTTCGTTATGTAAAATGCGTATTGTGTTAATGCCAATCGGCGGGGATTCGCCGCGACGATGAGACAGCCGTAAGAAGATCGAGGGTTAAGAGATTGGACAGGATGCCGTGGGAGAATAAACGGAAATTGGATGCAGCGCGGTATCGATCGAGCGGCGGGGGAAAGTCGAAGATAAAATTCTGTCCGTCGTTTCGAGGGGGCCGGCGACGCGTGCGGCAAGGGACAGCTTTATTTATAAACCGCCCCGTGTTCGACTTAAATGAAGGAAGAAAAAAAAAAAATTCCATCTACTATGCGACGCGACGCTTCCGGCTGTAGGACGAGCGGCAGAGGTCGACCGATAGGAAGCTAAAGTAGTAAATTGCAGTTGCGGACGGACCTGTGCGCGGTGCTCGGCGCGGCATGAAGGCAATTCAATCGCGATATGTAACCGGTACGACAATGCGATTTAGAAGTCGGCGCAAACAATTCTATTTCAGGGATAAGTGGTTCTCTATGGAGCAACGGCGAGTCCACGATCCAATACTGCTAATCGGTTTCGTGCGCGAGCCGCTCCGACGCGAGTATTCCGCTCGTTCCTAGCGCGGTGTCGATAATTCCGTCGCCCGGACATCGGCTGTCATAATTACGGAGTTCTTCGTAATTACGTGCACGCGCACCTAGCCCCGAAAATCTAGGAAGGGGCTCGAAACGATTCATTCGCAAGCGACGAGAGCGGCGAGGATTTCTGTCCGCGCGTGTTGCAGTGCGCTCGATTGAACGACACCGCGGCGATGTTGGCCGCGAGCTTCGAACCGCGAAACGCTCGAAGGCGGTGCGTTCTAATTTTCCGGGATCGAGATGAAAATGCCGTTTCATTTATTTAAACGATGCTCGATTTGGCCGGCGGGCAATAACGTGCTAAATTGGAAGCTATTCCGGTGAAGAATGTTGGACAATTTTATAGGAGATAGAGGAGTCGCGATACATCGTTTGGGGACCGGGGGGGAGGGAGCGAAATTTAAAAGTGGAAGCCACTTCCGGTCAGGGGGTAGGTAACGCAATATCTGCTATCGCGAGGAGGATTTATCGTGTAAGGCACAAAGCTTTCAGAACGGACGCGTCGTGAGGCGCCGTAATCGATTTTCTTTCCCCTCCCTTCTAATGTCGGCCCCCCGGGCTTAATGGAACTGGCAAAACGCTTCTCTTTTCCCCGGTAACCGAATTACCTGAAAAATGGCGGAGAATCGCGTACACGCTCTTCGGCCGCTCGATAACGGATCGTTAGAAGGATCGAACCAAGTAACGGAGAACGGAGAAGGAAGCGAAGGAAGTGGTTCTATCATGGAAATTACGTGAAATTACGGGGAAAGGAACGGGGGCTGTTCGCCGGGGTGAAAAGAAATTGCGGAAACGATCGATTCCGTTTCTCGAAAAACGCCCAATTCCGCGATCCCCCGTCCGCCTGGACGGAACCACTTATTTTTCATCGACGGGAGGGGGAAAAAAAGCGTCGACGTCTCCCATCGACGCGACGAATCACCGGACAATCGTTGCAAACCTGTCGGACGGCCGCTTTTCTGTTTCTTGTATTTCGCGGCAGCGCGTAACCTGTCCCCGATAAAGCTTGCAGTGAAAAATCCCGATGCCGCTGTCGCCGTTCGAACCGCAAGAACTTGCACGGAAATAACGAAAACGAAGGGGATACGAGCGGAGCATCGTCTGCGCCATCAGGGGAGCATTGTTCTTCCTCGAATCGATTATCAGGGCGCGAATTTTCGACGACCGCCTGCGAGAAAGGGGAACCCGTCGATTCGACGATCCACCATTATCGTTCGAATACTTCACGTGCCGCGAGTCCACGCACTTTGTATTCCGCCCAGGGGATACACTTTCGAAAAAATATAACGGCTGTCCCGGATCGTCGGGCAACTTCATCGCCACCGCCCACGACGGTCGAATATCAAAGAGAGGGCCCCCGCTCCGTTGTCTCGGGTGAATAAATTTCAATTTCAGCTGAAACGGGGAGAGAAGGAAGGCTCGCGGAGGCAACGTCGACGCGACAGCGACGATAGGAGGGCGAGTTCGAGGCGTCGGTGCATTTACGTAAGCCGCGGTACCACTTCGTCTACGAATAATGCAATTAACCTGCTCTGCAGATAGTGTGATTCAATTTCTAAAAGGGCATCGCCTCTGCAGGTGAAATTAATTGTTCGTGGCAGGTGGGCGGAAGGGCCGGGACCTACGCCGGCAACGCGGAACAGGATCCGGGTAAGTATTCGAAGGAACGGGACGATCTCGTTAGACCAGACGATTCTTATGTAGAGCGATATTCCAGATAGCATCGCCGCGGCTAATTGCTGGCTACCGTCCTCGGGACCTTCGAACAATTAATTACCTCGACGAGCGGCCAATTAAAGAAGACAAATCGTCGACGTTCACCGGGACGTAATACGTTCCACCAGGCTTCTGGGGGAATCGTCGATGAAAATAATCTGCGAAATCGAAAGTTCGGTAAAGGACAAGGCGGGCATCGCTTCCCCTTAACAAGGGGTCCCGGGAAAAGGCAACGACGTCGTCGGAACTTCCGCGGACAAGTGCTTATCCCCGATCGATTCCCCTGTATTTCAGTCGAACAACAAGAGTCGAACAAGTTACACGCGACGTACGATACAGAGGCACCGACGTCAATTAATTCGGGGCTGGCGGGGTGGTGGGCAAGGGGCTCGGAAAGCGAATCGTGCGCGTGTAAACAACAGCGCGGACCGTTTCCATAGGTGGCGTGTTCCCGGCGACATCCGATTAACCAACGCGGAGTAGCTTCCGTTATATTACGAGCGAATTGCCGCGGACCTCGAGCACCGCGATCCTACGTAGCTAAACAGCTGACTTGTGTACACAGTTCCGCTTTATGGAAACCTATCCTACGCTCGCGATGGTTCTCAAATCAAATTACGACCGCCTCGTTACGTCGCTTCCATCCCCTGGCATTTATTCCGCGGCTCTGATCCAACCGGCGTTTCCCTCGCCCCCCCCCCCCCATCCACAGCGTTTCGATAAAATTTACGCACCGCATTCGAGATTGCACGAGACGCATATACTCGTAATGAATTGCTCGCGCACGCGAACAAGATCGACCTTGCGCGTAATTGGCTTATCCGTGCAGCTTCTGCTTATAATCGCAAATGACACCGGCCAAGCCCGTGCGGGTTCCCTTGAACAGTCGCCGCCGGTGCAAAAAAAGAATCAATCGTCAATGGAAATGATACGCATGTTTAGCAACACGCGGCGAACAGCGTTTCCTGAATAGGGATCAAAGGTCGCGCGTAAACGGCGCATCGACGACCACGAAATCAATTTGATCGCCACTAGGCGCAAAAGTACGGCTGCATCTGTCCACTGCGCACCGGTCGCACCGCGTCGTGTACGAAACGCAGCCGGGAAGAAATTATGCGGCCCGGTGCCGTCAGCAGTTTCCGTAATTCAGGCGATTCAGCTAACGCCCGCGACACCAGGACGCATAACGCAGTTAGCGCGTGGCGATCTCGCGTCGCAGTTTCCCCGACGAATTTCGTCGTTCTTCGAACGCCGGCGAACTTTATCGCCAAGTCGTTCCACGGAACGATGGACACCGAAACGACGCCCCGGAATCTCGAGGAAATTCGAGAAATTTCCCGGTGCCCCGGTTGCCGTCGATCCTGCAATAATCGGTCCGGCACGGACGTTCATTATAATTTATAGTTCGCCCGGCTATATTTTCCCGGGCGCAGCGGCGCGCCGTGAAACTGCGAGCAATATGGAGCAACGGAGTTAACAGTTTTCAGGTCGCGCGCGCAATATTCCACGTTCGAACTCGTATATCGCTATCGAACGTGAAGGGGGTCAGGCTAATGGTTCGGGGTGAGATACAGTAATCTATGCGATTCCCGCGGCGGGCCGCGCACCGTTGCATCTACCTGCTGGCTGCGCCAGAAAGCGGGCACGGTGTACGCATGGCGTAACGATTACCATAAAATTCCCGATTCGGCTGTTCGACGAGGGGCCGGAAACTGTTCGCGGCGAGAAGCAGCCGCTTGTAGACGAAATCGACGTCAGCCCGTTCGACGAACGAAAGCTGGCCGGGGGCTGATTAAAGTTTTCGATTCTCGTCTGGCCCGGTTCGAATTTACGCGTCGCCGTTGATGTTTCTATTGTTGAACTCGTAAATCCCGGCGCACGGCACTCGGTTATCTTCGCTAATGAAAGTGTCTGGACTATTCGAGGCATCCTATTTACTCCTTCCACGGCGATAATACAAGAAAGTGTCTGCCTCGGGGCGCACAAGTAGGCCACGCAAGCGCGTGATAGTATTTAGGTAAAGTGCAACGGAGTGGACAATTTACCGTCTGTTCGAACGCGGCTACTACTGCTGCAAGCTTAATTCTCTGTCCCCGGATCCCTTTTGCTTTCCCGGTTCTCTGCTCGGAATTGGATGCGCACAGTCGCGTAACCTCGACGAGTCGCTCCTACTTTGGAAGGGAAGCCGAAAAAAGCGTTCTCCGTTGAACTCGATGAACAGAAACCTGAACGTCGATCTCTTTCTGTTCGCGACGGACGAGACGCGGGGCGACTTTTCGCGAGTCGTCCGTGAATATTTCGCGAACTGCGAAGACTTTCCCCGCTGAACGATCCCTCGATGCGGCCCCGGGTGGCCCGGCCACCGGCCGAAATTAGCGCGATCAATTCCGCCGTTGAAAATTAATTGCCGAGCGCGTCGAGCGGCTCGGTTGATTTCGTTTCTCGGCTGCTTGATCGACGGACGACTCCGCTCTCGCTCGTTTCGTTCGCGACTCGCCTTTATCCTCTGCCGATCGCACGTGAAATTTCCGACGATCGATACCCAACGCCACCCGCTGTCTTCGAATGGACGAGCCGCGCATCGAAAACGCCACCGACGAATTGCGAACTTCCAGAAAACAATGGACTTCGGAGCTGCTCCCCGTTGAAACCGAGCTCCGCGGAACAGGGCGGAAAGAAAAGCCAGAGGAGCACGCGATCCGGCAAGGTTTTCTCGGCGCACGAAAGTTTGATAAGGTTGTCGCTGAGCCGGCGAAATGATTCGGGAGTTCACGGGCTTCCACGCGTTCCCTTCCGTGGCCGGGTTTAACGGGCCGGGTCACGCTGAACCGCGGTGTTTCCGCGTTGCCGAACAGCAATAAAGCATCGGATGCAAGCAGCCGCAAGAGGAGAAACTCCAGCTCCTTCCACCTAAACTCGCGCGTCCGTATAGACAGGCGGAGTTAAAACGCTCGACGCTTCTGTGATTAATGGCAAGCAGCACGCGCCGCGGTCGTTAGAACTTCTTTCAATGTTTCCTCGGTCCTTATCCCTTTCTTTTTCCGTTAATGACCCACGATCGGTGTACCCGACGAATTCGCCAAGTTTCACGCTCATTTCAACCGCTGCGACGCGCGCCGCGGCACCAAATTGCACAGCAGCCAAACGACGCCAAACGACGCCAAACCACCGCTCCGCGTCGGCGATGATACTTTTTGGGACCGCTCGATAGGGGCGTACGAGTTATCGTTGCGCGATAAAGTACCGGAGCAACGCAGGAAGCTCGTCGTTACCTTCTTCGTTTCGGATAATCGTCGTTCGCGTACGGGGAGAACGGACGAGCACTTTACGTCGCGTTTCGTGCGACCTGATACACGTGCATCTGCAACGGGGGGACACCGTCTGACGCGATGTCAGACGAGAACGTGCGGCCAGTGGGTTACGTATCGCGTGGGTCCTGAAACGGTTTTCGTGTTTGTCGCGTTTCGTGATGCGCGCTAGCAATTAGCGCGTGCACCTGGCGCGGTGATAACAGGGTACACGCTGCGAATCGTAATAACACCGCGGTCGCTTCGTCACCGGCTACGCGCGTACGCATCTCGCGATCGACGGCGTTTCGGGCGTGCTTTTTTTTCCATTCTGACGAGCTATCGAACGACGGTGAGCAGTGGCAACCGAACTAACGGCGCCGTATCTTCCGGGAATCGCCAATTTCAGCTGGACGTCCATTTAGAGGCGCGCTAATTATGCCGTAACCCGGAGCGCCGATGCGAATCCCGCGGCCACAAATTAATATCGAGATTCCGGCGGTGAACTGATAGCCAACGATGCACGGAATATATTATCGCGACGGATATCGCGTTGCACGTGTGACACGCCAGCACGGCAAGCATTCATTAACGACCTTAACGTGGCACCGGGGCACTCCATTTGCTTCGTCGCTGCCCGCGCTCTGGAGCAAATCGGGGCGAACCGTACCTGCGACGCAATTTCCTCGATACGTCGGGGGTCTACAAAGCGATCGCTGATAATCGATCGAGCGGCGGCGTATCGTGGTATAGGGAACGGGGAAAATAGCGGTAGATTCTTCTAAGTTATTCACGAAGTGTCCGCGAAACGGAACCGAGAGCGCGAGTTGACGGAACGAGACTCAGTTAACGCTCAACAGTGTGCTAAGACTGATTTAATGGTGGCTCGTAAAAACGGGGAGCACTATTAAAAACGAGTTCTGAATGCGAGCCAACGTGGAGCACGAAGAGCCCTGGCACTTCCGAGTAACCGGTGAGACGGGGAGGGTCGAGAGAGAGAGAGAGAGAAAGGAATTAGTCGTTTCGTTGGATAAAACAAAGGACAATTATATATATGGCGAGGGCGCAGTGCCATTGCCCGCGGCGTTATCGGCATTAATAACGGACTAATTCATTAAAGTTCACCTCTTTGCCGCAGGTATCATGAATTTACCCATAAATTCTCATTACAGCTCGGCAAGCTCGTTGCGAGTACGTCACTGCGCGCGAGCGTGCAAACGCAAACACCGAACTCACGGGAATCCGTTCGCCGCTTCTATACCGGGAGGCGTAAAACTAAACCAAGGGGAAAGTTTCATCGTCGATATTCACCCTCGCGTTAGCCCGTAGAAAAACGAGGAACACGGAAGCAATGCCGAGAGAACGGCACCACGACCGGCCTGAGAGAACCCCTCGCGAAATTAAATATTTCGTTTCGCAGGCGGTACGGATTTCGACGCTTTCCGTGCCTTCGTTCGCCGCAACGATTCACCGGAGGCACCGATGATGCTCGAGTTCAATTTCAACGCGACGGAACTGCGAAATGCGTCAAAGCGTTACGCGGGGCGCTGTACAATTTTCACGCCGAGGGAGAATGCTGGAAGGAAATTGAGAGAGCCGCGAGAAATAATTCCCGAGAGGGACAGCACTGGATCGCCGGCGAGGCACGGATGAAACATGTTTCCCGGAAGACAGGACGAACCGTGAAAAGTGCGCCCCGAAAGCTCGACGGTTATTCGCGAAAGACGGAGGCACGGTCGCGGCGAAGTTGGCCGAAAATTTCTGTACGTCGAGGAAAGACTTTTCACGAGCCGCGGCGCGCACAGGATGAAAACGAAAAGGTAACGCGGCGCAGAGTTTTCTACGCGACCGGGGACCAACGGGACCGCAGCGTGTTTATTCGATCCATCGGCGTCGATACGCGGAACCTGGAAACTGCAAATTGAATAACTTCAAAGTCACGCATCCACGTTCCATTGAACTGGCGCGCGTATCGAAAAATCGTCTATATCGATCGACCATGTTGCATATTTTTTTTCGCGGCGCAAAATTAAACGTCAACGCGCGACGGCGAAGCTTTTACCGAGATCTCGCTGTGATCGATAGCGTTTACGAACCTATCGTTGCGCTGCATTAATTCCACCTCGTCGAGTTCCCTTTTAATCCTCTCGAAAACATTTAATCAGCAGCGGCAGCAACATAGAAAGTCACATCCACCGTTTCACGTAGCACAGACCACTTACCAAGCACGACAAGCTGCCTTTCTAGACAATTATTATCACGAGGAAACAGGTGTCCTTAGATTCTGACAAGCTGTCTCGCTGAGAACTCCCGAGGACATTCGCGTTCTCCTTCCGCCCCCGAGGAAAATCTCTTCTCGATTTACAGAGGAACCGAACAACCTTGCGGCGTTGCGCACGTTTCCGTTCGCATGAAACCGATCGAAAAAATCACCACCACGCGTACAACGGTGTACAGGGGAAAACCGGAAAACGAGAGAACTGCACGCACGGTGCCGCACATGTAACTCTTCCTCGTCCAACGAACGAACGCACGATTTGGATTTGTCCCTTTTCCACTTGGTACGCTGCTGTCGTCGGCCACCCACGTGACGTGTCCACCTTGATAGCGAGACAAGGTAGCGATACGAAGCACGAAGCAGCAGGCAACACCGTGAACTGAATTCGGTGGTAGCCGAAGCTACACTCGGAGCCCGATTGACTCGCTGGCAGGCGCCGCCTGAGGCGCCTCTACCATCCGCAATGTGGAAACTTCCTCGTGGG
The DNA here is from genome assembly GCA_948146005.1 of Nomada fucata. Lineage (NCBI taxonomy): Eukaryota > Metazoa > Arthropoda > Insecta > Hymenoptera > Apidae > Nomada > Nomada fucata. Next base: position 30,417,539 of record OX411276.1, read on the forward strand.
CTCGTTATGTCGAGCATCCTCGTTTATCCGCGATATTTCTCCTGCCTCTCGTTTTCTTTTTCCTCTCGTTGCTCCTGAGTGTCTGTCATCTGTCACCGAAACGCGACGGCATTGTGCCCGTGGCGTGGCGAAACTTCCCGCGGAGTCAAATTGTTCTGTACAGGGACAGAGATCGTTCTAATGCACCGCTTGTTTCTGTTCGTCGCGGGTGCAATCCTCCGCCCGCTTCCACCGGGGACGAGTGAACGAATTAATGAAAGGGGGCAAGTCCGTGGAAGATATTTCGAAGGTGTCATTTACCGGAGGAGCGTACACGGGGGACGGGTTCAGTCGCGATTGTACTTCGCGGCACAATATTTGCCCCTACCAGGAAATGTTGCCAAAGCGCGAAATCGATTTACCGTAATGCCAAGTATCGGATTCTCTTTAATAGCGTTATCCACGGAAACGTAGAACGAAGACAACAGTTTTTCCCTTCCAAGACTGTTCGATGTGTTTTCGAGGTGGAGGGAAAACTTCCCCTGGGGTCGATCGATCGCCAACCGGTGTTTGTCGATACAAATTCAATATCTCCCCCCCCCCCCCGCGCGCATCGGCTGCACGTACACTCTCACCTGTGCACATCCTCTATCGACGGCCCGGCTATTTCGGGAATAAAGGTGGAGAAGCCATTCGTGCTTATATTTTCAGGCAGTTTCTTGCACTGATCCGTCCATCGAAACTTGCTCTCGCGTCAACCGGAAATATGAAAATCACTAATGGTGGTACTGGGTCAATCGGCCCGGCCGGCTTATTTTGTCCAGATAAACTCGCCGGGACCATCCGGCGCCCGTTCGCGCAAAAGCAAACAGTCGATAAATCTGATAAAACGGAGTTCGCGAAACGAACGTTTTCTCTGTCGCTGCCGCTGTTGCTGCTGCAACAGAGCTTCACGTTCGAAATAGCGACAGATAGGATTTCCCATCGACGTCCCTCGGCGAACGGGCTTTGTATCGTCAAGCGCTGTCGATAAACGAAAGCATCCGAAAGAAAAAAAAAAGTTGTTTCGCCAACGGATAATGGTTAATATCTACGCAGGGGCCCGCGTATCTCTTTCCAGGCGAAGCAGGAGCGAGGATGAATATTGGGCGAAAAATTAGCCGGCCGATCTGAACGCGGATTTGCGACGCTGGCGTCGAGCGACAGTTAACTTTATTCCGTTCCTTTATTCGTTACTGGGAGAAGCGCGAGCGACAGAAGGAAACGCAGCGAGGAATGCGCGAGAAGTGCCGGGGACGCGGTCGATTTTGACGAAGGTCCGAGCCCCGGCTGAATCAATCAGACGGAAGGATATTGCTTAGGAACAAGTGACTCGTACCTCGGGGCGGCCAATATGTATTCCAGGTGCACACAACGACCGAAGGTTCTTGGCCCTCGCGTGCACCGTTAAGTCAGGCCAACCGACCAGTTTCGTAGCCGTGCAGTCGCACCTGAAGCCGCCGACGACGAATTCAATTAATTCGATCGCGCGTAGGAACCCGGTAATAACGTCTCGCTGATTTTCAATTATCTGCGGCCGACGAATCGATTCGCGCTGCCGCAATATCTGTCCTCCGATAGTTTCATTCACACGCGGAGAAAGATCTTTGGGATCTTTATTGTAGCAAGCGATATCCGGGTTTGACAGAGTACAATCGCGTAACTCGCGTAACGCCCGAACCGTCCACGAGCCCAACGCTAAGCGAGCACCAGGCCAGGCAAGAGTCCGAGTAAAATATTTTTCATGTCGCGAACTTTTCAACGAACGTCCCTCCGCCGGACTAAAATAAACGGTACGGCGGAACCGCAATTAGGCGTGACATTTGTGTCACGAATGCCGGCCCCTCCGGCGGGGCCGATCGCCGATTCTCCTGACGAAGCCGCAGGCAGCGGTCGTTTTTCCCGGCAGGCTACGGTCGAAGTGAAAACCGCGCGAAATAAATGTCAAGTTTCAAAGTTGGAGTTGCGTACGGACGTGGCATTTATTAAACGATTATTCGCACCGAACGCAGCGAACGTTACGTACACCGAATACGTCAAATGTCAGCGAGAGGAGAGGCGTTACGAAACTTAGGTTCACGGGTGTTTCACGCGTGCCGATACAGCACGCCGATCCAGCTAAATTTTCGTACCTCTCGGTCACGTTTTCGGTCGTACATTCTGAGATCGTTTCGACGACGAAACCGCGGACGCTGTTCGCAGGGTTCGCGAGGCGCTTACCTTCGAAACCCTCCCTCTCTTTCTCGCCGTTTTCCACAGGTCGCGTCGCGACGGAACGTTGCGAAACGAGACGAGCTGCTCCAGATCTTGACGCACCTGTGCAAAGAGGCACGAGACGAGTTCATTAACGGAAGCGCTGTTCGGTTCCCCGGCGAGCTCGTCGAATTTAAGGGCATTTTCCTAATGAGCGGCGGAAAAATGGCCCGGCTAGTAACCGGTTCACCGTGGTGTGCATCAATTCCTATCTCGCCGGGGAAACGAGATTACACGCGATAATTTTTCAGCTTCCGGGCGAATATTTTCGCCGGTACATGTAACGAGAATATTCCACAAGTATTCCGGCCACGCCGTGCTCCGCGTTTCCCTGGACCCGCCCGTCAGTGTTACGCCAAGGAAAATCTAATAGTTGCCCGCGATTTTAAAGCATGCAGCGGCGGACCTAACGGGGCCAATTTTCCCCGGGAAATACTATAAAAAGTTACGGGGGACGTAGGTAATACGACGCGACATTGTTGCTAATGGGACGACGGCGAAAGGTACGTGACAGCCAAGGTCTTGGGGCAATGAAAATTAATGCCACATTCACCGGGATGACTGGTACACGCTATTATGGGGTCGGAGCTCGGCTACTTTACGATCCTCTGATCGCAAGTAGTTCGATATAACACGCACCGGGATCGATGGACTAACGGAGCTCAATTTTATATTCCCCGGCGGCGACGGACATTTATGGCAGACAATTCGCAAAACCACGGTAGTTTATAAAAAAAAAAAAAAAGCTCTAGCACGTAATGATTTTTCGAATGGAACGAAATCCACGACGGGACCTACGAGAAATATGCGAAAATTCATGGGAAAATATACATTCGCGTCAACGGCGAACGGCTCGTCTATTCCTGATTTACTGAACGTTTGTTGTAGACGCGTACAGCAAAACAAAAAACAAAAAAAAAAACAAAAAAAATATAGCCGGGAATCGATGCATAGCAAATCTTTGATTTCTGTGCAATACCGTTGAAGCTAGATTACGGCGAGTTTGTTCGATGATTAATTCGGTAAACTCTCCCTGAGCGGGTGCATACTTTTAAACCCGTTTTAACAGATATATGTGTAAACAGATTTGTTCAATACGAATTGAAAAAAACAATGCCCTGCAGGAATTCGCGCAATGCATAGGGTTTGCGATGCCCGTACAAATAACATCGGGCAATATCCTACCATCCTGCAGAACTGTGACAAATTCGAACGATCGCTTTCATTTTTATTAATCTCGCGCGACATTCGACGGGTTAATCGAGAATTTCTCGCGACCGGATCTCTATTTTCCTAAAACCGTGGATTATCGTCCCCCGTCCGCTGTTTCTGGGACCGGGGCAAAAATAGAAGGCCCGATTAAAATTGATTCGATCGAATCGCGGGAGGCAGAAGAAACCCTCGGGGCGGTTCCGAAGCCTCGTAGACTGCGGGGTATTTCAGTAGACGGTTGTAGTCAAGGTAAACGAACCGTAAAGTGTCTTTGGTGCTTGTGTAGCGAAACGCAGCGGCACACTATTCAGGTACGTGTGCACGCGACAAACAAGTGACTCTTACAATTTTTTTCAAGGGTTCGCAGCAAATAAGGATCCAAGACTTACATTATCGACCTTCCAACTTACTTTTCCACTGAACGCCCTTTCTCTACCGTCTATTACCAAGAAGCGTCTCGTAATTTCAAACTCAGCCACATAAAGAACTGTACTTATAACCACCACGCCTTGACGGTGCATTGAAAACATCCAGCAAACTTGCGCCTTCGTGTTTACCGTGGAGAAACGATAAACTAGAAAATTATTGCCTGGGAAATTAACGCGAGGACATAATGCAAGACAATAGCGGATCGTTGAGCAATTCACGTCTTATTGTCGTATTGGCTGGTTGCGTAAAAACCATGATTCAGCTGCTCGCTCGTATTTCTATAAATACCGTGCCGAAAAACGTTTGGCATACGAAATATCCGGAACCTTGCGATATAACATTTATTTATTCGTAAGCTGCCCTTCGTGGAACAGCATAGGGGTGGTAAAGGGCTGCTTGGTCATACAAACACGTACGCCTTTCGTGGAATTAATTTGCCCCGGAATAGATGGGAATCTTAAATCGATACCATGCGTGCACACGGAGGCACCAGGCCCGATTTTAAATCGTTTCTGCATAAACGGAGCCGCGTGCCCGAATCGAATCACGAATACGTCAAGAGGACAAGACCAAATATCGCCGATAACAGAAGAGATTGCCCGGTAATAATTCTTCGACGAATTCATATCTCATGCGGGAAGAACGCGTATGTACCTATTTCACTCGGAATCAGTGAAACGAAGGAAGACGAATAGTCCCGGTCTCTCGTCGACCACCTAGTACCAAATAAAATTGATCTGCCGATACCAGTCCCCGATCACGAGCATCGATCGGGACGGAACGACGATACTTTTGAATATTTCCTGCCGCTCTGTCGATCGCTGGCCGGCTAATGTGAAACATACTTTCCCCGACACGAAAGACCCGTTCTACTACGAAGTAGCGGCGAAAAAGAGTCCGGTCTCGTTCGCCGATTCACGCACGTATGTACATTATACGAAGGCAAGCGGACTCGTGGACGAAAGGGACGAAGGTCCTACTCATTTTCCAAGCTCGAATTGTCCCGCGGCAGCGAGTCCGGCGTGCCATACCTGGCTCCCATCTGGCTGAACAACATTCAATAAAGCACGGTGACACAATGGCTGCAGTAAAGAAACGCGTCGGATAGATATCAGCCACTCCTGCGGTCGATAACATTGTGCCGGCTAGACGTTGATGCTGACAAGTTTCTTTTCTACGTGCACCCGATATAACCGTGTTTCTCTTTCCCTTATGTTCTACACGCCGCATCGAAAGTAATGCGGGCGTTTAATACGACGGTGTATAAGTACGCATGTGTATACAATTTCGACGGACGCACGCACGATTTGGGCCAACGTTACATAAATAAGCTTCGCTCCAATCCTTCGCAGGATTTCATACAGTTCGAACCTCGGCCGGGACGTTAATGGATCTCGTGTCTTCGGTGCTAGACACGCGAGACGTTGGTCTGAAACTAGTGTTTCTCTTGTGGCTTACACGTGCGCGGAAGGAAGCTCGACAGGGTTTCTATTTGTGCCTTGTATTTGTTCTATGTACCTTGAAATGAGCCTGTATTCGTTATTTCTTTAACGGGGTATTTATGTTTCTACCGTCGCTTTTCATGCCCCTTTTGGGGTGGTTTTTTTTTGGTTAAATCAGAACGCTACTTTGCATCAGCCTTTCGCATATACGGTTACCGATATTTCAACTACAATATATTTTTATTTACGAGTCGAAATGTATAAAATTGTAGCAGGTGCGCATTGACGCAGGCGAAGAGGAACATGTCGCGACGTCTGACACGATACGGGCCTTTCTACTTCGCCGAAACAAAACAAACGAGGGGTCGTTTTCTGCGGCGTGAAAGTGGTTGTAGCCCGTACCAGGGGGAATAAAATATCTCATTGCTCAAAAAAGTGGCGACGCGTTAAAGTTCAAATTAATTTTCTCGACTGTTTTGCAACGAATTAGCGATCACGGTCAGCGGAACAAATATTTGCGAGAAATCGCATCCCGTGAAACACGCTCCACCATCCGACTTGAGCTTATCGACAATTAAAAGTCGGAGTAATAAACCGGGATCGCATATTTCGTCGCATAAAACGGAGGTTATGCATTCAACTTCATTAACGACGACCACGCGCCGCTGCCTCCTTCTACCGGTATTTCTCGATTCAATTAAGAGGACGGTCGTTTCGCCAACTGTGCGTGTTTCACAAAGTTTCCGCTGCTGCTAACGATATCGTAAACGACATTGTTATTAGGCAATTGTCCGCGATCGACGAGCGAAGGCCCGCGCGAAATATCGACCCCTCGGCCACTTCGCCTCGGCAATAATTCAATATTTTACTATCGCGAAAATCTATAACACGAAGAGCGAGCTTGCGCGAGCATCGTCCACAGAGGAGCACGCTCGACGAGCTACACGTACAGACGTTCAACAACTCCAGCGAGCAGCGAATGCCCGCAGATTCATCGAAGAATTCAGTGCATATCTATCGAACGTTTTACGGACGATCGTCAACGGTACTCTAATGGCAACGGTGCTATTTCGCGAGGAAACGTTCCTTTTGTTCGACCCACCGCTTCCTATCGCCGCCGATTCGGGATTCTCCAGTCATTAGACGTCAGAGAGCAACGAGAGACCGCGAAATGTTTCCGCGCTCCCGACGCGTTATTGCGCTCGTTAAGCACGTAAACGCGAATCGTTTCGTAACAAGCAGTGCCCCCTTTAATCGCGCGTTTATATTCCGCGTCCGCGAAGCCGCGGGCGGAATTAAAAAATTACAGCGCCGTAAAGCAAGTCGGGATAGGGAACGCGGCCGCGTATGCAACTAAATCGCGGACGATATTTTCGCGTAACGGAGCGATACGAAACGCCACGAATAATGGAAACACGCGGATAACGTTGGTCGGTTCTTATCGAATAAAAAATAGTTCTGCCCGCTTTCTTTTGTCGCCGATGCACGGAGCGTTACCAACGATCCCCACCCCCCCACTCTATGAATATTCCAGCCGTATAATTCTACGTTTGTGCGTGACGAACTGTTTCATAACAATTTACAACGAGGCCGTCCCCCCGGCCGAGGGGGAGGGGGCACGCACGACGAGGTGAAGCAACGAGGGAAAGAAAAAGTACAAACGAAATGGGAACTGTGACGTTCGCGACTGAGAAATCCAAGCGTTACCGAACAAATTAGTGGAACACGCTGGATGGATGGTAACGGAGTCGCATGGAAATCGTTCCACTCCGTTTTCTCCTGGTTGTGTCACACACGAACGTACGTTTCAGCCTCTGCCGATACTCCGTGCACACCGCCGCCGCCGCCGCCGCCGCCGCCGCCGCCGCCGCCGTTTCGCTACACTTGCGTAATACCAGATACAATGTTGGTCAAGGCAACTGGGTTAAAGCATCGCCGTCGCGCGCGAATCCACTGAATTTCCACGCGCAAAAGCGATTCCGTAGGTCGTTCTACGGCGAGCAACGCAAGAATCGCAGGTAGCATTGAATTTTTGAAGAAAGAAAAACCATTCGAGGTAACCGCCTGCGAAGAACAGTGCGTCCTCGCGACCATCAAAACGAAAGCAATGCGTGTCTTTAATAGCGGAGGAGTGGACAAGAGACGGTATTTGATAAGCGCGGAGCGAAGCCGTCCGTCGTCGACGATTCCTGTCAATCGACGGCGAAACAACGCCGACGAAATTACGCCATCGAAAACGCGTTTGACAGTGGCTCGCCGAGACTCGTACCCGGTCGAGCGGAGTGTTCGGCGACCAGGACAACCGACACGCGACACGGCCGTCTCGCGCGTCGCCTCCACTCGACGAGAAATGCATTTGCCCGAAGAAGGAGACGCCATTTTCAGTGGCGCGGCCTTTGTACAAAGTGCTACTCGTTTTCCGCTGTCGCCTCTACTCGCGAATGGTCCGCGCACGGGAGACAGAGTTTACGGCACACTCGACGGCAAGCCGTGCCTCGCACCTTTGAATCATTTTGCCAGCGGTGCGCGGGTGATCCTCGCGAAGTGATCCGGAAGTTTGTCGCGGGTTAACGTTAAGACGCGAGGAAGCCTCTGCTGTAACTCGAATCGTGGAAACTCCCGGCGGAACTTTAATCCCGAGATAAAGATGTGCGATACGCATGGGAGATCGAGAGGGGCGATTAAATTTATTCGACGAGCGGCGGACAGTGAACTGTCTAAAAACGACGCCGGCTAATGACACACGGCCCCCGTTATCTCTGAATAGAGTAATTCTCCCGTTTTCAGCCGGATCGTCGGTGCAGTGGGTCGGCTCTTCGGTGTCTTCGTTAGACAGGGGCGGGCCAACGAGACGGAGGGAGACCGCACGCCACGGGGCATCAACCGACCAAAGTAGACAGACTAATGCATAACGGTGCAAAGGTCTATCATTTTATCGCCGCGCCGTGGAACCTAATGATACGTGAGAAACCTTGCCCCTAACCGCTCCTCGGCTATAGCGTTTCCGGAGACGAATACCATATTCCGTGCTGGTAAAATCGATACGATTCCCCGCGAAGAACCCTGCGTCCCACGAATTACCATTCTTGCGCCACCCGCCCCATAGACGCGAATCTTCCCCGCGTATCGAGGGGGGAACCGGAGCCCCCGCGAGGGCAGACAGGGCTTCCTTTCACGAGCGCGCACATTCTGCACGCGAGACGCGGCTCCGATCTTCCGGCAAGTTTCGATGCGCCACGAGCGACAACCCCGTGGGGGAAACTTGAGCGCACGAATTCCTCTCTAACGGGGCCATGGAGTTTTGAATTTCAGGGGCGACGTCTACGACGCGTTACGAACTTCCCTTCGAAGTTCACGTTCGATTCTTATCGACGACGGAGCCGTTGACCCGATTGCCTCCGCTTACGCATCGCGCCCAGAGGCAAATACACGTGGCCCGCTCCGGACGTTTACACGTGTATTGTACGTGCACGCGTATCGTACGCTCGCTGTCTCTGTACGCGACGAAGCGGACGATAGCGTTGGATGTGGGCGACTGCCGGAACACCAGGTCCAGGACTCGTTTTCGGTGTCGCAGTCGAACGACGATTGCAATGCGACTTCGCGAAACGACCTGGCTACATTTGCACCTACGTATACGCGGTTGGATCGGGACGAAAATTTCCGAGGACTCGAGGAAGCGTCTAGAGCGTAACCGATCCTGCCCTAGTGCTGCACGACGAGCGCCAGGCAAGCAACGAAGAACAGGGAAGCTCGAGGTACTTTGTTTACAGCGCGACATTATCCCACGGGGATGCTCGAGAGGCGCGGATCATTCGCGTTCAAAGTTTCCAACGGGGAAAGCTGAAGGAGGACGGTCGCTAAAGGTCTCGTAAACGCGGGGCGCGAACACACGGGGGCCTTAGGAGTTTTAAATCGCGAGTTATAACGCGTGGCGAAGAGCTGCCCGGCTTTTCGGCTGGGTTCCGTGCTGCATTAGCCCAAGTTACGTTGCATCGTCTACTCCGAACAACGTTAGCCAGAGTTCCCCTGGCCGGAGTGGCCCCCGGCAATGGAATCACAATTTAGTTCCCCGCCGTCTGGCTAAATTAGAAAAAGTAACCAACAGTCGCTGCCGCGAAGCTGCCACCATCGAATCTAGTTAAAATAACTTCGCGCGTTATCGCTATCGCTACCTTCTCTCGAAAACAATCGAGGATCACCCGCGTATCGCGGTTTCTGATAATCGACACTGATTTTCCTTAAAGTTTTCCAGACTGGACCCTTCAACTTTTCATTCGTGACCCTATCCTTTTTTTTTTTGAACGCTCTAGATGTTCGGGATGGCAATTTCGATTTAAAAAAAGGAACGAGTACGTGGCTCCCGTAGTTTCGAAAACTTTCGTCGTCCGGTGGCGGCGATACGCGCACGTACACGATCGTTCGCGTGAAAGAAACAAAAGACCAGCAGCCTCGGTCTTGTATAATGAATCCAGCCGCAGCAGGAAGTCGTGAATCAGGAAGTGCAACAATTATTGGAACCAGACACGCGGCAGCGCGACAGATTAACGTGAAATCGACGTACAAGGGGGGCCGAGAAACCGGCTACCGAGGTAATAATACGATTACCATTTCTCGTTACACGCGAGCCATTGATTCTGCGGGCCGGGAATGGTTAGAAATTGAGCGTGGCCGAGGTAAGCTCGTAACCGGCGGCGAAAATAGAGGGTTTCTTGGCTGTTGAACGGGCGAAGGAGAGAGTATTATATATTTGTACGAATACGAATGGGGGGAAAAAAACGAGCAATGAAACGCGGGTAACGGTTGTTTACGACTAACAGGTTATGGAGTTTCTAGGAAAGCCGAATACCCATGCCGAACATACCGTGTGATTCTCAGTTACCGGAGCTTAATTGCTTGAAAATGGCCAAAACTGGCGGAATATCAACGATAAACGCGCGGCGGCAGGCAACGACCGACCCCCCCCCCCCAAACCCCCCTTTTTTCCCAACCGTTACACGTACGTGATGTTTCAAGATCGCTTTCATAATTGAAACTGTTCAGTGTAAATTGGAAAATGATCGCCGGTTTTCGTACCGTGCCGGGCCGCGTTCGTTGGTCGACGTTCGTTCGACGAGATGCCTCCGGTGAAATTGATATTTGATTGCTTTTCTACATTGTGAACCGGCCAGGTCGATGGTCCCCGACGAACCCCGTCGCATCTGCGAAATTTTAGCGCGTCCTTTGCACCGTTTGCACGCATTATGAAATATCGGGAGGAGGGTTCGTAAAAATCGTTGCTCGGTCGTTCGCGAAAAAGTTTCATCGCTTCTTCGAACGAGCGCGGAGCGAACGAATGTTTTTTACTACCTCGAGCTGATCACGGAAAAACACCGAAATCGTTCGTATACCGCGGCCAGAAGTTACTTGCTTACTTGTAACGAGGTTATCGCGACCGGTCGAAGGCGTTTCGGACGAAAAAGCTGGCAACCGAGGCGAAGATAGCGCACACGATATCAGGAATGCTTAAACAATGCACTTCGACCACGCATTCGGTGACGAGTTTCGCGAAGGATTTTCTCGATGGTATCGCGTCGATGCGACGCGATCACAAATTTGCCACTCGCGGGTCTGGCCGCGTTCGTGCACGAGCCTCGAAGCCGAGGCGATTTAACGAAAATGAAGGACGCATTGTGACAGACTTGAGCGTTGCCCATAAGGCGGATACGGCTCAGCTGATAGCGTCATTTCACTGACGTATCGTCGCGATTCACCAAATATATATATAACCGACGAGATGTTTTAAACGCCCGAAATCTGAATTGTTTCCAGGCGAACCAGCTGCCCACGCAATGGCGTATCTGCAATGACTCCGATTTGCAACGTGTCGGTGTGTCGCGATATGCACGCGGCGGCGGTCTCGCAAAAAAAGTCAGCTGATCGTGTCGCGATCCAATAAAGACGCAGACGGCGGACTGTTATCGCGAAAAATCTTTCCACGATGACGGTCGAACGACGTAGAAATATCTTCTGCCCGTGGCGAGGCCAAACGTTCTCGTACGAGTCAAAGAGATACGCACCGGGAAGAATACGAAAACGAGAAGAGGAACTAACCTTGATTGTCGGGCCAGTTTCGAATGTGCGTTCCCGCGACAGGTCCCTCCACTTTTGCCTTTATATTTTACCTTCGCTACGAAAACAGGTGTCAGTCCTGTGAGAAATCGTCACACGAGAAACTTCTGCGTCCTTTTGCACCGCGAAAATCAGCGTACTCTGGACGTTTGCTGTCCTTCTCGGCACGAAACTCTATCTACCTCTTTCTCGCTTATTCACCGCAACACACGGAAAATGGCAGCCCTACTGCACTCGAGCAACGCTTGCCAACCCGCGCACTCACACTACCGTGGATATGTCCGGAAGAATCACGTTTACCGTCTGCCCCGATGTTATACGTCTCGACGTCGGGACACGAGAAACTATTCGCGATGCGGGACTGCGAAATATCCACGGGCAGCTGACAATTTCGTGGAAAAAACTTTGGAAATACCACCGATGCAACGAGGTCCTTGTTTACGACGCGACTCTGCGTACGGTCTGCCGTGGATGCGCGCGTCTCGTTGGCATCCCTGCTCGACGGCTGATACCTACTTCGTACAGCGTTCGCCGGGTAGATGGCGGCACCAGTCTCAAATCTCGATTATTATGCGGCAACAATATCGTCCGCGCTGCAGCAAGTCGCCCAATAAATCTTCGCCTATCGTTTTCCTATGTCAAATGGTGCTGCTCGCTTCGCTTCGCAATTATTTAGACGACATGCAGTCGGATGTATTTAAACGACGACAGGTTTTACAGATTTTACTGTGACCGACCATCGACCAGTCTTAGCGTATCGATTGCCGCAAAGTTACCCATGGAAAGTTGTATTCCTAACGGTGGGTAATGGTCGTCAGTCGATGAATTTGTTGAGTATTCCGTTGAATTAACTTGAATGAAAAACAGATTCCTGAGAGGCTCGGTTTTCCATCGCAAAATCAGAGTATCGATGTTTTCGTTACTGCCAGGCACGTTGCTGATAAGAAAAGTAAACAGATATAGAAACTAACACCGCCACGGTAGCGCCAACAAGCCGAATTGCGAGATCAAATGTCATTAATATAACTATCGCGTCGAAATACTCTGCATCGTTATACAACGCTCCTCTGCGTCACCGGGGCCAATGTTGGAACGCGAGAGCGAAGAAGATAACAAGGAAACATTGATGTACGACTGAAGCGAACGTAAATGGAACGTCAAACTGGTAAGAACGGTAGCATGACTTAATGTCGCTTGGTTCGCAAAGCTAGCGAAGCAGGCGAAGTGTTTGTCAGTAATGTTTACGTATCCAGGACATAATCGAGCCGGAGAACAACGGTGTTCTCGGTCAGACATAACAATTTCGATTGAACCTTCAACCTCGTACCGCAAATAAGGGGGATACCTAACGTTCTGAAGCGAAGGTTCTAGGTGGCCGCGCACGAAGACGAGGACAGAAACGTTGGTGTAATTACTCTCTCCCTTATTCACGAATCGCGAACGCCCTTTCCATCCGCTAAAGACGCTCGCTCTTGCTCATCCGAGAATAATAAATTCGTTTATCGTTTCATCTGCTTGAACGCCGCGGAGCTAGATGATACGAAAGCAACGCGGGGGTTGATAGGAAAAGAGGGGTAGCTTCGTGCCGCGGCGAACGACGGGGGTGGCGGCGGCGGTGGCGTTGGTGGTGGTAGCCGGCGATGGTCATTTGTGGGAGCTGAACTGACTTCTTGGGGGGACGAAATGTCTCTTGCGATCCCAGCGCGAGATACCGGACACGCTACACCCTTTCGAGGCTCTCTCTTACCACCCCCTCCCCGTTCTGCTCCGAGTGATGTCCACCGCACGACACGCCACACCGCTACCGGAGACATCGAGATTGTCTTCGGAGGAGGGTGTATAAAAGAAACCTACGGACGTATTTTTGCCTCGGCCGCGGAAAGAATTGCCCTGACACGCACGGCCTGGTCTGTCTCTCACGAAGAGGAATACTGCCGAACCACTCGTAAATAACGCCGTGTTTAACATCGTTCTTTATGGTATCGCGCGGTACGATTTATACGGCGACCGAGCTGATAAATTTCGAGCACATCGAAACGAGCCACGAATACCGAAACCGTAACAACAATTGACCGCCGCTAATTGAAAGTGCAAGAGCCGCCGGTATATCCGTACGGTAATTACAGCGGCGATCAGCAGGGTGTATCATTTTCTCGAGTGCATTCTGCGGGTGTACAGGGGAGATTAAATTGGAGGCGCATGTCGCCCCGGCAAGGATACCTATTAGCGACGATTGTTAAAACAATTATAATATTTCGCGGCGGTCACGTGAACGCGAGAAGATTGTTCATGCGTGCGCGGCTGCACGTCGGTTCTTAATAACATCGTGTCCCGCGTACGCTTTCCTTCCGACACCATCGATCTGTCCTCACCCTTGGCCCGCGTTAATACGTTCGTTTTTCATCGTTTCTACGCCATACGGACTGCCTCGTGTTTCATCACAGATTATGGAATAGCAATGAATGGAAATTCGAGCGGCCAGCGTAGGAAGCGGGGTGAAACGCGGTCCGCCTTTGCGCGACATGTTTACAAGTTCGACTCCGTACCCCGTTAAGTATTCAAGAAATTAGTTCTAGCCAATGGCCAATAACGTTGGCCGGGTAAAATAAAGCCACCGCTCCCATCGCGGTAACAGCCGAAGTATCGTAAATCTTTATTTCCCAGTGGCTCCGAATTATCCGCGTCGCGCAATCGTCGGCGAAGAAAGTAAAAGGCGAGCAATAAAACGGTGCGTAATGAAATCGGGCTCGTATGTGAATGCAGCGCGATTTAACGATATAAAAGATCAAAGAATCCGCGTCCCCTTCGCCCCCTCGGCGAAACCGACATATTTTCGTGGAGAATGAGCGAGACCACATGGCAAGTTCAACACGTATTCGCATAAAGAGCAGGAAGACCATATACTGGTCGCGAGAGGTATGATAAGCCGTGCACATACTTGACGTGAGTACTTCCAGTACCCGCGATACTCACGTGAGCCCCGTGTGGGGCAGTCGGTATCAACGCTGCGAGACACGGCAACGCAACTCCTGGACATGCCACCGAGATCAGCAACCAGATATCGTCCGCTCGTATTTATGGCTACCGAGATTTCGCATTATTAGGGCCATTTACCGTTTTCGCCCAGCGGTGTCGTGGCCTGTGGCTACCTCGAGACGGCGGAGAACCACCTTGAATCGCGGATCGTGAATTTCGGGGACCGCGACCCCACCACCCCTGTCCCGCGAGGCGGCACCACAGCTTTCCGATTTTCAGAATCGACGCAGAAAATGCACCGTCCGGAACCGCTCGTAAACTTATTCCCCGCTGTGATACGGTCATTTTTAACGATGCCTCACGTGCAAACCGCGATAACACTATCACATTTATCGTAAAGTGCTTTTTTTTTCATTAAACAGTCTATCGTATTTCAATTTAATTGGGAAGGCGAGCGCGGCAATTTCCAACCCCCCTCCCCCTAGCCGTTCGTTGAAAATGATTGCGTATTTGTTTTCGCGTTCGCTTCCCTGTCATCTTTGTCGTACGCGGGGCGATACAGAGCGCCCTCGTTACACGCAATTATCTATCATAAATTAGATACGTCGCGTTAATTAAGGGGTTCCTCCCACGACGCTGAATAGGGGCGAGTAGTCCTGGCTGAACGTCTTTATTCAAACGATGATACCTGTTCAAACAAATTATCCGATAGTAACCTCGTTTACCTTCTGGCGTGAGGACCCTGCAGCGGGAAGTCAAACATGGGCAGTATCCTGTGTCGAGAATTTCGATGACGCGTCTTCCATGAATTCCTCATCGATTCCATCGCCCTTTCGACCGATTCTGCGACACAAAAATTTCGAATATCACTCTTTCGAAGGGACCAACGTATCCCGAGAGATTTATCATTCCCGGACGAAATTAGCGCAGCAATGGCTGGTTTATAAACGGTTGGACGCGTATACAACCTTGCATCCTGCCCAGATACAATTCGAATCGCCGTGGCCCAAGTGAGCGTAAAATTAAATTGGCTCCAATCCGACTCGAGCTTTCGCGTGTACCAGTCGCCTGTCGTTAGTACTTTGAGCCGCCTGCGCACTCCAATAAACAGATCGAATTTCTCCACCCTTCCACCCTACGACCCCGGTATCATTTTTAACCGGGTCGATCGAGAAAAGATCACGAGCCCCGCCGTGAATCGTCCTCCGCGAGGAAACCGGAAAAACGATCTATCCCGAAAGTGGTCCGCGTTATCGTCAACGTTAACATTCGTTATCCCGGGACGCATTGTCCTGCGATCCAGTTGGGGCAGACTCCTCATTCGTCTCCCATTCAGAATCCCGAGTCCCGACGTTTCCGAATCTCCGAGGCGGTCCATTGTGCACGGCCCTCGCGTTGCTCAATCCAGCCCTTTCCTTCTCCCTCCTTCCCTATCTCTCCCCTGTAGCTCGGCTCGACTCTCCTTCCCACCGTAGCTCGATCTCTCTTTCCATACTCCGGGTCCTCTCGTCCAGAGGTAATGCGGTGCCTCGAGGAGCACTGAAGGGGTGGTAGTGGATCGAGGGAGGCTGAGCGCTCTCGTAGATGGGGTTTTTGGGGTGGCGACATGGAATCCGGGAATTCGTGTCTCGCGGGGTAGTCTCGGCAGGAGCTCTATCGATTCTCAACGAGACACACCATCCTCCGCTGTATCTTGCCGGTTCCGCGGCGTGGAACTCGTTTACGCAAAACCGCCCGGCTCGGTTCACAAAAGGAAAGTTTCAGTGCTACATCGTGGCAAAGCGATAAGGAGGAATTCGACGGGGTCGTAAAGCTCGAAGCTTTCGCACGGTATCGCCGGACGTGACCGAGTTCAAAATTACCCCCCCCCCCCCCCCCGGTACATTCGGGAGCGGGATCTCTTCGTCTCTTTTCTTCCTCGTTGCTCCGGCGGGGACATCCTCGTGCCTCCCGGAAAGTCATTGCGGGAGGTGAAATTGCACGCGTCACAGGCAAAGGACACTTTAACGCCGTAACGAGTTTGAAAAGCACCGCGCGAGAATATTCGATGTTAAAAGGCCGCGGACCTAATAGACGTCCGCAACAGGATCCCCATCGGTGACGAAAATAGTTAGAAAAAGTCGAAGTAAAGCCGACGGCGCCGCGGCGGGGAAAGTGCACGTAACCGATAACCGATAAATCTTGCGATAACGCAGCATATTAGAGACGCGAACGCCGCAAACTCTGACGTACGCCCGCGTACTTACGACCCTTCGATTCTAATCCAACCTTCTCACCGGTAACCCAAATTACGTGCCAATAAACTGGGTCATACGCGTTTCATTCATAAGGAACGATCCCAACTCTGGCGATTTCTTTCGGTTTTATTATTGCGAACGCCGCTTTGCTGTTCGATCTGTTCGGACGTCTGACTGGCACGGAGATATTTAAGCGCATATCTACAAACTTGCAGGGCGAAAGATACTTCTCAATCATTTTGCGAACGGCCTTTAACATCCGATGAAACCGAGATCTCCCTTGATTTCCAAGTCGTGCGAAAGCAGGCGGCGGCGAACGATACGATGGAAATACGAAACTCGATACAAAAGGAAGGCGAAGGCGGACCACAATATCGTGGCCATAAATCCATCGGGAGTTGATCAGCCGACGCTCTGCAACCAGTGCACGTACCTCCGGGCATATCCACGGTATGACCAGGAAGGGACGCCATCTTGAGGGTTTCCTCCCTCCACCCTAAGGGTGGATTCTTTATTGTTTCAATAAGCACGGCACAAGTCCGGCCTTATTAGCGAAATAAACCTCTTTTAACGGCGTCGCCGTGCCCCCCCCCACCCTATCTCTTTCTTACGTTTTCTCGATTTCCCTTGGTTCTTTCCTTTCCGCTTCTGCGGAAACGAAAGCAAAAGTCGGCCCGGCGTCGAGGAGGGAAAAGTTTCGGCCGGTTGGAAGAAGCGAAAGAGATCCGGAGAGGATGAGAGAAACGGAAGGGGGCCAAAGGATTCTTGAAAGAGTTCTCTTTCACGGAGGAGGCCAAAGGGGGAATCGATAGGTTTTTCCGTGGGTTCCCATGGAGACCGCGAAAGGAATCGGACTATACACACGATAAGGGACGCTGGCGTAAAAAGAACATCGTGCCGCTGCCGTAACCACCCTTCTTTCCCTTTGTGTGCACATCTTCCTCTTCCTGCTAGGATTTACTTTTATCGAACGTTATAGGCTACTCTTTGCAACTTCTTTACCCGAACTTGGTATCGCATTTAATTCCTTCCGTCGAACGTTTACTATCCCTTTTCTGATTACAGTGTTTGGCTCTTTCTTTTTTTTTGTGTGTGTTTTTTTAACGTGCGTGCCACCCCGGCGTGTCCGATATAACCGGAGCTCGTAAGAAAACGAGCGTCCGACATCGTCGGGTCAGCCATCTTGCCGGATCGTTTCTCATCTTTTATGAGGCTCGACACCGCCGTTCTGCCGCCGTCTCGTGTCGTTTCGGCCCCCGCGAGAAACAATTGAATGTCGCCGGGTTTATTTTCGGAAGCCTTAATTTAATTCCCGTCCTGTTGAGGGAGGGTCGTCGTCGTCGTCGTCGTCGTCGAAGTCGTCGAAGGAAAAGGACAGGGACGACGATGGGGCGGAGTGAAGGAGAGAAGAAACGAAACGAACGGCCGCGGTTAAGAGGCGGATCTTTTGTTTCTTGCCGCTCTCCTGCTCGAGATGGTCTTTTTAAGTCACGTCGACCTCTCGACCGAGGCCAGGTTTATGCCTGCTACGACGATCGATCGTTAGATCACCCGGTGTGCGCGTTCTGATCGTTCGCAGAACGCAAGCTGGAAGATAAATGTATCGCTCGAGGCGGCGACCCAAGGTCCGTATCGCAAAACGGAATATCTAAAATCGGCGGCAGCGAGGTGTCGCGAAATTTCTCTACCATCCCCGTTTCGTGGGTCGGAGCGTACAGCTACGAACGTCGCCCCGTGCCATTCACCGGAGCCACACGGCCGACGCGAAGACTCGGTGCAAAGATTTAAAGATGACATTTGTTGCGAGCCAGTTCAACAACGGCGGTGGCACAGCGGTCCCGCGATGCGTGCCGATATCGCAGGCAAGGGAACGCGCGTCCGTATAGATATTTCGCGGCGCGCAGGTATATTCGTGCAGGTGTGTGAGTGCGCGGGTAGCTTTACCAGGAGTCAGTGACACCTCTCGCATCGTCGGTGGCGGCGGCTGTGGTTTCTGGTAGCCATGGCAACCACCTCCTGCCCCCCCGCGCCTCATCCTCCATCTTTTCCACCTCCTGAGGGGGCTCCACTACCACCTCCAGCCCCCACCAACCGTGAAACAGCGCCTCCACCTGCGCTACGCTCTTCTCTGTCCCTCGTTCTCCTCTTCTCTGCCGCCTCCTTCGTCCAATTATCGTGCTGTCTCGCTCGGTCTCACCTTTCTTGGATGCCATCGTGTTCTCCTGAACTCTGCGCTTCGCCGGGAGTACAGGTGCAACAGAGGAGAGCAGAACAGGAGACAGGAACATCGGAGAAGGATGAACGCAGAGGTTGGCCACTGTTGCCAAGCCTGTCTTTTTCTTCCTTCTCCTCTCTCGCTCTCTTCTCCATCTGACTCTCTGTCGCGGTCTTCCCTCGTCGAAAGCTGGATACACGCGAGCTGCGCGACGTCGGCGCGGGTGCAGCCCGGTGTGTATGAATAGATGCAGCAGCGTGTTACTGCCGTCGCAAATGAACGCCGCCGGTGCATTCTCCGTTTCTCGTTTTCTCCTATTCGAACGGCCGCTCTTCCCCTGCCTTCCTCGTCGTAAATGTCTTTACTCTCCCTCTGGCTTCGTTCCGGTCGCGGTGCACGTATCGCTTCTCTCCGCGTGTCTGCCATAATGGCGTTGGCCCGTCACAGACGCCAGTTATAGCCCGATCTACGACGGGATGTATGACTAACAGCGCCTTCTATTCTGGGACAGGAACTCGATCTTCGCGGCTTGTACAACCGCGGGCCGTCGTTGGAAATAACGCAACTGTCTCCCCGCAGGAAAATTACTCCGACAGTCGGAGGTTACTGCGCCGCGTGTAGCGGAATCCGGAGGATCGCGTATCGCCTCGAACCCTCTTCGCGATATCATTCCTTTCAACCCCGTGTTCGTGCGAATTAAACGATTCCTCGCGTTGCGCGTTCACGAACGATCAGGATCCCGTGATCCCACGACGATCTCCACCGAGATCTCCACCGGGAACCTTCATTTTGGATAACGCAACACCGAGGCAACGATGATCGCGGTGGACGCGCAAACGCAAGGATGAGCAGAGATGCTCTCGCGGCCGGTCCAATCAGAAACGAAGGATGCTCCCCTCGGTCCAATCCGGCTCGAGGGATAACTACGGGCTACACACACGCGCGCAGACTGACATCCTAAAGAGCGGAGGGACAGACGAGGGAACCCGGAGGACGGGTCCGATGAGCAAGGAAGGCATCACCGCGAGTGGGAAGATCACCGACCAATGGGGAGTCTCCTTGCCGGAGATAACGATGGGTCGTGTTATAGAGGAGAGGATGCGAACAGAGTGGGAGAGGATAGCGAGTTGACTTTTGCACCAATCGTACTTTCGAGATTCTAGCACGGAACCCAGCTCGCAATGGAGGACCCTTCGATTTCCATACGCATCTGCATAGATTAAATCGCGGATCCGGATAGATAATAAGGGAACACGTCGCCGGCGCGACGAGCGCAAGAGGAGAACATGTTACAAGGAAGAAGTCATAAACCTTGATGAAATGCAGCCACGATAAGTCGTAGGGCTAATGAGGTTAATGCATCAAAAGTGTCCAACTGATATTCCAATGGTACACGAGCGAACCGCGAATACCCTCGAGCACTGGTCCACGTGTGTTTTGCTCAGATATAAGTAATGGCGAAAATATCGCCGGCATGGATCGATCATTTCGGGGCAAACACTCCTGCGGTACTGTTGCTCCGCTGCCGCAACAGCTATAAACAATTGCAGACGAAGAAGCAGCGACAAACGACGGTTCATCGACAAGTTCGGAAACATAGGTACGGGCACGGATGAACGCGTCGTGTCGAAACTCGAGCGTCAACGGGGTCGCGGTTTTCAACCGCGGTGGCGAACGTCCAACGTGATTTCCGGAAGTAATTGGGAATGCGCTCGATTACGGGACTTCCGGCGCAAAGATGAAAGGACCGCTTGACGCAGACACGCGGCAGCTAAGCGTTTAATAAAACGCGCGGACCCGTGGGAGGCTGCATTCGTCGATGCGTTTTCCCAGGCTTGCAACACACAAGCTCCAGAGAGAACAGTTCTGTTTCCCTCCGTCCCCCTCTTCCAGCTGTCGACGACGACGACGACGACGACGTCGTCGTCGTCTCTCGGAGTATAGGGTGGTATTGAGGATGAGGTGGGATGGAAGACGAGGTGCGCGCGGCTCCTCCTCGGAGGATCAATAGAGACAGGGAGACGAGACCTCTTTCCCTCCGTTCCGCGCCAACCCGCTGCTCTCATCCCTCCATAGGAGCACCCTCGAGAGCAACCCCTCCTGCTTCTCTGCAACGTCTCAACATCCCGGTATCCTCCGCCTCTTCCCATGCCTCGGCGAGCCTCCCTTTTACCCTGCCATCGCGATATGCATACAAATACCGTGGACCGTACGAATGAACGAAGACAACGCGAAAAAATGGAGGACGATTCCGCTACGCTTCCTCGAATCGGCGTTGATATTAATTGAAGGTGTACTATTATTATTATTATTATTATTATTATTTCGGGGAATAATTCTCGCGAAAAAATCGGCGACTCTCTGAAGTGTCCGCCGAGCGAAAACGGGTCGAATTCGTTTCGGTGGCCTTTAATATTCTCAAAGCTGAAGCGGCACTCGTTCCAACGATCCGAAATAAGAAAAAGAGCGAAGAGTAGAGAGAGAGAGAGAAAGGGGAGGAGAAATAAAACGTTGCCGCTTTCAGAAGGTTTCATAGAGTCCGAGGAAAAATGCGAAGGAGTAGGCTTAATGTTGCGTGGCCGGGATGCAAGGGGCTCTGCCCGGAGGTCTGGCTGTGCGGGTGGGTCGGACAGAGACGGGGATGAAAGGAGGGGATGAAGAAGGACAGGGTGGAGAAAGGCAGGAGCCGCTGAGGCCTGCGGGTAATGTTGCGTGATGAGACGCCTCGCGGATTCATCGAGGAGAGGAGAGGAGAAAAAGGGAAAAGGGAAGGAGGAGAAGAGAGAAAAAAGACAGAAATGCAGAAGCTGGCTCTGCTCTAATTCTAAAGAGCACTCTCGTCGGACTCTCTCCTGCTTTTCCTCGTTCTCTTTCTTCGCCTTTTTGTCTTTCTCCCTTTTTCAATCCTGCGGAACGAGTTCTGCAACGCGACGAAAATTCAGCAAGCCACCGGTAGTCGTGTCATGGGGATGAAAAACGCATTTTCTTCCTCCTTTCTTCTCCTTTCTTTCCCACGCACCCTCCGGCTCGGCCTCCTCTCTCGTCGACGAGTTTCCCTTTCCCCGCCCCCCCCCCCTCCATCGCGCGTTTAGACGCCGATGGAATCCGGGGAAATGATTCCACGCTATTTCGTGGCGCTTTTGTTTGACGAGCTTTTAATGCGATCCCGCGCGTCTACCTACGCGGAAAAAAAAACTTCGCCGGGGTGAAAGGCCGGATGATTCGATTCTTAGTTATCGTGCCAGAATGCTCCGGGTACCATTGCTAATCGCCAACGTTAATCGAATTGTCCGACGACTCGTCGAGGGTACGAAAAATATCGTGGCAGATAAACTTGACGAGGCGAAGAGCGAAAACGATGGAAACGGAAAAAGACCAGAACGGCGAAACGAGCGATTATAGGTGTTTGCTTCTGCTTGCAGAGTCGTTGGTGGCTTTCAGCCGGAGAAGGCGGGATCGAGAGGGTTGGGCAAGGTACCTCGGCTGTGATTAATTTGAATCAGCAAATGCCTTCGAGGGTTTACACTGACTGAACTGAAGGCACTGCCATGCCGGTAATATGCTACGGTCGAGAAGCTCATTCGAAAGAGAAGGAGGAAGGCGGACGAATTGGTGAACGAGGGAGGATATGGCGGGCGAAGGGAAGTCTATGGATATGTTCACAAGGGAAGGAAACATCCCCCGCACAAACCGCAACGAAAAGCCAACGGCAGCCACGAAACAACCCCCTGCTGCCTCGCCTCGGGGACGATGCATGTACACAAGGGAAGCGAGGAGGAGAGAGAAACAGCGGAGGGGTCGAGGAGCAAGAGGGAGAGGATGCACAGAAAGGGAGAGAAAGGCCGAAGAGGGTGGAAACCACGGAGGTGAAGACAGAACGGGACCAGAAGCTCGGAGGGTTGGAGGCCGTCTTAAATCACTTCTCTCTCTCCTTATCAAATTCTGCTTCCACACCACGGCCAGTTTCCGAGTAGCAACCCCTCGGGCCACGTCGACGACAAACCAATTCCGGTGTATAGAATCTGGTTATAAACCCGAATTATCCTAGCTTCCTGGAGGTACTATCGCGAGACGGCTGTTATTAACGAGCGTAACTGCGTTACACGAATCGTTAAGACGAAGGAGGTTCTAATTTTTTTTTTTGTTTCCTCTAGGTGATGGATTCTCGACGGTGAATAAAATTTTACGATCAACTGGGAACCGTCACGGCACGTTGAAACATGAATGATAATGGTCCCTCGGACGGAATGATTGAATTCTGTTTTGAAAACACCGGCGGTGAAATTCGAGCGGTTCTGTTTTATTGTCGAACGCGGACAGTCTTCGGGGAACAAGGGTGGCCATTGATGAATTTATCGTTTCGAAGGCCGTTAAGCGGAAGCGAGAGCACACAATCGGCAATTTGAAGCGATTCGATTCTGTCCGCGAGACCGAAGGCACATATTACCGGAAGGGGTAGTATTTACGTAAAATTCTGCAGCGTTAACCCCTGTTGTTAGCAACGGATCGAAAAGAGAGAGGGCGAGAGGGAGAAAAGGACGGAAAATCTGTGCGAAAACAACCCGGGAAATGGTGTACGAGACATTTGCCTCTGCCTGACGAAGAAAAAGAATCGGAAACATATTAACGATGACGACTGGGGCTCGCGTTAAACTGGAACGTGAAGCAAGGGTTGACACGAAACTCTTTTTTCTCTTCTTCGCGGGCTTCGAAAGCTGCGCCAGGGCAGCAGTTAACAAATTTAAAAAAAACAACAATATCAGCCCTCCCTACAAACGATCTCCCAGGTAATAATTAGTTCGCCCCCGCAACCCGCTACAGTTTCCCTCAATTTATTAGCAAAAGAACAAAATCGATTCGATCCCCAACAATTTCTACAGATTACTTTTGGAACGATTCCCCGTGCCGTCCTGCTCGAATCGCGAACAAACCTTTCCTACGCCTCTTCCGATGATACATTAACGGTCGACGGCGCGGACTGGCCAGGTCGGAAATCGACAATGCAACAAATATGGAGTAAACATTTAGAGGAATTAATAAACGGGCATGGATTCGTCCCTGGCGGAGCAGGGGTGTCGGTAGACCCAGTGCGACTCGAATGCACCCCCCTTGGGCTTCCAATTACTCGCGTTTAGTTGCGTTTTTCCGCTCGAATGCCCCCTCTATGATACACTCGCACACTCGACCCGCGCTTGGCTTTTAGTTACCCAAACCCACTTACAAACACACGCGCGCCCGTTCGCCCGCGTACACCTGATCCACGTGTACGTGCGCGCCTGTGTTGGCGTGTTCGACTACGTACACGCGGAACGTTGACGAATACGCGAACGTCTGTACGAGCCTGGTAATATGACAAGGGGCAACGATTGACTGGGTGCCACGCCAAGGATTACCAATCAAATTCTCGCTACAAAGCTCACTCGAGCCTCGACTAACCTTTAAATAGCAACGCGACAACTTTCTTGTCAATGAGATACACCGGTCGATCGGCGAACATTTTCGGAACAGGGAATTCGACGTGCTCCCAATTGTATCCAGGATGAGTCGCTGCTTGTTACGTACAGCTGAGGGAGAATCGTCTCCATTTCTACGATTAATATGTTTGTTTCATAGCGGTTGAACGATCGCGGAAATAATTTGGTTAGAGAGGTTATGCAGAATAAGAGATTCGCGTTGAAGTGGCGAGGCAGATGAACCGTATTGTCACAACATAACCTCACACTTACGTCAATCATTATCCACGCTGAGCGCAATTCTCGCGATTCAAAAATAACATAGAAATGTTCGATTTGTTGCGATACACGGTAACGAATACGAAAAGTATACTCAAACGGAAGAAGTAAGGATTGTTCACGGAGTCAAAGAGCATACCTTCGCTTGGTTTTTTCGCCGGCATCCGTCGTTCTTTAGACATCGATAGATAATAACAGGAAGATCCTTCTGCCTTGAAACCTTTCCGTATCACGACACTTTACACGAAACTAACTTTACCGCACCGAGGAGGATCTTATAATTGAACGGAGAGCACTTTCCGCCGCGAATCCGCTGAAGATTGCCGAAAAGACGTTACGAGAAACGTTTTGTCTGAACCCATCCACTGTTCTACTACGTTCGTCACTAGTTACTTAATTTCCCTATATCATTTCCTCTTCCACGTAATTAATTATTAATCACGTTACTCGGAAATAATTTTCTAATTTGAATAACATTGTATTGAAATATTCACCGTATACATTTTCTCCGATATGTTTTAATTTGCAACTATTTAAAAATTTAATGCTACCTTTGAGTCACGTACGATGTCGCGCGCGGTAAAACAATTGAATGTTTCCCCGCGTGTATTAAGAGCCGAAAAACATTCATACCAGTGTTTTAGTTGTGTTTTTTTTTTCCAATCGCGTTGGCGAAAAACTTTAACATTATCGAAAGAACGATCCATCCCGACTTGATTTATGGAGCCGAATGAATGCGAAAAGGTGGAACGACCAGCAACGGATTCTGGCGTACATTGCGCGGAGGATCGGAAGCAACCTTTGTTCATCGTGCACGGTAAGGTTATGATTTTTTTGCGTAGCACATTTTTCACACGCTATCAAACGTATTGGACGCTGAGTTTCGTCGCGTCCATAACCAAATACGTTTCTCTCTGCACGCCAGTTGCATTCGTCGGCAGATGCAGGATAATGCGTCTGTAAAAATCGATGACACGGTAGCATATGCTGATTCTACGAGCCACGGATCGGAGATTTGGGACGCGGTCGTTAAAATAAATCTTTGGTTGGCCACGGTTAGATAGGGCTCGTCTTGTGTCCGGCATCGGACGCGATAAAAAATAACGTCCCCGCGATAAATGCATAACTCTCGTTGCCATCCACGTAATAATATAATAACGAAATATATTGTCCTGACCTGAAACGTAGAAGTCACGCCATGCCTCTCTGTCCACCTTATTGAACGCGCATAATTTCCGCGGGGAAAATAACTGAAAACGTTGTACGTATATACCGTAATGGCATGCGGTTTCCAAAGGAATGGCACTTAACCCGAGCGATTTGTCGTCAAGTGACGAAGCTCGCGATGCTTATCGGTCGTGGATTTTTCGCTCGAAAATGTCTACCAATTTTCGCGTGATTGATACCGAGATACGGCCACGAATTCAGAGGGAGATCCCGATTTAACGCGAAATACGTTTTGCTTTGCATCGATAAGCTATCGCTTCCATCACCCTTGTTTGGTCGGAATAGTGGCCAACTGGGCTTATTAATACGCGGCAGTAAAGGTCACTCTATGTATCTCGTTAATCATTCGGATTTAATTTAGAACGGCCGGCCGAGGCCCTAAGCTTCGCGACGATCGTCGATGAAAATTTATTAATCGCCTCCTCGTTCTTTGTACGGAAGGATCTACCAGCACTTCCATGCCGTCGCAGTAACAATGAATAACGTCGCGACGGTCTCGTCGGATCGACAAGGGAGCCCGGTGCTATCGCGCGGCGAGACACTGCTCAATTTTCCGAAACAGCCCTCAAGGATCCGGGATAACGAGTTCATTTAAATACGAAACATCAAAAGCTTTTAATCTTTGCGCGGCTTAGTCAGCCGGGCAACCTACTTTCCTGCCTACGATGCACGCCACCCTCATTCATATACATTGTAACGCGAATATCCAGCGCGTATATCTGCGCGATTATTGAACAATCAGATAGGTTAACGACAGAATGAAAACGGTACTTAATCCGCGGAGGCATGCGGAGGAAATCAACGGGGTGATCCGCGCTCGCATTTTCGCCCGGTGCACACCATCGGGGAAACGGTTCGCGGCGTATCCCGCGGCGTTCCCCCCCGTTCCGTGCCCGTTATCCAATATAAATTTCTTTCTGCCGTCGCGATCGCTCGAGCACCTTGCACCGATAGCACTTTACTGCCCGCGGAGGGCTTATTACACACGGGGCCGCGTTAAAATGCACGCATGTGTACCATCGGGCGGACACATGTTCCGTAAAGAAATTGTGTAAACGCGAGTTAAGTATGCAAGGCGATCGGGAACATTTATGATATTTTTTTGCCCTCCTGGAAGGCGATACAGGGCCTCTCGTACAGGTCAGTTCGCATGTCTCAACGAGGCGGTCTCCGTGGTCACATCAGTCTCCGAGCATGCGAGGGCTCTCGAGCTAAATCCCCGTAATATACACACAGGGGCACCGTCGAGGTACTATCGCGGCATTATACAGACATACCTATATCCCAGCCCGATGACTGCTGATATGACATGCGACCGTCTTAGATATAGGCTGCACGACATGCCTCGCTCTCTTTCTCCCTCCGTCGCAATTTCCACCCGCCCCCTTTCTAACCCCTTCCACGCTGCTCTCGCCCTCTTGTAATCCTTCACCCTGTTCGGGAAGGCGCCCCGATTGAACGGCGCGTAATCGCCTCGAAATCTTTCGGCTTCTTGAAATATGAAAGTTTGCGTTCCTGCGCGTTCGTCGACGAGTGAATCGCAACGCGATTGTACGCGTTCTTGTAGAAATGTGCATCGTTCGATAGCCCGGTGTGCATAGGAGAGCGACGATTGGGAATGTGGCTCGTTTCTCGTAATAAAATGCTGGTCGCTTCCTCGTCAATTATCGCTGGCACGTTACTGCAGGTAAATGCGATTCGATTCGTCTTACTCGGTGCGCTATCCCGTTGGCAATCTGCATAGCTGTGCGTCACGCACTCGAATAAAAAAAAAAAAAAAAAAGGAAGTTATGTACTCACGGTACCCGGACTCCTGTGTTAATGGATGTTAAGAGTAAAAGCTCATTCTTCTTATTCAGAGATACTTTTAAGATAATCGCGCATACACGCATGAGAAACATTATTTCATAATCAGCGCCGGCATTAGGGGCGAGCTAATAATATATTGCTGAATTACAGCCCTCGAATCGACGCGGCAGATCTGGCCACTTGAAACGTTGACATAATTGAAAAAGCACGGGTCGCGGGCGTCGTCATGATACTTTCGGCGAGGCGAGAGGGGGCTGTGCGAGAAAAAAAAATCAGGGGCGTGGAAATTCGCTATGAATATGGAGAATCGCGCGGTAAAACTTTTAAGCACAAGAACGATGGACAAGCATTCGAGAGTTTCACGCTTCCGCGAAGCAGTATGAGAGCGGAAAACGGACGGATGTAAAGGCCGTTGTAAATCCCCTCCCCGGCAATCTTCGCCAGGTAATGTCTCAGGCGATATCGATTAGCAGTGAAAGAAAGAGGACTCGTTGAAAAAGCTCCTACAGTACTTAGACGATACTCGACGTTTTCCTTCGAGCCCGATCTCTCAACGGAACACCGATACCCTTTTGGAAAGATGGATGCATCAGCTTCGTCTAAATCTCCCGTTGCGCTTTCGCGAGCAAATATTATTACCGCTGCTGGCATAATTACGCGGCGAGCGAAAGTGTTTTAGCGTGTAGCGATGAATAAAGTGGACGGTCGTTAATCACATTCGGGAAGATGAATCTAGGAGAATCGGCGGGGGGTGTGACCAGGTGGTAAAAGAAATCGGGTCCACGAGCCGAAGAGTAACCGAGGCGTTCCTCCTGGATCGATAGGGGTGGTAGGGCGGATTGGCCTTTTAGCTAAGGGTCGAGAAGGAAGGCGAGTGGTTTTTATAGCCAGCAAAAGGACAGGGAGGGTCCTGGAATCATCGGGTGCCTTACTCGACTAGAGTATCCCTAATATACGTCATCCGTTAGCAGCACTTTCCTACGTCCCTCCAGCGATCTCTCCTTTTGGTCAGAAGTGGGCGAATCGACTTCCTCCTTCTCTTTATAGATTTCGAGATTTCGAGTAGCCGTGTACATCTACCCCAGAGATTGGTCGTCCGCCCCTTACGTACGATTCCATTTCCCCCCTTTCACCGAACGATACATATTTTCGCCCGTCCGTTTCACAATAATATCCGACCGTATCCCGTGCCGTGATCGCCGACGGTCGCATTGCAAGGAGCCGGGCACTCTTTTCAATTTAAACTTGGTCTGTCTACACGCGGATCGCAAAGTAAACAGGTGGGGTCAGCTTGTCGGAAGTGAGATTAATTGGATACCCTGAATACCCAGCGCCACGAGGCTGCTAACTAGTTTCGGAACGGCACTGTTCGCTGCCCAGAATTCGCCGCGAAATCAGTGTCGCCATAATTGCATGCAGGAGACACGCATACAGCGCGGCCCTTTCTGAAACGTTCGTTCACGGGGCATTTTTCCTACGGCCGCGCTGCTGAAAAGAATTGCGGCACTTGTGACATGCCTATAGTCTTGCGGCAACCTCGGTTTCCGTCGGTTCCTACGCCACTGACAGGCACGTATTCAATTTGTGCATAGAACGCGTGCACGTTCACCTCGCGTAGATACGTGCACGCCTACATGCCTCTGTTCCACCCTCTCTGCCTCTACCTCCTCGTAGACCGTCCGCAACGCGAGCGGCTAACACCTGCCCCGCTTCACCGAGCGTAACGTAACGCGGCGAGCGTGCACACGCGCGTGAATCCACACACGAAATATACTATATCCATTTGAGCATGGATGTCTTATGAAGTCACACGTATCCTTCGTCCGGGTTCGCTCTCCTCCGGCTGCCGCTCCTTTTTCACCTCCCTCGCGGTTGCTTGGATTTTTATGCGTGCACAAACGCGGGTGAAGCACGTGCAGCGGGAAACAAAGAGAGTCCCGTGAAAGAAGAAGGCGTTATTGGAGGAGCGAAGCGAGAGTGATGAGGCGGGAGTTGGCGAGAAACGCGCCGGAGAAGGTGACTCGCGGTACGCGAGGAGAAAGAAAGAAAAAAGAAAAATGGAATGGTGAACGAAAAGCAACGGCGGGGCCGGATGAAAGTGTGCGAAACGGTCCGTGGTCGCTGTGCGAGACGCGAGCACCGTCTGAGAGAAGGGTGCGAAGGTGAAAATAGAGTGCGAGGATCGTCGCGCGACCAGAATGAATTTGGATATTACGCTCGCGTGCACATTGGGAATGGGGGCGTTCGTTTACCACTAATCGTTAGATGGAGGATTGCTCGGTGCAGGATTGATCCGCAGAGTTCTAATTGCGTCCCCGTACGGGGGTTAGGAATTTATTACGCTGTCGCGAATGGATTTTATTACGCGATCAAAGAGGAAGGGAAAAGCGTGGCGCGACAATCTTTCACAATTTTCCGAGATGAAAATAAACGCCCGACCGTATTGGCGAGGGACACGCACGGCGATGTGCCCGCGATATTTCTGCACTCTGCGCTCGCTGTACGTTACGGGCGATTCGAAACCCAAGATCTCCGGCCGAGCCGTCACCAATAAGCGGATCGCGCGAGTTGCACGTAGTTCTCATTAAAATAATGGCTACTTACAATCCGAGAAGCCGGCACCCCTCGTATATAATTGCACCGCTGAACGGCGACCTGGTGGCTCGATGCTATTCCGACATAAAATATTATTCAACCTGAGACTTCGCGAACGCCTCGAGCCTAGCAAAGAGTCGGGGACGCGAATAGCTCAGCTCGATTAATTGAACGGAAGTTTCTACAATTCCGACAATGGCAGAGAGTCCAGTATCTGTCAATCTCTCTGCAATATATTCAAGTAAACGAGAAGTCGTCTATTCTGTAAAAGTGGCTCCACGGGGATCATGGGGAAGGCTGAGGAGTCTTTCGACCGTGCCTTCTGACGAGTCGAGTCCTCGTTGGTTTTTCATCGTTCGCGCCTGTCGTGTTTCCGCGTTCCGCGCGTACCGATGGAGGCGCACGAAAAAAGCGAGAAAGAAAAAATGGAAAAAGGGTGAAGAGGTGCCGATCCCGGCATCGAAAGGGCGAAGGAGCAGGGCGGAGCTGCGCTCGGAAGGGTGCGCGGGCGCGTTTCACGCCGAACCACCATCCGTGGGGTCGGAGGTCGCGTTCAGGTGCGACGAAGACAGAAAAGAGGGGCGTCTAGTCAAGCGAACGCACCCAGAAATGCAAAGTCGAAGTGTCGGCGTGAAGTGAGTTGCCAGCCAGCAAGCCTTCAAGTCGACGCGTCCGCGGGACTCGGCGCGTATTCCCTCCGTTGATTTCCACGTTCCCTCGTGCTTGCGACGCGACACCACTTTGTATCTGCGTTGTCGACGGCGGCGATAGACATCCTTGAACGTTGGAGATCGGAACGGACACGTCGCCCGTCTTGTGCGATCGATCGAACGAATTGATTCCCGACTCGACCGATCCTCGGTGGCCGGTGATACCAGTGCCAGCCGACACAGAAAGTGTAGTTTATCTCGCGCCGATCGCGTAGCATCGATCCAGCATCGCTCGTTCCCACGTGTTCACAGCAACGTGCCTTCGGCGGTCCCTTCGACGTTGATCGCGCAACGGGGATTGTCGGTCGTTCGGTTACGATTCTGGTATTCGCGGAGGCATCTCGACGATCGCGGATGTTGCACAACGGCCGATCTGAAAGGTGAACTTGAGCATGCTGCGAGACATAACCAAATTATCAGACACGAGTGTTTATAATCAGTGCACACGTTAGATACTTCGTATCGAACTGCTACAGACTACACGTCAGCAACAAGACGCGATAAGGCCCGAGCACAGGGGGGCAAAGTCGTGAATCAGTGATCAGCGTCGTCAGCGGAAACTATCGAACGCGGTGAACACCTGTCCCCATAGCGAGCCACTGAAATTCCGTTCATCAGAGCAACGAGTTTCCAATTTGTCGATCGAACCGGAAACTCGGGGGGGGGCAGCATCCAGGGATACCTTTGGCGACCGGGGAGGCCGGTGACAAGATGTTCGTAACGTTGCCGGGACGGCGGCGCTGCAGTTCTGAAATAAATAGCGCTACCAGGCACGAATTCTTCGAACTGGCATTAAACATTGATAAAGCTTACCGAATACAAACACCATCGACGCATGCTACGGATCCAAAGATCTTCTTGGGGGGTCGAGCGCCGCGTCTTCCAAAAGTTCCAGACTACTGCCAATGATTCATTGTTCCCCGCTACCGAATGATTTCCCCGACTCCGATCTAACAGATCCTGAAAAAGTCTTGCTCAATCGCGACGAAGGGGCGAGGAATCTTATCTCTGCCCGTCGATACGGTTCGTCTATTGTATTCGCGGCTAGACGGAGGCTACGATAGGAGAGGACCCCCGGGAGCTGAGGAACGAGAGGTTGCGCTCTCGTACGAAGAGAGGAACGCGGCGGAGAGACAGCGGCTGATCATTGGTGGACAGCAGAGCCGGATCGCTTAGGTGGTGGGGAAGCGAGCAGGTCGACTCCGCAGGTGGGGAAGGCCAGGAGGCAGAAGGTGGAGAAGGCGGAGGTGGAGGCGAAGTAGTCGTAGTAGTAGTGGCCGTAGTCGTAGAGAGTAACACGAAGCAACACGGTCAGGAGAAAGAGGCGAAAGAAGGGGGTGGAAGAAGCGGTGGTGTAACGGCGGAGGTAGCAGCGGCGGGAAGGGGTGAGAAGAACAGGGAAACAGGGGACGTGGAAGAGAGAGAAAAAGAGTTTGGAGGGAGTGGAATAGGCGGAGAGGGAGAGTCGCGAGGGTGGAGGACAAGGTGGAGGAGAAGGAGGAGACGCGGAGGACAGGAGAAGCCTCCGCTGTCGGAGGACAGATCCAACGCACGTCAGGATCCCAGTCGGACGGACTGACCCTGCCGTCGGATCACTGAGGAACCGGTGGACCCGGTGTACCGGAAGCCGCGTGCCGGAATGGACTCTTTGTGCACCCTCCAGAGTGTCCGGCTTGAATCCCGATAGAGACGCGTCCGTTGCATTCTCTGTCATCGATCCGAGTGAACTGGAGGGATAAGGGAGATCGAAAGGCTGGTGTCGGACAACGTCAACTGGTTTATTGGGAGGAATTGGGTTTGTTGGGTCGAGGTAGGGGTAGGGTGCAGTGAAGTAATCGAGAGGATAATACGATCGTGCATAACCTCGCATGGCTCGGAGGACTGACAGCGTTCTTAAAATTAGTGTTTTGTTTTCGACTCTGGCACCCGCTGTGCAGCGATGAGATCCAAGCCAGTGGCGAGAAGGTTGGCACAGGGTGAGTAAGACGCTGCATTTCTTATTATCATTTACCCCAAAGGGTGTTGGAATATGGTCCACGGCACGGGAACGACATCCCTCAAATTTAATTTCCAACAATTAACACGTGTACATCGTTTCAATTATGACTAAAAGTGCGGTCATGGTTTTTCGAGTTACTCGCTTCAGCGATTCAGGTTTTTTTACAAATTTATATATCACCCGTTGAGCGTGGAACAGTAACAGGTACGCTTTATTGAAACTTCGCTAAGTCAACGGGGAATATTCGAAAGGAGTACTCGCTCCATCGCGCTTCTGGAAACTGCCCCATTTAAAACGAAAGACATTACGAGCTTTTCCGCGAAACGTACTCGACGAAGCTATAAAAGCACACCACGGTTAGAGCCTATATAAAACTCATTCTCAGGATCGCCGCTTCCAAAGGTACTTCTGTTGTTAAAACTCGCGATTTCGTGATGCTACCGTCGGCAGTTCGATAGATTTTATTTTTAATAAACGGATCGCGTGACCAGCCGCAAATGTTGAACATTACAATATACATATGCACCCTTAATTTCCATCTTGTCGCGTTTCAGTGCTGCAACATTGCTCGTTTGTTTAAAATCGTGGACGCGAAGAAAAGTGTTAATTTTTTAATTCCACTGATATATTCGTCCGCGTTGGTCCAAGCAGCTCTCGGACGTCGTGGAACGAATAGAATAGCAATGGTAAAATAGCAATGGCTCCAGCCATCGTCGTTGTAGTTTGTAAAAATTCCGCTGGATATGATTGAAACTAATAATTGCCTGGCTACACCTCTGATAACATTGTCACATATCGTTAACATGTTATTGTTCAGAATACCGTCCGTGTCGTCGGTAACGACAGTGGAAAGACTAGTAGGCGGTCCTCGCGCTGGCGCATTCGCGACGTCGATATCGTTTCTTCTTTTCCTGTATTATCTAGTCACTTTGCGCGTCCTCTGCCTCCACCTCCTTGTTATCTACATTCAAAAGTCCCGCCCATACTTGACTGTCACCGTGTTCACCCTGCCTCGCAGTCTCGCAGAAATTGCGTGCAAAATTCGTCGCGGTTTTTTTCACTCGTACCGTTTTCCCCGCAAACTTGGCAAAACCTGCCGGGCCTCGAGTGACTTAAGATTACCAGTATCGGGGAGTTCAATAAATTTCTGTGCGAGCGAAAGGTCCGATCAGTCGAAACACGCGCTTCTTTTTCAATCGGGATTAACTTTTTCGATAGTTTCGAACGATGAAAGAACACTCGTCCTACAAGGACGCGAATCGTACTACCGCTGCACGATGGCTAACAATGCGGCATCGCTTCCTGTACAAAAGATTTCGTTGTACACCGAGGCAGCGTTAATTTATTGTTATACACTCAATGGCGGTATAGAGCTAACTTTTCACCGGCGACTCCGGATAGGATGATAGGTACATTGATGAAAGACGGTTGCCCGATCGCCCGGTCTCTAACCCCCCCCCCCCTCCCCGCACAATACTTTGACATTGATAGCACACTTTAGGGGGAACAAAAGGTGTGGGCATTTGTCTCTATGGTCTTTTATGCCGGCCAGCATTCTTCGACGCTACTTCGCCAGTTTATCGCGGAGAGATTGTTTAATTCTTGCTGCAAAGTATTTCATAGACGGCTTACACGCTACAAGTCGAGCAGCCCAACATGATTTGGCTCTCGATTTGTCCGTTACGCTTGCCTCGGGGCGCATGTTTTGCCACGGGGGATGATTTATATCGTGCTCGCGATTTAAAATAAAGTCCTCGCTTCCCACGGTCTGCCAGATGCCGACGACGGTAGGCACTTTCGTGGGGATCTAGTAATCTGTAAGACAAAATCCGTTAACGCTTGACTCACGAGTCGACGAAACAATAGACCATCCATCCACGAACTTGCCCTCTGTTTCGTCGAGAACGGACTCATACGAGACATACAGAGGGAAAGATGTGGAAAAGGAGAGGACTCGGGTCACCGCGAGGACAATTGACTATTCACCGCGCACTTCTCCTATAGCGAACCGTCTGAAATGCATCTTCGTCTCTGCGGTTGCTCGTGAGAATTGCCAACGACGAACGAAACTTGCGCTTACGTCGAAGGAAACACGCTTCCCGTTAGGCATTCAATGCCAGATCGCGACGGACTATCGGTTTCCCTGATCCGTTAGACTTTATTGGGGCAGCATTTCTTCGCGCGACGCATTGTACCCGAAAACAGACAGGAAATTTTCGAAACTGATAGGAAGTAGAAAGGGAGAAGGGTCATCTCGAGGAAACCGCAGAAATAATCGGGGAATCCACCTACTGCGCGTTTCAAAGGCGCATCATCCCATTGAGGGTTGCGTCTAGCCGCGGCACCGGAAGTCGTATCCGAGAGGAGACAAAGCCAAAGAAACATACGCACAGAGTGCCGTGGTATTGCGCGAGGGTGAGGGGTAGAGGTTCTGTTTCATCGGCGCTTTTGTCTCGCATCCTGAGAGAGCACGATTGAATAAGGAGTTTGAATAGATCGGATGATCCTAAGGTAGGTCAGTCCATTCTCGTCTTGCGGGAGACTCCTGCTACCTCTGATCCCACCTCCTCTTCTTCTTCTTCTTGTACCTTCCACGGTGCTTCCACCCCCGGACAGTCCCAATTAAAAACGTCCTCCTTCTCGATTCCGCTCGGCGTACAGCGGGCGTAATAAATATCCTGCCGTATCCCGGAATGCTCGAAAAATGTCCCGGCGTCCACGTTATCGCTCGCAGCTTTTCCGTCCGACGTGAAACGGGGCTCGTTCCGCAACGGGCGAATTTAGCAACATTTAAGCTTCGCGTTTCCACGAGCGACACAGTATTCGAATAATCTGCTGTCGCGTACCTACATTTTGCATACGAATACAACATATGCATAGTACGTTCGGAAGTCACGCGAACAATTTCGAGCCGCTCAGATTTTTCCCAACGGACCGACGCTGGCCGGCTAATAAAACGATCACTTCGTGCGACGGAGGTATTGACCGTTATAAGTTAATTACTCGCGACCGTGGAACGAGGCTGGTGCACGTTCGAGCGGGGCAAGTAGGCCCGAAAGGTGGAACAAGAAAAAAAGTGACACTGGAATCGTTGAATCCTAATCAACGGTGGCGTCGCGGGTTTGCGAGGTGCTGCGCGATTATTGGACGACCGGACCTGATCGATTCGAGCCGTATGAATTAAAACGCCGGCAATACCCTCTCGAATAGCTGCACGCGGCCATGCAAATCCGATAACAGAAAGTACGAACAATCGTCTCCGCTCCTTCCTCGGTTTTCCTCTTCGCCCTTTTCTTCCAACCTTCGCCTCCCTTCTCCGCCCGAAGCGGCAATAATTCCGCAAGTCTTCCTTGACTCTTTTCTTTCCCGCCCTCGCCTCCGCCAATTAACGATAAGGCCGCCGTTTGTCATTTGTTTGCTGTTTCCGGTGGAATGCAATCAGGCCGACCTGAAACAAACCCGGGCCAATGAACAGCGACGGACAAACGCATCGAGAGCCGCTAGATCCCGCTGCATCGAGCCACCTTTCCACTCACGATAATGCCGATAATTGATCGCACAAGGTGGAATTGTTTCCTCCCCCCCCCCTCCCCCTCCCACAGAATATCCCCGTGCCCTGCGCCCTCGCCCCGACATTCAATCGCCGGAACGGCACAGCAAATTACGAATACGTCGATCGATCGATGCAACGCGGCTTGACAATTCCTCGATCGACCGAGTGTAACAAAAATTGTCCCGGTACATGTGTGCAATTTAGGCTTCGTGCCGGCGCGTGTTGCCGTCGAAAAGCACGCCCCAACGATAAGCGAGCCATTGTTGCCGGGGCTGGCTATTGAACGATTAATCATCTAATTAGGCATTCATCGTGCTGGACCGCTATCACGATTCCTTTCCACCACAAACGATCGTTCCTCCGATAAATATCGGTTTCTTGCTCCGGATCGCGTGCGAAACTTCTCTACAATTCGCCGCGGCCACCCCGTTTCAGGATACGGACGACATTCGGCTGGCGGAGAAGTCGCGAGGAGCTCGCGAACCGGCGATTGCGAAAATCGACTGCCGGCCTTCTCCATCGGATCGCAGGCGCGTCGGCAGACAGGCGCTCGCGCCGCGCCTGAATGCGACTGACACGTCGCGCCTGCGAGCGGTGCGATTGCCTGGATGCTGGAGCGAGCCGGAGCCAACATTTATTCGCCCCGATATTTCGAGGGCTGCCTGGAAAGGAGCCGTGTCGAATACACCGGTCTTGTTTTTATCGATGCGGACGGAAACTCTGTTGGAAAGGGGGAAAGATTTTATTCGGTCCGTTATATTTCCTACGATTCCCTTTGTTGTCGTGCCTCGCGGGCCCGCGAGGAATTACTTAAACGGATCGATGTTCCGGGAATACGGCGTATTTTTCAGCGCGATAATGTTACCACGACCGTCGACGTTAGATCGCAGCCTGTGTCTCATTCGATTCGCCATACGCGATGAACGCGGCGCGCGAGTGCTGTCCTGCCGGAACAATGCGGGTCGTTAAGCGTGCAAGATTTCTCGGAAAGTTTCTTTCGTGCGGTCGTAAGTCATCTCGTCGAACACGACGATGAAGCCGACACGCGACGATGACGGTTTTGCGTCGTGCGCTCCGTGGTGCGTGTGGTTCCCTTCTAGATATCCGAAAAGGATGCATAACATTTTCCGTTAATGATGGTCGGCCCCGGATTGTCGTACACTTTACAGCCAAGTGGCAACGTTTCCGAGGACTGTCTGTTGGCATCGGTCACATTTACGACGGGGATATGAAAGCTAAGAATCCTCCTTTATTTCGACGATTCTCGGTACCGCATTCGCAGGATGACGAGAACCGAGGTGAAACGAGCTTTCGGCGGAGGTGTACGCACGCGAAGCAAGAAAGAGTAGAATACCGTGGCGGATGAGGACACGTGTTCGCGCATCAACTTTCGTGCATTAAGAGCCATCCTTGTCGTTTCGGTCTTTCTCCGTGACAGACGTTTCCCGAACCCACCGCGTCGCACGAATACTTTTTCACCCTCCGTCGCCCCGTTGGGCTCGTGTCGGCTCTTTCTTCGGGTTCGCGTAAAGATCGAATGGATTTTGTGCGTGAAAGAAAAGTGTTAGTTCCCGGCGTCATTTATAATCTGAAATACATGCAGCGGTCGCGGACATGCGACGCCGAGAATCACGAAGATAAATCGATACAACATTAATTAGTGTCGAGGACACGGGTTCAGATGATACGAATATACATTCAGAAGCGAGTCCACGATTGCTGGAAGGTGGTCTCGGGCCACTTTCCCGAAGGTGTTTGCGTGTCTGGCATTGTTTTACGAGGCTCATTTCCCGCAACGTCATTCCACTACCACCAGCACTTCGCTCCCGTCAACGTTACCATCACTTTTCGTTGGTCGGTACGCGATCTCGTATTCCATTGAAGTGGGACGGAGTTCCGGGATCGTAATCGAATCACATAATTAATCGCGACGCTTCTTCGGCCCGCATTAGATATTCGAGCAAATTTCGAGGCGATAAGATAAGTTCCGACGGTAAATAAAAATTCTACGAAAGTTAATGATCGCGACTTGCTGGAACATCGCTGGATAAAAGTTGCGCCAACAATTTCTACCCCGGAAAATGTAAAGGACGTAGTAGAATATAGTCCGCGGATGGAGTAAATGTGGTCTAATTTAGACGTAACATTCTTTTCGCTCGGTAGATAGCTCGAACAACCGCAGGCCCCCCAGTCTTTAATCAGATAACAGTCTAATGAATCTGGTATTAAAGGGAATCGAATTCTCGATAACGTCAAGCGCCTCCCCCTGTTCCGTAACATAATAACTTCCATTCTCATTTCCTTGGTGTCCGACGTAAGCGTAAGATTTTCCTGATGACAATCGGCTTTCGACCGTGTACACGGGCTCTCGTGCAGCGCGAAAGTGTCCCCACCGAGGAGAGTACACCGGTCACACGAAGAGAACCCGCTCGGTGTTAGTCGGACTGAGAAGTAGGTAGTCGATGTAGGAATGACACGACCGGTTATCTCACTGGCCACGCGATATTGTCATCAGGGGTGGGAGGGGTTGAAAGTAGTTAGCTAGAGGGAGGGAGAAAGGGTGAAGGGAAGAAGAAAGATGAAAGGGAGGGAGTGAAAGGTGGTGGAGGAAAAAATGAAGGAGGAAGGACAGGGGGAGGGAAGGAGGGACGCGATAAGATCATCTTGCCACCCCCTGGCATAAGTCGACAGTGGCCTTTCCCTGCCCTGACCAACCCCCTCCGTGACTCGACGGAGACCATTTCAACGATAGCACACACAACCTCACTCGACCACCGCGTTATCTCGCACGCGAATTAGCTCTACAGATTTCCCTTTTTTTCCCTTCTCTCTCGCACCAGCCTTTTCCTCCCTTCCATTCCTCCCTCGTCTGTCTCTCTTTCCGCTCGGCCACCCCCTCGTTACCTTTTCCTTTCCGTGCCGTACGTCTCCTTCTTCGTCTCCCTTGCGCTGCCACTTCTGGTCGACGATGTTGCGACAACGTCGAAGGAGGAAAACCTCTTACACACGACACACGACACATCGCGCACGACCACCACCCCCTACACCCCCTGCTCGCCCCTCCGCCCCCCCCCAGCACGTCTATCGCATTAGCGCGCTGCCACGTTGTTGCTGCACCACGTACCGCATCGGCGGTACGAAATGCATGACGTGTGCGTAGGTATGTGAATTTTCATTGGAGCAGGACCGACGCATAATTTTGCATAAACCAGACTGGATCGTAACTACTTCGAATCAGGCGATTAAATTACCGCTCGCGGTTAAAGAGAAACGCTTATCTTCGCTTGTCCTTGTCGAACCGGTAACATGTATGCATATACGTACCTCGTGCTCCGATCGCCTCTATTTCACCTCGAGAAAGAAGTGGCCGCTGCACGATTGCGGATCGTGTTTAGACAGCTCCGTAAGATTTATCGATAGCGACGCGGTTTTACGATCGTACCCGCCGACCGGGCGTACAATAGTCGCGGCTGTGCCGCGCTGTTTGTGTATCGCGACGCCCGGACACTCGGCTTTTACGATGCTGGAAATTTACGTGCCCGAAGGGGGAGGATATTACGATGCTTCCCGTGATCGACACCCCCCTTTGTCGTTAAAATCGACGACGGTCTTTCTGCTGGTAAACACTGATCGGTCATTATCGTTTATTTCGTGCTTCTTACGCGCATAACTGTTCGCACAGTTTGTTTTTCTCTCTCGTTATAATCGTGTCGCTCGGCGCCTCTTTACGTGGCTCCCTCCACCGTCGTCTCGAGTGCATGATTAATTATCCTCGACGATCCCGCGGGAACGAGATGGCACGACGTATTCGAGCACCGTGCTCGAGAATCCGTCCCTTCCTCTTGCCCGTCGATCGGTAGCGTCTTCTAATTTCCCAACCCCTTCGGATGCCCGCGGGCTCGCAATATTTAAAGCGGCGCACAGTGACATGCGATGGAATAAACGCGTACACTGCGAAACATGTTGCCGTTTCGAGGCACGTACGACTGTTGCGTCTATTTTGTCCTCCCGTATGTACGTGCACGGGGGTAATGCTCCGTTGGCAAGGTGGATATACGTATGCGGAACGGAATTCAATTTGTGTATCGGCACGGGTCCCATTCGTCGCTCGAAACTCGTCTCGAAATTCGCAACCGTCGCCCAACGGGAATCAATCGGAACGTCTCCGTCGAATGCGCTTGCAACGATGCTCGATAATCGATGCGTCTTGACGTCGAAAGAATGTTACCAACCCCCTCACCCCTCTCCGGGGAACGCAAGCATCTTATCGCGCAACTTGTACGAAAGGGGGCTGATTATCTTCCCACTGGACTCGGAGATGTCCCTCGGCTCCGAACGTCTTTCTAACCCTCTGCCACTCGCTTCCATTCTTCCGTGAACGGCGGCCTCCTTATCTTCACGGGAGATTCGCGGCCAGCTCGCTCAATTGAATTCCGCTCTGGGAATCGTGATCACCCGCCTCTCGCAGTTTCACACACCGCACATACGTGCGCGCGCGCGCGCGCGCGCGTTCACGCTGCCCAAACGTACCGAAGCCTGTGCATTTTCAGCGCAAACTCGTTTCAACCCTTGACCGTGCGCGTTTTTGGCGTGAGACCGCGGCTGTGTTGGTACGCGTACAACGAAATACCTCGCCGCTGGCGCACGGTCGGGTTATTCACGCGCACCAGCTCGCTCGTACACGGTGCTCGTACGCGTCAGAAACACGCATACGCGCGTTCGGCCTGCCTGTACGCGTATCGGTACTTATGCGAGCCCGCCAGCGCATATGTGTAGCTCTCTCGTTTGTTCTCCGCTTGGGAACGGGGACTGCGAGACAAAAAACTTAGAACTCGGAAGAGAAAGAAGGGTAGGGGGTAGTGGGGGGGGGGAGCAAGGGAGGAAAGGACACGGAGAAGATGAAGAGCGAGGATCAGCTTGTGGCGCGAATCGGGTTTAGGACTGTGTCAAATGACACTGGCCGGGACACGTCCGCGACGACGGTCTCTGGAATCCTCCTACAATTTCCAACACCCCCTTCTTTTTTTTCTTCTGTTCGGGACTTATTCAATGCCGGAGTGCGACTGTACCAGAGATCCGAGGAGGTCGTAGGTCGCGTGGGAATGAAGCGCCGTGAACCGGAGCTATGGACCTTAATTGCACCGGGCGTCTTTTTTTTCTTTCTACCTTATTTTACGCGCCTCCTATTATTCCCGTTTAATAATCAACGATCGCGGATGCGTTGGCTGGAATTTCTTGTTGAAATTTTCATTTCACACGCCGGCCCTTCAGGGCGCGCGGTAGGGCCGAGCCGATTTTGCCGTGAAAACGTGGAAGAAGAAAAATATATCTGACACTACTGGACACGTGTGAACGTCTTCGCAGAACATATGTGGAGAATCACGTAATTGTAAACCACGACGGATGTGGGCGGGATCTTCTTCCAAAAGCAAGTAGCCGTGTCTCGCGCCTATTTGAACGTTCGACTGGACAGAAGCCGACTAATCGAGCGGGACATTCGAGCAGATGTTGTCATCTTCCACGGACAACTGCCCGGCCGATGCTCTTCGATTTTATCCGAACGTCGTTAGCGGTTTCCGGATAGCTCGGGGTAGCTGGCAATTCTAGGATACGCCGAGGAATTTGGAAAATCAATGCCAGGCGGAGCAACAAACTCTTTCGTGTAATCGTCCGTGCCGACGAACGCGGCATCGATTCGACCGGGGAACAATAACGGCAGTCGTTCATCAGACGGGCATAGTTTCGTATTATGTCACACGAAACTGTCAACTGTCAAGCGCGGATGTAGGTGAATGGCAACGAAGCGGGAGGACATGTGCGAAATTAGCTTAATCTTTCGGCTCGGATGACAATGGTGATACAAACGTGGTTCGTGTACGACACGTATCGTCCCGTGCGCAGGGTGACAAATTTCACCCCATCGACATCCCCCTCCCGGCGCTGTCTCCACCCTGTGTAAATACATTAGAGGATGATCCTTCCATTGGCGTGGACCGCGCCATGAATTTTCCCCGTTTCAGTGTTGAATTCATTCACGCCGGATCGGCGTACAAGAACGAATCGAACTGTAATACATTAGCACGGTTACGAAAATCGAGAGTACCGTAGACGCAACTTTCGTTAAAGTCGTATCGCGTACATAAAATCGTATGTTTCGGATAAAAAGCAAACACGAGCGATAGAAATCGGTGGGGATAAATTTAAACATTAATAAGCAGTATCGCGTCGCGTTATCGCCGTAAAATGGACAAAATGGGGTTAATAAAAAATTGCTATCGCCGAGATTCTACGCCGCTGGCAAACAGATATCGGTGGGGTCGTAATTTAACAATGAGCCAGCTGGCGCGTGCTACGGGGGAAAGGTTGCGACCCCTAATGTAGTTATATAGTGTACTTTCTTGCACGCACAGGCACGTACCCGAGCACGCACACACGCACGAAATTTCACGCGGTCCGAGCGACAATAAGCGGGGATGCCTCAGCCCTTTTGTCACGGTGGTTCTCGCGTCAATGCGCATTGAATTTCTCGCCCATTTTATCATCCCTCTGTCTCGCCTTCTCCCCGCAGCCTCTCTATTTTGCGTCGCCCGTTAAACCTTCGCTACACAAATCACCCCTGTCTTTATCCAGCTAATTGAGTTGTTCGCGTCTTTTTTTGGGGGGGGGGGGGGCGAAGAATATGTTTCTCCAAATCAGATCACAAGCGTATCTGTCGCAAAAATCGCTCGTGCCGATCACGTGGCCACGGATTCTCCGCGGTTCCTCTCACGAATTTACAGAAAAACAGAGAATCATCCGGTTCCGTCGAATCGAATTTGAAATGCAAGTTTATCTTCGCGCTCTCACACACCGACATATCCGGATGATTTATGAAACACCGACGTCTTACTCCGACGGGCAACCCGTTCGACGCGTATGAATAATTGGCTCGCAGAATAATGTCCATCGAATCCCACCCCGTCAGTCGCATTATGCCTCCCGTTCGACCCCCCCCCCCCCCGCCCCACTAGAATCCCCGGCAACCCGCCCCCGAGCGTTATGATTAAGTAATAAAACATTTAGGCCCTTCTCCCGCAACCCCATATACCGAAAAACATCCCCCGACTCCGATCGTGCGTCTCTTTACACGACCGGCGGGACGGACATGTGACTTCGCGCGTAAGCTTCGCACAC
The DNA here is from genome assembly GCA_948146005.1 of Nomada fucata. Classification (NCBI taxonomy): domain Eukaryota; kingdom Metazoa; phylum Arthropoda; class Insecta; order Hymenoptera; family Apidae; genus Nomada; species Nomada fucata. The sequence goes on from OX411276.1 coordinate 30,461,230, forward strand.
GCGTCCCTCGCAAATACACGGACGTGTACACGGGAAAGGGCGTGACGACAGATGCAACGGAATATATATATATATATATATATATATATATCTACCCTACGTTGGGCGGTTCAGATTCTCTACTGATTTTTTTTTTTCCTCTTCTTTCTGTTCCTCGTCGTTCTCCGTTCACGATCGCAGATAGCGTCGAGCATTTACAGGCTCGCAGATCCCGATCGTAATTTACGGTTAGACCTCGCCAATCGAGATGCCTCCATTGTTGGCTCCGGGCCATTGTTTATGCGAAACGCGCGCTTCCGGAGCGCGCTGGCAAACGATTTTCGATACCGGGAATCGGTTACGATTATAAACTGCTCGGACCATCGGAAGCGGCTGGTACGATTTCGTTCGATAATCGACACGGTGGTACAAATTTGTTTTAAAGACGCACCGATCCTCCTAGAAGGAGGTCAGTCGAAGCGAAACGGAGTGAAGGAATCGAACGATGCGTCGGGCGTCGCGTGTGAAAATTATTGGCCGTCTCATAAGACAGCCTTTATTTGCCACGAAAAGAGCCCCGAGAGTTTTCTCGATTCGATCGTTTCGGTGTTTCGTCAGACGAGCATTATTGGTCGAAGCGACACGAGCGGCTCTCTGTTGCGTGCACAGGGCCAATGGCACGAGCAACCGGACGCTCGTGCTTTCACCCTTGATTTATCGGTCCTTCGAAGCTCGCGGATTGCCGGTAATTCCAGTTATTTCGCCCTAATCCGAAAGTTCGTTCCTGTCCGGTTACCCAGATTCCACCCACCCTTCGCGCGATTTCTTTCCCCGGTCTTCTACTTCGTCGAACGAACTCGTTCCACCCCGATCGAATTTATATCCTACCTCGCGTCGCCTCTGAATCGTACTACCCGCCGATGTTACTTCGGCTATTCGCGGGCTATCCCGGCCGAAGTGCTCGCGAAGGGAAATTGAAATGCCAATGAGCTACTATTATCTACGGGCGGCGTGGAACAGATAATGTGGCGTTTCAATTCTTCTTTTTATCCTGGCAAACGTTAACACCGAACGTAGCGCCGCAATAAGAAAAACAGGATAACTGGCAGTTTTTGTATTGCCGACCGTCTGCGAGATCGGTTGCGACGTAGCAGCCGTTATTTTCTATCGACATCCCCTGGGTATCCAGTTTCATCGTGAAGGAGGACCTCTTCGTGTTCACCCCTGCTGATTTCTCGTGGGCGGTTCCCATTCTTAAGGTTACACGCGACTAACTATGATAACGCGGAAGATCGAACACAATGGTGTATGGTTACCAACATCTGACCCCGTGCACAATGTCATCATTAGAATATGAATGTGGCTGGAACTCGCGTGCCGACGGGGCACGCGACGCGTTCGATACTTGGGAATTTTGACGAAAGTTTTTCGTCGGCTGCTGAATTATTTTGGCAACGCGCGTTCACCAGGCACGAACGACAATGGCGCAGTTAGAGGCGCAAATGTTGTTCGACGGATTCGATGCGTCCCTTACACCGGCTCTGTGTAAACGTTTCTCAACGCAAACCTGCGAAGGGACATTTTTGTCCTGGCGCAACGAAATTGTCGTCGGTCCTTCGACGATGGCGGACCGTGCGAAAAACAAACACGCCGGAAGTTTTCCCAGCGCTGGAAAGAAAATGCAATCAGCAAAACGGCAGATAATAGCGTGATCGGCGTGGCGTCGTGCCGTCACTTCCGGCGCGGACGATAGGCTGACGCATAATTTCCGGTCCGAGGCTCGAGGATCCATCGATCAAACACTGTGCAACTCGAAGAAGCTACGAAATTCCAGCGGAGACACACGACCGCTACGTGTCTCGTTGCTTCTCGTTGAGGGGGCTATTTGGGTTCCGCGGCTTGAAAATTACGATCCTTTCTTCGTCGCGTTTTCTTGAACCGGGTATCTTCGAAAATGTCTGTGTCGAAGGACGCGACGGAGTGCGTAAAAATAGTTACAGATATTAAATGCTTTCTGACATGGCTGACACGATATCTCAAGATGTAGGTGTCCGGTTGACCTGATATTTGGAGAGGTTCTTCAGAGGACCTGTCGCTATGGCAGGCACTGATCTTTAAGTAATCTCAATTTCTTCCAATTTTGTATTACGCTGAACAGTCGAAGAAGTTGTAAAAGGGGTCGTAAAAAATGACGCCAGAAGCGCAAATGCCGCCAGAAATTATGAACACAGACTCGTGCAATGGTACGTGGTACAAATACGAACGACGCGTCGAAAAGTGACGCGTCCCAGACGAAATTAAAAATAGAAAGTAATAAAAACAAAAAAGGGAAAACAAGAGGCGAACGTCGACGCGCGTAACGTAAACGTTCCTCTCATTTCTTTCATCCCTTTATCTTGTTTACAATTTTCGGGAGAATCGCTAATCGTGAGGTTAATAAAACCGATCGTTTCGGTTTCCCTTTTACAAACGAGAATTTTATTGTTATTGACTTAGGATCTAATTTATAGCCTCGTCAAGGAAAGACGTTCTTTTCTCGTCGACGAAAATAAAGAAGAAAAAAAAAAAAGGAAAATGCTTCACTGACTTATCACCGCGATCGAAGTGTCCGTGGGCCTTTCGGCAACACGTAACCCGGCATTTCGAAGCTGCACGACCCAAAGGCGGTAATTATTTGGAACCCTTTGATGGACGTCCTCCTGGACCATGTCCGACACAGCGGTCTCAGGTTGCCCCATAAAGAACTCGGACATTCATTGGCCCTCCGAGCTACTGTGTCACCGAAGAGGCGAACACCGTGACTGCGCCTCTCGAATTCGAAGCTTCATTTCACGCCTGCCTGCCGCACAACTGCCTTCGCAAGGATCACCTCGAGTCCTATGAGACCCGCGTATAAATCACACAGCAATACGTGCTGCGGCCTCGAACGCGACACCTTCGCCAGACATTTCTCTGTTTCACGCCGACGCGTATCATCGCTCCAGAACGTTTTCAAGCGGCTACTTGCGCATGCATGCTTAGACACAATTCTCCGACAGCACCGACGGCTGAAATGTCCTATATGCAGTAAGGAGGAAGCCTGCATCTCAGAATGGAGATTCGTCTTGTGCTGCGATGGATCGAGCTGTTGGCGCCGACGAAATTGTATTAGCGACGCAGAGGGGAAACCGTTCGAATGCAATGGAAGGAATTCGGACGGAAGGGTGGCCGTCCGAATTGCGGACGGTTAACAGGAAGCCACGCGATATCTCCGGACAATGAGAGATCATTAGGGGAATATGTAATCAGGAAACCGAGCCGATGTCCACGAAGATCCCGGATGTCACCGGCTGTTGCCTCTTCAGCTTTATCTGGCCCCAGTGCAAACAAGAGCCACGAGTGTCTCTAAAGGCTTCTCGGAGTACCAGCCGGTGCTTCTTTATCTCGCGATGCCTGCCGAGTTGTTTAGACTCCCGAAGCCCTCGTGATACATTCAGAAACGTCGCGCGTGGAATCCGGCGATCCCACGCTGCACAGGTGGTCCGAGGATTAGCGGTGCTCCTATTAAAAGCCATCCCCGCTAGGTGCATCGTCGATTCAACCCTTTCCTTAGACGTTTTCAAAACAAACTTGCGACGTTTAAATAGTAGTCTATTTAACGGGCACGATTACATTGTTATGACTGACTTAACTTTCCGACAACAGGCTTTCGATTGTTGAACCTTGATCAATGAACTCGACCGATAGCATCTTGCGATTCGAGCATCGATACACCTTCGAAATGAGAAGTGTTGGGCAACTGCGCATCGGAGAGTGACAAGCGCCGATATAATACGTATTTTGACAATTATGCACAATAACGGGCGAAGTTGACGTATCGAACGGTGTTGCGAGCCACTGTCACATTCGCCTCCCTATCGTATCTTGCTCATTAGTTGCCATTGCCATATGCTCTGGGTGTCACAGAGACTTGCGGTTACGGTTACGACACCGCGATACAATTTATCTAAGGGGCCCCGGATTCTCCTCTGTGATATTTTATAAGAACCGTTGCGACTCGACGGTCGACGCACACCGGAACGATATTTATTTCGTCTTCGATTTCGTTTCGAAAGAGAACGAAAGAAGCCACAGAGGAAAACGGTGCGCGGATTCGGCAAATGAATCGTTACACAAGAATTCTTGTTTACCTAATCTATGACGCACGCGTGAATGACGTAACGCCGTACGACATGTGTTATCAATCGTCCAGGTAAGCGATGTCCGACGAATTTTCAGACGAACGCCGGATGGACTACTTATGTCGCCTTCATCGTGTGCCGCTCCGACATGATAATGACAAAGGGTGGCCGAACAGATAGAATCAGATAACGCGAAAGTGTCGTCACCTCCATTCGATTTCCAGTGAAAACGCTCTCACTTGATTCCTCAGTAAACACTCGCGCGCTATGCATGCCGTCGTTAACTTGCGCCTTTTCTACTCGACGCACCTGACACTTACGATTAGCGTGCGACTAGTTACTAAAACAAAAATCGTCTGAACACGGAGTGCTCATCGTCGGGGTTATTTCCTATCCGAGGACGGTGTGTCGCTTGACATGATCCTCAAAGGCGGTGGTAAGTACCGATCTTTGCTTATAGAGGAATCGACACTTTCGTCGATAAGGGAGAGAAAGGGAACGAGCGAACGAGAGTGGGGGGGGGGAGTAATGAAGGAGACGATCAGAAAGAAGAAGAGATAGAAATAAAAGTAGAACTGTAATTTGTGTCGTTTCTTGTTCGGAAAACTTCAACCAAGTGCCCATTTACCTTATCGACTCTCACCCTCTTCTCTCTGCCGCCCTCGTCGTTCCTCTTTCTCGCCTCGCTCGTTTCTTTTTTCTCCTCCACGCTCTGCCTTCTGGCCTGCTCGAGTCGCGTCCTTGCTAGGAAGAGAACAGGCAGCGGCGACACGCAATCTCGAAAAGCTACGTAACTCGCATGCTTCGACTGCGTTTCGACGTAGAAAAAAAAAAAAAGTCCTCCACGGGCATCTTGATAATGGGAGGAAGAATTACGCCGATAATCACCGAGCTGAATGATCGCTGATTAAGTCCGCGCACGGTGCCCTACATTCTTTTTAGCCGGCCGTTCGACTTTCTCGGTCTGCCTTCCAAGTTTATTCTTCGTGTAGCCGTTGAACGCCGGTTTGCATGGGCAGCTGTTATTTTTGTATTAACTGTCGTTTCGGTGCATGGCTCGTACTTACGCCCGCAGATTTCGCAATACGGCGAGCAATTAATTTCGCGAAAGGCCGGCACTCCGTGGTAATTGGATATTTCAAAGTGATCGGCGGAAAGGTTCGCGAAATTTTTCAACTGCAGACAGAAAGTTTCATCGATGCGCCGTTATCGCTATAAATAAATCAAACAATTTTTTCTTCGATTGTCTGCGTTATCCCCGGTATCGAATGGCTCGATCCAGTTTATTTCGAGCTTGACAAGACAGATCACGAACGGGCCGATAGAATCGCACGTACATCGGTGACGATAAGATTAGCCCGTTGGCGGTCGAATTAGAAATCGACGAATTAAGACGTTTCTCCCGATTGTAACTATAAAACGCGCGGGTCCGTTTAATTATCGAGGGACGGTGCAGTGCAGCCAGGTGGAAGCGGCGATCGAATTTCGTTGCTTCGCAGGATCCGGATGAACCGGGGTAATAAATTCTCCGCAACGTCATTTCCCCGTTACGATATAATAGGTAAAATTGTAGTAAAAGGTGACGACCGTCGCCGCGGTTGCTCCTTATCAGAGATACCCGAGCGACGATAATAGCCGCGCAATGAAAAATCGGTGAGTCTTACCGGCGGTTCTTGGTCTTCGGACCTTTCCTAATTCACATTATCGGCGAGACGACGAGCGTAATACCGCGGATACAATTGAACGGGATACGCGCGCATCTCTCGTTACAAGAAGCAAGTATCGAAAAAAATTAATCAACCCCGACGTCTAGAAACGTCCGTTCGAAGTGGAGCGTCGACTCCTTTGACTCGCGGCGAGCGAATGAATAAACCTTAAAGGCGTTTCGAAATGTCGTAGGGGTTGCTGTTGGCCGCGGGGCTACCGGGGGAGAAAAATGAGTGAAATCCATTAGAGGGGAGATTCCATGGCTGTGACCTGTGTCGATCCATGCTAACGGTGGCGCGCGCACGATATCGTCCCGGTTCTGCACACGTATATACGTATGAATTCTAAGTCCGATGGGAACTCGGTTCGTACGTATTGTATAGCCTGACGCATGGGAGTCTGTCACTCTGCCGTAGTTTTCTGTCCCAACTGCGGCGTCACGTGCATCGCTAATGCGTTTTTCGACTTCTGCCCATCGGGAGAAACGAGCGACTCCGGTTACGTGAATAGAGAAGGAAACGGTCCGTATTTGCCGAAGAAGAAACGAGAGCGCAAGATGGGTGGGCGGTGTTTTGTATGGGTCTCGCGCTGCTTTATCTGTGTTTGTTTAAGGCGAAAGATGCTCGTAAAAGAGCACGGGGTTGCGCGTGCACCGGTGCACCGAGGGCCCTCCGTAGAAAGCGTTTCGATGGAGACGATCGTAAAAATGATTGCTTTTCAATTGCGCGATAATGACAGTTCACGCTGTCAGTTTGGAATGCGCGCAACCACGGCTGGGTATACGATAGACCTGACACGGGGGTCGTTCGAACTTTGTTTGTCGTAAAAGTCAGTTGAGGGGAAATTAGTGGTTATTTGTTGGATGATAAGTGGTGCGCGTTGATTGTTTGTACAGGGACGAGAAATTTTCTTTTCGGGGGTCCGATAATCGACAGTTTTATTCACCGATCCGTGGAAACTGTAAACTTTCCGCGAACGATAGGACATAGATACACGGTATACGCCGGTGTCCCCTCGAATCTCGGCCATGAAATCGTAAACGGAGCATATGCGTCTATTGGGTGGCGAAACAATCGGCAACGATTACACCCGTCCCAAAGACAATTGATCCACGCGGACCGGTCGGTTCGTTGCACTTGCAACAAGCATCGTGCACAAGTACACTCGGAACTGTACGGATATTATTATTCGTGGCCGCGTGTTCGGCCAATCGAATCATTGTCTCTCGATCGGCTAGGTAATAATTCCATTCCTCTTTCTCTATGTCTCTCTGTTTGGACATGTGGTGCGTGCTTCTAACGAGATGATATGGTCGATCGGGACTTCCTGAACCACCATGATCCCTCTCCTCCCCCACCAAACGCTACTCGAGCCTCTCGCAGCTTTTCTTTTTTTCAAAGGGCCGATCGTCGAGTCGTTTTGTTCCGGTAATGCGACGATTGTTGGCGCGAGCCTTGAAACAAAAACGTGGCCGAGCCATCTGTCGGGCTGAACCGGGGAGGGAAAGAGAGGATGCAGGTCGGAAGGGTTGCTGGAGCGAGAGAGACGAAATGAGCACGAAACTTCGCCGGGATGGAAGGGAATGGAAGAAAAGAGCATCCGCAAATGCGGCCGAGGGATTGTTTTCTAGTGGCTCGTCGTTTAACCCCTCCAATCTTCTCCTCGCGACGAGAGCTGCTCCCGTCTCGACAGGGTTGTCAATAATATTCTTATACCGTACCCGCGCAGAATAGACCACGTTTCATTTTTCTTGCTGCAATTGCATATTGCGGGGAATAGATTGTTCCGAGCATTACCATGCGTCCAATAATACGAGCGTTCGTCCTAAACTCCGTAGCCCTTCTACAGTACGGGCGCAAGAAACGTTCGGGGCTTCGCGTGAGAAATCACGACCTTCGTTCCCTGTTCGATAGAGGCTGTCGATGTAGGCGCGGGGCGAAATTTACGAGACACCCAGTAGGTGGTCGATCCGTAGCTAACACGCACCCCGCATAACGCGTAAATGCGGTGTAGTAGCGGGGCCGTAGATTCTAGCAATTACACACCCTCAAGTGCCCTTAGAGACGGGTCCCCATTAGGATGAGAGCCGGGGGATGTTTTAGCACGGCGTGGCTCGATTTTCGAAATCGCGGGTAATACCGATCTTTATGGCTGCGGTTTCGCTCAGAATTTTTCCGGGGTACGATTTTCCACGAATCCCCTTCAATCCAGCTTCAGCTTGCAAATTAATGTTTACTGGAGCGAACGAATTAGTGCAACGTTAACAGAAAAGAAAAAGTAGCAGAGCTGTTAATAGTCCATGGCATCTTCGAGAAATGTAGACCTCGTTAAAACTCTGCTGTACGGAGTATGAAGAACGTAAGCGAGTCCTAGATGAATCCAGGCCTCTCTGTATCGTGCCGTCTTAGCTCGGTGTCGAGTAAAAACGGCAGAACCCTCTCTGAGTGCTTCGCTATGTAAGCCATTTTGCCGAGCAGTGGGTATCGGACACTGGCATCGTTATATCCAGGTACACGCTCAACGATACTCCTTATATATGTAAGGATGTATATACAGATATTACGGGGGCATGGTTGGAAACGATTAATCGTCCACGTCGAGACGTCATTGCCATCTTTGGTCGCTTAATCGGAAGTCTCCTCGGGTCCCGGGGGAATACGTGCCGTCGACGTAATCGAACTTCGGGTACCGCCTCTCTCTCTCTCTCTCTGACCGACAGTCAAAACTTTGCCGGTTGAAAAGAAACTTCCGAAGGAGTCAGGGGAACCAGACGAAACTCCGAGACCACCGTCGAATTTCTCGGGGTGCTCCGCGGTGGCTTCCGTTCGCGTCCCGAAAGGATTGATGTTAATACGGGAATGAAAGTCGCCCACCCGACGGAGGATTCGAGTTTCTTCCGAGAGACGTGGCGGCCGCGTCGAACTCGTCGAACTCGTCGACGGGCATCGCGAGTTCGGCGAGGGAGAAAAAAAAATTTTTCGCAGTCAATTCGACGACGCCATCGTGCATGCGCGAAAATCGTCAATAGGTATTCACGCGGTGCCCACGACACAATAATCAATTTTTTAACGCCTATACTAGTACGCCGATCGGCCATGCCCGACAAGAGTCATCTGAATGACAGAGCTTGATCAAAGGGCCGCGCCGGGCGTTTGATGTCTGATGCACGCGGTACCATTTCAAACCGTCCGCACAGTGGCTGAATTCAAATTCACGATCGAAGTTGAATTTCCATAGGACAGCGTTTGGCCGTGCGCTAAGCTTTAACAGATATTTCCCAGTGTCGGCTTGTTACCGATACGGTTTTTCCGATGCGCGGCCCGGCGTCGAAATTGAAAGCTCGATATTTCGACAACGCGGCGGCTCGCCCGAGCCAACAAAACTCGCGCGGGCTTTCACGCGTCCCGGAACATTGACACTTCGCATGAGAAATATTTTTAATAAAAGTTACGGCGGCGAATAGACGCCTCGGTGTCCGGGGGGTCGCAACCCCTGCGCTCGGGCCGCTGCGAATTCGTATTTGATGAGGCGTTCGTTTCGAATCGTCGACGAAATTGAATCTTCTCGCGCTTCCGGCGTGGGTGGCGAATTTTTTATTCGCAGCAGTTCGATTCGCATCAGTTATTTATCGCGCACGGGTTGTACGACGCGAAGCGCGAGGCGTCGACTGTCGGGGCAATGAAACTCGAGTTAGAAGGACGAAAGGAAGAGCTGCCTTCTTCCCCGGCGAACAATTACGGATGAATTATAGATCCCCCGTTATTGGCTGCGAATCGTCGAGGAGGCCGACAATTTCTCACGCCTCGTGCCGAATTGCTGGGCGATTGTGCCGCAACAATTTTTTTTTTTTTAATCGGAATCGCTGGAAAGGTCGACGACGGGTTAACCGCAGACAATGCCCGACGAGTAACTGTTGCAAGAAGAACGAATCTTCGAGGAGCGAAAAGGACCCTCTCGTCGATACTTTTTTTTTCCAGCCAGTTTCGCTCTTTGTGCTTGACGAAAATTTGAAAAGGGTGACGTGACTTTTCGACCCCGCCTCTGAGGTGTCGCTTACTGTTTTCACAGGAGTTACGCGATGCATCCCCTTGATCGCAGGTAGCTTCCAGCGATCTGTCTAATTATTCTGCTCGGCGGAGGCCGCGCGGATCGCGATCGACAGAATTGCTAAAAGTGTACGGAGCGCGTCGAGTACGAGATCAACGTGGAACGTCAATTACATCTCTCGATCCGCGTCGTCGATGGACATATTTCTCATCCCCGGTTGTCAAACTTCACGCCTTTCGTCCTCCCCTTGTCTGCTTCCGTTGCAGAAAAAAAACCGTATTCGTAGGACAAAACAAGCACAGGTTAACTGGAGGCACGATCTCGCTAGGGTGGAAAACATCTTACTCGTTTCGTACCCTTTCAACGGTGCCCCCGGAACGAAGGGTGAATCGTAACTAGTCTCCCCGGGAAACTCGCACAGCCGACTGTCCATCGATTACGCTTCCACAATTGCGGATATTTCGACGGGAAGACGCCGTTAGATCGAAGATACTCGGTTCCCAGATGGCTGCGCGTATACCCCTCTGTAGATCCCCTTGCCCCCCTTTATTTCTCTTGTCCCGACACCGTGGAGCTCTATGCGCGTTTCGATGTCCCTCTTCATCCGTCTCTTTCTCTTTTTCCTCTTTTCTCTGAATAGAATCACGGGGCTATTCTCCCAGGCAGCGGTGAATGGAGCCAGAGGCAGTCTATTCGCACGTGATGGAACGGCGACGATTGCCGGGAGATATCTGGCCTCTTATCTGTCCGACTGCGAATGCGACAGTCAGATATTCCCGATCGTTCGGATAACGAAGAGTGGTCCGGCCTCTTTTTCATATTTTCCGCGTGAATTAAAGAAGGAGGCACGAATCGTCTGGCAGAGACACGGGCAGATACTTCGATCGAGTTGTTTTTCGTATTTATTATCGCGCAGGCGACACGAGGGTTCTATCACGTTTACGCGTCCGCGGATTACAAGTTCGCCCGTTATCGTCGCGATGCGACGTGAATCAAATTCTTCGGGAATTATGGCGGGCCCGAGATACGTTTGTTTTCGCGGGACGCGAGATTCGATGACATCGTGGCACAGCGAACAATGGCGAACCACGGTAAACAGCGATACGCATCAATCAGAAGTCATGATTGCGATTGCGTCCACTCGGCCGGGCGAAAGCGGCGGTAGGATTGTGGGACGATCCACGCGCGTCGTGGAGCGACAGACCGTGCACGCTTTCTCGTATTTCCGTTCGACGGTTTCTGTAAACGGGGGTGTAAACGGTCAGATCGTATCTGTCTCTTGACGAGAGTGGCCACCCTCCCTTGCCGGTTGCGCCGCTTTTTCTCGTTCTTCGTTCCCTCCCCTCGACGAGAAGAAGTCGGGCCAGGAGCCGGTGGTCGGCGGGCGGAGTATCAACTTTTAAATCCACTTTATCTCGCGCGGCACGATTCTACGGATGAAAACGGTCCGGCGCGAGGGATGCGTGAATGCGAGAACGATCGCGGGAGGGACGGTCAGCGCGCATTGTTTGCCCTTGTTTACGAGCCGGGCGTGAGATTCGAGCGGGCAGATTCGATTCTTTCCGCGACGATTTATCGAGTCGAGGAGCTTGGTCGGATATGCTCGCGGAAATCGAACCCCCCTACGAGGCAATTCGATCGGGCGAAATGAAACGGCCGACCGGTGATAACTGTAAAGCTTCGTTTCGTCGTCCACGCTTCTTTTCCTGCTTTCTTTGTCGTATCTCCAAGGCGATCTCGATCGCAGGATCGAATAATTTTGTTCCAGCGAATCGTCCATACGCTGATCCATTCCTCGATCCTCGCTCTACGTTAGAAACGGAGTATATAAATGGAGTACGGTTGGACGAGGACTGGAGGCGGACACGACCGAACTTCTATTTTTCCTTAATTACGATGTTGCGGAACATAGATTACGATGTTAGCTCGCGCTCAAAAACATCTGTTCCCCTTCCTTCGGACGAGTTCTACCCTTGCGCAGCTTGCCTCCGCCAAGGGCTGATATCCACAGGGGTTTTGCCCTTCGATCTTCTCCTCTCCAAGCGCGAAGTGCTCCGGTCGAGAATTCGTTAAGGACGTGTGCCCCGTTTAAACAGCCCGAAGCTCGAACGATGCGAATCTAATTAGAGTCTAATCGCTCCGATTACCGTGCCCATTACGCCTCCAGCTGGAATCGGATTCGCTCTTATTCTCGTCCGATCGACCGTTACCCCAACCATTTTTTCGTTCGACCCGAAAAACAATAGACCGACGAACCGAGGTTGCGTTAGCCATTAATAACAGTCCCAAAAATGGGCATAACCCTTCGTCCGTACGTCTGGTCCGCGGGAAACGATTTCGGCTGGCCGAACGATAGGCGCAGGGAAAGGAGTGTACAGGAATCGAATGGGTGGCGATCATGGGCAGACCCAACGCGGCAACGGCGTATACAATATTAACGTCGGACATGAGATAAAATTAATTTAACGGCGGGTTACGCCTGTGAACGAGCCGGAGGCTGTATGCCGAAGCCCGGATCACAATGGTGAAATGGCCGGGCTGGTGGGCACTGCAAACTTGGACCACCACCACCAGCACCACCGCCACCGCCACCACCACCACCACCACCGTCAGCATTCACTATCGTCGTCGCCGCGCCATAGTCGACGGGAAAGGCCATGCCCGAACCAAAACATAATTAGCCTGCATTGTTAATGCATCAATATTTGCACACTGTCCTGCCCTCTCTCGTCCGTGCACGCGTTTTCCAATGAGCTTGCACTTTGTTGCGCCGATATTACACGAATATCGCCGTTGATTTCCGCCGCTGCTCCCTCTTCTGTCTCTTTCCTCCGCTTTCCCGTGCCGTTGCAGATTGCGCGCATATTGCCTGTCCCTCCTCTGGGTCGCGTGGCTCGTTGTACAGCCTCGCGATGTAAACTTGATGCGCAAACCTTCCTAAATTAATTGCGATTCGCCGACGAATGGTTGCACGTCCGGACGCTTAATTCGCCCGTGAATTTTCATCGGCCGGGACGCTGTTTGCCGATAACAATCGCGCGCCCGTAGCGATAATTTCGTTACGCAGGTTTTACGTAGAATAGAGCCGGCGAGGTGCGCGCTCTGCTGCGGTTTCCGGCGGAACGTTCGAGTCGCGCATTGAGATCGCGGGTTAATTAATATCCGTAATTGCGATCGGTTTCGGTGGCCCCAGTGCGCGTTCCATTGGCTGCGACGTTTGTCGGGAGCCGTTGGTTGCCGGTGGAGGCCCCAGCCGAGGCATAAGCTGAAAAGACCGGCCGGCGGCGAAGGAACGAGGGTGTCGCGCGGACACGAAGAGCCTCGGCGTATACCGGATTTTCCCCACTTCAGCCGGTTCCGGTTGCTCGCGTGCCACTATTCTATCGTCCGCGTCTGGATCTTCTCCACGCGTCCCGTCGATCTTGACCCCGTAACCCGATTCTCCTCCAGGCGTACCGCGATTCGTGATTACGTGCGCGACGCACCCTTATCGCGCGGCGACGGCGTTTAATTGCCGTACGAATTTTCTCCTTACCCGCGCGATGCGGCGCGGAACCGACGGGCCTCCTATTTCGGCGGCGGTTGAAACGTTACACGGATCGAGACGCACGGAGGCGTGAACTCGTTGAATTGTCCTTGATGCTCGCAACGGTATGCGCCGAGAAATCGTTAAGTCGAAATAAACGAGTGAACTCCGCGGGGGGAGAGGTCAGAGACAAGCTGCAAAGTCTGTCGAAAGGAAGGCGTCAGCAGGAGGAGCAGGAACGTAGAGGGTCTTCCGTTAGTTGATCGTCTTCCGGTGACTTCCGGTGGCCTCTAACGAGGGACAATGCTTCTGGTACACGGCGTGCACGCGGCGCACAACAATCGCGTCTCAAGTTCCTCGAGGCAGGAGGGCGGTGCTCCTGAGATTCATAGAGAGTTCGTTCTCTCTCGTTCCCTCTCCTGTCGCGTTTCTTTCTTCTGCTCGACTACTTATGCCACATAACGTGGCTCTCAATGGCGCATTAGAGGGCAGCGCTTCGAAAGGCAGTCAAGACGTGTGCGTACACAACGCGGAGAACCAACTCGACTCGAACACAAATTATAGACTCCGGGCACGACCGTTGAAGCGACTCCAGCCGACGTGGATTCACCAGTCGCTATTTCGGGTACTCACGGACATACGCGCTCGTTGCTAAGGGTACGCAGCTCCCATTCACGGACACGCACGTCCTTCGATCCTTTTCACCTAACGCTCCCGTATCGTGCTCGAATTATTTTCCCTCCTTCTCCTCGCCTCTGACCTTTCCCTCACCCTCCGCCCCTTTCTTCCCGTCCCTTCCAGTGTCTTTGTCGCGGGACGCGCAATTCGCTTTGGGGTAGATCAAGAAGTCGACTACGCCGCGACTCGTGGAAGACCACTCGAGCAGCGGCCGATTGTTCGATCGCGTCGAGCGCCGATTTCTTTCACGATTCCTCCACGACGAGCCGTCGCGTCGTTCCCTTGCGACGCGGCCGCTTCTTTCTCCTCCGACGACCGTTAACGGTCGACGGATTCGGCTGACGAGAGGAGTCTTCGTTCCTCCTCGCCACTTCGGCCAATGCCTGGCCCGATCGGATCTCGAGGGCCTCCTCGCCCTGCCACTCGAGAGTTCGTCTATCTGATTTGCATGCCCCGCTCGAGTCGTTCGATCCGAAGGGGTCGCGCGGCGAGGAGGTTTCCGACGATTTCGTCGTTTCACGGTGGAAAACGCTCGCCGCGGAGAGATCGTCGATCGAACGTCGACGCCGGCGGGGAATTTCGCGAGTTCGTCGTTAATAAAGAGGGCGAATCACGGGAAACAAAAAGGGCAGCCGCGACTTCCCGTGTATCTTGTCGGAGTCGTGTTGACAGCGACAGGCGGTGACACGCCTGTAAAATTGCTTCTCCGATACAGCGAAAGTTGTCGGCTCGTCGGGCACACAGGAGACAATTTTCGGGGGGTGTGAAAAATATTAATAACTCCGGCGTTGCAGTAAGGGACGAAGGGCTTCCGAGTAAGGGATGGCATAGAGTCGGAGGCCGAGGGGGGTGGCTGGGTCAGAAGAGGGGGGGGGGGGGTGGCAAGTGTTTCTGTCAGTTTAATAGCTTCGCGCCTCCCCCCCTCCTTCTGCTTCACGGACTCACCCCTGTGCGCGCACACTTTGCCACCGACATTACGGCATCGTCACTCTACGTGTCAGAAGTTGCGCTAGATCTAGAGGCTCTGCTTAGATCTGATAACCCTTTGATACTCCCGTTATTTATTACCCCTACGCGAACGCCATCATCGACAAAGTCGACGTCCCGTGTCTGACGTCTCCGAATCGATCACCCCGCTTTTCTCCCTGTAGCTGTTCGCGCGTGCCGTGCCGTAAATTGTGCGCACGGAATTTCAAATTGGATTTTTTTGTTCTCCAATGATAAACGGGGGGGGGGGGGGAAAAGATTGCCCGGCGACATTGGCGACTTTGACGGAAAGTCGCGTCTTCGGTAACATTCCCCGCGTAGGGATCGCCTTTCGAGGTGCGCATTCATCACCGGCCGACGAATATAAAGGGATCGCGCGAATTCACGAGGCAGGCTGGAAGGTCGGCGAAAAAGGTGATATCTACATCGGCGGGTGGCGGCGGTGAGACACTTTTATGCCGGTGTAAATCAAGCCTCCCGGCCCAAATATTGCGCGAACGGCGTTCCCGTTGAATGAACGAAGGGCACCGGCGTACCCGGCCATAAAGAATGATATAACTGCACGCGACACATGTCTTCCTGCCAGCGAAACGCAACCATAACGCCTCCGCGACCTTCGTTCTCGCTGTTTTTCGACGCGCAAGGGACACGAAGATTTGTTTCGACTTCCCTGTATCGCTCGCCATTTTCATTTTACTTTTCGCAGACTTTCTCGCCCCAACCCCCCTCCTGTCACTTGGTTCCGCGGCGGGTTTAAATCGTTGCCGTTTTTTTTAACGCTGCCACGTTTCACGCCGAATTTTTTTCGCCGCCGAGAATATCGTTGCGCGCGTAACGAAGCAACGGATGTTTCGCGACAGGAGGCGGTGGCTGCGTCTTCGGGTAGTTTCTGTCGCGCGTTTCCGTTGAAGGGAAAATTTGTTCAGACCGGCGGGGAAGGAGCGGGCAAAAAAATATGGGAGCAGAGTGTGACGTTCAGGAAATTCTAGTCGCTCGATCGACTTCAAAGTCGATCTGTCCGCGGCACAGACCGCAGCGCATTGTGAGGGACGGTGTAAAAAAAAGAATTCAGACGGCCCCCTGACAGCCACTTTTCGAAGAAAAAGGTGACCGAGCCTGTCCAATAAAGACCTCGGATAGGTGCTCCACTGACCCTGACTCCGCGTGGGGTCCTCTCCGACTTCCACGCGGCCGCCGCGCCGAGCATTCTTCGATCGAGGGTTCGCGCGATAGAAAAAACATTTCTTCGCACGCTGATATTCGACTCCAACCTCTCTAGCGAGTCGAACGTTTGGATGTTGAAAAAAGTTTGTGAAAAAAACAAAAGAGAGAAAGATTTGGCGAATGCGTGCGCTACGCGTTCTAGCCCCGTTCCGGCGAACTGCGTCCAACGAGCAGTTACGCGTCCGCCCCCCGTTTGAAATTCATCCGCTCGACAGAGTGTGGCAATTACACTTTCCAGAAATTAATTCGCAGGAACGGTATCCTACAAGGAGCTGCGGCTCGTCGGAGGAAATTCGAGTCGGTGTTTGACGTCGAAGCAGCAAGCGTGTCCCTCTCGTTATCACAGTCACGTTTTCGAATCCTTCCCTCCTCCTCCCCACCGCCCGAAGTCGGCAGTCTCTCGCAAGAGAGTCAGACTCACTCAGACAGCCACGACGGGTTCCTCCAGCAGTGTATATACCTTCGTCTCTTCTCTTGCTCCCGCTCTCTCGCTCGCTCTCTCGAGGGATGCTGTGGTGAACTGGTGGGGATCTGAATGCGATAGGGGTTGCTCCGCCCGTGGGCCAACCAGAGGTCTCGATGGAAGCGGCTCCGCCACACCCCGTGGATCGTCCCTGGCTTCCCTCGGGAACCCTCGTTGTGCCATCCTCTTCTCAACAGATTTCAGATCCTCTAGTCTGCCAAGAGCCAGCTGACACGGAGCAGCGCTCTTCTCGTCATCCGTTTCTTATTTCGATCGCAACACGCCTTCGCATCGTGCACACGCACCCCTGGCACGGAGCTTACCCCCCGTGCGATCATCGCGACCCCCTGCCGACCAAGTTGCGCGCCCGCTACTCGGTGCTACTACGTTTTATCGCGGCAACGAACGATCGCGCGTATCGATCGGCCGATCGAGCGTACGCACCGCTGACCAGGAAGTGCGCCGGATTGTGTTAATAGCGTGTTATCGTGAGACTTCGGTGATAGCATGTGTGATAGACAGTGATTTCTCGTTGCACGCCTGAAAGGGTATTGGACGGTGTTGGTCGATCGGCGCCGATGAGCGGTCTCGATTTGTCCCGGCCGATGGTCGACTGCAAGATGAACGGTGAGTTTTGTAGACGTCTACGGACAATTGCGAGAACGTCAGTGCGATCGTGGATTCGAGGATGCGTCGAGCGATCGGTCACTCGCGTGCATTGCGCGGAGGAAACGGAATTGAATTCATCTTCGTACGATCGGAATCGAGGTGCACCGATAAAGTCTGTTTATACCTCGCGACGATCTCCGCGAAATGAAAACGATGTCGCAAGATTTACGTCCGCCGTGCACCTATCCTTATCGTATTACCGTTCGATTAGATAATTGTCCAATCTGTCGTTGATCGACCGATTGCCTCGCACCTTTATTCGTGTCGCTGACTGTCGCAAAATGTTGCTTAAAAAAAAGAAAAGAAAAAGTCGCTCGTTCGTTCTGTATTCTATTCGCAGCGTGTCAAGCGCAATTTCATTCGAGCCACAGAGAAAAGACGGTATATCTCTGGGTGTCGACAGAAGGAAGCTCGACCGCAGTCTGTCCGGAAGCCGGGCAGCAGAGATTCGTTCCTCTGTCCAATTCCGTTTGCCATCTACTGGTAATAACGTGACGAGCTGATAGTCTTATCACCGCCGCGGAATAATGATCCGCGGCCGCAGGGTTCGTTTGTAGTAATAAAACTGACCTCTATTCCCCGTTCGTTGCGAATAGTGGTAATCGCGGAACGATTACGCCGCTGGCTTTCAGATTTCCAGAAGAATTTTTTCTTCTCTGCTACGCGGACTAATGGGTTCACGTTCGTTTTCCATCAGGATCCCCGTATCGCCAGGATGTCCTGTGCGGTTAGAGCGATGCGGTTTACACTCGTGCGAACACACTCCACGGTGCAATCGCCCTTCCGATACCTCGTTGCTTGCTTGCCAATTTGCCTAATTGTCCTTTCCGGGATCCGTCGCGGAATATCTCCGACCGTTCGCCAAGTCGTCGTTTCGCGCGAGCAACTCGTCCGGATCGGATCGGATCGGCTCATCGGTCATCGGTTACAGTAATCCGACCGGGCCTGTTAATTTTTCTCTCTACGAATACGTCGTCCAAAATCAGCTGGACGAGGCGAGCGTAATATCAGCCGGCCAATCTCCTCGACCGGTTTCGTTAAGATTTATTAGGGAGGTAACGCGCCGCGGCGGTGGCACAGAAATTTTCTCAAGTGCATTACAAGCACATTACATTGTTATTTGTCTTCGCCTGAAGAACCTGCTTATCCGATACGATTGCGGGGCAGGGAGCAAGAAGAAGGAAAAAAAAAGGGTGGGAGTGAGATATTCCCACGAATAATTTTTCGATTCTCTAAACTCTAAGCGGTACTTTACTCTAATCGCGTTGGAAGCCTCTCGAGCCGCTATCATCGAGGATAATATCGCGTATGGTTGAACAAGTACTCGTAGTCCCGTGAAGGGAGAAAGCGCTCGAGCACTCGTGTCCCACAGGAGTCAAAGGCCCCTGACGTCGAGAGTTTTCCAAATATTGTTGTTCCGTCGTATCGACTAGTCCCACAAGAGGATCCCGTGCTTCCTGCGCCGTGGCGCCCCTCTCGAATTCGCCCACGGATCTCTTCTTTACGATCCACCGCGGAAGCTCTGACGGGTATCCACGAAATCGTGTTTGCTTTATCGATCTAATCCGACTTCCGTTTATCGAGTTCGACGGGTCGCCGCGGCATTATCCGTCCCGCCACTGAAATCGTATCTTTACGATTATTTTCACCTCGATCGAGGAGGAAGCGTCCCGGCCCGACAGTCCACGAGACACCAAAATTACGGGCCGAGGACCGCCTGCACGCCCCGGATATCTCTGTATTATCGTCGGTCTGGGTGTTTCGTGTCGACTGGCCCAGCACTTAGGATCACCGTTTCCTTTTACGACCCGCCAGCGCTAACGTAAGTTTCGGGATCCTTAATCCACTGTTGACTCTCTCGATTAGACTGGAATTGAAAGTGCTCTCGTAAAATAATTTTAACGTTTTATTGCTCGGGGCCTGCTGTTGCTCTATTTGGACGGGAGAACGACTGGCCGTCGCGATTGCTATTACGTTGCAACGGTGAATCGTAAAAGATCGACACTCGGGGAACGGAGAATCGAGCCGGGTCGCTACACGGGCCTCCCTCGGATACACCTGCGAGGTTGTCGGCAATTTGCTTAACCGTGGATTCACAGAGGGCCCCGCAGTGTTTGCAGAGGACACGATCGTCGCAGGTCGCACCGTGTCACCGGCGGGCGCGTGTACAATTCATAGTTTGTTTCTAGATAGCCGATACAACACCGAAGATATCTCTCGATTCGAAGATAAGTCTGGCGCTGGAAGGGTCCGTCATATCCGGTCCGGAGTTATACAAATAAATCCAGATTCGGGGGGTGGTCCTTCGTGGTACTGTGCCACGAAGCGAATCGAGAGACTCGAATAAAGCGTTCCTAGATAAGCGAAAGATAATCGTATCCGGTAAACAGTCACAGATTTCGTACCCCGACTGGCGGCGTTATCGTGGACATACTTTCGCACGCTCTTCTTCGCGTGTGCCACGCTTGGCCACCGCGCGAGAAACGTTTCGCGGCGCATCAGAAACCGCCACGGGGGGAACAATAATATTCTGTCGGCTTATCGCGTCGAATATCCCTGGCTCGGGTGTCGCGTCGTGTACTCCCGACGCTACGACGGAGAAAATCACCGCAGCGACGTTCCGCGGAGATAGCGTCGTTCGATCGCCACTTGCTCTGTGTACCTAGGATTTCGCCGGAGCGCGAAGGGAACCGGACCATCGTGATCCATCGCACCACCTCTCCATTTCTCTGCCCTCTTCGACGGCCCTGTAGACATTCTTATGCTACAATCCTGCGAACTTCGTCCATTCGCGATTTCTTGCGCATTGTCTTTCTTCTTGTCCATTGCGCATCTAGCGCGAGCATCACCAGGCAGAAACTCTCGCACAGCGACTTCATTCACGGGGATCGGGTACCGTTTTCACGGAAATGGCCAGCAGCCAAAGCGCGGCTAGCTTCTAAAACTCTTTCCCTGGGTAAATCGAACCTTTCTCGTCGGTCCCCGCGCATACCACACCTTTTTGTCGACCGACGATCGGCGTGAAATTGCCAAGACGCGGTCAGCGTGTCGGATTTCACGCGTTTAATCTTCCCTCGCGACACCCCGGTGTTTCTCCAGCTTCGACGGGACAGTTGCTCTTCGCGACACGAGCATCGACGTTTCGTTAACGGCGCCCAATGCTTTTCTCTTTCAGGAAGCAGCGACGAAGGAGAGTCGACGTCGAGCGCGTCGGCCGGTGGAGGAGGCCCGGGAATCGGCGAGAACCAGGAAATGGAGGAAAACGGCACGATCCGTGCCAGCGGCAACAGTTCCGCCGGCAATTCCGTCTACAGTGACCTGAAGGCCCTTCGAGCGACCAGTGCCCACGACGTGCCTCAGGATTATAATCCGCAGTCGAGGCCTGCTTATCAGCGCGGCTATTCACCTGCCATGGACAAGCAGCCGCTGAGCTACGAGAAGGAACAGCACGGTATACCATCGTTCAAGGAAGAAGAGAAATCCTCGTGGGACTACATAGAGAGAGCCGACAGAAAAGAGTACTCGAGATCGCAGGACGCCGCCTATAGGGACGACGTGTACCGTGAGTGAAGAAATTCGTTTTATCCGTGAAAAGAATCGAAATTCTCGCGAGCCGCGCGAACTAATTGCGTGAATCGGAATACTGGGTCGGGTCGCAGGTCGTTCGCCGGTCGCTTAATGTTACGAATTACCGGGCAAATTATTGGCAGACTTAAAGGGGTGGTTAAGTGTCCGGATTAGAATAGTAGGTTAGACGGTTGTGCGCCGCACGCCCGGCTACCGAGCGAATATAATCGGCCAAATTGGAACGCAATCGATTAGCTTCGTATTCCGGATTGAAATATCCATTCGGGGAACTGTCGCGATAATTTGCGGTTCGGTTTCGCCCGCAGAGGACGAGACGAAGCAAGAGCAGAAGGATCAATCGTTCGGGGAGTGGGTGTCACCGGTGCCGGAGGTGGAGGTGGGAGGTTCGGCGCTCGGAGGACCTCAGGTTCGAGCACGGAAGGACGTTCCACGAGGCGCGAGGTTCGGTCCTTTCCTCGGGAAATGGGCGAGCGAGCCATTCAACCCCCGTTACGCGTGGGAGGTGAGTTCTGTGTACATATTTCTTGCGATATATCGACGCGCTTATCGCGTCCGTTCACGTTCGGCCAGATTTCGAAACGGAACGCGAGTAAAGCGGTATCGATACCCTGTTGAACAACCCTGTCTGGTCCCGAGAGGGTTTCGGGGTGTTATCGATTGAATCGGTGCTATCGGGGAAATTCGTTTTCGCGTGAAATTATTCGACGACGATTACTCGAAAACGAAAGCAGGCTTTCGAAGGCGATATTTCGTCGCGCGGGGTTCCCGTGGAACCGTTTGAAAGATGATCGATCTGTTTATGGTTCGGGATCCGGTGCAGGAATACTCTGCCCGAAACCAGTGTCAGTGGGCTCGCTATCCTCCTGCTATAATCCCTGGTATTATCCGGCAGATGCCGAAGACAGGGAAAACGAGAGAGGGGGGGTAGAGAGCGGACAGACAGAATCGTCTCCTCGGTTGGAAGGTAGGCACCTGGCCGGCTCGTTCGTCGAAGGTGTCATCCATGTTGACAGATCTGTCAATTGGCTCGCCTCGGACAGTTTCTCTTTCTCTCGGTTCTGAAATTCTTTCGACCTCCAACCGGGGTGACGTCTCTGCTGCATCCTAAGCCGACCGTAAAATCGACGCGCGAAGTCGAAATTGAATAAGTAGTCCGTGAAATCGCGGGGAATCCGGTGGAACAAATTTTTGATTGTTCTGTGGAGCAAGATTGCGCAGCACGGAGAGTTGGAAACTGGCCGTTTATCGGTCCAGAGGGTGTGATAGATATGATAGCGGCGGCGTTATGTTACGTTAGCGCATGTCGCACTGACAAAATGTAAATGGCGCCATCCATCTAACTGCCGACAAAAAGGCAGCCGGGGCCAACTGTCGGACCGGCGATTACAGGATCGATTAAAGCCAAACTACCCCTTCGTTTCGTCGGGCCGATCTATCAACCCCACGCGCGCGAACGTGCGAGCACGCGGGCGGAGAAAACATCGCGACAGAGAGATCTGACCCGTGAGTTCTCACAGAATTTCGAATGTCCTTTTAAATTGGGAATCAAGGGTTGAGGGAAGATCGATGGGGAAGAATTTCGAGTGGTTTTATTGGCCCGCGGAGGAAACGCACGGCGGTCTGAGAAGTTTGCGAAGCGAGCTGGATACGCGTACGATTTGGATGGCGTACTGCAGCATCGGCAACGAATCTGTCGAACGGTTAGCGGAACGCGTGATCCTTTTCTGAAATTGGAGAAATCTAGGAGGGATCCCTTTCGATCGATTCGCACGCTATCCCCTAATCCTAATCCTTTTCTCGCATTCCCGGGGAAAGCGCTCCTCGATTTGGAAGGGGAGAAAGGAAGGATGGAAACTGGATTACCGATAAACCGTTATCAATGTGAGTCACAGAATTTCGCTACAATTATCTATTATCTCCCGGTGAGTCATGCGCGCATCGAACGCTCCTCGAACGGAACCAATCGAACAAGATATCGAAAAATTGTGATTTATCTAGTCCCGGCGTCTCGTCGTTTGGGACTGAAAGGACGGCGGCGAGAAAAAAGCGACCAGAAACCGACATTTTTCCCCAAATTTCGTGGGCACTTATACGTACAGCCGTGTACACACCTGAAGCAGAACGAAGGGGATGCCCTTCTATCGCAGGGTAACAATCGAGGTATCGCTGGTACCCCACCTGCCGCGCTGGTCGGGCCTCGTTTCTCGGATCCTCCCGGAACGACGGGAACCGGGAAATTGAGAGGAAATCGGAGGGGAATCTTCACTTCCAGTTGCGTTTTGCTCAGTGACGCGTGATCCGCAGAACTGACGACTCGCGGCGTGCCTTCGTGGCGACTAAACCAATCTTAGGCTTAGCTCAGCCGTCCGTGAGACCCTCGCGTCGAGGGTACGAGTCCAATTTACCGAATGATTTCGAGAACCCGCCTTAAATGATCAATCCTGTTGCGTTTATTGCATTAGTCCTGTCCTCCGTGTTTCGTTCGTGCCCTTCGAATATCGACGATATCGCTAATTATATTCGCGAGACGTGTACCTTTTGCATTCTTCAACGAACGAGGGGGTAGTTCCCGGCGTCGATGATATTTCTATTAATCCAGATTCTCGGGACTTCTGTCTTCAATGCGTCTATTTCCATGTGGGACGCGAGGGTCGCGCGATCCACAGAAAGCCACCCCCTCGATTCGTCCGCCCTCCTCTTCTCGTGCCGCTCGCCCATCGACATATTGGAAGCATCGTCAATTTTTTCCACGTGATCGCTGACGACCCCTCTCGACGTATCTCGAGCACGAGGCGAGTACGAGCCGCCGGCTGCTTTTTTTTCCAGTGGTCACGGGGGAGGGAAGGGAGAGAAAGAACGGAAGATCGTTCGGTTTTCATATTGAAACAGGCACACGCGCCTCGCTGATCGTGCGGGCCACTTTTTCGTCAAATCGGCTGGAAAGCTGCGCCATTAACGGCGTATGTCGCTGACAAATCATATAAACGACGACTCTCGACGAGTCGTGTCCTACGCGCGAACCGCACGACCCACCCCGGCCGTCACTACGTCGCACAAATTGGGACGAGCCGCAAAGAGGGAAATCTGGGAATCATCGTGCCTCGTGTGCCGCTCTAATTCGAGCCGAACGCTTTCAGGGCGTCGCCGCTCGGATCGTCCCCGATCGAGCGTCCAGCGAACCCTTCTCGAGTTCGCTCGAGACGATCTTCATTGAAATAACAATGCGCTCGCGACGCGTCGCCCTTCCTCGCACGCCCACCGCTCTTCGCGCGACGAAAACGTCGCGGGGGTACGAGAGGATCGTCGTGGAACCTATGTAGGTGGTGCCGCGGCCCTTATTGTGGACATTATTAAATTCTCGCTCGATCTGGAAGCACGTATCGCAGACAATCGGCGCGTCCGTCGTTCCCTTCGTACAATGCGCAACGCCGGTGCCCATTATTCGTGGACATTGTCCAGGTGAACTGGTCTTTAGGGCGTTGCCGGAGGTCAAGCCCCGGAAGTGATTCGACAATGAGCCACATTATGCTCGCCTTCCTTCCCCCTTCAGCCCTCCACCTCCTCCTCTTCCTCTCGATACCAACCCTCTTCTTATTAACTCGGCCCGGGAGCGCGCGCGACTCGCAACGCGCATTTTCCTACCACCCCGGGCCTGGCTGCGCGTGTTCTTCGTCGTGGGGAACGGTGCCTCAAGGTAACACGGTGACCTTCGCTTTCTCAAGGCGTAGGGTTACGCGGTCGGTGATTTTCGCCATTCGAGTTTGAAACCGGAGAACGAAGAAATCTCGCGGCGCGGCGGGCCGAGGCGGCAGGAAACAAGTGACAATCAGCGACGGCGGTGAATATTTGGCATTGTGAGGACCTGTCGGTCGGTCGAACGGTCGCGACGGGATCTAAACAATTCTGTCGCCGGTAGACCCGGTCATCTGTGCGAATCTACCGGTCAGGGGACGGGAGGGGTGTGATTCGGTCGTGCTGCGTTAACTCTTGCACCCCTTGCGAGGGGTCGCGTACTTTTTCTGAGGAAGCGGTACGTTCCTTAATGATAGAGCCCGGCGGTTCCGTCAGAGTTCGCACAGTCGCGCTGAGAAAGCCCCGGAATGTCGCGGAAATAATGGCTGGAAAAAAAATGTCGTTGCGCTCGGTATGCGCCGCGACGCGCATACGTTAACTGGCTCGAGGACGCGGGGAATGCAAGGGCCGCCGGCTAACTAGCTCTTTTCTCGGGGATCGAGTTTTTGATTGACAGGTTTGGCCAGGCTCGCACCGCGGCCGCATCTTCTCCTATTATGCTAATGAAGCTATGATACAGCTTTGTACGGGCCGAATCGTTAACGCGTGTATTTTGACATTTAAATTTACCGGCGACAAGTTCCGCTCTCGCCCCCCCTCTCCGTTGAACAGATCGGGCGAGGAAACGTTTCCCCTGGCAGTGTGCATCGCGGCAAACGAAACGGCGATTCCTTTGACGGGTGCCAACATTTCGCGGCGTCGTTAAACAAAACGTAACGTCTCGTCTCGATGATCTAAATGGGATTGCTACACGTGTCCCGGCGGCCTAATAAATTTCCTCCCGGCGTGTTCGTCTGTGTACCTTTGCCGGAACGAGCACGCGTCGCGCGAGATTCAACTACGTACAAGGCTTTAACCGGCCTTTCCTTCTGTCAAACCAGCTGTAAACCGACCTCCTCTCTCTCTCTCTCTCTCTCTCTCTCTTTCTCTCTCTCTTGCCTCGCCAACCCCATTCCTGCCCTCGGCTTCTCGTTTCTCTAGGGTGGCAACGGAGGGTGATAAATCTCGTCCGCTCGTTACCCCACTATCTGTCGATAATAGACATAACAGACACGTGTTGCCTGGTCGTCAGGCTGACCCGGGTGTCCCGTACAATGGAGACGCGTCGTCAGGCTCATCGTCTTCGCAGGACGATCGTTCTTTGCTCGCTAGTCCTCTCGTCCCTTGACTCACCATTCCTAGACCTGCCGGGATTTACAACCCTCGTAACCGTACCAACCCGGGGAACCTGCCGAGGAAGAAAGAAAAAAAAGAAGGATCCTTTCGACCCACGGCGACACATGTAGATGTTTTTATGAAATCTCCGTAAACGCTCGTTAACTTTTCCAGGCTCGATTTCTCGAATCGTTCGGTGAAATTGTTACGCGCAATATCACACAGATTCGGAACCTTCTCGTAGAACAGACGGCGATCAAAACTTTACGAGTTGATAACTAATACGTTGCGTTCCTGGTTTCTAATTGTCACCGTGTTCCGCTTCTCTTTTCCCCCTGCCCACCGTACTCGCTCCTGCTCACTCTCGCCCTCTCTTTCTCTGTCTCTCTTTTGCTCGCACAGCCTCTTTCTCGAGGCTCCGTTCCTGCCGTTTAGGTAGTTCCATGGGGGTTGATGGTGCTACGAACGCCGGGTAGGGCCTCCGCGTGTGTAGGAAGCCGTTCCTCGTCTTCGCCGGCGTGAACTTAATTGAACTTGTTCGCCAACTCATAACGAGAAGTCGAGCAAGTGCCCTCCCGGTTATAATTTACGGGAAACAATCGGCGCCTTTGATGTGCCGCCAATTGTCTCGGATCTACGGAACTGTTACTATTGAGGGGCGACCCGGGGGTTACGGTAAACCTCTGTACGATTACGTTCGACCAACGAACACTTAGAAATCGTTTTAACGGGCTGCTTTTTCGACCTTTGAATCCGCCTGCCCGATGAAAACGGTGTCAAGCTTTCGTTACCGTAACCGAATCGGTTCGTTTTTTTTCCCCTCTCTCGAAAAGGCTCAACGAGCCACCGAGGGGCGACCATGTTGAAATCGCGGCACGACTCGCGGGCGGCGTTTTTCCGAAATTGGATCCGCCGAAAAACGTTCCAGCGAGATTGCCTTCGTGAAACTTCCCTCGGTTTTGCCGTCGGTTCGAAATTAAAATGTAACGAAGTTGCCGGTATCCGTTGAAAATAATTTCGCAACCGCCGCGTAATGAACCTATCGTTAAATACGCCGCCCGTCGACGCATTCAGAATGTAAACCCAATATCCCGGACCATGAATCGACAAGCAATCAACGGCAGTCATTGTTTTACCCCGTTACCCTGGGAAACTCCCACCCCTCCCTCCGTCCCTCAAAAAAAAAAGAAAGGAAACGGTGTTTCGTGTCGACGCTTTGATACGCAAGGTCAAATGTTTGATCAGTTCAACGATTCCGATCGGCCGGGATGAAATTACAACAAGCGACGATACCCGAGCGGTCCGCGTCCAATCGAGAATTTCTCGTTCGATCGACGGATGCGCTTCCTTCGTTCCGATCGCGCGACCAATGATTCGGCCCGGGGGTGGTACGGGGCGGGGGTGGGAGGGAAAGAGCTTTAATTCTCTGGATTATTGGGAATCGTTGGAAAATTCAAGCGGATCCGGGAATATCCATGGAACGGTTTCGCACGTTGCTCTACTTAGTCCGAGATTGGCAGAATTTGGTGCGCGCACGGTTGACAGATTGTGTGCATACGAGCGCGCAGGCTCCGCCACAATGACCGAACTAATCTGGTCCGGTTCAGGGTGGTAGCCTAAGTTCAATATACACAGGAATACACTGCGGCCCCGAGGCGTTTCGTGTGTGCCTTCCACTATTGGCTTGCATTAATCACGACACCGCCGGCAGGGCCTGTGCTACACGGGTTCCGGCGCCAACTTAATTGTCCCGCACGTTTCGCCGGGGATTCATTAATTGGGATGCACTGGGATCGAGCAACGGTTTGCTCACCTGAACGACGAACGATGTTACGTTTCCACGCCGAACCGTGGCCGCACACGCTTCTGTCGCGCGCGGCACGCGAAACGTATCCCATCGGATGGGAAATTGTTCGGCTGCGTTCTACCGAAAGGAGAAGGGAACAACGGGGAAACGAAATTGTTCGCGGATGTACGCCGGTTCGGTGGGCCATTCGTCAAACGGCGAAACGTCATTACTCTTGCCTCGAACGCTTCTCGTTTTATGGGGCAGAATTCCTGGTTCCTCGAGTAGAAGCAAATCAGACGATTTTGGCAAATTTTCTGGCAGGCTTGTCTAATGATCGATCATATAAGGGGCTGGCAGTGACGCGACTCGGATATAATTTATACCGCTAGATACGCCGGGGGTAGCTTCCCTTAGACATGGTATAGAACGGGGAGAAGGAGGTTCGGTGTGGACTACGTGAACGGTTGTCGGGGGTGGCATCTGCTGCGCGTTAGACACGGGTCGGAGGGCACCGTTTGCTTCGTCATTACTTGCATTACTTTCCCGGCAGGAGTCAAGTGGGTCAAGTACGGGAAAATATGTATCTAAGCGGGGGGAGAGTCGCGATAGCTCGGCGAGTTAACCATGAATCAGAAAACCGCTGTGAGTGGCATAAAAACGGCCCCTCGGCGCCTCTCGTTTCCTCGAGTCTTTGCTTGTCCCCTTGTCGGAATTGTCTTTATCGCTTTTCGCGTTTGACAGTCGAAAAAAAGTCCATTGCCTTCCTTCGTATCGCGCGAAGCGAATCGCAGTTGCGGTACAACGATATTCTCGTCATCCTGAGAGTTGGTGCATCGCGACGCGGCGACGGAAGAGCGTTCGAGCGATCGACAGAAATTAATTAAGGTTCAATTAAGAGTAGCAGGAGACTCCGTGCAATCTCTTCCCTCGGCTCGAGCTTCGAGCTAAGAGGAAATTAAGCAAAGATGTCGCCACGGCTAATGCCGCGTTCGGTCGGGGGATCGCGTTTGCGCTACACGACGCCCGAAATCGTAAACAGCCCTGTTATTTAGGGGATGATAATTGACCGTTTCACTCGCCCCAAGCCGGAACGCCTAACGAATTTCTCGAAACTCTGGGAAATTCACCGTTGCGCCGGGGCGCACGATGTTTACGAGGCCTCTCTCTCTCTTTCGGCCGGGCGTCGACGAGTGCTGGGGGATGAAAATGGAATTCGATACGGTATTGTTGCGTCACACAACGATAATGACGGCGCATTGTCGCCGTTCGATCTCCGTGTTGATCACGACTCCGATGAACCCGGCTGATTTCCGTCGGTTATTATATTCTTATTATTGGCCAACTTAACTATTAACCGAAGCGGGGAGATGTTGCGGCGAAAATCGAACCGCAGCGCGGCGATGGCACGGGGTTGACGGATCAGAAAGTGGGCGCGATGGGTTTTCCAGGAGGGCGAGAGGACACGCTGTGTCGGCTAAAAGCATTTTTGCGTCGACCGTCGCGCGGCTATCATACGCCATCGATCCGTTTTAT
The DNA here is from genome assembly GCA_948146005.1 of Nomada fucata. NCBI lineage: Eukaryota > Metazoa > Arthropoda > Insecta > Hymenoptera > Apidae > Nomada > Nomada fucata. The sequence goes on from OX411276.1 coordinate 30,490,527, forward strand.
TCATAACTTTTGTCTCCGGTTCCCTGTAGAACAAGCCTCTCGATATCCCGCCTGCGAATCCCGGTTCTGGCTGTGCGTTGAAATTATTTTCACGCTCTTGCCCGTTCAACCCTTCCCCGTAAACTATCCTGTCGCGCGATTAAAAATGAGGACGTCGCGACGCGTTTAACGGTTTAACATTATTCCTTCTGTCCAGTAACGGGCGATGCGCGAGTAGCCGAATGGTCGCGTTTGACGAGATCCTTTTGGAAAGGATCGACGGAAAGAGATCCAGCTGACCTGGCCTCGCGATATCTTAATTTGTGAATGGACACGTTCCGTGCGACGTCCCTGTCAGATTGAAACGTCGAGTTCGACGGCAAACGTCACGATCCTCGGCTATCCCCCCCGGTCCCTTCCTTCCACTTGCGGTGGCCGATCCCCAGGAAACGTGGAAAACGACGCGGAACCTCACCGATTATGAGGGTCCATTCAGAGGAGGATTCACGAGGATCCGCCGCGCTGTCTGGCCCGGTTTCCTTTCTCGTGGGTATTTTCGGTAAAACCCAGCCGACGTGGAAAGATCTTTCGTCGGCTCGTTTTTGTTGGAGGTGTGAGGTTACAAAGGGAAAAGAGGAAAGATCGCGCGTGTTTTGTGCGAGACGGTTGTGTCCTCTAAGGGCCCCATGCCGGGTGAACGAGGATTCCCCTGACCGCCTGTCCTGCAGATCAGCCCTGGACGCGTCTTGTCCGTTCTTCTCGTTTGTGCCCGATCTTTCGTCCCGTTCTCCGCCGCTTTCTTGTCCGCGTGAACGAGCAAATTAGGATGTGCCCATTTTGCAAGATTTTCCCCGTGAGAAGTTTAAAGGACAGCCCCGTTCGGGGATTAAACGGAGGGAAATTTTTCACCTCCACGAGTTTTTCCCCCGTTTGTTATTATTATTGTTATTATACCATTTCGCCGCTGGATTCTGCGGGCTGTTCGTGAATCGCGCACAGAAGTTAACGACGCGAAGTTCAATCCTGTTCCGCAGGACGAAAGTTCGCTGAGAAAAATCAACGCGAACACCGGTGATGTAATTAAAATGCTCGGGCATTTCTGCCAATTTTAGCAATTTCCCCGCGACACGCGGCGTACCGCTAAAGAGGCTCAAGGAATCATGCAATTATAATTTATTCGCGTGCTGGTTCCGCCCCTTTCTCCCTTTCCGTCTCTGCCTTCCTCTCCTTCTGTTCCGTTTTTTTTTCTTTCTTCTATTTAACCAGCGCTTTCTATTTCCCCCTCGAGCCTGCCTTTCCACGATTCGCCGGTGTCCGTCTTCGTTGTCGCGAGGATAACGCCCGCGATTAATTCCCTTCGATTACGATGTAGGAAACAAAACCTCGGTGGTAGAATTCGTCGGGAGGGGGAAAATTTCAAGTGTCGCCCGTCACTTTTCCCGGAATGGGTATTTCTGCTTTAATTCCATAGCGTTCCGGTGTTAATGCGCGTTCCGGTTGCGGCGAGAGAACTCTCGGAACCGTTGCCCCTCGTTTGCCGCAGCCTGCTGCGCCACGATTATGGGAATGAACGAGATCCACTGCCTAGACAAATCTGCCCTTCGAATTGTTAGCACATGTCCGCGCTCGCCGACAAAGCGGACAAAAATGCCTGCTGGGCGGTTTAAGGCCAGCTACCGGTCTTTCGGAAAACCGACCGGGGATCGTATGTACGAGCGATATGGGAGCAATCACGATTCAAGCGTGAAACGGGTTACATTTGAGAAAGTGAATTATTTTTCAGCGGTATTTTTTACGCAAATCGCAATTGCTCGCGGAAAAATGATTAAACGACGGGACGGCGATCCGTTTCGCATTTGAATCGCGGCGAAACGCTCTCAAGTGTCTCGCGATAAAGTGGTAGCTTTAACGAGTGTATTCATTGCGCCACCTTGCAAGCGAAACACCTTTCGCTCGGCGAGTGAGCAGAGAATTGGCGCATCATTGTGAAAGGTGTCACTCGCGTGAGATCGTAATCTGTCGCGTTACACGGCCAGAGGCCCCATTGTGACGATTCGTTCGTGCCCATCTTCCAGAAACGCTCCTTAGCAGACCCAGTAGCTAAACTGGCCATTATGAGCGTGAAGGGAATCGTGCCATCTCGTCTCTCTTTTCTTCGTTTTCCATTCCGCCGAAATTGTCCCACTTCTTATTCCGGTATTATAGGGTATTACCTGTCTACCGTATACCTGGGCCAATGCGTCGATCAATGATACTCGATGGAAAGGACACGACCCGGAGAATCATTGAAGTTACCGAAAACGGAAATCGAGTGCTATTTCGAGAAAGAAGAAGAAAGAAAAGAGAAAAGGGAAAGCAAATTATTGTGGATCTTGAAAATTCATTTTTATTTTTTTTTTTCCACGCGCACACTTTGAACACGAAGCGTCTCTAAACAGTCGATACAGCAAGTATAAATAGGAAATTGATCCCCGGAGTGGTTGCACTCTTGTTGGCACTTAAATTCAAGGCTCGAGAACACAGTCGATGAAAGAGGAAGTGTCAGGGCGTGAATAAAGTCCTTCCGGCTCATCCGATGTTTTCAGAGTTTACTCGAGCCGCGGATTATCGGGGGTATGCGGATGAGCGAAGCTCTCCGTTCAAGGCTCGGTAACCGTGATTACTTACCTGCAAGGTAGACGCTTATCCACCTGCGAGATTCATTGATTTTTATGGGCATACCTAGTTGCACTCGCTGCCGGCAGGTGGTAGGGTAAAGCTTTCAATTAGACGAACTCCTGCGGCAGAACTTCTTTAGATATCTATGATAAGAAAACCTTATGCCCTCGCGGGTTCCTCCTTGTCGAAACGAAATGTCGAAGTCCACGCTGAGAAATCATACTGGCACGTCGATAATAAAATAACAGATCTGTGGAGCGGTCAAACTCGCAAGATTTAAACATTACAACGTCGCGCGTCCCCTGTCGCGGAACGTATTGAAACTCAACTCAACCCTGCGTTAATTACGTCGGGCACTCTGAAGAAGGACAGGACGCAACGAGACCCCCAATGGAAGTGCAAAATGTGTTTACAGCACGAGACGAGGGTGAGAATTGGTCGTGAGAGGCATCGAAGGCCAGGCTGGCCGTCCGGGGACGTATCGGGGTGAGACGCTTGGTCGGCCAAGCGTCTCGGAGCGTTACGTGGTCGCGCAAGACAATTGAAAAAAATCACTTGTCTCGCCCTAAAAGTAGGGACGATGCACCCTAGTGGATGCTGGAGCGGCGAGCAACGGTGATGAGAGGGCTGCATCCGTGGGCGGCAGTCCGTTAAACGCAATGCCCCGGATCCAAAACATTGCGGTTCGCAGACCGGAAGTTCGCATTCGTTCGATAGGTTCTGAGCACGTGCACCGGTCGCCTTGCATCCCCGACGGAAATTTATTGTTTGGCCTTCGTGTGACGTTCCGATGCGTTTCCCGTGGGGTCGATTGTAACGTCAGGTGGAACGAGTAACGTTGGAAGGAGCGATCGGTTTTCTTTTTTCTTTTTTCACCGTTTCTGTTTTTTGTTTTTCACGGAGAATAATTTTTTTCAGGTCCGCACATCCGGCACCGGGGTCAGGGGATGGCTGGACGCATCCCACGAAACGAACAATTGGCTGAAGTATGTTCGAAGCACCGGCAATCCGCATGCAGTTAACATGAGACACGTGCTGATCGGTGGACAGGTAACTAGACGTTCGTTGAAACGTAATTTGTCGAAATTAGAAATCGTAAAGGCCTCGCAACGATGCAGATTATCGGTTCGCGTAATGATCGGTGCATCCGGTGTCGATACACGAACGCGCGCTTCGATAATAATTGTTTCGCGTATGTAAGGCCAAGCCAACTTTGCGTGCGGTGGCTCGCCGTCGGCCATTTACAAATTCAGTTTCGAGCGCAACTGACACTCGATCGACAGTTGCAGTTAATAGAAAGGAATAATTACACGGTGTCAGACGCAGTCGGAGTTAATTTCACGCGCGCTAGGGAAACTACCGAGGAAAAAGAAACGTTCGGTCGCGGTGCCACCGTTTCCGTGACTCGCTAATGAGACGACAATGGAACGGAAACCGCGATGAGGTTTGCGGCTCCACGTTTAGACTTGTAACTGCGAAACGAAGAGTACGCGCATACATCGATATCGATGAAATTTAACTCCAGTACCATTGCACGCTCGAATCTCTGCACCGTGAGTCCGCGTATTGTTTCGAGAGAGAGCCGCATAATTCTCCTCGCGTCCGTGTAAAATCCATTCGCCAAATCGGAGGAGTGCAATGGAGGTCACGGTGTCAATTTAGGGTCGATCGCTGGCATCGCGTCCTTTCGATTCTCTATCTATGTGAACCGTGCCACATGGTATCCGCGACGTCGTGGGCGCGCCCTAAGCTGCGTGTATACAGGGTGTTTAGTTATTAAGTCACCCTACGGGGTCGTTTCGTTGACTTCCTATACGCCCCGTTCGCAATCGCTGTGGGAATGGGGGATGTGGCTCGCTCTATCAGAGCCTGCACAGAATCGTCGTTGTAATGACTTTTCGGGGCCCTTCTGACGACACCATAAAGATCCTTTCATTGCCGCCGTACGTTATGGACTCGATCGGAAAATGTGTGTCGCGTGAAAGTACGATTTTAATGAACAGTTGGGGAACTTGAAATTATTGCCTTTTCGATTTCACGCTGCTGAATCGTCGTCGATTTATAATATATCACGGTCTCCGCGACGCAATCGATGCGTCGTCCCGTCACTTCTTTCGACCAATGCTTCGAGATGATTCGCGATGAAAGGTAACGGGTGTGGGCCGGATGATTCAAGGGTGTCGTTGTCCGCAGATGGTGTACGAGGCGGTACGAGACATAGCGGCGGGTGAAGAGCTGCTTCTCGGTGTTCGAGAACCTCTTCAGCTCCAGGACATGCTCGGCGAAAATACCACCGAGGATAGAAGCGACCGAGAGACCGGTGAGTATCAAACAGGGCCGATCTTATCGTAGGAGGGACGCTCCTCCGTATTCTCCCGAAGCGTTATTGGTCTTGTTAACTCACTTGTCCCACGAGCGTCCATTCAACGAGCAATTTATCAGCGCACCAGAAGCTTACCTACTCTTTAGAACAAAGGGCGGACTCGTTAGACCATCGCTTTTTCATCGATGAAAAGATCGATCGCGGGCGAGCGAGTGTTCGCCATCTGACGTGACAGCGGAAGCACGGGGCAAACGGTCTGATAATCGAACCCCATTAAAGTATTCCGAATTGCCGGCCGTGCAGCGCAAGCTGGCTTTACGACTTCTCGGGCCGATACACATCGTGACTCGTGCGTAGTTGACGGGATCACGCATTCGAATCGAAAACACCGGGGCAGGTGTCTTCGAAAAGCGGTGTTACAGCTTTGATGCGAGGGAGGACAGAGGGTAAATCGTGAATCGTTGGCTGCACGAGCTGCTCGTCATGCACCCCTGATTCTGGCGTGATTCACCTGGCCGGCCGTTGCGTATTAACCCCTGTCCCCGGTAATAAGCACTGATTATCGCGAGATAGCCGCACTCGTGCCGCGTGTTACCGTGCCTCGTGCCACTTTAAATTGTCCTTTAATGCGTCCTTTATTTTTATACGCAGTTTCATACATCAATCGTGAATCCAGATCGTTGCACTACCCCTCCCTTACCCCTGTGAATATATTTCTGCTTTCGCCCACGAATAGTACATAGAATAGTATATAGAATACGAATGGACAAAATTCGGGAACTCGAAATTCGAATCCGAAACGCTTTCGACCGCCGTCGTCGATCCGTCTGCAAGTTTCATTAGCCGGGGCTCGGAAAATATATTCGAGACATTTGCAAACAGGGGTGGCACCTAGGTGCCTGACTGCTCGACAATTATCTGGTTGTAACTCCTGCGCGATGGTCAGGATCCGAACGACTGCGAGTGCGGAGATTAAGGGGGGTTATAAGCGACACCCAGATGTCGCAGTAATTAAAAGCAGGATTATTATCGAAGTTGAAGGCGGCGCGGTGTCTGCCACGGTTAATTCGCCGGCGATTTTTCCTCGCAATTCGCGCCGGCTCGTAAACGTCTCCTCCGAGGACAGAAGACAGCGAACGTAACCGGCGAGCGTTCGTTCTTAATTAAACCGACCTTTCCCCTTGGGTAGCCAATTAAAATTTCGAAGATTTCCACCCGCCTGCGAATTATCCCCCAGCGAGGAGGGGTAACTTTCTCCCGTCGTCGACACCGGTCCCAATTCCTGCCCGGTACGCCCGCCCCGGAAGTAGACACTAACGGTTCCGGCAAATGTTTACTCGTAATTACGAAAGTTCGAACGGGGATCGAGGATAAATTCATGTCACTCGAAGTCTCGACCGATTTTTCCGCAATCGTTACAATTCCCTCCGTAACACTTCGTTCGTTTTCCCTCCCCCGTTCGACCACCCGGGGAAGGGTAACGTCGAGCGGGGAAAAAGTGTCGCCTATAAAGGGTAGGAGAATGGTACGGCGCCGTTAATCCTGTAGAGCCATTTTTACGAGAAATCTCCGACAATCTGGTGCGTGCAGCGAGAATAATGATGTCAAACAAACGGCGTACACCCCGTGGCAACCCTTGCGACATCCTCCACCCTGTCTCCCCCCCTCTGAGCGGATCATTTTTTTTTGTCACCCGTGCGGAGGGATGCCATGACGCCGGGGAATCGCTTTAACGCCGCGGCACGGGGGCGCGCATGCACGGAACCGCATTAAATCGGCGACGAAATCTCCTTTATGCGTTTAAAGCGTTCGGAAAACAATTTTCACGCGGTTCCTCCACACGGGGACCGGGGTATCCCGTGTGCAGGCCGTTGCGACCGGCGAAGCTGTCGGGCATGTACCGTTTTATTTGCACGCGATTGTTTCGGTTGTCCATCGGGATCGGAACGGGAGGGGCATCAAACGCGAACGAAACTATTTTCGGTAACAGTTTCGCGAGCGCGTTAATGCGTCGTCGAACGACGAGCGATAGGCACGTTTCGTGTTACCGGGACGGGCGTAGTTTCGTTTTTTTCTTTCTTTTTTCTGTTTTTTTTCGACGATTCGGTAAACCACGTCGCACGGCGGCGCAATGTGTTTTTGGGGAGGCGTAAATACAACAACTGGTTGACGGCAGTTAACGTGAGTTATGGTTCTGATTTTTCGCGGACCTTCCTTTTCTCTTCTGACAGTTTTCGTTCCAGCCAACGAACGCATCTCTTTCTCTGTACGGGGATGCCTCTATTTGGGGTTGCGGGTATAATTTATGATCCGGTATTGTCGATTAACACGCGCGTAACCCGGCCTCAGGGTCGACCGAGGAATGAGAAAAAAGGAGGAGAGAAAAAAATGAAAGGGCACTGTAGGAAAAAAAAAGGGGTATCCGCGCTTAAAAGGGCACGCGACCCTGTTTTCCGAGGGGGTGGCCCGCACGCGCGGGGCGGAGGGGGCGGGCAAAAATACGCGACAACCCTATCCGATTCGTTGAACTAATGACACGGCTTGTTTGACGTTTCAATCGCGTTACGATGCTTGGTCGTATCGTGGGATAAGTTGTCGCGATAATTCTGGAATCGAATCGAGTCGAATCGAATTAACAACGAATTTTTATTACCATCTGGGCAATTTCGTATACGTTATTATTATTACGGACGTTATTCCTGTCGGTGTCCAGCATGTGCAACGCTGTTCAGATTATATCCGCGATAAAATGTCGATGAAAGTTTTCTTGCCGCACAATCCTGTCCCATGAAAGTATTACGCCATATGCTCGTAAGAAATTACCATACGCAGTCGACGGGGGTGCTACTTCCGTCCGAAGGTGTCCGGGCGACTCGCTCGAATTCTTCGGGGTTACCTACTTGATTCCAGTTCGCCACGATGCCACGGAAACATTGATTTCCGTTACTTTTTCCCATGTGACCGCCAACTGGCACGTCTGCTGGGGGTGTTCCTAGTGGATCCCACCTGTTGACTTTCCACGTCCCGACATTCCGACCGGGTTCCTTTTTTCGTCATACGCTCTAGAACGACGCACGACACCCCCAGAGGCTGCTCATCGTACCTGAACTTCCTTGTGAAAATTTCATTTCCCGAGGAACAAGCTCCGCGATCGGAAGTAACGTACTTTCGCAGGCTTGGGTCGTGTGAAATAATTTGTACGGTCGAGCTTAGCTGGAAAACGTTGCACGATAATTGTTCCAAGGTACTCCACGAAGATTGAACGCAGCTCCTTATGTTTCAAGACGACACTTCGTATCATATTTTCGGCGAATATTTTTCTTATTTATTTCTTACCTCGTCTCGAAGTTTTTTTTTCAACGGTGACATATTTCCGCCGTTCCCACACGTTATCCCACTTTATCCTATGCAATATTCATAAGATTTTTTTATTTCAAGATCGATGCACGATCGCGAGGTCGACCGCATCCTTCATTGTTTAAATTGACGGCGTGCCGCTTCAAATTAGTCGCGGACGGAGGAACGATTAACGTTCTATGGGGGGTTGGTTGCGTGGCGCGGGGCGTAGTTGGCGGTGTAGGGGCTGTGCCCGGTTCCCATGAAGGTCCGTTGGGGGCCATCGCCGGACCATATGGTTGGGACAAGTGTAGCGGCAGATTTAAATAACCGTTGGCGGACGGGTATCGTTCCGACTCCACCATTCCGCCTGGCTAATATTCGATCGGTGTTAACTTCGATTGGTCAATTATATTCGCGTTTTAAACTCCTTCGTTCGACCTACCCCTTGACGCGATTAAGGCATATCGAGCTGTATCGATCCTATTCTTCCTTCTGCCGTGACGTCATTTAGGGCTAACATTTAATTCGATATGAAAATTAACAAATTTCAGTTCGATCCGTTGCGCGTAATTATTTGTAACAAAGGCGAACGAGAATTTTTCTTCCAAAGATTCTCCTACTCATATGGTATATACATTAGCTGAACCGTTGGGTCGGTCAAGAATCTCCGTCATTAAAAATTACGCGCTGTCTCGTTCACGGGCTCCTGAATTTACCTGCCGTTGCTCCTGTTAGTTGGGGGTGAAAGGAGACCGCGGGGGGTAAGCCAGCCCCACCTGCGATTGGCCGGACTCCGGCCACGCAGTTACCAATGGGACGCGTTCTTCGACACCCCGTTCTCGTTTTCAGACACGGGACAACGTGTTACCAGCGAACTGGTGCATCATTGTATCCATTGTCTCGTTGACCGAAGCATCGTGAACGATTATCGGAAGACAAGGTACTTGTGCGATGACTGTGATGTGTCCACCGGTGTCAGGCATTTCTTCGAGCCCCTCGCATTCGAGTTGTCACGCGGCGTTGACGATTTTTTATTCGACATCTCGAACCTTCGATTTCATTTGAACGGTGGTAGCAGTGTTTCGATAGTACCTACGCGTACGAGAGCAGAGTATATATAGCGGAAAATATTGCGGGTGGGTAGAAAGCTCGTGGGTAGAGCAAGTTCTTCGGTGTACAGAAAAAAAACAATATCGCCCGTTTCATTTAATAATTCAGGAACGATCACGGTATCCACTTGTCACGCCACTCTTCCCCTCCACCTTTCCTCTGACCCCCGCGTGATTCTCGATCACGTAATTCGCCCACACCAGGACGGGTCACGTATCATCGTTCCCCGGGGGGTGTAATTTGTAGAGCCGCAACCCGTCAGAAACTGGAACGAAATTATGCCCTCCACCTTGTCTATGGTTTTCCGTTCGGGTCGTTTCACGTGTCTTTTCTTCTTTGTGCCCGCAGCCTCGCAACACAGCGGCACCGTCGACGAAGACAAAGAGGACGAAGAGGAAGGCGAGACTAGATGCGCCGTCTGCGACAAACCGTTCCAAGACATCGAGCTGTAAGTATCGACTAATTTCCGTTTGTCCCGTCGAACGATTCTTCGTCGACTCGCAGCGGACTGGTTGCGTTTTGTTAGCCGAGGTCTCGCCGTCGATACGACGATACGAACCTCGAGTCGCGAAGCGTTTATAGCATGCCGTTACGCTATTGAAATCGGATCGCGTTCGTTTCAGCGACACGCCGACACGGCGACGATCGCGACGAAGGCTTGTCACTGTTTCTCCGATCGCCCATCGATACGCCAATTTTCTACGCCGATCGGTGCTTCGATGATAGATACGCGCGATGAAATTCGTATCTAATAGGAGTAATCAAAGGAAACAACAGAGCCGTCGAATAGCTTGGTAATTGCTTGATGGCCCGATTTGACGGATAAATTATTCATTAATCGGCAAAATACAGGAACGAGCCGCGCGTTATCCAGCCGAAATCGGAGCGTTGGTCGGGCTCTGTTACGAAAAGAGGGCCCCCGTGCACGCGAACCGTTTCGAGGGTCGCCACCGTGGTTACGATAGCTTTTTCAGGGGTCGACGCTATTTGCGTTGCACCGTTAAAGCAAAAGTCAAATACTTAACCTCCATACGGAAGCTCGCTTTACTTACCATCGCGATATTTCCCACGATTCGCAAGGTTTTAATTAATTTACACGCCCCTTCAGCCCCTTCGGTAACGAGCGCTCCCCTGCTCGCTTGTTTAAAAATACCGGCGAGGTTCGTTCGCGGACGAACATTGTCTTCGCGTCCGATCATTTATTCCTTCGCCCGATACGACACCGGGGGAGAATTCGTTCCAGTTGCATAACCGCCTTTGGTCCAATTTCGTTCATCCATTTCTGGCCGTTCCGGCGCATGTTTCCCGGTTTAGGGACAGGCCGCGACACCAGCCGCTTCCGTGTGCCTCGGCTCGCCAGAGTCACCTGTTGTGGCACATAAAGTACGCGGCAGATCCGCATTCGGTTGCATCGAGCCACCCCCTTATGCATCATCGAAGGCGTCGCGTGCCCGCAGCTCATCTGGCACGGCGCACCGTCACCGTGAACCTACTATCTCACCACGAATAGGTTTCACGCGACACGTGTGTTTGAGGGTGTAAAATCAATGCCGCCACCACACCATGGCACATCCTGTGACCATAACCCGTGGCCAGCTCGCGACACCCCGCTCTTACGTCGAGCGTTGCTCGTGTACGCCGCGTACCCACTCCCGGTGTGCACGTGATGACCACCCTTTTCCTTCGGGGGCGTGCGACCGTTATTACGCGAGAGCTTGTCCGCTGCCGCGCTACCGGAGTCACTTAGTCATCATCCTCGACCGCGCCGGGCGCAGTCTTCGTCGGAGCACTGCCCCGGATCGATTATATCTGAGGTTTCTTGCTCGGACCGCTCCGAGATTTCGTGGCGATTACGCTCGGCCAGTTCCCTAGGCCTCTTCGCCGTCGACGGTGCGACGTTCTTGAATAGGTGCTTGTCGCTCTAACAATAACGTATTCGGGGAAAGGGGGACGCGATCGGTGTATTCGTTCGCTCGATTGGCCGGGCGTGGATGCAACGGTGAATCGTGCGGAGATCGTCGACGATAGCGACGGCGTTCACGTTATTATTATTAATCTTTCAGATTGGACAATCACCTGGTTGCCTGTCATAAATACCCGGCCGAACAGCACCGCTGCGACAGCTGTCCGCGATCCTACGCCTGGCGACCGCTGCTGGTACGTCACCGTGCGATCGTTCACGGCGATCTGCGAAACTACGCCTGCGAGAACTGTCCAAAGGTAAGTTTCATCTCGATGGCGGAGGCGACAAAACCCGACACGTTTCCCCCCGGAGTAAAATCTTCAAAGTTTCGCTAACAGTTGGACAAACCGCAGGTCTTTACCGATCCGTCGAATCTTCAACGCCACATCAGGACGCATCACGTGGGCGCCAGGAGTCACGCGTGCACCGAGTGCGGAAAGACGTTCGCCACCAGCTCGGGCCTGAAGCAGCACACCCACATCCACAGCAGCGTGAAGCCGTTCCAGTGCGAGGTCTGCTTCAAGGCGTACACGCAGTTCTCGAATCTATGCCGGCACAAGCGTATGCACGCGGACTGCCGTATGCAGATTAAGTGCGTCAAATGCGGACAGTCCTTCAGCACGGTCACCTCGCTGTCCAAGCATAAACGATTCTGCGACTCGACGCCGCCGACTGGCCCACCTGGCGCCATGCCTCAGTTACCAACCTCGGCGCCCAGCCCTTTCCTCGTCTATCCCAGACCGCCCGTCAGTCTTCCCGGTGGCTTGCCCTTCTATCCTCCGAGTTTGATGGGACCCTATCCTGGAATATTTCCGAACGCTCCCAACTTTTTGAACACGCCCCTCCTATTCCCACCGAAGATCGAGGAAGCTGAGAAGAGGAGCGACAGCCCGAAAAAGGAGCGCTTCACGCCGCCAAGAGTGCTGCCGCAGCACAGCAAAGTTTCTCCATCCACCGCGGAGGAGGCCACGTCATCCTTCAGACCATCCCCCGCTAGACCGCCGGTCCAGCCCACTCCGGAGAGCGACGACGATCCCTCGAAGAAACGCAAACGCTGCAGAAACACCGAGAAGGAAGCCGAAGCTGACCACGCATCGGCGTCCACGAACGAGGAAACCACGGATCAGCCGCTGGATCTGAGAGTTCAGACGAAGAAACAGAAGGCCGCTCCGAGTAGCGCCGCTGAAAGAAGGAGCCGTAGCCATTCGCCGCCTCCGGCACCCATGGACGCCTCTCCGCCACCCCCGGAGCCTCCGAAACCGGAAGAGGAACAATCTTTGCAGATGAAAGTCGAATCCAAGGATGTGCCCAGCAGTCCACATTTGAGAACGACTCTGCCCACCGAACAGCCTCCGACAAACACTCCGCCTCACATGGCCTACCCTAGACCGATTCATCCCAGCTTTCTCGAGGCTATGTATCGCGGACCAGCCGGCGGATTTCCCGGTTTTCCCGGCGGCCCACCACCACCCGCTGGAGTCACAGCCGATTCCAGGTTACTGCCGCCGCTACCACCGTTCGGACCACCGCGCGGACTTCCTTTTTTAGGCACCCTGATGAACGGACTCGGCGGCGCTAGGCCAGGAGCCGGAGGATTCGATCTGCTCGGCAGGCCGCCGCTGGGACCGTTCCCCGGCGTGAAGCCGTTTCAGGAAGCGGTAATGGCCTCGCATCATCACCACCATCATCACCATGCCCACGGCAAGATGAAGGATCGGTACTCCTGCAAATTCTGCGGAAAGGTATTCCCCAGATCCGCCAATCTGACTAGACACTTGCGCACTCACACCGGAGAGCAACCGTACAAATGCAAATACTGCGAGAGGTCGTTCAGCATCTCCAGCAATCTTCAGCGGCACGTGAGGAACATTCACGATAAGCAGAGGCCGTTCAAGTGTCCGCTGTGCGAGAGGTGTTTCGGACAGCAGACGAACCTGGACAGACATCTGAAGAAGCACGAGGCCGACGACGGGAGCGGGGTCGTTTCCGTGGCAGATTCCCCGGGGAGTAGCAACGAGAACGAACGAGAAGATACGTATTTCGATGAGATCAGGTCGTTCATGGGAAAGGTGACCTACGGCGGCGAAGCTGGATACGGGTTGCCACCGCATCCAGCTTACCTGCCCAGTCGACTTCACGAGATGAACGAGTCCAAGATGGAGACCGAGTACGACGAAGATGAAGACAGCGAGGAGGGTGTCTCCCCTCTGGACGAGGCCGACGCTCTGTCGCCGGTCGAGGGCAAGGAATCGACGCCTCCGCCGCAGTACGACCTGAAGCATCGAGAGAAGCAGGAACTCCTCAACAATAACACGGCGGAGCCTGTCATCGAGATCTCCACATAGCCCACAGGTCGAGTCGCTTGAGTAACGAGGAAATCGTTCGCGAATATCCTGTTTTAATCGTACGCATAGAACTGTTACGAGGTTGTTCGTCTCGGTGTAACTTTTTGTTTTATTTATCGTAGGTAGACTCTATCGATCGTGTCTCGAACTTACTCGTAGTGACGCAAGTGTTGGAATGAAATAATTGCAACGTTCTACGGGGGCACGATTTGGTTAAACGACGGGCGTTAAGGACGCTGAATGAAAAGTGCGTTTACGATAATTCACTGCCGACCTCGGATGTAGCGTCGGTCCCTAATTTCCAGTGTCTATAATTATTATTTTCTGCGCACCGCAAAAGCGAGAATACGAGAGAGAGAGATCTAGGAAAGATCATTGCCCTTTCCCATACACACGAGCCGAATCACGCACTCACGTTCGTATTACGGGCAAGCTGTTCAATAGCGTAGTTCCTATAGGCTCGTTTTCGTCGTACACGCGCACGTAATTAATAATCATTCAAACTTGTCCCATTTTTCCCTCTCGTCGGTCCAAGAATCGCGCGAGCTTGCCCACCGTAGTATTATTTATTCGCATCGCGAGTTCCATTCCGTCGTTGCGAATGCCTTCTCCATCGCGAGACGGATCCCGTTTCGAGTTTGTGAAACTCGATTCGCCCTTTTAAACGGTGTATTCGTGCGAGACGATTTAATCGTGGGACGATTCAGGAATGCCGGGAAATGGGAAACAGGAAAAGATCATCAACCGTTTCTGTTCTTGTCCTTTTTCTAGAAAATAGATCGATCGTTGTAATTCTCGATAAAAGGGGACTTTAAGGAACCTCGTGGAGCTCGTGCTCGAATAGGTAGGAAAATACGTATGTTCTGGTGTTAGTCGACGCGAAGCCAAAGCGACGAGGATGATTAGCGACGTGTAATTAAGAGAGAGAGAGAGAAATGTTTTATGAGAATCTGTGTACAAATTTCCATTAGGTAATATAACGTTTGTAAAAAAAAAAAAAAAGAAAAAGAATACAGAGGTTCTTCGTGATTTTTATTAATATATAAATATATATAGATATTATACATATGCATATAAATATGAATGCGATCGTATCGATTTACCGTGGCGTCGGTCACGGGAACTTCACTACAGAGCCGCATAGTTGTTACGTTGATTTCACTGGATGGTTAATAAAAGAAAAGGTCGCGCGTATTCGCACCCATTCTTCGATATTTAAGAAAGATGCTCCCGAGTGTTTAACGAGGTAATTTTTGTACAGGCGTAGGCGTGTACGGAAAAAAAGGAAATACAAATTTTTTTCTTTTCGTTTGATCGTTCCCAACCAACAATTGTGAATAGCATTTACTAAGGATGTCAGTGTAACAGAAAACGTTAATCATAGATACTTTACGTTTTTTTTTCACGTAAGATTTACCGGTTACATGTTCTATATATCTCTCCTTCTCACAGACTAATAGACGGTAATACATGTACGGATTGATTAAATATACTTATGTCGATCAAACTAATTAAGAACGATTATATAATGACTCTATCTATACATACTGTATAAAAGCATCCTGTAACTTCATTATGATTACTATTAAAATATTACACTTCAACTTCGTTCATCGTCATGCATTCATCTCCTTCCTGCATCCTTTAATAATCCTTTTCAAACTTTGGTATTCATTCACAAAAATTATCAGAGATTGAAAGAAATTCGAATGAAGATTTTCTGTAATATTGAAACAGTATACACATCCTGAATTAATCTTCCTTTCAAAAAGAATACAAATACAGTATGTCCGGTTCAAGTGGAACAGTTAAATATAAATGAAAGCTGAACGAACAAGCTACAATTTCCTATAGTTGTCAAGCATATTCCATGAGCAGTTCATTTGTTATAAACAAATAAACAATAAAAATTGCTATTACTGCCAACTGCCAGTACTTAGAGCAACGGGGTATTATTTATCGTGCATCTCATTCGCTTCCCTTTCTTTTGAGACGTGGTCGATTAAAATCGGCATAGCAGAACGCGTGATAATTGAATTTGTTTAAAGAAATTATAAACAAATGCGATTATCTCGACTTGCAGGCTAGCTACATCAATGACCAGAGGATATAAATTGAAGCTATAATTATTATCTAACATCTCCAATAGGTGTTAACATTATTGTACGTGGGGTTCAATTGTTATAAACAATTAAACAATTGAATTTGTTATTACAGCCACGTGCATAAAGTTACAGCAACGGGGGATTTTTCATCGCGTAGCTTACTCGTTTCCCTTTCATTTGAGACGTCATTGATTAAAATCGGCTGACCAAAAGCCGAGATAATAATTTTTAAATATTTTGTCAGTAACGATGTCGGTAATCGTGTATGTGGCGCCATCTCGCGTTTGCGGCCTTTTTCGCAGATTGCCGCGGCTTCAAAACCGAATTTCTGGATTACATCGTTAATTTAAACAATTGCGTTTTTCTCGGCTTCTACTGCGTATTTTTTAACCGGGCTTGTCTTAAATAAAAGCTATGAACCATAGCTATATCCTACAATAGTTGCAACAATATGGCAATTGTGGTTAGAAAGTTATTAACAATTGAAATATCGGCAAATTTGCACTTCGGGTCGCTGCAATTATCTCGGCTTCTAGAGGCTATAGATTAATGATTGAGTGCTTAAAATGAAGCTAAAGGATGCTGCTACAGTACAATGAGCGATTTAGATATGCTACATGTGCTGTTTAGTTTGTATAAGCAAATAAATAATTCGTTTCAGTATTGCACCGCAACTATACACGAGGACCGATCTAATCGTGAATCAGATTGTTCCTTGAACCGAGAGCTTCAATTTGAGAGGTCGTTGATTAAAATCAGCCCGACAGAAGCCGAGATAATTGAATTTGTTTAAATAAATTATAAACAAATGCCATTATTTCGACTTGCGGGCTAGCTACTGCCATGACCAGAGGACATAAATTAAAGCTAGGATGATCAGCTAACATCTTCAATCGGTGTGGATATTATTGGAGAAGCGGTTCATTTGTTATAAACAATTAACCGTTTAAAATTGTTATTACGGCCAACTGCATATAGTTACAGCAACGGGGTATTTTTTCTCGTGTAGATTATCCGCTTTCCAATCTTTTGAGACGTGGTTGATTAAAATCGACCCAGTAGAAGCAGAGATAATAATTTTTTAATATTTTGTCAGTAATATGTTGAAAATGGTGTATGTGGCGCCATCTCGCGTTTGCGGCCTTTTTCGCAGTTTGCCGCGACTTCAAAACCGAATTCCCGGATTACATCGTTAATTTAAACAATTGTGTTTTTCTCGGCTTTTACTGCGTACTTTTTGACCGGACTTGTCTTAAATAAAAACTATGAACCATAGCTATCTCCTACACTAGTTGCAACAATATGGCAATTGTGGTTTGAAAGTTATTAACAATTGAAATATCGGCAAATTTGCACTTTGGGTCACTGCAATTATCTCAGCTTCTAGTGGCGATAGATTAATGATCGTGTGCTCAAAATGAAGGTAAAGGATGCTGCTACACGACAACAAACGATTCACAAATGCTGCAACTATTGTTTATTCTTTATAAACAAATAAATAATTCGTTTGAGTATTGCAGCGCAACTATAAACGTGGGCGGATCTAATCGTGAATCAGATTGTTCCTTGAACCAAGAGGTTCAATTTGCGATGTCGTTGATTAACATCGGCGCAGTGGAACGCGAGATAATTGAATTTGTTTATGAATATTATAAACAAATGCAATTACTGCTACTCCCAGGCTAGATAAATCTATGACCAAAGGACATAAATTAAAGCTAGTAGTATTAGCTTCCATCTTCAATAGGTGCGAACATGATTCCAAGTGTAGTTCATTTGTTATAAACAATTAAACAATTGAAATTGTTATTACGGCCAACTGCTTATACTTACAGTAACGGGGTATTTTTTACCGTATAGCTTATTCAATTCCCTTTCTTTTGAGACTTGGTTGATTAAAATCGGCCCAGTCGAAGGCGTCATAATATCTATGACCCGGAGTGCATTTTTGCTAATTCTTCAATTGTTAATAACTTTCGAACCACAAATGCCATGTTGTTGCATCCGTTGGAGGAGGTGGCTATGGTTCATAGCTTTAATTTAAGACAAGTCCGGTTAAAAAATACAGACTAGAAGCCGAGAAAAATGCAATTGTTTAAATTAACGATGTAATCCAGGAATTCGGATTTGGCGGAGTGCGAAAGTGCGAAAAAGGCCGCAAACGCGAGATGGCGCCACATACACGATTACCGACATATCGTTACCGACAAAATATTTAAAAATTATTATCTCGGCTTCTACAGGGCCGATTTTAATCAGCAACGTCTCAGAAGAAAGGGAAACGAAGACGCTACTCGATAAAAAATACCACGTTACTCTTATTATATGCAGTTGGCCGTAATAACAATTTCAATTGTGTAATTATTTATAACAAATGGACCGCACATGGGATAATGTCCACACCTATTGCAGATGTTAGCAGATTCTCCTAGCTTTAATTTATGTCCAATGGATATTGATGTATCTCGCCCGGAAGTGGCAGCAATCGTATTTGTTTATAATTTCATTAAACAAATTCAATTATCTCGGCTTCTAGTCGGCCAATTTTAATCAACGGCATCTGAAATTGAAGCTCTTGGTTCAAGCAACAATGTTATTCATGGTTAGATCGTCCCCGCGTATAGTTTCGGTGCAATACTCAAACGAATTATTTATTTGTTTACCAAAAATTAATTGTGCATATAGTACTTGTAATTTGTTTATTGTCCTGTAGCAGCATCCTTTCCCTTCATTTTGAGCACGCGATTAATAATCTAGCGCCTCTAGAAGTCGAAATAATTACAGCGACCCGGAGTGCATTTTTGTCGATTCTTCAATTGTTAATAACATTCGAATCATAAATGCCATATTGTTGCAACTCGTGGAGCAGGTAGCTATGGTTCATAGCTTTTATTTAAGAGAAGCCCGGTTAAGAAATACGCAGTAGAAGCCGAGAAAAACGCAATTGTTTAAATTAACGATGTAATCCGGAAATTCGGTTTTGAAGCCGCGGCAATCTGCGAAAAAGGCCGCAAACGCGAGATGGCGCCACATACACGATTATCGACATCGTTACCGACAAAATATTTAAAAATTATTTTCTCGGCTTCTACTGGGCCGATTTTAATCAATGACGTCTCAAATGAAAAGGAAACGAAAACGCTACGCGATAAAAAATACACAGGTGCTGTAACTGTATGCAGTTGGCCGTAATAACAATTTTAATTGTTTAATTGTTTATAGCAAATGAACCGCACCTAGAATAATGATAATATCTGTTGGAGATGTTTGTTGGAGATGATTTCTTTAAACAAATTGAATTATCACGCGTTTTACTGTCCAATTCTCAAACAAATATGCAAATTGTTATATATTTTATAATTATAACAAATAATTAACGCAAGTGGCATTGATAAAACGGATATGGATGATCAGCAGCATCCTTTATCGTAATTTTGCTGGAAAACGGTAAGAAAAACTGAAATGCGGAAATTGGTTTTTCAAAAAATATATTTGTTAATTTGTCTTTTCCTGCATTTCATCCGTGGCGGAACAGTCGGTGCTGCATCGTGCCCTCTAACACATCCATGAACGAGCTACAATTATTCAAATTAAAATAATCTTTGATAAAATTGAAATTAAAATGATACATGCAAATACCCGGGCAAACGCTTCCTTATATAACAAGAAATGATGCACCATTTGATTCAGGATTCTCATTATCTGAATAATGATACGTTAAAGACAACAATTGTTCTTTATCCACGTTCCGAGAATGAAGTGCGTTAGGCTGAAAATTACAAGTGGACTTGCACAATGTCGAACTAATTGGCTGCTGGCGCGCCGCGATCTATATTAATGAACCGTGAACTTTGCATTTATGATCGTGCTATGATCTTCTGAATTGTTCCTCGACGCCCACTCGTTTCGCGCGTATAATACTACACAGCACGGTTTCATTCAACGCCACACGAGTGAATGATTTTTGCCCGCGTGCTTGATTCATAAGGCATTCAGGGACGAAGATGACTTCGTTCTTCTTATTCAAGTGTGATACGTGTACGGGCACTCGAGTAATATTGACAACTGATTGTTTAACATTGACGAAACCCGACGAAAGATCCGATAGCGAGAAAACGAATTCTGGGAAAGAATTTGCCACGCTATTTCACGCTTCAGTAAGGCGGACGACTGGCGAATCGCCTTGTTAGATTTAAAAAAGAGACACGAAATGGAAGCTGTTGGAGATTGAACCGGGGATCATTCGTTGTTGCCACTCCAGCTGCAACCTGATCGATTCCTTCGTCCAATTCTGTAATCCAATTATGCGTGCAAGAGTTATCGAGTCCGGCACGATGATAAGCACGATCGTAAATACGAATAAAAACGTAGCGTCGGAGTGCGGCAAGATTTTTTTCCAGAAAACGCCAGGTAAACGGTGCGTTTTTTCGTTCTTCCCCGCGGTGCAAAGTTAAAGATCCGCCGAGTCCGGCAAAGATGCAACAGGATTCAGAAAATCGGCGCTCGGCAGTTCGATCGCGATGGGGCAATTATTATACGCGCGAGCGAACATTATTGCCAACGCGACGATGACAAAAACGCTCGAGCTAATCACGAAATTCCGTGCGCTCCCGGTGTACGTTTAGAAAGTGGAAAAAATCGATCATACGTGCAGATCGATGGCCACTGGGCAAATCGCCGAGGTGTATCCGATATCGAGTATAAACGCCGTTCTCCGATCGCGATTAGTTACGCCCTGTGTCTGGCAACGATCGAAATCCTTCCTTCTCTTTTTTGCGTATCTTCCAACACCTCCAGCTGTAAAACTGTTCCTCTCGTTAATAAATTGCTGGCCGTACAATTGGCGTCCACGAAATACGGAACCAATGAGGGAATTAATCGACAGACGGAAATAAAATACTTCAAGGGTAAACGAAAAATAGTAACAATTGCAAACTAACCGATCCCACGGCGGCTTCCGCGATGGCGTCCGGCTGCGAACGATCCAGCCGTCCTTTTAGGAGACGGAGTGGAGGCTGGTGCTCGTTTTTCTCGCCCCTCATCTCGCACCTCGTCGCGCGCGTCTCCTTTCATTTTAACGCATGATCGCGCACCCGATTCGAACGCGTAATACACCCACCGATCTCTAATCCGCTCCTCTACGCACCGCCGCGCCGCTCGAGCCTCGACGGAATAGAAACCGTCATTGCGCACGCGGCGCTTCTTAAGTGCTTCTTCGTCGACACCGTCGTAAATCACAATACCTCGAGCGGAACACAGAAGCCGTATTAATTACTTAAACGGTCGGTGCCATTTTTCTCGTCCAAACGGGTCCGGCCGATGCGGCGTGAAAAATACAGGGGTACAAAAGTAACTCCCAAAGCGGGTCGTTAAACAGATTTATCGAGGCTTAAAACTTCAGGCTGTATTTCAGAAATCCAGCGAAAACCTGCCTCTGCGCACGAGCGAACGTCTTTACGAACCGCCTACACGCGTTAGATAACGCGAAACGAACGCGCAACTCGATCTACGATCGCCGTGCAAAAATTAACCCGTATTTTCGTCTACGTCCCTGGTATTGCATTTTTTTCTTTCGTTTCTCTCATTGTTCGTAAAAGCGGTGGAAGGTTTCGCGTCGCTTTCCACGGATCGCGTGACGATGCCCGGGAAAGAGGATCGCGATCGATTTCTTCTTCCGTCGTGCGCCAGGATCGATCCGCGATCTCTCGAGACCAGATCGAAACGGTGAACGCCACGTACCTGTACGCGAGCCACGCGAAACCCCCGCCCAGGTCGCTCCGCGAAAAGGACAAATTTAGATTACTTTCACTGTTTGACGAAGCGCGATCGAAGCGGCGATTAATCGGCAATTTTTCTTCTTCCACCGGGGAAAAGCGACGAGGCGATTCGCCGGGGCGGCGTCCGCGCGAGGTGATGGAAAGATCGCGTCGATTGAAATATCGCGACGCGGCGCGACAAATTGCAAGAACGCAGCCACGTACATGAAGAGCTCCGCGATTCTTCTCCGCCCGCCATTGCCGTCGTTCCCTCGGTTTGTAGCACGTCGAGATAAACAAGACGATTAAGCCGAAGATTAACTATGCAGCTCTGAGACGAGCTTATCTGCGCCGCGGTTTCGACACGAGCCTCGCCACCATTCGGTTCGGCGCGTAGACGAAAAGGCGAACCGCGCCTCCGCCTCCAACTTCTGTAATCGAAACAGGCTGCCGCGGATTTCGATTCTCCGGCACGGCAACGCGGAAGTCAAGACAATTAACGCGGCAGTACCCTTCAAAAATATATTAACAATGCTCGAACGAACCGACAGACTTTTTCAAAAAATCTTCTTACGCTTCCAGGCAAATGGAACGTATCGAAAAGGACTCGATTGTTTCCACTCCAACGCGATCTACAACGACGTGTCCTTAACGTCGCTCGCGATCGCGAGCAAAAAGAGAGGAAGAAGAAGAAGAAGAAGTGCTTTACGTAATGAATTCTGAATCTGGCGCGCGTCGAGACGCGCCTTGAAGCGCGTCGACCAGCCAATCGATCGACGCAGTCCGGCAGGTCGGAAAATTTTCCATCGCCTTATCGTGACCGCGGATCGTTACAGATTATCGGCGCTCGCGCAGCGGAACGCGGACGCCGGTAAAAGAGAAAAAAAAAAGGGGGAAAAAAGAAACAGAAGCGCGACGCGAGTCGCACGCCCGAGAATCCGTCGACCTATCACCTCGCGACGATCGAGTCGCCCTCGTCGATGACTATCGCGTCGCGTGGGCGTTCCGCGGGGACGCGTCGACGAGAGTGCGCTTCACGGAGCATCCATCGTAATGACTCAATGATTGGTTCCGAACGAGGGAGCGGGGAGTAATTGAAAAGTTAATTTATGCCAATCGTTGGGTAAGCAATGTTCCTCGCCGTCGAACGACGGGGTGTTCGTTGGTATTGGATGTTCATCGCGTCTTGTGACGAAAAAATGCATCTTGTGGATGCATCCGGTGTGCAGTAGAATCGACGCAGCCGTTGATGAATCTGCTGGACGATAGTCGGCGAACGAAACGCGTCTGCGGTTTCTCGTGTCGCGAACGCGAGAGGGGATCGCGTACGTGACCCGAGAGCGAACAAATCGGAGTGTGGGAGTCGCAGGCATCGCGCGGAAGAGCACGGAGCGGAGACACGCGTGTGCCGGTGTCTGCGCGTGAATTTTACACGCGCGAACCCCGCCTGGTTAAATGCCAAAGGACCGGAGAACCGCGGGGCGTTTACGAATTCGAGCCTCCATCGAATTTTTCGTAGGCGACTGAAAATCGAAACGTTCGATCGACGATTAAAGCAACGGCGGACGAAAATTTTATCCGGTCGAATCGAAACGATCGCTTCGAACTTGTCGATGCTAGATACGCCACCGTAAAGGACCAAGCTGCGTCTGGCTGGGAAAAAGTGATGCAAGCGCACGCGTCGCGCACGAGAATCGAGGCAACGAAATGTCAGACGTCGTTGTGAATCGGATTCTCTAGTAAGAAGGAGAGTTCGTTCCATTCACACAGCCGGGAGACCTCCCCCTCGGCGACGATGTCATCGGCAGCAGGAGGTATCGGACGGAGATACGCGAGCGCGACGTACGCGACGATAAACCAGCGTACAGCGTCGCGGGAGGATAGATCGTCGATGACGGGCAGCCTTGCCGATACGAAACGTTTCAAGGAAACCGCGTTAACCGAGCGAGACGGGGCAGCGTGGCCGATCGAATGCGAAATTAACAGGGAAATCGGTCTCGCGTCGCTCCCGATAATCGCCCGCGGACGAATAACGCGAGATATTACGCAGTCGAGGAAGAAACGTCTCGCGGCTTCGGTGGACGTCGATCGTTAGTCACAGCCCCGGCAAGCAATTTCGAAAAATCGCAGGAACGTATCTGTCGTTCGTAAAAGCCAAAGCTCCGGTTACGTAATAAGAGAACGGTCCGTCAAATCGGGGGGAGCAGAATTTCACTTCTCCCGTTCGATTCTGTTTCGTCGAACGAGCGAAGGATCAAGGGGGAAACGATCGTGGGTAGAGGAGCACGATATGCACGCGCGTGCATCGTAGTACCTGACACACGATCGCCGGCTCCTCTTCCACATTTATCAACGGGCGAAATGTCAGGGGATCCCATGAATCGGCCTGGCGTACGAAGATCATCCCATTCACATGGGCGTACCGGGTGACACATCCTTGCCGGGGAAATGTCAAGCGCCGCTCCGCGTCTGACGAAAATCTGTTGAAATCGGAAAGCCCCCGTGGCACGCCGTCACGCGAAATCGCCGTCCGACAGATTTTTCCGATCGAACCGCGGGCCCTGCGACTACGATCGGCGTCGCGCGCCTTATCGAATGTGGGAACGCACTTTAAAAGGAAACCGATGTACGCTCGAGCGCGAGACAAAGGCAACAAATTAGTGGCAAATGTCGTGGACGAAAGTGGAACGAGCCGGGAGCCAGCCGGTTTCGATCTTTCCCAAACAAGAAAAAAGGGGGAAAAAGAGCGATTCGCTCGTTAACGAGGCTCGTTAGAGGCGCGGAGCCAGGCCGAAGCGCGGGAGTAGCGCTTCGAGATAAATCGAGGACCGCGAAAGGGGTGACGAAAAAACGTGTACGCCTTACATAAACCGACCACGCCCTGCCAGACTACGTTTCAGGTCTGCACGTTAGCCTAGGTGAACACGTACAGGGGAGCCAGGAGGCCGGTGGAAGCGTTAAACGTGCCCGCGACGCCTTTGTATTCGTGCGCGAACGTACATGGATCCTGGGCCTGTGCGGCTATGCCTCCTCTGTGCTCCTCGCGAAACGTGTCGATAGCTGCCTCGATCTATGGCACCGTGCCCTCTCCAATCCTATCGATACTCCACGGCGTTACCTTACGTGGGTGTTCGTAGGGCACCGGAACGAAAGTCTCTCCGGCGGCTTGCTAAATCCTCGAAACGCTGCGAGCAGATCTTATCTCGGCCAATCCGGACGGCCGACCTGGTATTTCCATCGCGAACGTTCCTGCCTATTGCACGACCGCGTCCGCGGGTCCATTTCCCGTGATTTTCTTCGACCCCTCCGTCGGGATTCTTGTGTAATTAAGTCCAGCCTCGTGTCCCGAGCGTCCGCGCCGCTCTCGACTCGAAATAATTGGGGATTACGAAACAGTGCTGCGAGCCGATCCCGCGGCCACGACGACCTGCTCTAATATTTGGACGCGTTACCGCGGGGCAAACGATTCGTGGCGATTATTGTTTTACGGGCGGAGGGCTCGAGGACGGAGCAACGGGGTGTCCTCGAAATTGAACGATCGATTAATCGGCGTACCATTACGAAAGTGAAATGAAGCGCGGTTCGCCGATCGGAAGGCCGCGCCTCCCTTTCCCGATCGACGACACGATTACGGAAGATCACCGTTCGACGGACCGTGAAAAGTAGTCCGTTCCAACGAATCTTTCCCTCCCCTGGATCGACGGCCACTTACTTAACCAGCCAAGTCCGTACCCGGGTCGATTTGTTCCGTCGCGTACACTTGTCTCCGTCCCATTCCGATCGGTTTCGCGTCAGGATGCACAAATAAAGCGGTTCTTTTTTTCCCCGCCGACGATTATTGTTATCCTGCCGATCAGCGATCAATGAATCATCGGGGTCTGCGTCATCGCGATCACGTTATCGATGCTGGCTTTTTTTCCACGCCCGATCGATTGCGTATAAAAAAGGAGGAAGAGAAAAAAATCTAGCATCGCCACAATTTCAATCGGAGATCGAATCCCACCTCCGTTAGATCCTGTCCAGTTTCTCACGTTTATCCTCGTTCCCGATCGGATAGCGTTAAACGGCAAAAAAAAAGAGCGACGGCGCCCGTGGCCCCTTATCATCCGCGAGCCTCTGCGCGCCTTCGCCCGGGAGAAATTCTCCAGTGGTATTAATTTGCACGATTAACGCGAAGGTTCGCGCGGGTCGCGGGCAGTCGCGCACCTGAAATTCCAAGGCACCGCTACGCTCATCCTCGCTGGTAATCCGCGAGTGTACGTCCCGTTCTGCGTCACGCTGCCCGCGTCCAGGATCGCTCGACCTCGACCTCTTCGACGGTGAACCTGAATCCAGCCGATCGCGCCACGCCTTTTCGAGCCGCGGCTGAAAATTAACCGCGGCCGTTCGCATAACTGTATCGAGTCAAAGATCACAGAGATGCTCCAAGGCTACCGTTACCGCCGCGAAGATGAAAGTCTAGGAAATCGCGTGCCCCCGTGCGGTTCGCCTGGCGAGCGAATTCTTCGGCGGTGCCCGTTACGCTCGGAACGCAGCAACGGCGCTGCCCGCGAGATCATCGCCGTCCGGAGGATTCGCTACCGCGTCTGGGACGGGCGATCGATAGTAAGCGATAAAGCGATTCGAGAAATTGGCTGACGACCTTGATCCACGCGACCCTGTCGATCGAGCCTTTGTTCAGCGGCAGACCACCGTTAACTTCGCCCGCTGAAAGCCTTTGTGCCGGCTGGTTTCGATGCGTTCTTGACATTTGCACATTCGGGAAGAGGAAAGTGCCGGCGGTATTGTTCGGTTCAGGGGTAGCTCGAGGAGCACAGATTGCATTGCGGGACGAAGATATCTGATGCAAACTTGATATTCGATTTCACCATGATCCCGTTCAGCTGAGGAGAATGCCCGCCGTTGTATTATTCCCGACTCGACGCCCCTTGGACGGTCGTTGCACGGTCACCGTATTGTGCGCGTACATCGATGGCCGATAAGAAGAATACGGCCACCCGTTTCCAAATTCCGCCGAATTTGATATTGTCCGATTTGGAACTTGGACGCAACGTTTCCGGTGATGAGAGGGAACTCCAATCGAACGGGAAGTCGGTTCATCGGTGCCACGATCGCCGTTTCCTGCGTGCTGCAACAGAAAAAAAAGTGGCAATTTGCGAGAAGCAGGCGATAATTAAGGTCTTACTATCTACCGAGGGCAGCGCTTCTAACGGTTATGCGCGTTGTTCGTAGTACAGCGCGTTGCTTTCTAATTATAACAGTGTAGCGTAATTACACAACCGGCGCATAAAAGGAGCAAGAATAAAACGTGCATACGTAGAATATAAATTTCTGATAGCCACCAGGACGTCGAAGGTTCGCATCGATAATGGCGGGCGCTAAAAATCTGTTCGCGTGGAGAGCGAGAAATGGAGAGAGGGAGAGAGGGGGGATGGGGAGAAGGAGTAACAGCAGCGGCGGTGGTCGTAAAGCGAGTTACGATAAATCACGAGTAATTAATAAATCCTGCTGTTTCCCTGTACGGCTCGCGAAGCCTCCCGTGGTCCATAAAGGCAGAAATTGTAAGCAAAAATTATGTAAGGCGTGGAATTCAACGCCATTCCAAGGCTTTCGAAAGCTCCAAGGTGAAACTTCAGGATGTACAGAGAGGGACGGGCCGGTCTGAGCGTGAACGTTCATATTTCACTTCCTGCGTGGCGGAATTACGAGGCAACCTAGACGATCCGACTTTCTACTAATACGAGCTTCGATCGGTCAGAAAAACGGCCGATAAGGCAACGGAGAACGATTAAAAGGACGACGGAGAAACTTGGACGAGCGGACCGCGTCGCGGCGGTACGAAACGGCCGGCCGGTGAAAAAATACCGATGTTTCCGCGTGCGCCTCGCCGGGACATAAATACCGGCCGATACAGATATCGTTTAATCTCTCAATACTCGTGGCCGGTGGACGACGGGCAGAATTATGGCGGCGTGGGGTTAGATGATACGAAGAAGAAAAAGGTTACAAGAGCGTACCGGCGACCGGCACGGGAACCGGACAGGCGATAGGGATGCGGCGGACGTTGGCGACACGAAGGGGAAAGATAGATATAAAACGCAGACGGAGCTGCCTGGACGCTTCTCGTCGAACATGCGACGAGCCTTTTACAATTTCCACGACGAGTTCGTCGCGTTTACCTGCTGCCACAATTCGTACGCCGTGGTTCTAACGCATCCGCCGGCGGTCCGCGTTACCGAACGTTCGTACGCCCACCCGAGCCACGAAATACCAAGAAACAGCCGCGAGAAGGAAGCGAGGCAGCGCCCAGCGGGCGCAAGAACGACTCGTCGGCGAATCGGCAAGAAACAGAAGCCGAACGCGACTTCTCGGGACAAACAGGACTCCGCGCTCGGAGCAGCAAGAACGAAACGACGAAAGAGAGAGGGCAGCGGGTTGGCTCATCGGGAGAAGAAGAAAAAAAAATGATATATCGGAGCAACGGTGAACTGGATGAGGGCCCCTAAACGCGTATCGCCTAGGTGGTCTTGGCGCAAATAGGAAACCCGTCCCGGGCCCCGATGGAGCGTGGAGCTGGCGAGCGGAGCGGAGAATTTCCTACCGACGATCACCGCCACGACGAGCAGCGCACGGACACTCTCCCGCGGATCGGCTCCGCTCGGCCACGCTCTCGCAGATCTCGCTGATCTCGCGAGAGAACGAGCGACCGGGCGAGAGTGTGTTGGTCGGGCGTGGTCGCGGTGGCCATGGAATGCGCTCACTTTCACCGTGAGCGCGGCCAGACGAGGATCGCGGAGAACACGCGGCGAGAGAAAGAGAGGGGGCTGTGGTGATCGCGGGACGTGCACGCACACGAAACACGCCTCTGCCGCTCGCCTGGGTGCAACACACTCCGCGACGTTGCATCGCGGATCGGTGCACCAAACGCGATGCAACGCGCGCGGATCGCTTTGCTCAGGCTGTACCCGGTCTCTGAATGAACGGCAGGGATAGGTTCATTGGGAGAGGGCGCAGTTTGGCGATCGCGCGGTGCACGGTTCGGGTGCGTTTCGTTCGAGACCGAGTTGCGCAAGGGTCGCTTGGAGGCGGTGAATCTTCAACGGCGACGAGTAACGCGAATGAACGATGGAAAGGTTCGAAGGCTGCGGTCGTTCTCAGTCGATGTTGTATAACGCGAATGAGTGAGCTGACAGTAGGGAAACGTGGAAAACGTTTTCCATTGCGCCGACAGTAGTTGAGCTGCGAAAATAGCGCGACGATGTGGAACTTCGTATCGCCGACGAATGGCGAGAGAACGATCCGCGCGGCGGACGGTGGCCGATTAACGGAATGACTTATGGCCAATTGAAAGCGGTTTAATAGCTAATGGGTAGCCGCACTTCCGTTCACCGAAGTCTCGCCGCTGAAACCTCTTCCCCTGTTTCAGCTCGCGATGAGTCAGGTGCAACCAGTCAAACCGCAGGACGATGACGGCCAGCACGAGTCGGGAGCTCCGACTTCGTTCGTGAATATTTATGCGATCGTTTTAACAGCCCAATAGTAGATAACGAGGCCCGACTACACGCCTCCAATTACCGATTGTTCAATCACGCGCGGTCGAGAAATCTTGACCAAAAATTATTACGACGACTCGTTATCGGTATAACGCTCTCGAGACAAGCTTAGCACGCGCTCGCGCGCTCGAGGCGCGGAATAAAAAAAGTATCGGCGTTAACTGTAAATTGCGTAAGAGCTGCGATTCCTCGACGAACGAGATATCTTTATAAAGAACGAGAGAAGAAGCGCCCATAATTGGCTGTCGTCCCCGAGCGCTAAGATACCGGAACTCTCAACGAAGAACCATTCCTCCACGTCGCCCGAGCGCTTAATTAAACGGGCCGGCTCTTGGCACACGCTCGCAGAAATTTGCGTTTCGGGGTTACGCAAGAAGCCGAAACAACGCGAACCGCCACAAAAGAGAAAACGCGCGAGCGACCGACATTATTATTGGACGCGTCGCAGATTTATTAGCGTATCAGCGGGTATTCAACGAAATTCCGCCGCGACCGGCTGTTCCTTCTCCTTCGATTAATTAAGAAACTTCAGTACCACAAAGCGTGCCCCGCTATCCATCGCGAACAACAGGTTCGGACCTTCGATCCCGAGGCAACGAGGGGCGTTTCGACGGCGTCTACACCCTTGCCGCGTTGCGCCTCGAACAGGCGAAGTTTCATTCATCGCCGCCAATTACGCAACGCAATTATCCGAGCCGTGTTAATTAAGAACGGCTTTTATCCTCCGATCCCGCCGCTGCTCCATCGCGAACCGTTGGATGCTATTGTTGTTCTCACTGATTCATCGTCTCGATCGCACAATTAAACCCCCCCCCCCACCCACACCCCTCCCATAAGGATCTTGTACACCTTTACGATCGCCCATTCGAAAAGTCAACAGGAATCGTCGCGGCAGCCGCGCGAAAGGAAGAAAAATTGTAGCGAGCGTCGGGGCGATTTTTCCACCGGCTCGTCACCGGCGAATGGATATATCGGATGCACGATTAACCAATTGGCATTTTGTCGGAATAATTATATGCTGTACCGGCTGTACTTTTCACCCGCGGCCGTTCAACCGTGAACGCAGATAGCGGCTCTCTTCGCCGCTAAAGTGCGCCGGGTGGCTATTGCGGAGGGAAAATAAAAAGTAAAGGGGGACACGTTGCAGCGAGACGTTGCACCACGTCGACCGGCCGCAATTAGATCGCCGCGCCGACGCTGGAACGTCGTCGCGTCGCCACGCTACATAGATCTCCGATTTTTCGGCTCGGCGGCGGCGCGCCGCGCCGCTCAGCGCCGTTCCCGTGATTTTGCCTTATTATCGGGACCGATAGCCGACGTTTTACGATCCGTCCGCGCGGTTTCCTGTTACGCGGGATACCTTCGGAGCCCGCGGCGCAGTTTCGATACTTTCGATGTTTTACCAGGCCGAATGAGTCGTAATCGACGCGGCTCCGCAGCGTTCGTGCTCGCCTCGCGCCCGGAAGATCCGTTGGAGAAAATATTGACGGGGAGTTTTCGCGAAGCGGAGCGTGCCGGGTTCGACTGTTCGCGTGCAAACGGCGAAACGGTTGGGAAGTTCAGGACGGACCAGGACGGAAAGCTGGGTATCCGGCTAACGCCGGGGGTTTCGAAACGGCACTGGCGGACGTTCTCGGAACGGTGTCGCATCGAGCGCGTCGATGCGAACGAAGCCACGGGGCAGGCAGCAACGGAGAAACGGCGCAAGATAAAGAACCGCGGGACGAAGGTGGAAGAAACGACACCGGGTGACAAAGTAACGCGCACGCGGAGGGAAGAGCTAGGCCGACGACAATGGGCGGCTGATTTGTGAACTGCCAGCGCGGATATCGTCGTCGCGGCCGCGGCCCACGGCTTCATCGAACCTCCATAAATTTCTATGGTTCAACATGGGAGGCTCTCTTTCCGGGTCCGTGGACCGGCAATCGCAGCTGCGCCAGCCGTGTCCTTCCTCAACATTCCTCGCCGACTCGCTCGTCCACCTTCCACGGCTGATTCTTGTCTCCGTCCTGGTGTCTTCCTATGCTAATGGCGAGCGGTCAATCTTTTCATCGGCACCGATCGGATCTTTTTTCGCTGCCTCGTTAACACCGTTACCGTGATTTCGCTCTGATGCTCGTTACGGCACTCTGATTAAGGGCGCCGCAATTTGCGCTCCCTCTGGCAATCGGTGGCAAATTGCGTACAGCTGATCCATTATAGTACTCGTTGGAAAATATACGAAGCTTCGATAGACACGAAGAAAAGTAACGGCGACCGTGGCCTTCCCCACCACCCTTGCGCGACAAAGTAATTGAACACGACAGAGGGGACAACAGCGACAGGCGGATAACTCGTATCATTTGTACGGGCCTCGAAACCAGTTTCGCATAATTCGGCGCGAGCGACGCGGTGCGGGCCTTGGACGCAAAGGGGGTGGGCCGAGCGTTTCAGCAGGTCCGGTTGTTGCATGTTTCATCAAAACAATCGTGTTCGCCAGCTGGTACGTCGGTTCGCATTAACGCGCGGTCATTTGCTCGTTACGACCTCGTGGACCGCACTCAACAACGTTTATCGCTCTGCGGTCCCAGCCGTTTGCGCAATCGAATCGCTTGCGGTCTCGAACGTCGCCGTGGATCGGTAGCGGCCGAATTTTCCTGATCTTTCAAGAAGTATCGTCGAGTCGCAACATGTTGCCGGTCCTGTACGTAACTGTCGTGTTGCTGGACAGAGGTATATATAAATATTTGATAAACAATCGGGCGAATATCCGTTCGCTTTGCAACGGGCTTCGCGCTGACCGACGAACAGCGAGAAAAGAAAGCACGGTTGAATCTCGCATCGGACGAGATGATCCGCGTAAAAGGATCGTCGATCGAGGCGAAACTCGCCAAGCGCGAAGGTGCACGGAATATTTTCATCGGTCGTGCCGTCACATCCGTAAATAAACAAACGGACAAACGGGCCGCGCAGCGGGCAGTCGAATTGGATATTAATGGAGAGTACAGGTTCGATGGGGATTTCGAAAGGGGTCATCGTCTCGAAGCGAAATGTTCGAAGAAGGGCCGAGGCGCGTTTAATTACGGCAAACGAGTCGACCGATGACCCCGCGGACGTTTCGCAACGCTCGATAAGTCTCCTCGTAATTTCACCTGTCGTTGAACGTGGCAGGGTGCCAGGGTGGAACGGCGGGGGAAAGAGTCAACAAAAGTATGGGAAAGTACGGGAAAAGTACGGAAACAGTACGAGAGGCTCGATCCGGATCCGCACAGATATACTAATTCGGGCCAACTTTTCTATCCAGCATTCTCCTGGAACGTCGTCAACACGACGCGTTAACCCGGGCACAATAATCATTGTAAATCGCTGGACATCGTTGACGAAAGGGAAGTGAGGAACGGACATCGCCGCGACGACGTTGATTCGTATCCAATCAACCGCGTATCGGCTTCGAATCGACCCGGCGATGTCGTTTCGCAACGAAGCTTTCAAATTCTGCCAATGATCGATTCGAAGGCCGGGTCCGCGATCGAGGGGGACCATTTTTTGGGAAATTAATAGCCGCGGGCCCGCTGGCCGGCACGTTTCGCGAAACCGATTCGCGTCGCGGCAATTCCGTCGCGGGATTCTTATGAAGTCCCTTTTTGCGGGGAACGGTCTTGTGGTTTGTCTTGCCTAGTTTCTGCAATCGATGCGCGCGAAACGATTGCGGAGTCACTTGAGCGTTGGTCAGCAGTGGATGAAGTACCGTTACCATTGCCGGGACGCTGGCTCTACGCTCGCGCCGGTACCACCGGTATAATAATCGCGGTAGGAAGAGATAAGAGCACAGGGAGGAATGCGAACAGTGCAATACGCGCCGCTGTTCTCTCGTTTCGCGTCTCTGTTGTTTAGTTACGAGCCTTGCCTCGTATCCCCGCTTCAATTCCGAATCGCGAGAAACCGGACGTCCTATTGCAGCCGTCGCTCAAGCTCCCTCCACGAGAGAGCGATTTTTCTCGTTCGGCGATTTTTCACGTGCTTTAGCACGTCGTATAATCCGAAGGAGCACGCGTGATATCGATAAGATCGTTCCTCGTAATTACAACCAGGACCACTGTTACGAGGCGGCGATCTCGCGGTCCCTAATTATCGCGCCGGAGAAAGCGTAGCTGAATTGCCACGAAAATAAACTGCATTGCGTAAATTAATGATAATTCATTCACGAAATCGTAATGCATCTCGACCCACGAATCACGTCCGACCCAACGTAACGACAGGGTCTCGTTACAGCGACGCTTTGTCCGCCGAATTCTCCTCCGCTGTTATTACATTCGACCGTTATCATTTTTTTGTTTTCTTTTTTTTTTACCTTGCCCGCGATTGCCATCGTTTCCGTGTTGCCCGCGCTGCGACTTTCGAAGAGTTAATAGAATAGTCGACAGGGGAGACGAGAAGGGGTTAACGACGAACGGAGTAATGAACGCGGGGATTAATTAGTTTACTGTGGCATTGGGTGCGAGATATTGCAGGATGGATCGCGACGAGACCGCGATCTCCGCGGTATATCCTCCACGGCGCGAAATCACGCTCTCCCGTTGCCTTCGGTGTGTAAGAATGTCGCTTAAAGTGTGTACGCCTAGACCGGTCGCGCGACTAATATGGGAGTGCGCGCCTGGCTGAAGCCTCAACTGGATCAACGATCGAGCTTGCCGATCGAATCGCTTCTCTCGGGCTAAAGTTCCGTCCACAATGCGGTATCGCTTTGGAACAAGCGAAATGAGAAGAAACGTGGCTTCCACGGTGTCTAATGGAACATAGTGAAATTCTGTGAACACTGTGCATTTTGGATATCGATGCAATGGTGTGGTTCATTTTCTGGAAGAATCGATCGCCGAATCTTTTTATCACTGTTCGTTCCTGATTAATTACAGTTTGCTTCTCTGCGAAGTACAGAATGTCATTAACGATAGAAATCTAAACTGACGAGCGGGCTGGCCCTGTGAAGGGAGCCTAAGGACTCCTCTGGTTACTACAGGGACCAGGTAACAGATCAAGGGATCATAAGGTGATCGAGGAAGTCCCTGATCTATGGCACGGGTCTGGCGACTTCGTGAGCTTCCGCCGCGAACCTTTCTTCATATTCAAGAAACCGCCGCTTGCGAAATCCCTTTCGATCCCCGTGCATTTTTCCCATTTGTCGACTTTCGTCGACAATCAAAGATCAACTAGCAACGGGTCCAGTCTTCGAGCAGAACAACGAACTGCATGTTGGCGGATAGTTCACGTCGTACTGCCGATCGTAAAATCGTTTCGATCAGTCGTTACGGTCTATTCTGCGACAGACTAGTGGATGGACCACCCACCAAATCTCTCTGTCAGTCTCTGAACGACGAGCGAACCTAGCTGGCACAGCGTGGCAAAGCGAGGAGGCCCAAATTGGCGCTGCAGTAAAGAAAAGGTCAGAGTGCTCGTAAAGTTAGGGAGATAATAAAACGCGATAATGATGCCCGTAACGCGTGCGGTGCAATCCGTGACTGCCAGCGGCGCGAAATGCAAGAAAAGGGAAATTGCGTCGAATTTCCAGGACGATCGACCGCGTGCTATCGGAAGCGATTCCTTTCTCAGAATCGATTCATACGGACTGCACGAAACGGGGAACGCGATCCGCCCTATCCGCGGTTCACTCTTCGCAGTTGCAAATCGAGGGAACGCCAGGCGTGGAATGTTCTCTGCGGCGATAAAGTTTCGGAGATTTCGCGGGCAAGACGAACGAACGGAACGCTAAATTGACCGTTCAATTTCAACGACGGCGGACGAGGGTCTTCGTGGCAGAAAAGCCAAAGCCAATTTACGAGGTACACAATTCTCCGCGTGCGCGAACACGTAGAACAGTTAAAATCCAATTAATGCCGCCGCTTGGAGCAATCGGGTAGCCAGAACTCGCTGCAAATGGCTGTTAGCTTCCACCTAGTCGCGAAAGATTACGTTCTCTGCTTCCACCGCATTTTTTTTCCCCGCAACGCCGGATTCCACCAGTGTAACATAGTAGCACGCCGCACGGCTGCGCGCGGATACCTAGTGCTGCTCCTTGATACCTCTTTCCTGCAATTTCTCCACGATCACTTTTATGGTCCCATCGGTCCGCGAGAGACCACTCTCGACCGAGGGAAGAGGAACACGACCGTATCTTTGCGTTCTTTTCTGCGCGGAAGTTCTTTTTCTCAGCAAGAGCGCGGAGCGGAGAAAAAAACGGAAAATAAAAGACACGCGGTAGAGCAAGGGGAAAGAAAGAGAACGCAAATGTAATTATCTAATGTGATGGAATGTGAGACCTCCGAGGCGATGCTTCTTGGAACGCGTTCTCTTTGCGTTCTGATCTAGTCGGCGTTCCGACCGGGACCAGCCCAAAGATTTCGCAGAAACGACCTGCATGATTTAGACTTAATTGGGCCGCGTTGACTTTTCTTACGGGGCCTTAGGAAAATTACGGCGCAGGAACATTTCCAGGACTTTCGTTCGAACTCGAAAGAAAGCAGAGAAGCCCGGTCCACAATTCCAAATTAATTTTCTCGAGCATCCACGTGCTACGAAGCCGCGCACGTACATTCAAAGTACGACCGAACGATTCCGGAAGTCGGCGACCCGCTCGAGAAAGACTATCTTCGAGGCATTCATCGCGGTGGTCAGTGAAAAAGTTACGCAACGCTTCCGTGTGCCCCGTCGAAACCGGAAGCGAACCGATCCAGCTCGAGGCCTGCGAAAAATCCGGATATCGATCGCCGTGCCGCGACGGTCGGAAACCATCGTAAGCCAATACGCGGCGTACGCAAAACCGCAGTCAGGATCGTCCGCCTGGCCCGGAAGCTGTCGGGAGCGCGCGCGCGCCGACTCTTCCTGTCGGCGGACAGACAGCGTTAATAATTGAAACGCGCTCCGAAAAAGAGAGAATAGGCCGTGCGCCGCGGCAAAAAGCGGACCAACACTCGCCAGATGGAACGGTCTAGGAAATGGGAGGAGAAGCGGCGAACGGAGGCGATGTGACGGAAATAAAAAAAAGGAGAAAGTAATGGAACGCACTCTCGTTCGCCGCGCTTACTCCGATGGACCGTGGGACGGATGGATCGTGATGCCTCGAAAACGAGAGCCGACTCCGAACCAGTTGAAATTAAAGCTCGCGATGAAACCGCGAGCGTTGCTCCGCCGCGGCGAAAAAAAGCAGAGAGAAGTAATCGCGATCGGGGATACATCTGCGTTCGCGATCACCCCCCCCCCTCCCCTCCCCTCCGTCCCATTAACGGAAAGGCAACGCAACGGCACGATACAAAATTAAGAGCAGCAGGTTCATTAATTACAAGCTTTCGCTCGATTACGAGAATCTATCCCGAATCATTAGCAAACGAGCCGGGACTGTTTGAAATTTCGCGAGATAAATCACGTCACGGCTGAATCGCGTGGCGTTCCACGAGCCTTCCGGAAGCTGTCCGCTCGCGTCGGCCGCGTTCCTCGCGCGCGGTGCCAGCGGGGGGGTATCGATAACGCAACAGCGGAGCGCGACGTTCCGTCGAAAAGGGAAACGGCCGCGCGCTCGGCGCGCCGGAGACACTCGATGAAACGGGGCAACCGTGGCAGAAGGTGGTGGCTGCCGGCGGGCGAGAGAGGAGGAGGAGGAGGAACGGGAGGAAGGGCGAGACGATCGGGAACGAGAAGGAAGAGGAGGTGAACGTTGAGAAACCGAAGCGTAATCCGAGGCGTAGATGCATCGATAACGGTGAACAGCCCAGCGAATCCGACTATCGCCGACTTCCAGGAGCGTTCTGCGCCGCGTCCCGCGGTACACGCACACGACCCAGAGATTCTACCACCTTCACCACCTCCACCTTCTCTCCTACTTCTCTTCCACGAACGTGCGTGCGCGCGAGCGCGCCGGAGAATGCGAGCGGACGAATGGGCGGTCTGGCCGCTCGACGCTGGCCGACGTCTTCAAAAATGTGGGGAGTGGACCTCGCGGCTCAGCGTCGCTCCGCTATCGGTTTCTACTTTCGCGTTAGACTGGTAGCTCCGCTGTTGGTCAAGGTTGCTGGTCCCAAATTTGGCAGCCTTTCAAAATATACGCCAGAGATATTAATATAGGGCGGTATCGTTCGTTCCGCGACGATTGGTCGATTCTCTGCTTGGCAGTCGGTCGAATAAAAAGTGACACGGGAATAGTATATCCCCGGGTGCTCGAGGCTGGTACAGTGAACTACCGTTGGAGCGATACCTCGGAAAAGTGGGGCAACGTTCACCTACATGTCTGATAGCGATGATAAGAAGGCCGAGAGATAGGCGGGGTCGCGATGAGAGCCACTGCACGGGGAGCGGACTCTCGGAGCACTTTATCTCCGGAGTCCGGGATGTGGGTCGCGACTGCCGCCCGCCACGCGAGTACACCGCAAACGCTAATACTATCTTAAGGCTCGTCCACACCTGGTCGCACGTGCACTCCGAGCGATAGATCTGCGAGATGGAGAGAACGTGCTGCCCGGCGAGGCGTTAAGGATAGCGCGTTGATAGTCCGCTGCTGCTCTTCCTCGAAGCCGTTACTGGCAAGTTTAATTCGTAACGTTTGAAGAATCATCTTTGTAGCCCGGGGTACGAAGAGGGATCGCTCCGAGGGATTTTCGCGAACGTCGCTTTTCACTTTCCATTCTTGAAACCAGGTCGTCCATCGACGAACGCGTTACCGGAAAGTCATCCGCTTCCCTGGCTCGGCCATTCGTGGAACGAGCCCGCGAACTGCTTCCGAACGCATTCGAACAAGTTTCCGCGAGGAACGGATTCGACGGCGTGCTTCGCGGTTTCCCCCGAACTGTCCGAACGAATCCGCCGTTTCGTACCTGGGTAAAGAAGAACTCGTTTCGCGTAAATCGTACGGCAATCGCGAGGGAGATATCAGTTAATGTAATAAGTGGAATGCGCTTTTAACGACTACATTCTAGTCGTGTAATTGCTGGAGCGAATAGTTGTTCCCGGGTAGTTTCTTAAACGGTGTCTTTAACGACCATGATCCGCGATGGCTTCGATTATTCAGCGCCGGCCCTCCCTTCGCGCCGTCCCCGTATGGATAACGCAAATCGTAAATTTCACTTCGAGTTTCTACGCGAACGAAAAACACTTACAGACATAAACGAATTTGATGGGGCAATTAATCATACGGGGATAGCTGAAAGGGTTGCGCGCGGTGCGAAAAAGTGGCTCTCGAATTCATCGGTGGAATCGCGATCGATTAAGAGCCTCTCCTCGAGAACGCTCTAATCCAACGGCGATGAAAATAGATGATCGGAACCAGGACTTTTTTGTTACTCGTCGGCGGCTTCACTTTCGATATTACTTTCCAGGCCAGCGACGTATCCAGTATCACTCGATCCTTCCACGGTCAAACGAGAGAGTCTCTTCGCTTTCATCGCGCGTAAACCGATGAAGAAACTAGATCGACCGGGCGATCTCCGCTTTTCCATTGGACCGGTGGCCGCCTTCCACGTTGACCGAAAGAACGGTCCTCGAAGAGAGCCTTCGTGCCTGGCACAATTATAGACACCGTCTGGTCTCGATTTTCCGCCAAAGCCTACTGTGAATCTTCTATTTGCATCGTACGCAGAAAGCAGCGCGCCGTTCGTAGCTCCTATTATACGAATCTTTGAATTGAAATGAAAAATTGTTTCCCTTTCACCGTAACGAGAAATTTGAGAAAAATGAAGATTGGTTAAAGCTTAAACATTTTTGAACCCTTTAAAGCAAAGCGCATTGCACCCCTCCCAATGGTGCGTCAGCGAAACGTTATCACAAAATTACGAAACAGTCTCCACTTTCGAACAGCCTTACGTAATCTCGATATCTCCCATTCCAAATTGCCCAGCGCAACTCACCGCGCGTCCAAAGGGTTGAAACTATCATTCACCTAACGAATTCAAGTGCCTCGCAATGTTCCCTCACTGGTGCCAGAGTATCAGCTGAACAGTAAATCTATGCCAACCCTAAAACCGGTCTTACGTAAAACGGCCAGAGGGATGATTACGCTACTCGAATTAATTTCGCCAAGATCGAACGGGCCCAATAACTCTGCCCTAGGAACTTTCGAACGTGAGCTGAAAGGAAAGGGTCGAAATGTATCTCGGCGCAGGGAGGAGTAACGACAGGAGGGAGCGTGTAATGACATTTAAGTGGGCACTATTGCGACGTTATCTTCGTGTTTGGAAGGAGAGTAACTTCTCTCTTTCCCCGGCCGTGCACTGAAACGCGAAGTAAGCGGTCGTATGGGCAGCCAGCGAGGGCAGCGAATAAAAAACGGCACACGCCTCGCGGTGGCACGAACGCCGATCGTGTATATTTTCCGTGGCGAGCGTGCAAAGCCTAGGCCAGCGAGCGGAGCGATCCGCGCGAGCCTTGTCGAGGCTTTCTCTGGACCACCCCGCCCACAATCTGTATAACGTATAACGTATACCGTACACCGTGTACCGTATACCTGGCCGTGCACGCGCGACCATAGAGATGGGATCGAGCTGGTGTATCTTGAATAGCGGATCGTGTCCGATGCGTTGCGCTTCGCGCGACCGTAGTTGCGGTTACTTGGCTGTCTTCCTGAATTATGCGGATTTGACCGGCCGAGGGAAATAACGGTTGCAACCTGTACTGTTTGACGAAGAAGTCCAGCGATCGATAATAGTTTCCCTTTGTCGAACTCGTGTTTGCTATACTTTTCAGTCGCGGAATATTATTGTTGTAATGTTAAGGATAGGACGAATTCATGTGGCAGAGTTTTCTGCCAGGCAGAAGAATACCTAAACGGTAGCTTTATTTTTGCCCGACAGCAATAGACCACGAAGAATACGCGGAGTGATCGTTATTAAATTCGACTGATGTTCGAGCGAGGCTTACGCCCATCTCTAGAAGGCATCTATGCCCGACTCTCCATAGCCGATCTTCGTGTCCACTCGCCGTTAGAATCGCCGCACGCCGTCGATGGACAATTAAATAGACCGGCCGTGGCGTTGTCCGCGCTGACATTTCGGTCGTCGTCCCTCTGCAGAATATCGCGAGCAACGCGTCTGACCGCCCTGGACGAGTATTATGATCCAATCTCGTACAGGAAATTCTGGAAAGCAGGATTTTTTCGCTCGCGACTCGTTAAAGAACAGGTCGGATCGCTGCGAGTCTGTAGGCCCCACTGGTTATTTCGCGGGGTTCGCCACTTTTGGAGATCCAGCGTTCGATCGTTTAAACATAATACGCGGAAAGTGTATCAAACGCGTAGGACGATCTACGATTCGTTGTTTCAAAGATGTCGCCGACGTTGATGTCGGATGATTTCCGATTTCGCAGCCGGCGTGGAATACCTGGGCTTTCGATCGGTAACCAGGATACAACGAAGATGAAAACCTTGCTCCCATTTCCTATATATAGAAACTTCAGGCGGTGTAACGCGATAAACGCGCACGGCAGATCGCGCCTCCGTTACGGGACGCTCGAGACACGCCATTGCGAGCGCGTAGAAGTCGGTTTTCTAGACGGAAATTCATTTTCCCGTCGCAAACAGCCACGAAACCGCTAAATTTCTCATCGATCCACGATCCAGCCTTTCCCAGAATAGTCGGTTCGGTCGAATATAATTTTCCACCGGGCGAGACCTATCCCAGCTTCTCAAATGAAATAAAACCATCGGCCAAGATAGAGCTGACGCGCCGCCAGGGTAAATAAAATGCGGAGAATGACGAGCCGTAATTATTTGCGAACAGACCGGTGAAAATCAAATAGCGTCGGTGCAAGAGAGAAGAAAAAAGACAGGATCGGTGCGTCCATCGGAACTTTCGATCTTCACGAGCGGCGCGAAGGCGAGCGGGCAAGCGGTGGAAGACCAAAACTAGATCACATCGGGATGTGGTCGACCACGCCGGTACGGTGGCAATACTGTAGAAAGAGAGAAAGGAATGAGTGTTATCGGCGGCGTTCACACCAGGCGACGAGT
The DNA here is from genome assembly GCA_948146005.1 of Nomada fucata. Lineage (NCBI taxonomy): Eukaryota > Metazoa > Arthropoda > Insecta > Hymenoptera > Apidae > Nomada > Nomada fucata. Next base: position 30,531,620 of record OX411276.1, read on the forward strand.
TAACGTCCCAGTGTCGAAGGGACCTCTTCGAATCCTGAATGCTGACATTAGATGTCCCTTGAATACAGTTACCCCGTTCCATTATGACCAACCGGGAACGAGGTACGGCACAATTACGGATCGTTTAGATCGAATTATAAATGATTCGATTGTCCCGACTGTAGCGTTTAATTGCTCGATAAAATGACGATGGCGGTCTAGTCGAACGTATCGGGCTGGTAAATATTTGATCGGCTCGAATTAATTGGCACGCAGCCCGGCGGTCGGCGGGAGCTCGAGACGCGAACGGGTAGCACGTGCACCGTTCCGATAATCAATTAACCGGTGGATTTCACCGGCGGTTCGCGAAAACGTTAAAGAGAACGAAAAGGCGAGCTCGGATGAAAGCTAAACGGCGCGGCGAGTCGACGGCCTATGCTTCCGTGGCTGTGCGAGCCAGAAACAGCGGGATAGTAAGTGAGATTGAAGTTCGTTCGAGGCAGAAACGCGAAGCGGGAGCAAGCGAGGCTGGATAATTTTTAATTGGATTGTCTTCATCCTTTCTTTATCCATGAGAAAATTCGGACGGGTACTTGCCGTTTCATTTATTGAAAATCGCAACGATGACTTCCACGAGGACTACGTGCGTTTTTATCGAGACGCCAACCGATATGAAGCAAGAACGAAGAGCCGGACCGCTGGTGGTGTTAATTGGATGCATATCGAGAAACATCGGTGAAAAAGAGGAATAAGAGGCGAGTCGAGAGGGAGCGAGCGAGTTCTAGTGAAAGTAACGCTCAGCCACGCGTCCTGCCCGCACATAATGCTGCTTTCATGCGTCGCGTTGGAACTCGTGCACACGTGCACGCACGTGGTCGTCCAGTTGCTTCCATCCATCTACGAAAACTGCGCACCTAATCACCTCGCGCAGGAGAGAGAGTCCTGGTCTCGTGATTCTAAAACCGCCGCTCTGGAAGCGTGGACACGACCGACGCATACGGAATCGTTGCCCGCTGCACGGACTCGAATTTATCAAGTTTCGCAACCAAAGACGAACGAAATTTTTATTATTCCCTTGTCACCGAGCGTGTCGTAAAGTTTCGCCGGGATCGCGAGTCGCGCGAAATCTCGGCACGGTCGGGGAACGATTACACGAACCGTAAAACTCGGCGAGCGTGCGACAAATGTCGCGTCGATAAATATACGTGTATACAAAAGAAACGGGCCGGTGCACTTAACGTTCCGAACGAGAGCGAGCCGATACGAGAAGCAAAGAGCTCGCTAGAAAGTGAGTTCGCGTTCGAAGCAGGTGAATTCGAGATGATAAGGAGGCCGCGCGGCGTGTACCTGCTGTCTATCATAATGTAACTTTTCGATTCTGATAAGCGCCGGCTAACGCGACTTTTAGAATACGACACGCGAACTGGTTTCTATCGGCGGCACAGAACGCTGCCCGGGCACACATCCGACTTTCATTCCTCGCCGACTTCATCATCTAATTGCGAATAATGCGCGGCGGTTAATTAGCACGAACGACCGTCACTTCCTTTATAGGCATCGAGCCCCTCGTCGGCTATTTCAAAAGTTCCCTTACTGCCCGTGCAAACGGATGGAACCGGCCGATTTCTTCTTGTCGCGGTTTAATAAAGCAGAAAGAAAAATTGTATATTACAAAATTCCACGCTGAATCTATCCGGATGGCGTTTGTGGTTGCTCGTCGACGAAAACGGGAACTTTCGATTGGTAACACTTTTGTCTACCCTCGATTCGTTACGCCACTGAAATGACTCGGCTACGATCTCGTTTCTATTGATCTGAATCGGTGAACCGATGTAATCTGGTACCATCGCTGGTTTACCAACCGGAAGCTCGGTGATATTTGGGCTTAGAAAGTAATTCGTCGGCACTTCAAAGGAATCGATCGGGTGACCTTCCACTACCTGCTTGCCACGCGCGGCCCAGCTTCTGTACCGCATACCGGAGCTTCTAGACCGGCGTACATTAACGAGCGTACCCGCGCTCGATTCCGCGCATGGATTGCAAAGATGTTCATTCACTACGGTTTCTCCTTGCTCATCGACGCCGAAGATCCGTGCGCGGGATTGTTGCAAAACTCTGGCTCATACAATCGAGTGGATTAAGACGCAGCGGCGGTGTGCAACGACGATTTAACGATCCATTCATAAAGCTGTGGAACGCGAGCGATGCGTAACTAAGTGGCGGGGTTGATTTCGACGCGATCCCATTAATTATAGCACCGAACTAATGGCTTCTTCGCCTCGGCTCGATCGAACCCATTAAAACGACCAACCCGTGGGGTTAATAGCTACGACCGTAGACACATTCGGATCATTAGGATCCTTATGTCAACGTGCAGTTAATGGTAGCGATGCTCGAATTAAATCTCCGGTGCCATCTTTCATTGGCGTTGTTAAGTTTTTTGTGATGCTAACGAACGAAATTATGTACCCCGCAACGACCGTATAATTAGAAATTATTCTCTAATGCGAGCGTGTATTAGTTGTTCGATTCAGTTTCAATTATGAGCTAGTACAATGAAGTTCACTATCGGTCACGACGCTTCTGACACCGTTGCAATAATTTTCCGTGACACGATCCTCGAGATTAAGCATAATATAAATTAACGCAGACACTCGCGGAGAGGACCACGACCGAGTGAGACGACGGCGATTAATGGCGGAAGCAGCGGGCTCGCTTGCCGGCCAATTTGTACGGCAATTTCACGAGCGACTTATCCCCCGTCTTCTCCCTCGATCCTCTAAACCGCATGTACTTCTTCTTAACTGGATCTCAGCCGCGAGAACGGCGCGTACCAACGTTCATTCTTAGAATCCCTTAGAAATACCGGAGCGCACCGATGAACGATGGAGGAGCGTGTTAATCGCGGGCGTGGTGTGCGAGCTTTTGTAATGTCAGAGGGTGAACATTCGCTTTCCCTATACGTGTAAGTGCGTGGCGTGGAGAGAATGATATTTTTCATTTCACGCGCAATGGAGGGGAAGAGTTTTATTCCGATGGAGCCACGTGCCAGAGGCAGCGCGTCGCAAGTAGATACGCCCCGTTCTTGTCAGACACGGGACGGTGGCTTCACGGTTCCATGCGATTCTTTGAACTAGCGATAGGTATCGTCGATTACGCTGGAAATTTTTGAACCGAGTAGCCCGGAATTAGCGTAATTTATATAAGCCCCGTTCACGAGGATTGCAATACTTTTGTTCTGTTATGAAGATTGAAAACGGCAATAATTTTCGACGAATTTAAATTAGGATTATTATTTCCCTCTGGATATTATCCTACGTCATATATTCCTCGCAATATCGTTACGGGCATGGGTCCAATATAATCTGAGATTGGTATAAGCCCGGTGCAATCTAAAGTTCGCGTCTAGCATGAACTAGGATTAGTATAACCAGGAAGTGTTCGAGCCCGGCCTCGGCGCTTATCTACTTATAACTTACATCTAGCGTCGTTTACGATTAACATGTCCGTACACTGTCCAACCTGCCTCGACCTATACCTAAAATATCTCGCGACCTAACTCGATCCGGCGATTCGAGGCGACCGGGGAATCAGCGGAACCCGGAGGAACCGCCGAGCTGTCTGTCGCGGATCGTGCGCCGCGAACCCGTAACGCGACTCCTGGATGAAATAATTTGACGACACGAGAAGTTTTTCGGGGAGAGCGGCAGTCAGGAACGATAAATGTTACGCCGCGACATACGGAATGGCGGCACGTGCGGCGCACATCGGATGCAGCGGCCACTGCGGGCGAGTTTCGTCGCCTTCGTCAGAAGTGATAGTGACACGGAGTACGAGTTGTTCGCGGCTTGGTGGGGCTTGGCCGACGCGATAAATTAAAACGATTCAAAAGGCGAACGGCTGCACGCAGCCGGTCAACGGCGTAGCACCGGACGATTTCGCCCCCGGGGTCCCACCGCTCGCCGATCTACACGCCCCTGCGTTGCGAAATTTTCATTGTCCGTTTTCGTGCCCCTTTGCGCTTTGCCGCCTCTCCGGCTCCGCTCGTAAACAATCATTTCGCAAGTGGCAGCGCGGTGGAAATTCTCGATGGAAATCGAATCACCGGGTTCCGCCGTGAGCGTGCCATATTTTTCACCGATCGCCTTTGACATCGCGCCTACAGTCGCGCGAACCGTATACCTACACTGCTTCCCTGAATTCGTTTTGCGTCAGCTTCGCACTCGTTTGCGCAATTAATTGTTCCTGGGGAAATCGCCGGGACGAGGCAGCCTCGGTGGACCGCCGATCGTGCCAACGCGAGAACGTGGAAGAGTCGATGGAGCATCGAGACGAGCAGGGCGACCCCGACAAGTTCCGTCGATCGCGAACAACCGATCTACGATTTCAGCTAATGCCATGTTCGGTCCATGGAGAGAAAATCGGCGGTATTCACGCGGGCGTCGAACACCGCGTGGTGTTCGGCGTCGATCGTGACGGAAGCCGTAAGTCGATCTTCCTCGAGAGATCCTATCGTTTTCCCACCTACGTGACGCTATGGACGGCGAAACGAGAGGATTCCATCGGCTGGTCTTGCTTCTCTATTACCGGTGCAGGACATTACGGTCAGTGTCCGTAGCATCCGATACCAAGGCGATCCAGACGGCCGGCCTGCAGCCTACACGATCCGTGCTCGCTCTGCGCCTAATGCTGAACAGTGGGCTGACTATTTTTTCCCCTCGACCACTTCGAGATTACCACCGTCCAGCCCAGGACAACTCGTGCTCCGTTCCTTCGTTTCTGAGTCACTGCTCCGCCCTCGGAACGCGAGCTCTGCGTAGACAGGATTCGCGACGGAACCAGAATCCGGCTGGGGGAGAAGCGTTTCGAACCCGTTAGCTAGAGTTTAATGTGCGTGCGCAAGCGGCAGAAAATGGCAAGGTTGAAATGTGAAAGATGACAGCGGGTCAAACGTACGAAACAGGGCGAGCAGATCTGCGCGACAAATTTGCTGCGCCTCAACTGATAATAGAAAAGAATTTTGTTCGTTTTGCGTGAATTTCGAAAATTATAATAAAATATTAAAAGGGGTTATTAAATATTAAAGGGGGATAAAAAGGGTTACTCGCCGTCGCGTTCGATACCGTTGTGTTAAGTTGAACGAGACTGATCCCGTCGGTCCACAGCGATCGACGGCTATATTGAGCATCTTATGATCGGAAGAGCAACCTCGTGGGCCTATTCTGCATTAACCGGAAACGAAGTCGTTTAACTAACTCTATTACGGAGCGGTCCCCGTGACTCGCGGAGATTATCGCGCGGAAACTCGAGCAAAAGGAAGTTGGGTTCAAGTGAAAGAGAGTTTAAGCACGGGAGCTCGACGATCGGCGACATCGTGGATGTAATTACGAGCGTATCGGCGGATTTATCGAGCCACCGGATCGACTGGATCTCGCGCGAGCATATCATAACACGCGAACCGGTTCTCGTGTTTGACGCAAATACGAAATGTGTCGAAATTTCTGGACTATTCGCGGCACACCTTTGATTGTTTCGCAATCGAGCTCGTTTCTTTTTCTTTTTGTCGGAAAATTGACTGTTTGCATAAACATTCGTGAATATCTCCCGGCCGTGGAGCCGAGATCGGACCGCGTCGGGGTCGGTGCGCGTACAAATTGTCGCAAAACTTCGACGCGAATCGTATTTTTACGCGCTGATATTTAAAACAGAATGGGCGGCATTTATTTCGCAGCGTGAGCGACAAAGAAAGCTCCTCCCACGTGCCAGCAATCTTTCAACATCCTTCCGCGTTCCACCGCGACGTTCTTTTGTTCGACCCACGTTCAACCCTGAAGATGACTCGGGGAAATCGACGACTTAATTAATTCCCTACAAAAACAGCGTCGTTCCCCGCACCGCGCGATACCTGTTGTGAGTCAGGCAAGACGTTGCCGACGATCGAGAATAATTAAGGATGATCCGCTTCGCGAAACGCTTAAGGTCGTCGAGCAGAGAGAAGAAATCTCGTCTACTCCACTTACCGCGATCTAATTGGTATTCAAGTATTTTGTAACAGCCGCATCGAGGATTGCTGGCAAAGAATCTGCATTCCGCGTCGTCTTCTTCTTCGTCTCTTTTTTTTTTACGAACCTGTTATTTGCGCACCATTCTTAGAGAAGTAGTGGCGAGGCAGGGCACGAGCGTTCGCTTAAAATTTGCTTCTGATTGACAAACACTTAGAAAAGCTGTGCCTCAACTGAATCAAATTAAATCGCCAATGTTACGGGCAAGTCGAGAGCACAGTTCCACTCTCGATTTATCCCTACGCCAAAGGAAGAACGCATTATTCGTAGAATACTCCCCGCAGATCGGTGTCCAGCGGTTTCGCAAGTGGCTGCAACGGGCGATGTTCTTTTCCATCGGTTCTGGAGCAAAGCACCCGCTTCTTTGCTTGGAAACCGCGACTCCCATCGTGCTGGAATTTGCATTTAAACGCCCGCTTACGTAAGAACCAAGGCAAACGCGTTCAGGAAACGCCGATGCGAGTATCTAGCTAGAGTCCGTTGCACAGAGACTCGCGGATGTGCGTGCTTAACGCTGCTCCGAGTCGATAATCGAACGGCGAGAACTTCCTTAATAGAATATTTCAATATCGGACATCTTGAGAATCTTCGAGAGGGAGGCAACGGGGTGTGGGGGGGGGGCAGACTTTTCTCAAAAATTACGAGGCCAATTAGCCACCGCGTATATTACATTTACGCGGACACCACCGTGGTCGAGGTCTGTAATTACCGAGCATAACTCAGGGGGAACGGCCGCTGGGCGGTCGAAAATTAATTCACGCATTACAGTCCGGCGTGCACCTTGAACCGAACGAATCGGTCGGGTTTACGATTCATTCATCCCTGGCGGAAAATTCGGGCGCCCTATCCGGGGCTGCACTCGGAGATCGAACCGCTCCCGCTCGCGGACACGCACGAAATTTCCACCAGCCCCTGAATTTCCCGTCACGATGACGTACGCAAGGACGCGGATTAGCATACAGACGGACCACCCATGCTACGACCCTGCACGACCAACGGACCGCTCTTCAGCCTCATAATAAGCGACCGGTCATGTCGGATCCTCCGCGTACAAGTACCGACCGTGTACCCATCCGTATATCTCGATTTATATCGTTATCGATCCTTTATTGGCGTCGATATATATTCCCGCTCCGTTCTTACATCGATCCCCGACCATTGCTTTTTTCCCCTTTATCCCCTTCCTTTCTTCCTGTTCCGCGCGGCGTTGTACCGTGTATCGCGCGTAGGAGTCCGATGTCCCTGGAACGGTATCGGCCGTCCCTCGTCCTTCCCCGCCCGTTCTTCCTTTCTTAGTTCCTTCTCCGCTCCTCTGAGCAACACGATGCGCTTATCGCGGCTAGACGATAACAGGTCGCGTCCACGTTCGCCGCTCGAACGATCGGATCGCTCCTTCCCCCTTTCCTCGGGCAATTAACGCGGCGATGATTTGCATTGACAAGACGCAGAGGAACTGTGTAATAACCGCGAGTTGCACGCATCGGGGTAGACTTTAATTGCATACACTTTTCAACGTCCGCGAAACGTTTGACAATAACGTTGTTATTGGTTATTGGTTACGATTAATTGCAACCGAGATGGGCCAAGGATAAGGCACGGCGGAACAGACAGGCGAACAAGAATAGGATCGGCCTTATTTATCGCCGCCTGATTATCGATTCCGCGCACTCGACTGTGTACCGCCCTTATTAATTAACCGGCCCCGTCAATTATTCCGAGTAATTATTGGAGGTCCGCGCAGGAAGCATCGCCGGCCCGATAAGATGTTTCTCGTGAGACGACAAGTAGTTACGATTGACCTACACGCGGCGGTTCGTTAAGGCGCTCTTCGTTGGTTTAATAAACAGGCTCGAGCGAACGCAAGCCGGGCCCGTGTTACGAATACAGGATGAAAGAACGCTAGCAAAAAGGCCTGGACTTTTCAAGCTCGAGGATGCCGAGTAACAACGACCGTGATACGAAGGACGCTCTCTTTCTCTCGGCTGGCCGGTTGCAACGTTCGTCGCAAGAACCGCTTGAAAATCGCTCGTCGTTTGGATGAAAAACGTCGGACGGGGGGGAAAAAAGATAGCCTTCGTTTCCTAGTTCGTTGATCAGCCAGAGACTACCATCTATTGTCGTCGCGTTATTTGCGTAACTGGAATTTTTTCTATCGCCGTGAAACGAAGCCGTTCAGGCATAGTGAGCTGCTGCTCGGGGGGCCCGTGTGTACCTGCCGGTAGCGGGTTCAGTTGAACGTCTTCGAAAAAGTATCCAGCCGGCGCGACGATTTACAGAGGCCTCGAGCTGTTATTGATCGTCGACTGAGACTATCGACCCAAGAGGTAACAAACGTCGTTGCGCGTCTCCCAAAGTTTGCAACAGCTAAAAAGGCCACCGCGTCGGAGATCTGTCTAATTGTAATAGAAAAAAAAGAACTATACGAGTCGGACACTTCGTTGGACAGATTGTTCACCGATTTGAATACTCGTATTGAGCGAACAACACGTCTTAGCAGAAACGGTTGCCCAGAACTCCCACTCGCACGGCGAGTAGTACACATTTTAATTCTGTTTGGACGCTTGTATTAACTTGTCACGCGGACGAACACGGGGATATCTCTGAAGGTGCCACGATGAGCGCCGATGATTTCTTCCACGCAATTTTCTGACCCCTTCTGTTCTGTCCCGAGATCGCTATCTGCAACGACCGGCTACGATCTTCTGCACACAGAGCGGCCCCATCGACGGCGAAACAATTGGCCGTAACCCACGCGGTCGGTCCCCGTCTCGGTTTCGGTCAGAAGTTTCTCCGCTCGCGGACGCGCGAAAATAATTGGCTGGCTTCCTCGGGTGAGGCGGCAACCCGATTGTTCGTGATTTACGTTATCGTTAACGACGCATTAAGAAGCTGCGACACCTCCGGAGATGTTTTGACAGAGCTGAACACCGGGGTACACGATGGACGCCGGACGAATCGAGCGATATAACTCGATGGTCGAAGGCCGTCTTAAGCAGGCGTAATTAAAAAGGGGACCTAGTTGTCGGCCACCATGGACAATGATTTAAATCCGCGTCGCACGGTCAATGGGAAGTATAAATTACGCGCGACGTTCGACATTAAATTAATTGCCGAAATGGGCACGGTCGTTCGGACAGAAACGCCGATACATTTTTGCTTGCCCCGCTGGCAGATCGAACGAAGGGTGAACGATTCGTAACGATTCGTGTTTGTTAATTTTCCGACGACCGCCTTTCGTAAAGCTCGCGGTTCAGCGTGACTGAGGAAATCCTTCTGCTCGCCCTTAAGAACGATTTCTAAAACAGTAAAAAAGTAACGGCGTCGTTCAGGTGCAACTGGTAAGTTAAAGTCCTTGCAGTGAATGGAAACGCGTCGTAGATTACGAATCCTGGCAGCCGATTCGAGATTTTTTTCTTTCCTCGTCCGGACGGAGAACGTCTCTGCTTGAATTTCGCGTCTGCCTGGCGGCGTTCGAGAGTCGTGAAACCGATCACTCGTAAACGCGAAACTACTCCAATCGTTGGCTCCGTTGCGTGCCATCCGCAGCGGTGCGGTGAGTTTCTTGAAAATTTGACGGTCGATAGTCGATGTTTCTATCGAGGCCGATACGCGTCTCGCGATATACAGTGCAGCGTGGAATTCGGTAACGATGTAATGGTTGGTTCGAACATCGTTGGGCAAAGCCGCGAAGTTGCGAATTCGACGTTGCTTCGAGAATAGACTATGTTGCAGGAATAGTAATCGTCTCGTAATGGAGGAATAAAAATCGTCACACCCTTCTTCGTAGCGATGCACTTCACAAAAGAATGAGCGATCTCTTTAACACTCGTCTGCGAGATCCTCTTCTCCCTCCCCTTCCCTCTATAATGAAATTGTCTGTTAACGAATCCCGTTAATTGAACCTGCACCACGGGCGAGTCCTTTCTCCCGTACAAAAAGAGAATTGAAACGAATTTTACGACTTCTCCCCTGAACAACGTCGGTTAGCGGCGAACGTAACGACTCTGTTTCAGACTCGCCTTTCGTTTCGTGGTTAAAGAACATCGCGAAAAGTTGTCTCTCGGACCAGCTTCCCTCGTCTAGCCGTTTCCATGAAAACGATCACAATTCAGCGAACGTGGCTGGAATATTACGATCGACGATTCGCCAGCGATTTCGAGAGATCGTTAGCCGATCGTGAACACGCTCGCCGATATCCGTGGAACACGCAGAAAGGGGTGTGCGCGCGGGGGTAACAGGTAACAATGACGGTATTACATCATGCCCGAGCGTTATAAAATAAAACGCGGGGAACAACGCTGACATTTATTGCGGCGTGCGTCGACACCGGTGTAAACTCGCATATTCGACTCACGTAATTTCACGCAATTCGCGGAACGAGTCCTCGCGGTCGCGCCGCCCGGACAGCTTGAGAAAAAGGAAGACGCTTTTTAGGTCAGGAACGCGGCTTATCCCTCATCCCTCTTCATTCTCGCGACGGCCACCTCCGTCCGCTGCTCTCCCTTTTAATCGACCGTCCGACTCGATTCTAGAGATGGGAACGAGCCGCGTCGACGCGCATCCCAATCGCGAAAACTCGCCGATGGACACGCTCGTTCTCGATATCATTTTCGCTGTGAACGTAAGATACTGTAGAAAATTTCTAACCCTCGATGCTTTCTCACCAGGATTACCAGGGATCGTTTCTGTCGCGATCTGTCGCAGTTTCAAGTTGAGAAACAGTCTACGGATATCGAGGCTTCCTGAAACCCGATGAAACAAGTGTTTCAGGTGTCGGGAATTAACGGAAGCCGAAAATATTCCGCGATCCTGTCTGGACTTCTGAACCCCGGAAGGCCTTCGGGCCACCACCGTGGATCAAAGGAGATCCGAAACGCTTTCCACAACAGCTCGAAGTCTATCATGAACCGATTGGCTCGGAAGACGGCGAGAAATCGTATCGAATGGCCATCGCTACTCGGCCGCGCATTGCGGCGACTGGTTTTTGCCGATGCAACCGAGCCGAGAGAGCCAGATGCACGCGGCTGTGTCCTCGCGGATGTCGGTTAGCAGTTTCCTGGGAGAGCCAGCGTGTATGCACGGCCGTCCTTGAAGCTGTTACACTCCCTTGCGATTGCGGCTCTCTTGCGAATAGGGCCTCGGGTTCGTATCGCCATTACACCCACCGGCACGCCTCTATCGTCGAACCATGTGCGACGATTCTATCCATAATATGCAGATCGAGGTATCGAACTGGAATTGTTCTGCTGCCTATTTGAAGACGATAATTAATTCCATGCTACGGGGGTCGTCGATTCCTTGGACGGAAAAGTAGGCCAGCTGTCGAGAAATAACACCGTACCTACCCCTGTCGTCTTCGAATAGATCATGAAAGTTTCTACAACGGTTCGTTCAAGTTGCGGTTCTCGATTAAAAGTAAATTGGCATTACGCAACTATGTTAATCAGAATTTTATGATCAGCAATGATTTATGCCGGGGCACTGTAAAGTTTAGAGTGTGTATCTTTACTGCACTTCCCGATCGTAAAATATAGCGTTATTCGCTTTTACTGTAAGGGTGGTCCTTTTACCGCTCTACGTCTCGCTGGTTATTTCGTCCGAGAGTATAATGATTTCAACCTTCCTAACGAGGTGAATATAGTTGTCTTTGGAATAAACGGTAACTGAATTTGCCGTGTCTGTCTCGAGATAGATTATGTCCTCCGAGACGTAGCGTCTGATCATTCGTTTCCGTTGGTTTCGTCGAAAAGTCATTAATAATCGGCGGACAGGTGTGAAAATATCGTGATACGGAGCGTTGACCGGGGAGGGGGTCAAAGGAATGCAAGGTACGCTAATACGATTTTAACGAGCGCCCCTGTTCCGATCGGGCCAGTGAAAGTGATAGAAAGCGAAATAATAGAGGTGTGACCGAACGAAGAACCGGATGGAAGAAAAAGGAGAAAGAAAAGAAATGTCGACGATCATGCGAAACGTTCTAGCGAGATGCGCGTCCGGGGAGGGGGCGAGATGAAATGAAACGAGCGGAGAAAAATGATTAGTATCGGATCGTTAAGACGGCCATGTAAACGGATAATTGGGCAATAACCAAGAAGCGAAGATCACGAATACGGTACCCCATATGGAACGATCACGATCGTAACGAAGATCTAGCTGCTGAGATAAACATGTAACGAAAGACCAAGAGGATGAAAAAAAGAAGAAGAAGAGGAAGGAGGATAAACCGAGGCGAGAGGGCGCGGTCATGTCGATTGCCCGTTAAAAACAGTGAGAACCATCCGATTAAACGGGGAACAGGTATTACCGATTCCGCCATTATTTCGACTTTTGTCGAATTGTGCAATCGATATCGATACACGGAACGGTCCAGGTGAAACGTTAAAGATCGGACGACGGTGTGCGTAACTCACTGGGCGAACGGTTCGAGCAAGAATAAGAATATAAATTTGGTCTCCGGGGATCGGTTTCGAATCGAGGTTGCAAGAGATAAGACGATACCAGCATAGATTTCGTATCGTTCTATTGGTAGATCCGGCGAATTCTTGGATCGCGGCCGATCGATATATGGGTGTGACGACGTTGCACATCGGCCCTGTTATCCTTTCCTTCCTCGTGTGTAAGATCTGATTTCCTTACAATGTACAGTGTGTATCGCGTTACAACAGTACCGTATATACCTACCACCGTGCACATTCGTTATGGTTTATGCAAATTAGCCGGTACACGGGTGACTCGCGCGTTAAACTACGTCGTCGTTACTCGTGGCCGCGGAATGCGCCGATTTATGGTGTCATCGGTGGTACCCACCGATAATAAAACGGACGTGCGCGATGGCCAGGATGTTGAATGGAATTGCAGATAGAGGCAGCCGATGGAAACGCAGAGAAGGTTAACGCCGGTAGTTCTCCATTGATCATTTATAGCAGAATTTATTTCCCGATTCTGTTACCCACGATTCTCGATAAAATGAAGAAGTCTCACGACTCTCTTCTCGCGTTAATCTTCCCCGCATCGCTACAGATGCAGGAATCGAACGAGTTTTTCGCCCGCAGGTACCAAAGTGACCTAGTTTCAACGAAACGCGCACAGGTGAGCAAGAAATTTCGCGCGGAGATTCGGAAAATGCGACCAGGCTTGCGCCGCTGTGCGTACGATACAGCGCGATGATCGCGATCCACTTCGCAAAGATCGGTCCATTGGCAGGAAGAGGAAAGTGTTGTAGAACGCCTCGTCAGGCACGACGATATCGCGTAATTAACCGCGACGAGGGATTCGCGTAACGCAGAGGGGCATCGAGTGCGAGCACCTCTTTGGAAAAAGTTACGCCGTTCCGTTGAACTCGCGGAAATCCGCGACTCGATTTAGGGGCCCATAAAATTCACCGGCTGGGCGTGTCCACCTTTTTTCCACGAAGGCTGATAACGCCCTCGGCCGCGGAACACCCTGACCTTTCGTTCGGTTCGGTCGAAGAATTTTGACGAACCGTGGAGAGATCCTATTTCTTCGCGCTCCGGGAGATCGCGTTTCACGGCGCGGTGCCACCAACGTAGACGATCGTAGCGCACTTTCGAGATACTGCAATAATTAGGAGCGTTTAATTCGTCGGAGGGGGGCAATTTCGTACGCGGGATCTAAATAACACGTCCGATTTGATAGGATAATTGAACCCTACGACACGTTTGCCGTTCCAGTTTCGGTCAACAGAAATCTGCCTCCGCGCTGGACAGCCCGGTCTAATTGATACAGCGGTACCGTTTCACTTAATGAGTTCTGATACCGATACGATCGTCACTATTTCGTAATAGACCTGTCATTGGAGAAGGATGATTCGTCTACGCTGGTAGGCTGTCCAAGATGAATCGTTGCGGCTCGAAACAATGAACGGGTAAAATTAATTGACGAATGACGAAACCGTATCCGGACTGTGGCGTTAGATCTATCCTCTCGTTCTGCGTTGCGCCGCAGCAACCGCACGGGCCCATACACCCTCGGGCAAAAGACGGACCCGTACACGCCGGCAAGCTGTTTCGGCGTGCGTGCAGGGCCTCACGTGCAATTTCCGATACCGAAAGTTCGAAGTGCAATTTCGTGGCAGGAATAAATCCTGTGTTGCATAAATCCCGGCACCTTCGTGCCGACCGCAGCACACGTCGCTGAACTTCTCTCCGTTCGGCACGGTGCACGGCGATGGCAAAAATCTGTCTCGCTCTCCATCTCGAACGTCCGTCTGTCTCGCGCGCACCCGCCGCGTGCGAGCAAGACGGACAGACGGATCGAACAGAGCCAGTGTTCACCTACTCGCGAGGGTGTGTACCAAGGCGTGTGCAGCGCCCGTAGAACGAAGAATTCGCTCTGCACGAGACAGCGATACCGGTGCAAGGAGGTATCTATTGCTTGTGCAATAGTGAACGTATAGCGGATGTCAAACCGCCGCGCCGCGGCGCACACGTATCGCACACCCCTGCACCAGCTGCCGCTACGTACGTGCATATCTGAATCGCGCGCCGCGCCGGTTGACAACTCGCGTGCATACGCGCGGCTTTCGTGAACCGGCCGAGCGCTAATTTGCAAACAGGAAGTGGAAAGTCCGGAGTCCAGATCGTCGTACGGGCTGCGCTGCGGACGAGGCTCGTTTTCCGCCGCAATTGCGAATAATCGACGCGGCAATGGACGTCCCGTCGATTGCTATTTGTTACCGTCGACGTGTGCTTGTACACGCGTCGTATGGCCGGGCCTTTCGATACGCGCCGGAACCAGAAGCGCGTCGATCGCGGCAAGCCTAATTCGCGTCCGGTCCATCGATAGCGCGAGAAGCCGGGTTACAGCAAACATGGAGCGCGCCGTGGGCCTCGGTTATGGTGAGTTCAGGTTACACTTGGCCAAGCTGAACCTACACCGCGGCACCTAGCATTATCCCCGGTTAGAAGCAGAGTCTACGCTGTTGCAAAATCAATCTCGGTGCGCGGCGCTTGTTGTTTGTTGGCGAATTACACTTTGTTTCATTATCCGCGAATCGCTAATTAACCGGCGACTTCGTGAGAAACGATTCGGTCGTAAAGGGGCGAAGGGAGGCCGGTTTCGTAATCCCCCGTTTCTTCTGCCATTCGCCGAACGCGCCCACGACGCGTGAACACACGCGCGGAGCGAACGCGTGTCAATGTTGTCGGGAGGGGCAAGCGGCGCCTCTGGCAATTCGAAGGATGGCGAAAAAAAAATGAACGGAAAGAATGAGCACAATAGGATAATATTTCACGGGTGCAGATCACGATCGACCTTGGCTGGACCGATCGAGCAAGATCGACGGATCGATCTCACGGTGTTACCTCGAACAGGCTGCGCTCGACAACTACGCCCGGCCTCTCGGAGCGTGTTTACTAATATTGCAACAAATCAACGGGTGCACCCAGCGGATTCATTGTTACCTGGCTGGCTAGCAAATCACTGACGCATCTGAACGTCGCTGCGCGGTCTCGCGTCTTCGAGGATCCCCCTTTGCGACGACAGCTTATCGAGAAGCCTTGGATCCGTTAGAGTTTCGCGAATAAAGTCGTCCAGTTGCATCGCGGCCCGCCAAGCACCTCGGTTACGAAACAGGCACGACGCGAATTCCAGCACGATGTTGCCGGCGACGGCGTAATTTCACCGCCGAAAAACAATCAGCGATTTGCCGGGACACGGGACGGTAAATAGCTCGGGCGAGGTGCTACGTTGCGACACGGTCGAGAAACGTCGCTTCGTTAGGCCGAAATTCGGGCGTAAATCTCGGGAATGCAGCGGCGGCCTTTTTTTCTGGTTAACGAGTCGTCCTTGCGGGCAGAACAGATCCCATCGCCGGGCTGTATATCTTCCCAACAATACCGTGCAAGTCCCCCGATCGGGCGCGTTCTTTTTTCCATCGACGAAGCGAAGTGCCCCCGTTGCTCGACATTTATCCGAACGTTTAAGGTAGAAAGCGCCGGTGCGCGACAGTCGGGCCGAAACCGAATCGCGGTGGGGAAAAAAAACAACAGCAGAAGAATAAAGAGTCGCCTTGGCGGGCGTTTCGTTCGTTGCCAGCACGCTGCCACGGTGAAGCGAAATGACGAAAACGATGAGACCGATACGTCGCGGCCTCCTGTGCTTTAATTACGTTAGGTCAGTATCGGCCGTAACGATAAGGTTAGCCGTGTGCGACTCGACAGCCTCGAGTTCCGTGGCCTTCGCGGGAAAGGGACGGACGAATTCCCTTGAGGGATCGATGCAAATTGCTTGTCACTACCAAACGGATCGTTTAATGAATCTGTTGGACCGACGCGATTAATCCAGTTCCCCAACTTGTCGCGGCTGCCTCGAATCTGTACTTTCCATTCCAGTGAAGGGACGGAAATTCGAAGCATTCGAGAAATGTATCGCAAGAGGCCGAGGCGATCGATGCAGCGCCACCAGAAACTGGATGCCACGAAAGTCACCGCAGGGAAGATGGCAGACCCAGCAAGGCCTGCTTCCGCCGCAGGCAAGGTAATCCAAATTCCGTAGCCTTGCGGACAGCGTACGTGGATCGTCGCCGTGGAACGAATGAGCGATGTCCGTGGTCACGATCGGCCATCGGGGGAGCAGAAAATTGCATTACCGCTGTGGCGCACCTTCTGGCCCGAGACATCCTCGGGTATCGGGCCGCAGATCGTCCCGCGACAGGCCCATTTACTTTATCGTCCCGGTGGGCCCTGAACGACATCCTCCTCGCTCTCTTTTCCTGCTGCACGCCGAAATTTTTTTCCACGAACGTATAAATATTCGCAAGGTTGCGTGGCCGATTAATTCTGGACCGAGGACGCTCGCGCGAGCGACGCGTAAAAAGCATGGATCGAAGAGCGCGGCCGATTAATTGTCTCGGCGCGATATTACGGTTTCGAGCAGTCTCTTCACCTCTTCACCTTCGGAGGGGCCCGTCGCATCAGTAAAGAGCCGGATAAACGACGCGATAACGCGACTGATATATTGCGCGTGCAGTTATCCGCGTTTCGCTCCTTTTCTCCTTTCTTTTTTAGAAAGGGATCCGGGGAAAAGTAAAGCCGAAATGCCGTACGATTAATTTCGCTCGCTCGTCCGCCGTATCTGACGCGCGTCCCGTGACTTACCCCACGATGCGTTTCGTTTGAAACTAAATTTGGAACGAATTTACGGGGACGGACGGAACATGGCGAAAGAAGAGAATACTTTACATATATCAAAGGAGCGAGGCGGGAGCACGATCAAACATGTTAGGTAGGCGTATCGCACGATTGGAAACATTTTTCACCCGCGGCTAAATCGACGCCATCAATATTCATAACGTTCTTAAATGCGAACAAGATGGTCTCGTTTCCGGACTGACGCTCGACAAGATCTCCGATAGATACGTCTCTTCAACTTCGATGGTCCTGTACCTCTTTCACTTTTTTTTCCCCCCTCCTTTACGATCGTACAACGCGATTCGTGACCGATCGAACGGGATCGAGCGGAATCGAACGACAACTGTAATTTATTCCGATCGCTTCGACGGAAACGCGAAACGAGAGTGATTTCATTAACACAACCGGCGCGGCTCGGCGGCGTGGTTTATCGTTTCGCCGTGGGACAGTTACGAAAACCGAACGGTTCTCACAGCTTCGTAGATAAGCGGTGAGCGTAAATTCCACGCGTGATACGGCCACGCGGTGGAGGTGCCCACAGTCGCCAGGATTACGAAATCTTCGAGTCGCAGTGGCGCGACCTTTGCACGCGACAGTATATTTGTCTAATCGTTACCGTCGAACGAGCTTCCGGCCTCTAAGAGCGCAAGAATAATGTTCCCTTGTCCGTAAATATTGCGTTGGCTCCTTTGTATCCGTATTGATCCCCGTGAGTCCTCCGGATCGAGTCGTCGGCTGACCCGTTTCGGAGCTGATGAAACACGCTGTTGAAATTCCACGATTAATCGACCACCTCTGACTCTGCTCTGACTCAGAGCACGCGCCCGTTAAAGCCTCGCTCGATAAGATTCGCGGGTTTCACGTTTCGCACGACTCGAAAAAACAATGAAGGTGGCAGATCGACGGAATCGAATGGGAACCGAGAATGAGCGATTACCCGATGATGGAATCCGGAACAAAGGCGAGACCCCACCCGGCGCCGGGTGTTGATTTTTTTCCCCGGTTCTGGTTGCGTACGGCTCGATTTCTCAAGCGTTCCACCGACAAAAGAAACGGCCTGGCGGGGAGAGGATCGATAAGCCGATCGATTATGATCGAGCCCGTTGCAAAAACGCCGCGATCACCACGGTGTCCGAGCAAGCCGGCCGTGTATCGGTAATTGCATCGTGCGGCTTGTCGACGCTTATCGCGGTTCTCTCCTTGGCATAAGCGCACGTACGAGGGCGTAGCAGGTTTTCTCGAAAGGAACAGTCGTCCAGTCCTTACCAGTCTTGGGTTACAGGACCGGCGTTCGCTTAGAAAAAGGATCAGCAACGGGAGGGATCGGCGAGCGTGTCGGCGAATGACGGAGAAAACTGACCCGGTATACGCGAAAGCTTCTTTTAATTGTCCTTCGCTCGATTGGCGTCCACCTCAACCGCGAAGCACTTGCTTTTGACGTATTTATTTCCACGGGACGCACGAGTGGGCGTAATTGTTATTAATGCCGCGTGTAACTCCGTTCTCGAAATAACGCGCACGAGAATTCTTATCGCGAAATCAATAATTGATGCTCGCGCGGACAGCTGAGCGGTCGCCGACCAATTAAACATCCGACGATCCAGAAGAAAAGTAGCCAGATCGGGCGAATGATTTACGGGCTGCCCGTCCTTTCCTCCGGGCGTCGGTGTCTCCGGAACGACGGGTCGGGACGATTGAGCTCTCTAACCGGACCCGATTCTCTCGCACTTCGTTCTTTACTTCTGGCAATGCTAAGTGGCAATCGTTCACAGCCGCGTGTGCAACCTGCCACTACAACAGTTAACTGGAACCGTGGTGTCGTTTTCGAAATACGAAAGCTAGATCGACGATGCCAGCGGAATAAGAAACGTACCCTCGCGAACGAAAATACGCTCGCCACTTTCCTTGGCCGCGAAATTCAGATGAAGCAAAGAGGATAGGGAAGTCTGATTGACGATGAGGTGCGTCAGATTTCGGGATCGAACGATCGGGATCACTTTTGGTATGGCTCATTGATACGTTCGTTGGAGTATTTATACTTTCTAAGACGAGAGGGAACAGATACGCTGGCGATCAGAGTGACACAGAGGGCAAACGAGAACGATCCCTTTCCCTCATTTCGCGGAATATAAAAATGGCAAGCTCGTCTTCGCGTGCGGATAATAATTTATGCGTTGCAGTCGGTTGATCTCGTTTCGATTGCACAAAGACGGCAAGAAAAGCAGCTCGGTGAGGAACTCGAAAAGAGGACTAACGAGGTCAACGACGTCACTCGAGCCCCGGCGCGGCGTTCCGGCCTTCGTGACTTGACGTCTCGAAGCGTCTCGCGAGACCGGAATAAAATGAAAGGCAAAGAAACGCCCGGTGAAAATGCTCGTTAAAAAATCACGGGGGCAATCGACCAACAGTTTAATCCAACAATGACCAGCCGAGAATCCACGGTGAAACGTTAGTCTAAATATTTCTCTTCCATTCCGTCGATGAGTGTGCCGGGCCTTTCTCCGGATTGACAAACGCAATTACTAAATCGTGACATGGAATCGTGGGCAGCTAATACAAGGCCTGCCAATTAAAAAGAGAGAGAGAGAGAGGGAGAAAAAAAACGCGTTTTAATTATGCAGTTCGAATTGACAATTAAATCAGATATTGCCGGAAGACTTATTACTTGTCGACCGTAAAGCAAAACGAATGTAATTAATTAACACCGAAGATGCTCTAACGGTGATGCACAACCGGTCGACCGACTCGTTTTACGTTCTTCCTGCCCGCAAAGGGTTGAGACTTCGCGCCGCATGCGCCGCCGGGAGTGCGCTGTGAATTAATTCAATCGCAAATTAACTCGAGCCGCGAGAGCCAAAAGAGAAAAAGAAAGGGAGCGAGAGGTCTTCAAGGATGTCCACTCTTCCAGGTGAAGGCGGCAGCGAGAACGCGCGTAACGCCCCACAAATCAGCCGCGGTTTCAGTCTCGGTTCACCGAATTTCACCGGATTCTCTGCGCTCCCGTTCGTTCCCGAATGAATGTTGATTTTAAACGACGTTGGTTTTATAATGTTACGGCAATGATCGTTGTACGGTATTCTCTGTCGAAATCAAAATTAGCGTACCATAGAAGAGTATTTTCCTGTAGGCTTTCCAAACATTATTATTATTATTATTATTATTAATTCCTTGTGTACGCCGAGAGTCGCACGCTCGTCGCGACGGATTCGAGCGATAATAATGGCGATAATTAAAAGCCGCGTTATCGTTAATACTTCGGTTGAAAATTCACTTTCTTCTTTAATAGTTTAATCGCCGTGCACCGTGGAAGAAACGTGCGCCCATTTAGCTTCTATTAATCGCGCGAGTTTCCGCATTATGAAGATTGCCGGCTGGCAGGCCCCGCCTCGATTACACATCGTCTAGATTGAGGCCCGGGGATGCACTTTCGATCACGGCAACCATCCCCAGATACCAGCGTGCCGACATCGTTGCACAAACGCGGATTCGCCGCGCACGGCTGCTTTCTACAGGCCGCGTCGATTCGCAAACATGTTTTCGCACTTTGTTTCCCGAATCGCAATGCACCATCCGATTAATCGGACCCGAGGCAACCCGAAACCAGCAATCATCCTGCCAAATAAGTGGAAGGCGGGCAGATTTATTTTAATAGTAGCATGCTGGATCGACGGTTCGATTGATTGTGTTTCGGGTTAACGATATTAGGGAGACATTTGTCATTTGCATTAATTCCCCCCCCCCCCCCCAAAAGGAATAATATCAAACGATGCACCGAATCGTTCTCCAATGTTCGCCGAGGAAGCGCGCAGAAGCGTCTCGATTTCCCAGACGAAATCCCCGGAACGAAGCGATCGATCACGGGCAATGCAACGAGATCACAAAGGGGGCCGTTGCGACCGATCGATTGCGAATTAGCAACGGCTCGCTGCTGGGTAAGCTGACCGTGCTTCTCCGATCGCTTCACACTTTCCGCGATTAATCCGTCGGGATCGTTCGTGCCGCCTACTTAACGGCCGGCACGCTCGTTCAAGTAGCGATCTCGACGTTCCTCGATGACCTCTTCATGTATCGTGAAACGCCACGGGTCACCGGTGTCAAGTCGTGGCTCGGCGGCCTCCGCTCTTCCAACCAGAGACCGTCCACGCCGCTCCCGCTCGACTGGTTCCCCTCGCCAACCCCTGCGGTAGCCTCTTCCCTCGAGGATTTCCTTTAAACGCCGCCTCGAGAATAAATACGGTTTTTGCCGGGACATTCCGATCAATCATCGGACGCAGGACAGAGGGACCGTTTCCCTCTCGCCCTCTGCGGTGCCATCGATTGCGGCTAAATATTCCTAGCACTCGCGGCGGCGCGTGAAAAACTTGAACCACAGAATGTAAATGAAGTCTGCAAGCCTCGGGAGGAAAAACGGCCGGGATGGTGGCGAAGGAACGCGACGCGTCTGCTAAATTCCCGACAGACCCCGTTCGTGTTTCCCTTTCGCGACATTCCCCGTTTCTTTCGCGGCGGAGAATAGCTTTCGGTGAATTTCGTCGACGTCCAGAGAATATGCCCTGGACGTGCATCCTTCGACGTGCCGTGCCGTTCCTGCTCGGTTAATCGGCCTTGCTCCTTATTCGAGTGCCGGCGACGCTTATGGATATTGGCTGAACGAGGGAGGACGCCGCTCCACGCAGCACTGGTTGCCGTTTCCCTCGTTTCGACGCGTTCTTAAAAACGCACCGGATATATTAATATCGCGGCGAGATTGCATTCCCACGAGCGAGCGAAGCAAGAGAAGTAGCAGCGTTAGAGACCAGTCGGGCAAAAGGCGAACCGGTGGACATCGAATTTCACCCTTTTCTTCCTTTCCACCGTTCCTTTTTTTCCCCCTAGACGCGTTTCCCCGCGAACGATAGCTCGAGAAGCGAACGCTTCGAGCGGGACGTCGACTTCAATTCGTATTGCGTAGGTATAGACGGGCCGGATGTATTGTGCTAGCGAAACGGCAAACAGGGTTACGACAGGGTGCGATTACAGGAGCGTTACTCACGGCGCGGATCGGGGGAGGGGGCGGTTTAATCCAGGGGGAGATTGAACGGGGTGGTCGACGTCTTCGAGAAATTTTCCTGGAATAGGAAATCGCGCATTCGAGCGGGCGGTAATTTTCTGGCAACGATCGGACGGCAATTCGTTTTCTTCTGCCACGGGAGGAGTAGCTACGTGATCGACAGCGAGAGTCAAAGATTGAAATTGCATCGCTCTGCTGGCTATTCCGAAACGTCGGCTTTTTCCCCTGCTTTTTGTCCCTAGTCGTACGGCTCGGAGGTTAGCTTTCCTTTAACTGAAATGTCGATTCCGTTAGTCAACTCTGTCCCGATTGCTTTCAATTCCATTTATATTTACGTTTCGCCGCGACGATAATATTAATCCGTATTTAAAACGAAACGACAGCACTAACAATAAACGCGCGACAACCCTCAACGCTCGTAGTAATACTCTAATTAGGTTCGAGCTGAGAATGAAATTTCGCCGATCAAAATTGGTCGGTCTTAGACCGTTTAATTGCACCTATGCAATAAGTCGCAACGGTAATCGAACAGTTTACATATTCAATCCCATCGTACACACCCTTGCTCTTTTTACTCCGAATTCGCGTTTCTCTTTTCTACGTCATAATAGTAAAAACGAGTGATTAATTACCAGGCTAGCCAACGTGAGAGCTTGACCTCCGCGAATTCGAAATCCGTAATGAATCGACCAAAACGAGTGCGGCAGCGTACCGCGAGCAACATAGCAGCGGAAGAACAGGTCTCGCCACTGTTAGATACAGTTTTGAGATAGAATCCCCGCCTGGGAGCAGGATTCGCGCACGCGTGAGAACTGGGCCGGCAAAGAGGAGACGAGCGACAAGCTTTATCAGCCCGTTAACAGAAATAAAGAAGCTCGCGGGGCGTTCACGCGGCGTGAATCATCGGCCGTCGATATTACACCGCTGCGTGGTCGTGTAATGGACGGCGGCAAAAAGCGGAAAGAACGCGTGAAGGAACGCATTATTGCGATAGCACGGCTAATCGTAACACGATTATCGACGTGGCCGGTTACGCGGTGGACGTTTTGCGAAACGCGAGCAAAAAGTGTTGCGCCGCGTGTTGCAATCGAGCCGATCCGCGTCAATTTGGATTTCGTGTCTGGTCGCGGGTGATTGCGGGATAAAGTTTCGTCGATCCGTTTGAGAATTCGACGGCGCCAGGGGCGAAGGAGCCCCCCGTGTACTCGACGATACCCTCGGCCCCACGGTATCGTTATCGATACTGTAACGGTTGATAGCTTAAGGACAGCTCGTTGAGTTTCGCTTCTCAATCGAACGGCGCTCAACGAACGTAGTAATGATAACGCTGAAAATATTGATGGCTGATGAGACAGGTGTGAAAGACGCTTTCTATTTTCCGTCGCCATTAAAACTACACGACGACTTATCGAAGAGTATCTCGTGGTTCGTAGTAGGAAGGCGGCGTTCGAAAGCCGGGCCCCGTCATGGGAACCGAACAAAGCGAACCCCGGCTCACGTGTGCATGATTTTAGACGAAGCAGGAAGATGGAGCAGCGCGTTCGGGTTCGAAGGTCTCGACGTGAGAATCGAGACAGTGGATCGAGCCGCGGCGAGGAAGACGCGGCCGCCTTCTATCACTCGTAGGGGGAATACATCAAAGGACACGGAGTGCGCTCTTTCATCGTGCATCCTCCGAGAGGTCGTGTCAAGAGAGAACATCCGACTACGGATCGGCCAGGATGTCGTCGAACCAGCGCGGCGCTCCGGGACTCGGTTTCCGGGACGAGGCGGCCGGATCGAGGCGCGCGGTGGAACTTGCGTGGCGGGTCAACGATAGCGTGCTGCTCATTTTGCAACTACAGTTAGAGATAGCGAAGATGAACGAACTGGTAGGCGCGAGGTGTCGACGTCGGTTCCTTCGTGTTATCGCGTCGTCGCGTCCGCCGCGATTTTTCGACCGGCCGATATTCAGACGGGGGTGTCGTAGAAGAGAAACGCTCGGTCCGTCGATCGTGTTTTTCGTTACTCTTCTGTCGTCGGGGGAAGAAAGATGGCTCGGATAAAGGACGGCTTTTTCCTACCGGAACGTACGCGTTTCAATGCACCAGCGAGATAAGTAGATCTAGAAGGAAGAAAGTCAGCCGCCGAGAGACACGTACACCGTGTGTCATTGTTAATTTAGTGGATGCTGGATACTGTTACGGGGAACCACTCGACCTGTTCGTTCTATTACTTTTTTTTCACTTTCTCCTTGCCCATTCTTCTTCTGCCCCCGCGCAGCTTTCTCCACTTCAGAGCTGGAAATGGAGCTTAAATGGCGGCGAACGTTTCGACCCTTGCTGCGCGATTCGACCCACGATTCGATAACGATATTCGGACGCGCCGAAAATCACGGGAACCGTTGGTTGCAGGATAATCAGAGCTCGCAGGATCGGCGACGACAAAGATTTTCGCGGACACTGACTCATTGATCGATTGAAGTCAGGTGTCCCGAGCGAGGGATCGATCGAATTCCGGCTGCCGACGTAGCTATTATTAATGACAGAATTTTCAAGGCCCCACAGAAACGTGTGCCCGATAAAAGGGACAGCGACTCAGGATCGCTGCGACATTGTCGCGACGGTAAACGCTAAACGCTCGAGCAGGCGCGCCGGTGCTTACGATAGCGCCTTAAACGAGTCGAGAAGGGAGCGGGTTAAAAAGTCTCTTTCTCGCGTGGCGATATCACGGCGGCCGTATCGATGCTTCCCTGACACGGGCGGACAGCGAAGCACAGAGAAAGACGGAAAGAGAGAGAGACAGAGCCACGCCTTGCGAGCGGCGACAAGCCGTACAATGCAACGCTGGTCCCGGCTCCGCTCGACTCCGCTTGCTCCGGGCAACGTGAAACGCAACCAATGCGGCGCGCAACTCGCCGCGGTAGAACGTACATACCCTGCACGGAAAACCGATAGGTGCCAGCAGGTTATCGGCAGTACGTGCAACGTGCGCCTATCGGACTTTGTAATAGTTCGTGCTCCAAAAGCAATTTAGCTAGTTGGCCTCCCGAATGGACCATCGATACGCTTCTCATCGGATCGGACTATGTATTTTGAGACGAGGGTGCTTGGTACATTGGAAGTGCGCGTGTTCGTTTATAAATATGTAAACCGCCTCGGTACCGTCCGGATCGGATGCTCGACGCTGCACTCTTATTCATGATAGATGCGTCAGAGAAATGAAATTTTCGTGAGGCATTTTGACGGCGCGGCAGAACATTCGTTCTTGAAACAGAAGCCGCGAATCCACCGGTACCCGTCGGTGTACCGTCGTGTATTGTACTCGCCTCTCGCAACAATGCAGTAGTATCACGATTCTTTCCCCCTCGATCGAGGTTACGAGCGCACGAAAAAAAAAAAAAAAAAAAAAAACAGAAGAAAAAACAGTTAAACGTGTAGAAGGAGATGCAAATTCATGCGGGGCGTTCGAAACCGAAAGGACCAACACGTGTTCGCGCGTGCAGGCTGCATGTACTCGCAGCCGGTGCGCAATCATGCCTTTTGCTCGGTTGCACGGCGCGGCGTCGCGGCGGTACACGCCGGCGCGAGTCGCTCGAACGCGCACCGAACGATTTTCCAGACGATCTTTTATCGGTTGCCACATCGTGTCTGGATTTATCTGCATCGTTAAACCGCGGCTTGGGCCGCGGCGCACCGATATCGGCACGACACGGTCGTGCACGCCGATCGAGAGGAAAGAATCCTTTCCCGACGCGTGCACGCCGTCGCCGTCGCGCGAGAGGGTGTAGTCGCCGCGCGGAATTCCCTCCCGGAGGATTTTTTGCCTGGCGGATCTTTATGCACCGTCGTTTTATCTGCGCGCACCGATCGATCGATTGATCGCGACGCACGAGGGGATCCAAGCGCCACGTGACACCGCTAACCTTTCGCGATTCGTATTTCGTTGCGTTTCACGTTAAGCGTCGTAAACTGCGAAGCAGTTCGTGACGCTGTTGGTGGTTAACGTACCTAAGGTCGGGTTCGCGAGCGGACCAGCCCTGTGACGCGATCGTCTTTTCAATGCCTGTTAATTCGACGCTGCCCATTGAGAGGTACAGTTCGTTGAGAAGCCGCATGAATGGAACGACTGGAGGGATCGTTTTCTTTGAATAGTTTCTGGAGTCGCACCGATGGCGGAAGAAGAGAGGAAAGTAGGCTTCGCTGTGGCAATCGAAATTCGCGCCTCGGGAGAGAAACAATAAATCTCCACGGAGGATTACGGTGGTTAAACGATTAACATAGCCGCATAACTCCGTTATTGGACGGAAGAAAAAGGTCTAGAAACGGCGTTCGGTTGATAGTACAACTGAAGGCGGCGCGGTGTATCGACGGTGAATGATCGGCAGAAACGCGAGGCGGATCGCGGCAAGATAAGATCGCCAAGCCTGCAACAGGGTTTTTCAAGTAAAAGCGCGGAAAAACGAATAGCGGAATGCGAATTCCGCGTGGAGAGTCGCGCGGAGATCTATTGCGTTTCGCTCGCGTTCCGTGTCGGTGAACCGCGACGGAGGGGTCACGATGATTTTGAAATTAATTTATTCGCGATACGTCCGTCCCATCGGTGACCTTACGCGCGTATGAAGGGGTTCGCGTGATAGCATTATTGCTGCACAGTCCTGTAATTTGAATTTACAAATGGTATCGTGCTCCGAGATTACCGATATCATTAATTAGCGATAACGACAATGCTGAACTTAATAACACGGAAGCTTCGAGTTTCACGGTAATACTTTAGCCCACCACATAATAATTATTGCTGCTGGTAAGTAATAAGTCACTTTACACGTTTGGAGATACTTTTCGACGAACCACGATCGCGTTAGAAATAATTGTAAATTGAGTTCGTAGGGTAGCTAATAATTGCTTGGCTCGCGAGATCGTATAAACGTATTGGACGTTGTTAATTATTAATTAACATTCGCTGTTAATTCGCATACCCTCGGACAAGAAAAAAAATATATGATCTGTAAGTCACATACGTCTTCATACGGTCCGTATGATAATACATATACATATATGAAAAATTGCTTGAAATATATACGGGAGAAAAAACAAAGCATGCACATAAAAGTTTAAAGTATCGCGGAGAATGATAGCGTACCGGGTCTGAGCACCACTTTGTATGCACTCGACGAGCATTCGAATATTTAACAGAGCCTTTCTCTCCTCCGGCGATTCCTTTTCCAGTGCGCTTCATTTATTCGGGCGTTACGCCCCTTCGAGAGAAGAAGAAGGAAGAGTTTTTCACGGCTGGAGTTCGAGAGAAATTTTCGCGAAATTTTCTGACGCCTCGTTTCATCCTGGCTGGTCACCGTGATGTTCTTTTAAACCGACATTTCAAACAGTGGAGCGATTGGTTCTATTACAAAATAGGAAAAAAGATTCGGGAGGTTGCGGTCATGCAGATTTGTATTAATTAAAAATGCAGTATAACTCTATCGCATGAGTAAGTGCAAGCATTAGGCGGAAAAGGTCCCTGCTAATTTCCCTTTTTTCTCAATCGAAAGATCTGATAAGCGTTTGCTGAAGGCCTCACTAAATTGACGGATATACATATATATTTTGGATGTCTACTATGAAACGAACCTGGGAACAAAATGTATAGCTCGATTTAAAAAGGAAGCACTCTACTCGGGAAATTATTCTATTCGCAAATTTTCCCATCGTACAGAAATTAATGCATGTCTCTAATTTTTAGTGCAAACTAATTTAATGTAATCCGTCTACTAAGTGAATAATTTAATTTAAACAAGTAAGTATAAGCACCCAATATAATGAACTTCAGTAGGGTAGTATTTC
This sequence comes from Nomada fucata, assembly GCA_948146005.1. Classification (NCBI taxonomy): domain Eukaryota; kingdom Metazoa; phylum Arthropoda; class Insecta; order Hymenoptera; family Apidae; genus Nomada; species Nomada fucata. Next base: position 30,559,680 of record OX411276.1, read on the forward strand.
ACATCCGACGAAAACTCATTACACGGAAGGAGTAAATAGTAGAAACCTCTCGTTGGAAATTCAGTACGTAAGATACGAAACGATCCTAACGAGACAGGAAAAATATCCACTTATAGAAAAAAACATTCTAGAATATAATGGTGGATGGAAATTATGCAATTAGTAGTATACAATTGGAAACTCTTTGCAACAGCTATACTGGAGTACAGCATCAAGTTGAATAAATGCAATATCCAGTTTCATAGATTCCAGCAGGTATTTTGAGAAAAAATTGCAATCTTTACATGACAACAACCGTTTCGATTTGGCAAAAACCGTTTCCTAATAAGACGTATTAACATTAAGCCTCGCGAAGTTCAATCGAAGTTTACTCATTTTTAGCTATATTTTTTTGATCCTACTAATACTGCTTCCGTCGTTGCTAAGCAATGCTATTAAAACTGGGGACCTAAATTATTCGAAAATTTCGTCTGATTTTTGCAAAGCATTGGAACAAGTTGCGGACCACTCTGTCTACTGGAAAATGAGAATCAAGTGATTTTCTACCAAAGAAATTCGATCGCAGGAAATAAAAATAATCTGGCTAGCCTAAATTGAAATCACGCTCAGCGTCTCGAAAACTTCGTTACAGGAATTTCTGCATATATAAATCACGCATTATTAATTCTTTCAGCAAAGTGTATAATTAGTCGACACGACGCGACGCAGGAAATCAATTATCGTTTGAGATATCTATCTACTAGCCCTGGCAGTGCCACACGAAGAGAAAGGCTCTTTTCGCGGTTAGCTCGATAGAAGGAACCGAATAACCCAGCCATAAATATCCAGTAGGATAATTAACCCTTTGAAGACTTTTTGGAGCTTTGACGATTTTAGTAATCTCAAAAGACAGTGGGCTCCGTGATTAGTGTACCTGCTGGCGGATGCAATCGACAATGCGCGTATATCCCGTTGATGCTCAGCTCGGTACGCGTGCACATTACAAGGTTCGCGGCATTGTGCATTGTAATGAGAGGCAGGAGTACGCAGACCAAATAAAAAATTAAACGAGAACGCGGAGAATGTAATTTTTAATGATACCGTTCGTTTCTTAATCTGGCAATCCCGATTGCGAGAAATAAATTGCGATGTATATAAATCATTCGAAAATGTTACCAACTACGTATTTACATTAACGATATTTATTGATAAAAATGAATAGAAAAACGCGCTTGCAAATTGTTTTGCACGTCAATAGTTAATACTACTGATTTCGTATGTGGGTTAATTATTTCGCGTATCGAACTGGTACATTCAGACGAAATTTCCTTGCGTGCGCGATGATATTGTAAAATATTTCGTTGCTGCATGCATGTACGAAATGGAAAAAAGATTGTTTATATATGCTAGCACTCACCCGTCGCTGACGAAGACACCTTGCAATGAACACCAGGAAGACGCCTGAGCCATATGGGGGTCCGATTGCGGAACATGTGTATTTCGCGTTCGAACAGTACCGATAGCTAGGTGTATGACACACATCGAAATTTTACCGAAAAAGCAGTGCCAAGTGGTACACCTGAAACAATAAGCGGTAATCATTGAAACGAGCAATGCTGGTCAATGAAACATCAGGATTATTCCAAAAAGTTAATTTTTCTGTGTGATCGCATATAAATTCGAAGGGCTACTACGTACATCATGGCGTCCCTTCTATTCTTTTTTAGAAAACGGAAAGCCGGTTGTACTTTCAGCCGTATTGTACCATTTTGCATCTACCATTTAAGCTTGCCAACACAAGAAAACCGTCGGGACAATATTGAATTGGAATCCGAAATGTTTAAATATGACCAGATTGCGATAAATGGTTATTAAAATCATTACCTTCGTTGGCTCGTTGAAAGAACTTCCATCAGCGTCACTTGTCACCACACGTCTATTTCTTGAGCGGTGTCCCTTCTCCTTAATTTTAAAAAGCGATTCGCTCATTGGTCCGCCTAACCAACAATGACCAATCAAACATTTTCTTCTATTAACTCTACATCTTCCAATGCATTTTTCTTGCCATTAGCGTTCCTCGGACATCCGTACTTTAACACGTATTATAACTTTGTTGTACGCGTTTGATTTATTTTATAACGAAAAACTTTTTATTCCTAGGTTCTTTTTTGCGCGGATTAGACAATGAGAACCAATCAAGGCACGGTAATCAATCGTATCCAGGCTGTGCATACTAATGATGCGCAACACTGTCCCTATATTATGATTTTTGCTACATTGTTGCGTTGGCCAACCTGCTCTCCTATTGTGTTTCAAAGGTCCGGCAGCAGAAGGAAAAAAATGGATCGTAAATCATACTCCGTTGACGACTGTGTTTCATTGAACTTTCTTCGGGGTATGTACATTCGTAAATAAAAACTGTTTACGAAGTGTGACAGCGTTATAATTCGGATAGATAGTAGATAGAGATGGTACAACAGGACGCTTTTGTTTGCGTACGATAAACCAGTAGGTTGAAAACGATTACGCGTCATTCATACTCGTAATCGGTGTTTACAAACAAACGAATTACCGTAGAAAGCAATTCATTCACTTTCCAAAACTTGTCGTTTCGTATCCTATGTTTGCTTCTCGATAACCTCACTTGTCAATTACGGTTTCGCAGAGAAGACCACGTGACCGCGACACGAAGTTTCTTTCCCCGGTGCACGCGAACGCTTGCTTTCAAAGAAATGTACTATGAACTCGGTCAATCCCTTACAATAAAAAAACAAACCACTCCTCCCCTTGATATTTAAAGCACGTTAAATTGACATTTGCTGCACGACTTATTCCATCGGTTTTATCGATATGTTAATTCCTTTACACGATTAATTATCTTGTTTTTCATACGAATTATAGGAAAGAAAGTTGTGTCGGCAGGTGCCACGTCCGTTTGGAAAAGCAGCTCTGGATTTTCATTCGCGAAAGACGATTAATGGTCAGCCCTTTCAGGGGTAAGTAAATATTCTTGTTTTAAACTTTTGAAATATAAATTTAAGGTGACCGACCGCGAAGCCAGTGAAAATGATATCGAAAGCATCGCACGAACCGAGGCAAAAAGTATTCAGTACGCAAAGTTTAATTGCGAGATTAATCTCTTCATCGTGGTGACTCGAAATTAACCCACATACGAGCGCAGTATGCGAGATTCGAAGGAAAAGACGGATACGTCTTTCATTAATTAGGCACTTTCGTTCAGAAAAACCGGGCGCGTGAATTATACGGATAATTATTTTTAATTGCCAGCTCATGTATATCGATCCGGCCCGGCCGAATCCTGCTCACGATTTCCATAAACCGCTAACGGGCCTCCTGCTCGAAGTGCAGCCTCTTTGCTTCTTTCACGATAATGGAATTGTTCTCGCTCACCTTTATTGATAACGATGCTCCTTTAACAGCGTTTTCGCGTACCGTGTATCACATCACCGAAACAACACGAACCATCCTCAGTTCATCGCCGATAATTTACCTAACGCTCGTTAACCATTTCCGACTCCGTTGCGTTCTACGCAGCGTAGCAATAAATCCCCCGAACGGCAAGTAACACGACCCCTCGGTAGCAATGAAAACGCGAGCAAATCACTCCAAGAGCAACGTTACAAAATCTTTACTCGAGATCGCGAGCCAAAGTCGTCGGCTCGTACAGATTGTCCGTAAAGAGGTAGGAAAAGGTAGCAGCGGAATATGAAGATGGCCAACGTAATCCAACCCGTGGCTCGTATTTTCTTCTGGTCGCGCACGTTGCCTCGTAAACGGCGGGTTTCGCATTCAGAACCGCGACGTTCCTGGCGGGGGAAGGTTCCCCTCGTTCGCCGATGGTACGCGGACACCCACGTGCCACGGGGACGGCGTATATCTCCAGAGGCTAACGTAAATCATCTCCGTGATGAACGCGAGATCTATCTCGTCGTGTTTTCCCTATAAATTTCAGGGGCGTGATGCACTCGCCAGACAAGGCGACCAAGTCTTCTCTTGCGGGCACGCGTGGGCGTGAACGGCGAAATTCAACGATAATGGACTCGAGCGTCGCGACCTTTGGCAGCTCCTCCGGGGTTCGTTTGATTGTTCGTACCGCGGAACTGCGCAGCTGTTGTTAATTTGTAGATCGTAAACGTAGCCTTTATCGTAGCCTTTAAAAGCCTGTTCCTGTTTGAGGGTTCGAGGAATTTCTCAGGGTTGTTGCTGTCGGGTCCTGTGGTTGCAAAGTATTTGGGGGTAGCAGTGGTGAATGGGGGGTTAAGGAATACGTTTAGCTGTAATGTAACGATAATTTTGAAAATGAAAAGATACCAGGATCTGAACGATATTGTATATCGAAGTTATATTACGAATAAGGAACCGTTGTTGTTTCTCTGTGCCTGTCGCTCTCGTTACGTTTGAAATATTTGCATCGGTTAAAGATTTTGAACGCGGCCGCACGTGTCTCATTACAATTCGTCCGGCAAGCATTATGCATCGTTGCAAAGAACAACGTAATTATTGTTGCCGAAAGGTGTACGTCAGCGCGCTTTCATTTCTTTCGTTCCTCTCCTTTGCCCTCGGATCTGGGACGAACTGGCCGGGGAGGAACTTCTCGAGAAGAAGATGCGTGTCTCACGATCCCGAGCCGAAACGTGCGTGCACGTCCACGCCAATTAATGGCTTTCGACTTTTGATTGACGTCCACCGACCGCGTTCACCCGTTACAGGCCGCGTTTTACGGTAATCAACGGCCCAGCAGTTTTGTGGCCCTTCAATTGGCGGGGATAATACGCACCCATATTTTTTTGTGCTTTTCGTGCCGTGCACGTGGCTGGAAATAATCCCCAGCCGAAGCTTTCGTAATCGTTAGGGGGTTCTCGGTTAGGCCCATTCTCTGTGGAAATAGTCGTTTGCTGTCACATTAGTCGGATATCGAAATTTTCGAACCCGTTCGAGCTGAAAATTTTCAATTCCTCTCACAACGAGGACGCGGTCCTCGACTCGTCAAGGCGATCGTCCCTACCGAGGAGCGAAGCTGTACCAATTATCATCCGGGGACCAGAAATTCTCGTGCATGAAAAAATGGCTACGACCGTCGAGCCGCTGCATCGTATAATTTGATAAATATCAATCTGTAGCGCCATTCGTTTTACATACCGTGCAATCGAGCAGGCTCGAGGCGCTACAAGGACCAGTCCCCGGATTTTTCTATGTCGCGGCACGGAATCGTGGGAAGGACGCGAACCGGACCTCAGCCCTGCGTACGAAAAGAGACGTCGTCAAGGCGATGCAACCGTCTCTCCCGATGCACTTCCTAAACGGACGCGATGACGTACGACAGCAAAACATCAATCATTATCGACGCCGATCGTCCCCGGTTTTCCTGGGTGTCCTTATAACGAGTTTGGCAGACGATTTTTTGTTGAAACGCGGCTCGTTTGACCGTCAAAAGAGGAACTGTCGTATCCTTCCTGCCTTCCGAACGCGTTCCAAACGAAAGCAGCAATTTTCTGAGCCGAGACAAAGGCGCAACCGTCTCCAAATAGCGGAGGGCAAAACTTTCGGGCGGGTGTATCGTCGATTTCGCTAAAAGGGAACTTCGCGAGCAGTTTCGTGGTAGCTCCGTTATGGAAACTGTCGGCGCTGATATTGTCGATCGCTGTGAAATTACAGTGGTAACCGACAATGTAATAATGCATCATCAAAATAATTACTCGATTGCTCCGGGAGCAGCGCGCGCCTCTGGGTTCGCTATTACCACCCCACCTTCAGAAATCTCCATTGCGATTTCTATTCGCCCGTGAACTCCGATTCCACCAGTACTCTGACGCGTGACCGTTAATTATCCCAATAATGACACACAAATCTCCGAAACGTCTTAATGCTCGACGAAGCTCGCGAAATTGGTAATTTCGTTCCCGTGCGCCGTGCAATTTCGATTGTCGAGCGAATCGAGTTTCGCGTGGACGACCCGGAGGCCGCTTTTTTTCTTACCGACCCTCGTTTCGGAGCCCGGGCGCGCGTCTCCTTGAAGAGAATCTCTCTTCGCGTCGCGCGACAGCGCAGCCGTCGCGACCTTCCGACCGTCCGGAAAATCACCTCTCCGATACCTGTCCTAAAGAAACGAGATCGCCCGGCGCGGTCCTTGAGACGGTCGCGTAAACCCCCCCGATTAACTCCTCGGTCTCTTCCGAAATCGAAATCTCGGCTGGGCCGCAGCTGTGCCGACCTAAATATCGCATCCTCCTGTCCCGTTAACGCTACGCGTTTCGTAACACCGCGTTGATTGGTATTACTTCGAGCTCTGCCCACGGTACCTACGATGTCCGATTAGTGGACAGTAGTGTCTAAAGTGGTCCCCGATGATATCGCGACCCAACCGAACGGAAAGTTGATTCCTGCTAACATCCGAGATCTCGTTTCAATTAAATCGAAACCGCATCGTCAGCGAGGCAGTTAACGGGTCCGGGATCGTTCGCTACTCCCTATGGCCGATCGGCCACGTCGATCTTCGCGACGTTCCAGCGCATTGTCTTAAAAGTAGCCCCCCGTCGTTGACAATGGCCCCTGGTAGGAACGCATTTAACTGTACACCGCTGCGGCGATCGGTTTTAACCGATTATCCGCGGACAGCGGCACGATGTGCCGTTTGTGCAACCGGTCCTACGTCGGTTGCAGGGAGCAAGCCACGACCGTTAGACCTCGGACACACGAGAACGGCTCTGCGCCACGCCACGCCACGCCACGCCGCAGCAGGCCAGGCCAGGCCAGGCAATCGAGCCACGCCGCACGGCACACCACACTCTCCCCCCCCTTTCTAACAAACGAAGTTAATAAGCAATATCTGGCGGCGTAGCGGCGTGCACTGCCTTTACCGATAGCACGGTGCACCGTGCCGCAACATAATGGTGCATGTAACGACCGCGGCGGCGTTCCCTCCAACGATTGCCTTCGTGTATCAGTGGCACGCAAACTGGGGCTTCGTTACGCGTAAATCGCCACGTTCTTGCCCGACGATAAACGATCGGGGATGGCGGGGGCAACGCAGATATCCGGTCGCACGAGCAACGTTTCACCGATCCCCGATCACGTTCCCCGTTCACCCCAAGGATGCTGATAAGGATACCGCGGCGAGGTGCTCCGCGAAGCCCCGTTCCCTTTCCAATTTGTAATACGGCGCGATTTTTCCTTACGTCTTTCGACGGGGCCCCGCGCAACACGTGTCCGTTTAATCGCACCGATCGAGGATACCAGGATCACCGGGAAGGCGTCGACAATGTCATAATCGAGTCCGACAGAAACGTCTCCGGTCGATCGGCTGATTAATGAACGACGACCACGGATGGACAGGGATCGCGGGATCGACGCCCCTCTCCGCTTTTTCGAGCGATGATTTAATAATTGCCAGAAGAACGGCGTTGACTAGAATACACGCCAACTTGTCGAGAGTAATGAGGGGTAATTGGTATTTATGACGGGATCCACGGGGTTGCGTAAAGCGGCGTTCTTAAACGCGTCGGAACAGCGTGATCGCTTCTCACGATTCTATTGTGATGGCGACAGTTCGCTCTCACACCTGCCGGTCTATCGCGCTTACCGGTACGGCCTGTGCGAGAGGTCCCCAAAAAAAATCCGGCGATCGCATCCACACCGATCGGACATTCGATCGAACGTTCAAGAAGAACAATGCGAAGCGAACTAGACGGCCACTCCGGGCAGAGAAATTTGAGTGCCACTGTGATAGAGGGTCGCAGGGAGGCTGGCCAAGTGAGCGAGGTCCACGAGAGTGATTGTACTTATCCTCGCGCATAGCGAGGCGCACACGGACCCGCACGACCACAGCCACGGCCACCGTAGGCTCAATAGTTAAGGAACGATGCGGATGGCAGGAGTGAAAGGCCCACGCCCGTGCCTCGGGCTCCTCGGCAAGGGCGACTGGCCCCTCAGCACGCGCGCGTACCCGCACAGAGACAGTCACCTACCCATGTACACGTGCTGGCACACGTGCAATCAGACCATCCACGAACTCGGCCGCGAGCTCCTCTCTCTTTCTCTCTGGCCGTCTCTTTCGCTCGTTTGCTCCGTCCTCCTCGACCGCCGTTCTCCGGTCGCAGAATCCGGCGGCTCTCGCGTCACAACCTCGTACACCTCTGTGCACCGGGCTCGAGTTCGCGGCCAATTTCCTTCCTCTCTTTTGTTTTTCGCCCCCCGTCAAATTTTCCCGTCATAGTCAGCGCCGATCGCTTTTTACCACCGCGGAACCGCCCGATTCCAGAACACGAATCCGTCGTGAACTCGATCGTGCCGGCGATTCTTTATTCGGCGGATGCTGCTTGCGACTTGTATGGTCACGTTGGACCGGGGACGCGGTTTCGCGAGTGCCACTCTTTCGTAAATTGACGGGGATCCGTGAGATCCGCCGGCCCCCCCGAATCTTTCGGGTTATTCGAAGTAGATTCAGCTGGTTATGGCACGGCTCGGTTGAAATGTGCGGCGCGCCGCGATAGTTGCGGTTATTTTGTTCCTCGTGCTCGGGACACGTAATTTCCGGCATACGGATCTCGACGGAACGCGTGTTACAAATTTCATACGTTTCTATGGCAATAAAATTCCGTAACAAAAATATGGAGCGGACGGTGTTGCGATGGAGGGGGACGTCGGGCGAGAGAAAAAGCACAGGCACGAAACGCGCTCGCGGAATGTTCCAATAGCGATTCTCGCCGCGAGCTTTCGTTATGATTACACGTTTACGTAATCTCGACGCGTGTATCTGGCGACGCTCGGTGACGTAATTGTACCCTTTAGCGAGCCGCGAGAGTTTCATTCTCACCGGCGCGGAGCGGAGCGGCGCGGGGCGGGGCGGGGCGGCGTCTCGACGCGCGGGGGGAAGCGAAAAACAGTGTACACCGCAACGGAGCGGAGACGCAAAGGCGAGCAAAGCCGACTTCCCAGCAGATGCGCCCGCGGTAGTTTCGCAATGCGGGAGCAGAAGACGCCCGATGTTCACGTAGCCCGATCGCACGGAAAGGCGAAGAGGACACGTTCCCAAGGTGTATTCCGTACCCGATCCTATAATGCAGTCCTCCCTCTCGGTTTTAACCCGTTGCCTGGTACGCGGAAAAATTCAATACAGCTCGTCGGCTGGTTCGCCGATCGCAATTGAAACGTTCGATCGATCCGGTGTCCAAATGTAGATCGATCGGTACGTGCACGCGTTAACGCAGGGCCCCGGTATCGACGTACGGGCTGCTCATTTTTCTGCGTCGTGCCCCGACGATGGGCCTCCATCATTTATCAGAAAAGAGTCCGGGCGTTCGCCGCCTGTTATGATACATCGCTCGTGTCCACGCGACCCAAATTTTCGAACATATTCAACGGCGAAAGTAATTGATTATTGTGTCTTAGACGATCGCGTAGCGCTCCTATATATGTTCCCCGGTCGGTTTTGTGACATAGAGTAATCGACATCCCGGAATCCGTTTTTCGTAATGAATTTCTTATTCTTTCACTCGATAGTTACGGAATAATGATATCCACGAGGAGTCGATGCGCGAACCACGCCGAGCATCGGCCCGCTGCGTGTTCTCACACGTGCCACAAAGATCGATCGTTGCCGATCACAACGAGACGGGACGATCGATCGATCGCCAGATCGATCAGGGTCTCCTTGATCGCCGTAGGCGTCTAGACCGGAGGTAGCGCAGCCGATCACGGATGAGAGTGGGTGGAGTCGTAGCTTCGTTGCTCAACTATGGGGAGAGAGAGAGAGAGAGAGAGAGAGAGAGAGACGATGTCCTCGAGAGTTATCGCGATAAGAAAGGCCATCCTAAGGACACGCCTGGCTCCAAGAGAGGGAGCCCGATAACGATCTACATCGTCCCGCGCGGCTCGTATCGGCAGCGATGCTTGATTTCCAAACGCTGCCACCGAAACCACTGTTCGCGTTACCCGATGACATTTCTTATCCTCGAAATTTCATCTTTAGATCTGACCGCCTCGATCAGAATAAAAAGGTTATCCGATCCGTGATTCTTATCCCCGTAGAACTCGTCGACGATTCTTTTCTACTCCACAGATAAATCGTCTTAAATTCTTAATCGTCGATGCTTCCGTTCACGAGCTGGAACTCGTGTATGTGTATGCACGTGATACGAGTCTAGCTGTCCTCGTTGTCCATCGGACGAAGAATTACGGCTGCGTCGCGGAGGATTCCGTTACGCTTCCGCTTAAGGAGCAGCTAATGCTGGCCATCCATCTTCGATGCCTCCGCGAATTCATTCGTCTGTGACCGTCAACGGGGCCGTTCGTGTGTCAGTTCGGGCACCAGTAATGATCCTGGCAATCGGCGCGTCGGATGCAAAACGCGTGCGTCGGCGATCGCGATCCCGGTGCGTCCGAAACGCCCTCGATAATAAAGAAACGGGGGGAGGGAGGAAAACCTCGGACAATTTGCGGCAAAAGTCTCGCGAAGCTTCCTTCGCGTAAAATCTCGAAGAGTTTCGCGTATCCACTTTAAACGACCGCGGTAAATCATCGTCTCGTTTCCCGTCCGCCTGGCATGGCGCAGGCGAGAAGAAACTGTAACTCTTCCGGTTATCGAGCGCATTAAGCGCTCGTTAGCGTTCAAACAGCTCGCGGAGTCGACCAATAAGTGTGCTCGGGTGAACCGGGTTGGTTCGTACGGCGCATTCGGCGTGTTTTATCGAGAAATTGAAGACGGAAGATCGAGCCACCTATCGGACAGACGAATTCCGATCACCGTATCGATACGGGACCATCTGCCCGATCAGATCCTCCTCGTCTTGACGCGGAAGTAACGGAACTCTGTCCGCGGAATCTTAAGTGATTCTTACCGTGGATCGTTGCTCCCTAGAATGTAGATCATCGTTGACGCAGCGTCAGCTCTTCGGTGGCATTAGAATGCGGATTATGCTGATAGGATTCGGGACGCGTTTTGTACCATTTGGGTAGGGGCAGGTTGGCGCATTCGGTATCTTTAATCATCCGCTTTCAAGTGGGATTATCGGAGGAAACTGCTTATCGTGACCGTTCGCTCGCGGATCGGGACGTTCAAACGCCAGCGAATCGCATTGATTCCGCGATGGAAGTAATCGGTTACACTAGCATTGCCTTTCTTTATTACCCTGGTAAATTTTGTCACCGCTTCTTGTCTCGCCCGCCTGCGATGACGGGTTACTTACACATTGCATCGTCGCATCGAGGGTGCGCAGAATAACGCGGGGCGAAAACAAAAGTACGCCCGGATCAGTCGCGCTCCCGTGCCCGAAGGAGTAGGAAGTCCCGCGGCGTGTCGTCGGCGCGCGTTCGCGTGTCCTGTTCGCCGGAGCTTCGTTCACGCCGTCTCGAGCTTCGCGGTGACGTCGTAAAAACGCTCGTTTTAATTGAACCAAACAGCTCGCTACAGATAAAGACCACGGCGGAATCGCGAAATCAAACGAAATAAAGCGAAGATTTGTTCGAACTCCGCCGCCGCTGTTCGTCCACCGGGTCGCGGATGAGTCACGGCGAAGATCCATGAAAAGATCGTTTTTGTCCACGCGCGTCACCGGGATCGCGAGGCGAACCGGGACGGAGAACACGGCCGGCGCGTTTTTGCCGACGGAAACGAGAATCCTCGCGCCGCGAGGAGAGCGGAACCACGAGGAAGCAGAAAACGACGAGATGGAAAAAGAACCGGTTCAATCGGCGGCCTACGATACAGAAAAGAGATTGTCCCCTGTGCCTCCCTCGTACACACGGTGCCCGCAAGTAGCCGCATAATGATAGGCCCCGTGCGCTGCTATCCCCGACAGCGATAGCGTTGCGCTAGAGAGGGACGAGACAGACACGGGACAGGCTTGATCGGGTTAGCGGGAGGGAAACGAAATTAAGCCGATGCCTGCCATTTCTGACGAGAAACCCGCGCCGAGAAGGCCGTCCCGACGATGGTTCACGGAAATCGGAGCAGGTTTCGGCGACCTTGATGTCCCCGGCGACGACGTCCCCGCGACAGAAATCAGAATTCGAGACGACACGGTATGCGTGACGAGCGCGAGATGAATTCCTCCGACTGATATTTCGAAACAGCCTTGTGCCCGCTACATGCTGGTTAGATCGTTGTTCCACGCGTGGTTCGCCGTCGTTCTCAGACCACGACAATCGTCAACCGTGCCGGATCGAAATTTTGCGAAACGCTGGTTACGTTAGCGAGGGGGGATTTGGTGATTCGGGGTCGTGTTCTATGAGTTTTAAGTGGACCGCGATTGTAACGAAGTCCAGCGGGGTCGACGTTGTGTTGGATCTAAATTGGCCCGGCCGGCGCTACCTGGAGAGGTTGGATAGGGTAACGGGCAGACGGATTGATCGCGAATGAAATATCGATCGTGTCCTCTTTACGGTCGCATTAACGAAGGGAAACAAAAGAGCCGTCGAAATTACGTTTCGCTAATTGCCTGGCAATCGTGACTGTACAGATCGGGGTACTTTCAACGCTAGGCAGTTCTGTTATGCTGTATTGACGGCCGATCGTCGATGGATATTCGCGGAAGGGGGCCTTTAAGTTATTTATGGGCAAACGGTTCTTCGAAGTATTAATTTCTGTACGGGAGGGAACGGGAGTTGCGCAATCTGTCGTCGAGAACGCCGCTTTCGATTTTATTAGAACGATATTCAGTGACATTCCACGGAGCGGCAGATAAAACGAGGGCTCCTTATTATCAAGCGAAAAGGGCGAGCTGGTGCGAGCAGGAGATCCGAGTCATGCGACGGGGGTCGCGGAGGTCAGTATCGATTGGATCGTGCAGTTTCCACGTAGAAAATCGATCCGCATGCTGCAACTGCAACTGTAGCTTCTACCGGGACCCCCCCTATTACCGTGATCGAAGTGGCTCCGAATGGCACGATCGACGAACCATCGACAAAAACCGGAAAACCCATCGGTATCGTCCTTTCTCCCAATATACGATTTAAGCTATCGCAAGCTTGCCCTGCTCGATCGATCCATGATTCTGCGGGCAATTATGGAACCGAGTATCTTCTTCCGGTCGCGATACGTCGGTGCGTGGAATTTTCGCTGCTTTTATCTTCGGGCTACGAGGCGATTTAAATTTTCCTGTTGATTAAAGTTCGTTCAATGAATTGTTTATGGTAGGCGCCACCGCGATAACAGATTGCAGTTTTTCACACGAATCAACGGTCCTATAAATTTCGCCTTTTACGCACAGGCATATTTATTAATATTTTGCAAGGTGTGCAAGATGTATGCGAGCTTGTTACTGAATTCAGCGATGTTAAATAACGGCATGCCGCGAACAGGAACCGAAGCCATAAGTTACCGTTTTAACGTTACTAATCGTCCGTCTAATGACTTCTGCCGCCAGAACCACCTTAATCATTAGCTGGTACCGCGGTTGATCCAATTGATCATTCTCGGACTTTCGCTGTAAATAATTTCATCTTCGTCTCACTTTCACCTTCCCCGTTCTGTCCCTCTACGCCTTGCCTCGTTCGGAGGTCGCGTTTCTTCGAAATCCACGGACCTTCCCGTGTCCGTTCCGCGAACCCATCGCCACCTATCAGCGTTTTACTTTCGCGAAAATCCAGTTCACCGCGTTTTCCCTCGGACGATCACTTTCCCGCACGATCGTCGCCGATGCGTCCGATATCGACCAGCTGACCGTACCCGCGTAATCCGTGGCGAATACACACCGAAGTAAGCGGAGTCGACAGCCTCGAAGCGATACAGAATCTAATCCAGTCGGATGCCTCTGGGCTTAGAAAGGCGTGGTAGTTGGGCGAACGTAGGAGAGGACGGTGTCGTCACAGACGAAGAGGACGGTCGCGGGCGTGTAGGTGGTGAACGAAGCTATCCGCATCACGAGCTCTGTCGTTTTCGATCCTCGGCTATCCACGTAATCAGGTCGCGCACCTTAATGGATTCCAAATGCTTGGCCCCGTCGTACGACCGCGGTCCGACAGGGGACACATCCTCGAATTTATCCCGTCCGGTTTGCTCGTGACGTAAGCGGGCGAAGCTGACGAACATTAAGGTCACCCCTTAAGGTAACCATCGAACGGGCGTCCAATTGCGAGCAAAAGGAAGAAGAAGAAGAAGAAAGGAGGACGCAATGGTAATGACGAGGCGTTGCGCAAGGTGTGCCTTTGAAAATTCGTGGTTCGTTATTCGCGTGATTCGTGACTGGTCGGGGTCACGTTAGCGGGGTGAGGAGCGACGAGCGAAACGAGAATCCGTTCGGCGACTTCTTCGAAGGTGCGCCCGCGCCTCTTCGGGGTACGCGATATTAATTGTTATCATTTATTACGTCAGCTGGCCGAACAGAGGGTGAAAGTTCTGTCTCGTTAGCGGAGGCTCAAGGGTCTTTATGTAAAACGCTCCGACTGAAGGCAGAATGGACGCGCCGGCCGCTGAACGTCTCGGCCTGGGACACATGGCAGCGTGACGGCAAAAGGAAGGATCGAAAGGGTAGAACGCGATTGTATCCGCTCGACGAGGGCAATAGGAACCCGCAACGCCTCGTCATCGGACGATTCGACGCAGATACAGGGCGTCCTGTCATCGGAGTCGCGCGTACGAGAGAAGAAAACTGCATAGGGGACAGAGAAAGCGCGAAAGAGATAGAAACAAACACACAAGAACAGGAAGAGGGAGAGAGAGAGAGAGAGAGAGAGAGAGAGAGTCAGAAAGGTAAAGAGAGGGAGGGAGAGGGAGAGAAATGAAGAGAGGGAGGCAATGGGTATTGTGGCACGGTGATGCAACGCAACTCCGCCCCAGTTACTTGCAGAGATCTCGCCCGTGGACCGAGAGTAAGCACAGACAGAGAACGGAAAGCAAGACGAGGACGAAGGAGGAGAGAGTACATGAACGTGGGTTATTCACGAGGAGCGGGCCGATAACTGTGCGAGATGGTTGCTACCTATTCATTATTTTGCTAAACGTTGATCGACCAGGCGCCAAGGCCACCGGTTCGTACCTACCTGGATCTCGCTATTGTTCCGAAATATTCGTGTGGTTTTAATGAGCGCGTGTGGGCGCACGAGCGTTTCGATTGTGTCCCGCCCGACGACTCGTTTATGTATGTTTGCGAGCCTCCGCATCTCGGGACGATATAATTTGTATCGATAAATTTGCGGATAACGAGGGGCTAAATGCATTACGCTTTCTCGAGCGCGACGCGTACCTTCGAGTGTACGCTTCTTTTCTTGCACGTCCGAGCAGCGGTACGCGTACGCTCGCAGTTACGGCGATCGACCGCCTCGACCGTGTCGTCTATTTAATTAGAAGGGTTGTGTAAATAGGCGCGATAACCGAGCAAACAGACGAGTTGCGCGGCTTGCTCAATGCCGGATCTAACAATAAGAGACACGCCGGTGTAGGATGGTAATTCTAGGCTGCGCGATACAATTATCGTTATTTACGCACGCTTTTAATTCGCGACGCGGAACAGAGGACAATCCGATCGTTCAATTAATTTCAATACCGTCTGCCGCGGCCGTCCTTGCATCGATTAGAAGGCTCCCTGCTAGAATCGAGAATATTAATTGTCGCTCCGCGGCCGAGCAAAACGATGCACGATTTCCTGCCACGCGTTTCCAACGTGAGATTCCAACGACCCGCTCGTCGATCCCCGTCGAAATGAAACACGCGAATCGTTTCGCCGATTCGTCGATGGTTGAAACGGGAGGATCGAATTTTGCAGCGGCCAGTCCTGGGAGCTATTTCTGGTTCGTTAACGTGGGTCACGTCGTGCCGGGGCAAGGATTACGCAGATGCAGGGCCAGGGGGGCGGAAGAAGGTAAAGTAACGATAAATTTAGTCGAACGTTAGAACCGAATCGCGCGTCAGAACTAAGTGTAGGCGGGTTATATTGCCTGTGCGGCGACCCACTATAGACTATTGCACGCCGCGAAGCAGTAAAGGAATTTAGCCTTATAAATCAGCAACATGACTACACCGCGCCACACCTTTCCCTTCTTGGGGCAATCACGAGTCGTCACCGTATCGGCAACATCCCCGGCGCTCACAGACCTCGCCTGCGTCGTCTCTTTGTGCCCGGGCGACCGAATCGACGATTGCGAAACGACAGATTTTCGGACACGGGGATTCTCGAGCGGTTTCCCCCTCGTATATTTTAAACTCGGGTACCGTACGTTCCTTCGACGCGCTCTCGTCGATGGGTCGCCGAATTGGGCAGGATCCTCTTAAAGGGACGAAACGTTCGTTGACGCGAAATTTACGACCGCGACGCGTCCATGTCGGCGCGGAAGCGATAGAATCTAGAACGCAGGACGAAACGAGGAAGAGAAGAGGAGAACGCTGGCCGCCCGAAGGTGGACTAAGATTTAAAGAGTATCGGTGATCGATGCGCCCCGAACACTGCATGCAAGCGTAAACGACTTTCTGCGGTCGCGCGGGACACGCAACGGTCGTTAGAGTTACACGGAACTCTCCAAACAAACCGATTATTCTTCGTGCCATTATTTCCATCGCTCATGCATCAAGGCAACAATCATGAGAAACGAGAGAAGAGAACTCTATGACTCACTCCGCCCCGACATTCGTCGAGTCCTCTTCGTTAAAACGAGTTGTTCCGCAGATCGGCGCGATGAAGACATCAAGAGCGCAGGGTTATCGTCCGATCTTCTTCGATTCGTACTACACGAATATAGCACAGACTGCAGCCATGAAATAATAGCGAGTACCATTGTCGATAATAAGACGGGGCGGCAGTGGCATCTCTCGTTAATAATCATTTTCTCATTGAATCCGCCTAAGGACCGGTCCGTCGACCGGAGTAGAAACCACGACTTAATTGGCGCCCCGATGGAACATCTCTTATCGTACGTTCGCGCACAACGGCCGCGGGGAAACGCCACGACGAGGAACGGATGTCCAGCGTCCTTTTGGCCAGGCGCGGATCGCGACCGACGCTCTCCCCGATAGACGGAATTTTAACGAACGGAGTTTCTTCGCTCGATGGCGGCGATTTCCTCGACGGTTGCCACGGCGGTTTTGCCGTTGCCCTCCATGTACAACACGCGCCGACGAGGCTAGAATGCGGCCACCACCGGACCGAGTTAGGCCTGGATTAGGTGAAAATGGCGATCGGCGAATCCCCGTTCGCGATGGACGGAATTTTAACGAACGCGATTTCTTCCACCGATCGGCCGCTTCCTCGTTTTCATCCAGCGGCAAGTGGATGCAACGTGTTCGATCGCCGTGATGCAACTGCGCCCGGACAACTCGAGGAGTTTCTATTATTTCACGAACCGCCCGGATCCAACGATTGTCGCGCGTTTCTTTCGCTCGCGCTTTAAATCGTCCAACACGAAAAAATCGCCCCGTCGACCCTCGCCACCTCAAAACTGTGCCTGTGCTCGTTACGATTTTTGAAAGCTGTCTAGCTTCCGCGGCAGCGAGGAGCATAGGTTCAAACGAGTCATTAAACGCGTATACCGTAAGTTTCGCGGACGGAGCGTGGAAACCGTCGGCGATGATGGCGCGGTCGTCGTACAGGAACCGGCTGGGTTTCGCGTGCGTGACCTGTCCTTAAGCGTTGCGATCCAGACCGGGCTAAAGGTAAACGTTAAGAGAGACACGCCGGCCACGGCGATCTGCATAATTATATTCACGCGTTACGTAACCACGGTTATCCGGTTATCTGGCGTCGTACGTGTACCGTTCCGACGTGAAATTTCTTCGGGTCGTACGCTCATCCCGTGTCGCTGCCGCGAACCGTGTGAAAATCGTCCGCATAATTTGCCGATAGGGCTGAGATGTCGGCGGTATTTACAGTTTGGCCACAATGCCGAGACCCGACCAGTTCCCCCCCCCCCCCTGCTTCGCTACTCGCATCGACGTTGCTCGAACGTGTTTATCCTTCGTTCCGTTTGTACGACGTTTAAGTGGACGTCAAGTGATTCACACGACGGAGCGTGATCTGTTTGACGTCCGTACTCGAGCGTGCATGCTTCGACGGCGAATGGGGACTTTATTTCGAGTCCCGTGATTGTTTACGCGGTGCATGTCTCGAGGGACCATGACCCACTGCGGTTTGCGGTTGCGATCTGTGCTTTCGATGTTCGACCCTCGATGGTCCAGGAGCAGCGCTCCCGACGTTTCACGATTGTCAAATTGAAATACGGAAGCCGGTGAAGCTGTACGCTGATTGCTGTTTCGCGCAGAATCTAACAGCGGGAGGAGATGGACGACGGTCGACGCAGCTCGCTGCTTCCCACCGAACGATTGCCATTATCGAAACCGAAGCGAAATCGGCCGGGTATCGGTCCGCCGAGGGAGCAGGGAACGCTTCCAGAGCCTTTCGAACTCGATGTGCAGCCGGGGAAAGATAAAACGCTCGAAGATGCGGACGAAGGGGAAGGTAGAGAGGGACACGGATTCTAGCCGATGGCAGACAGTCACGTTGCTCGCTGCCGGTTTGCCGGCTGCTTTCTTGGCGACACGCCCTGCCCTGATAACACCCACACCAGCAAAGATAAGCCGGTATTAATAGATGTGCGTCCCGGCCGCTTTCGCAATTCCTGGCTGCACGGGCAGGCTCGCCCGCGTTCACGCGGAAACGCCGCGGCGACACGCGACCCCCGATGCGTTCCCGAAAAACTCGTATGAACCGTTAAAGGCCAAGGGTCGATGGGATTAGGCGCGTCGCGGGCTATAAATCGAGGGCGTCCGTCCTATTAACCGCGAATCGACGCGAGCAGATAATTATGTTTAATCGCGATAATTTGTACGGTCCGGGACGGCTCTGCGATAACCGATACCGCGACGATCCCCGTAGAGATTACGCGTTTCCTCGTTCAGCGTTCGCGGCCAGGCTTATTCAATTTCTGCACGGCGGCCAACCAGTTTCTGGAATCGAACGCCTCGTATGCGATTACCTGCGCGCTGCGGTGTCGCCTGCGCTGCCAGGTTCGTCTACGCATAATTAAACACGAATATTCGACACGGTTCCACGATGATACGTTTATCTGCGCGCGCTCCGCGATCTCTCACGCGAATCGTCTATCGATCATTCGGTTTTTTGCACGATTATGCTCGGGCATTTTACCCACGCGCGGGCAGAGTGGTCGCTCGATACTGGTCTCGTCGAAATCGCGGGGAAACTTACGGGAACGATCGATAATTACCGCGAGCAGTTGCGCAATCGCGACGTACGCGCGAAGCGACAGGGTAGATAACGATTTGATAAGGCTCGACGCTGAGGCGTCGACCGCTGCCATACGTTTATCGTTGAAACGAGAGAACCGCGGAACATTGCGAACGCGGACGATTAATCGCCTCGCGGCCAAAGTTGCCCGACTTTTTCTTGTCGCGGTGGAAAACTTGAATTGCCGCGGCGCACGAATTACGTGGAGCGCAGGTTTTTCACGCTGCGCGGGAGCACGAATAATGGGAAAATTAGCGGCGGAACGGGTCGGTCGAAGCTCGATGGAAACAGCCTGTTAGGAAATTATCAATTAATCCGCGCCCGCGCGTATACCTGCCCGCGACGCTGACGACTTTTCAAGGTGGTGTTCCGCGGTGGTTGCACCTGCATGAATCAGCTTTCCTTCTGTCCTTCGTCTCTGCCTTTTTTTTTTTTATCTGTCCAGCTGTGTCCTGCCCGTTCAACAGAGTGGCACCTCGGCACCTCGTTTCGCAAACGGAACTGCTCGACTTCAAACGGCGAGCAACGCGTGATTTGCATCGCGACCCGCGTCACCGCCTCTAGATCCGGCCGAGGATCGAGGAGGATCGCGGGTGGAACGATTTTTCATCCTCGTCGGTCTGTAAACTTGCTTCGAATCAGATGGCTACCCGGTGTCGCGCTTCTCCGCTGGACATTGAAGGACGCGTACACAGAAGTGAAAATTTGTTCGTCCGTCGTGATGTTAATGCACGGGCCAGAGCGTATTAATAAAGACAAGATAAACTCGCGAAGCAGACGGAGAAAAAAGGGGAACCTGTAACGGCGAGTAATTGTTGATACATGGACGATCCAGTTCGCTGGATCAATTTGTCGATCGACATAAGCTACGCGTTCCAGCTTCGTTCTCCTTATTAGAAATCTTTTTGCCTCGACAGCGACGGGGTCTCCCCGCGAGCTCTCTTTCGTCCGCACTTTCGTTCCTTCCTACGGGAACGACGGCTAGATTTCGCAAACAGAACTAGTTATTTCGTTAGCAGATTTCCCTGCAACCTGCCGGCGGGGCCACACGGCGAATGCTAAGGGGATCTACTTGGGATTCTGGAAACGGCGCAAAACGATCCTCGCCGAGAACGGCGGCCGCTGGCGATCGTTTCGCCCGATTCCACCGATAACGGGACATCGTAGTCATCCTCGCGATGGTCGCCTGGTTCTTTTACAGCCCCCGTCGTTTTGCGCGGCGCTCGGTTGAAAGTAGAAAAACGTCATCCTCGTCTTTTGCGTCACGAAGTTCGTACACCGTCCGAACCGGATTCGAAGTGAAATGCGTCGGTTTTTTGCTGAAATTGCAACATCGCGGCAGGGCAGAGGCCTGGCTGAGACACGGAAGTTTCTTCAACGTCCGCGCGTGGATCGCGCCCGTTCGGTTCTGTTGGGACATTAATTTTCACAATACGTACTCCAGTTTTCTTAAACGTTTCGATATTGTAATTGGTGAACCGGAGTTTGTCCCGGTTGACTCGGGGTAATCGCACGCGAGATCTCGCAACCGATCCCGATTAATTCTAACTATACCGTCGCCGGTTGGATCCACGTTGAAACACGCCCCTCTTCTCGAATTAAGCAGCCGTAAACGGTGAAATTACGCGGCCGCTTGGTCACGTCCGACAGGATTGCCCGCGGAACCGATTACTAGCAAAAATTGCATGGAGGAAAGGCCGTTTTCGCGAAGGGACGAATGTTTCGCGGATGAATCGGTCGGGCCACCGTTAATCCGGTCACCGCGCTTCCGTGCGATCGACTTTTATTGGGCCGGTTAACCCGGGAGGAGCTGAAGTTATCTGGCCGCGAATGACCCCTGCCTACCGGCGGCATAAACGGATGGTCTTCGATCCGCGAGTAATTGTGTAGTGCCACGTAAGAGACGCTTACGCTCCCGGCAGCTGTTGCGCGCACAGCCGTATAAATCCCTTAAATCGCGGAAAGAAAGGAGATATCGATGTTAGCGGGGCGAAGAAATCGCTGTGGAATACTCCCGGACGAAGTCGAATTAATGCTCGCGGTTCGATTTGATGGTTCCATTAAGTTTCATGTCTTATACATTCTGCGCGAAGCTTCGAAAGTTAATTGTTGGCATCTGTTCGCACGACGAACCTACATCGAAGGGAACTTTATGACACTTTTATGGTACCGATAGATCGGAATTTCGACCCGAAACATCTGTCCATAAATTAACAACGCTGAAATACGCGGGGACGTTCCGTAATACGCGGATAACGCCGTTGAAACTCGCGAAATAAACGTTACCGTCGGCCGGATAATCGAACGGATTCCGAAGGCGAACATTCCCCGGCGCGGCGAGGAAAATCGAACCTTGAAACGAAAGCTGCGGTGCACGTATATATACGCGGTGGATTCGAGACGAGACAAAACGAAAAACCGGTTTCGGCCCGCGAACGATCACTTTCGGTAATAATTTATACGGCCAATAATTCAATGGCAGAACGAATACATCGGATCGTTTATTATCCGCGAATCGAACGTTAATTTCTACAAAGAAATATCGGAGGTAACCGAGCGACGTATCGCGCCGGTGAACGCGCACGGATCGTGTTTATATCCACGTAATACGCCAATTAATCGTACGCAATCGTCGTTAATCAAATCGAAGTTTGATAGATACGCCCTCCCCTCCCTCTTTTTTTTTATAGAAAGACCCGGGTTGCAATCGGCGCAAAATTTGAGCGGATACTCGCCAGGAAATGTGCCGCACCGTCGCTGTTTACGAGCGACATGGAATCGCCCCTGCCCGCCCGGCCCGATTCAATGTCGATCGTATCGGTTATTCGTCGTTCGCGAAAATTATTCGCGAATTAGGTTCAACGCGGTGAACTCGATACCTCAAAAGGTCCCGCGCGCGTCCATTAAATTACACGAACTCCTACACTCGTCAAAGGTCAGCGGCTCGAAATTTGCATAACATTATATGACCGTATTGTGTGACGTAAACGCAGAAAATTTATGACTCGAAGTGTCAATAATCGTTACACGACGATATCGTAGCCTTCTTTTTTCGCCCCTGCCCTCTCGGCGCTTCGCAATCCGGGAACCGTTGCGCCGGCTTTCGTTCACCCGGAAGGAGCGAGAAAAAAAAAAATCATCGCGCCGCCGCGCGACCGACGAGAAATCCGCGCCGCAACGCGGAAAGGGCAAAAGATCGGGGCGTGGAGGAACGATTTTTAAAAACGACCCGCTCGCGTATCTGCGTCATAGATCGGTATCTACTCAAATGAATCAGGTGCCGGGTGCACCTTCGGCCTTTTTTCTTTTCTTTTTTCACCTTTTTTTCTCGCCACCCGTTCTGCAGATCTGCTTTCGCAATTAGAACTCGTTATTTCGTTGCGCCACGTTTCCGTGTGCGCTCGTGTCGATAAGACGAATGGTAGGGTGGCCGATTTGCGCCATCGCGATCGGTTCGCCACCTTCTCCTAAATGGGCACCCCCCACCCCCGAGTAACGCCACCGTCGATCCCCCGCGTGAATGCTGCGAATCGGTGTGGAAACGTTGCTCCTTATCCCATCGAAAATTTATGAATGGAAAGCGGAGGCACACGGTAAGGAAACGGCGGGGCAGCAGCCTCGAACGCTGAATTGTCGCGGTTCATCACCGTCGACGCGCACCGCGTTCGTGATTCGGACTCGATTGATAATTTACAGGCGGATTAATGTGCCGGCGATTTTCGCGTATCGCTGGAGCCGCGGTAAAAATATTTCTGTCGAATAATTGGGTCGCGAGGGAGAAGGTGACCGTTTGCGAAAATTACTTCCCTACCCGATTACCTTCACGTCGTAATGGGCAATGTCGATGGTTATCGCCCCGGCTGGCCAGTAAGACGAAAAGGAGTTTGTTATCGGTCGACGTGTTTCTAACGGATCTACGTGCACATTTATACGCGTAAAACAAAAACCCGACAACTCGTTCGTATTCTTAAACATCTCCCAACGAGATCGTCGATAGCATTGCGCCTGAAATTGGAGAGCGTCTGCATATTTTAACCTGCACCGAGCAGATATAAATCTGGTAAATAGATTCGCGGAGAGGAAGCGGAATCGGGCGCATAAATTTTCCTCGAGCTCGCGCACGTCTGTTCTCTCCGATAATTTCTTCGTCAAGGGGAATCCTTTGTTAATCGCCTAATGCACGTCAAGCGATTCGATTATCGCAAGCCAAAGCGCAATGAATATCCGCGATACGCGCAAAGTCCGCCTATATTGTGTGAAAATTCTCGAGTTATCCGATAGCCGGCGAAAATTATAGAGAGCAACCCGTCCAATCTTATCATCCCGGCCGGGGTTTATGGCAACTTAACGAGTTACCGACCGCGAAGCAGATCGTTCCGCGATAAACTCTGCTCTGCTATTCCGGGTATTTGATAAACTAATTGGCCGATCTGCCGCCGATCCGCGGATCCTCGTAGCGTTTCAATCAGCCGTCCCGTTATCGCCGTTAACAGGTTTTCTCCGACAACTGAGGCTCGTTCTCGCACGCGAATATCCCTCCACCTAGATCGTCCTGCGAGCCATTTCCACGATCGTTCGCGGGAGATCGCTCGCGTCTCTCGCAGGAATTCACCGATACAGAAATATTACCCGAACGACCATAAATTACCCGATCCACAATTGGAGTATTTAAACGATCGTTTCTTCGAAACGGATGACCACATCGTCGTGGACATTGATCTGCATTGTACGTTCTTTCGTCTGTAAAGCGTTGCCGTACACCTCAGCCTTGCGATGTTAGATCGTGGAACGATTAAGACATTCATCTGTAGCAACCGTGTTCGATAGTAAACGTAGCATTCCGCCCGGCAATAACGACGACGTTGGCAACGAGGACAGTGGGGGTCCCTAATGTCGACGGCGGCGTGTTGAGCAACGATCGCAATCGGTATCGCGTGCTCTCCAGGAACGTTTCGACAAGAAAGTCACCGCCTTTCGATGACAACGATACGTCGCCGCGATACGAAACCGTCGTCGACGTTAGGGGGAAAATTTCGTTTATCGGAAATGGATCAGGATCGTACGTAAATAGACAGCATAAGTTTCTATACGGACCGATAGGAAAGAATCGGTGCCAGTGTAGCGTAGAAAGTCGATCGATCGTTCAACGATCGCGTCTCGATTTCGGGCCTGCCTCGCGATTATGAATCGCCGACTCCGGCACGTGTTTCGCGTCACATGGAAACAGGTGAAAGCCGGGGACGCACGATTAATCGGCCCCGGCGTTTGCGCGATAATACGTCCGGAAATGAGGCACGAACAGAGTTTCCACGGTTCGCGATTAGGATCGAGAGGAATCCGCGGTTCGGCTCGGGGGGAACAGCTGCGTGTAACATCTGCCGGGAATCTCTTCGGTGAACGCTAATCGACCTATCCATCATCGCGAATTATTCTCGTTAAATGGCCACGCCAATCGGAAGACCCGGAAAGTCCTCTCTGCGTTCAATGGCGCCTCGGTCTCGTTAACGACGAAACGGTGGGACGCGGCGCGAGTTTCAGATTTTATGAGAAATAGGTGAAAGCCGCGCCACGAGAGTCGCGTTCGGTTTAGAGTTAACCTCGCGAAACAATCCGTGGAATCGCGCGTTCCGCGGGTTCTCCTCGAGATCGTCCCGGTGGAACTCGTATCCAATCTAGAAAGTACGGCTGTAACACCGGCGTGTACGTAGGCAGCGAGGTAAGAGGATTCTAACGAAGGACGGGTCGAGTTTCGGTAATTTGGCAATAGCTGTCAGCCGTTTTTCACGTTCAAATTTGTCCGTTGTCCGTGACGTGGACAGTCTATAGGTAGATCGATCGGAGATCTAGGTCGGACGATAACGATTTCGAATGACCCATCATTCGAAATCTCGTTTTACGTAAGACCCTTCAGCAGGTGTAATCGATCCAGTTGAAGTTACAATATTAATGAACCGTCGTAGAAATTGTGGGTAGGAAAATATTCGGTCGATCGCCAACCTGTACCGGTACCTGTCCGTTCGGAATTTTCTTCCTCGTCGGATCACTGCTTCCAGCTCCTCCACGGTGTAACATTCCGAACGGTCGCAGCCCACGAAACGAGCGAATAATCCCTCCGGTATTGCTGTTACACGATCGATTCGTCCTCGTTCTCGCGTACCTGGTCGCCTCGGAGGCCTCCGAGGCGCGTCGCGGGTGTCCAGTGCCCGATCGATTATCTCGATACCGAGCTATCCGTACAATTAATCGCAGCTGGAGCACGCAGCCCATCCTCCTCGAATTTCTAAACGCCTGACCTCACGGCATGCTTTCAACGGGCATTCTCTCCTCTAATTGCGCCCCGGGATTAACCGTGTTAATCGGCCGAGCCAGCCGCTTTGACGCGGTCCATCTGATTAATGATCTCTGCCTACGTACGCTCGCAAACGGCGCGCGTACGTACGTTTCAGGATCGCGTCGCGTGTTCTCCTTCTCACCTGAATGGAAACAATTCCGTGTGTATCATAAACTGGATCGGTATCCGCGTTACGATTTCAAAAGGGGTCGCCTTTGTCCGGAGTTCGCTACAGTTCGTTGCAAATCGCGCGACCATTTCTCAGAGGCAAGTGACGACAACGGGGAAAAAAACGAATCCGGCGAATCGACGAAGACGACCAACGCGCCGGGCTCAAAGGTTGCGTTTACACAGGCGGCCGAGAGACAGCCCAAGATGGAAGGCGAGCGCATTAGCTGCGAGTGGCCAGATGGGCAAAAGTGTGCACGGTGACGGAGCCGGGCGTCGTGCCGCACGTAGGCAGATAACGAGCGGAGAATACGTACGCGTGTACACGGGGATGTAAATGATACGCTAAACGCTAGCGCAGGAAATGCCCGGTACGGCGGGGCATGCATCATCCGCGGCCAGGTGTCGACCTGGGACGCACGGTGACTCGTTCGCGACCGCGCGCACATTGTGCGTCGCGGCACTCCGCCGAATCGTGTCTAAGGTCGGCCGACCTTATACGCCCCTGGACAACCTTAACGGGCTGCCTCGAATCGGCTCGCGTTCCTTCCGTGTCTTCGACGCGCACGTGACAACCTGCGCGGCCTCAGGGTCGACGGTGTTCGCCAAACCGAGCCGCTGAATGAGAAGCGATTAAGGGCAATTAGAGAGGACGGGCGATAATTAATTCCTGGGAGCAGCGAGGGGGCTGTTTTCTTGCCTCGACCGTGGATTCCTCTGGACTCGGTTTTCGAAAGGATCGTTTTCCCTTTTCGATCAAAAATTTATCGGTAATATTTCGCGAAGACAACGGTACGCCACTTTGGAATTTTATCATTTGGTACCGTGGCGACGAGCAAGGGGCCCGATATCGATGTAAAAACTCAGAATCATCAAGGAGGTTGCAAGTATATTGGATAGAGAGCAACGAAGCGATCATCTCTCTCAAAATAATCAGTTCCCTTGAACGCTACGATAGATGCGGGACGCGGAGCGGGAAGGAAACAAAGCTTCCATCTCTTCGCTCGCGATCGAGCGTTTCAAGGAATCCTAGAAAACTCGACGGGCGATGATAGAAATTCGCCACAGCGGCCTCGCCGTGGAAGGACAGCGGTATCCATCCGTACGTGCTAATTGACCGACTTGTCACGCATCGTCGTCACCTCGATTCGAAGCCACGATCGATGACGCGTCCTCCTGGATCTTGCCCGCTTCCTCGCGAGCGAAGATTAGAGGCCGAACGGAAGCCCCGTTCCCCGTGGCGGGGTCGAGATCGTAGCCGAAACCGTGAGAACGCCCCATCCTCACCGTCCTCTGGCGGTCTTCCGAGTTTTTAGGGGCGCCCCCGTAGATCCGCTGCCGTCCACCTAATAGTTTCTCGAAACTCCGCTTCTTTAATTCCGTCGGCGTGCTCCGGATATGATTTCACGAACGTTTCGCGAAACCACGCCGGGGCTTACGTAAAATTTCGGCCATTTCCCGGAGAACAGCGCGGCCACGTTTCGTGCTCGGTATTATTATTGCCGTTACTTCTGTTTCGCTACGCAATCGGGACATTTGGCAGTCCGTGGCGCAAGTTGACGATCTTTGCTCGCGCCTGAACATTAATTTATCGCGGCACGCGATGACTTTCTCGAGCCCCCTTGTACACCGCGCTCGAAAGTCGCGGCTCGCGGCCGAACCGCCGAATAAATTGTCCCCTGGCCGGCTGAATCCAGTTCCAATTGTCGTCCCTCTCTCGCTATGTACGCGCCAAGGAAGGGCGAGGAAAGCCCACGGCGGCTTGCGGTTTCAAAGGACAGAAAGGTGGATCGCGTCGACGGCTTTGCCGGGCAACGTGCTGCGATCCAATTAAACTCGACGACGAGTACAGAAATAAATCTCTCCGTGAAAACGGCCGTTCTCCGGGCAATAATTCGGACCCCCTCGAGGCTGACCCGGGAGCTTCTGGTTAACGATTTCACATCCCGCACCCACGTGGCCCTCGTGACACTACGAGGCGTCCTTTGTCCGGCGACCGTCGCGAATGTAGAACGATCGGGAATTTTCTACCGCGAGGAAATGTTCGACTTCGGCTCGTGCATACGAATTGGGGCAGCAGAGTATTATCCCCCGTTTTCGACAATTTCCCAGCGAAATTTGTTAATTGAACGAACAAACGGTGGACAGAAGGTGCCGATCGACCGTGGATCTCGATCCTTGCATCTGCGAGCAACGTCGAGCGAATAATAGGGCGTGGGGTGGCTGACTACTCCAGGGCCTAGATCGGTGCCGCAAGGTGGCCTCAGGTGGGGAGTTGGCTGTGCAGGGGCAGGGGGGGAGCGACGACTTAGAAAGTGAAACTGAAAACGGCAAGTCGGATGCGAAGGACCCCACCCTGGCGTGGTCTACTCGCACACACGGCCGCGGGACGTTCCGACGCGATTTCGCACTCGCGCAGAACTCGCTCGCACGCGTGTGCACGCATCGAAACATCCGGCGAACCGAAATTTTTGGAGCCGATCGGCCGATCGAGCGGCGCGCGACAAGTTTCCCTTTCGGGCGGAAGAGGAGGACGAAAGAGAGGAGGAGGCGGAGGCACGGTTTTTAAGATATCAATTAAAGTATCGTTCGAAACGAGATCGGTCGAGCGAAACCAATTTCGACAAGATCCGCGCAGGAACGACGAGATCGTTGATGGAAAAAAGCCGGCACAAAGGATCCCGACGGAACGAGACAACGAAAAGGCAGAAAAACTCCTCCCCTTCACTTTTCCCGATGGCCGCGGGGAACAGCCAGAAGAATAACGCCGCGTCCGAGTCTAACGAAAGCAGAAAATCTGGTGCCCGACTTCGTCCTCGAAGGAGTAGGTGTACCAGGACACGTCGTCGCGCGAGGAGACCATTCAGGAAGGAGGCCGGCCCGCGGCAGGGGACCAGGGGGAGATGTTAGAAAGTAAAACCGAAGAGTTAAACTTCACTGGTGGCAACCCCACCCTGATGAAGCGGCGCTCCGCTCCTGTTGCCCTCCACACGTACACACGCGTGTAGACGAGCTCCGGTGCTCGCGAGCACGCTTCTTCTATAAAGTTCGGAACAGCGCACGTACACGTAGGAAATGTCGTTCGGCTCGCGAAATGATAGAACCGTCGAGAGCGGAACAAAAGTCGAGTTTCTTTTTCTTTCTTTTTTCTGTTCTTTTCGAGCATCGAGATAACTGAAGTCATCCCGCTTCCTCCATGAATAGAGGAAAGAACGAGGGGTACGAGGAAGAATTATTCGGCGATCGTTCGATATTTTCTTCCTCTCGTTCCCTTCCTAAACGAGAGGGTCTCGTAGATCGCTGAAAGCTTTCGGCAACATTGCGATCAATTACCCGAACGCCAGCGCGTAGCAAAGAACTCTCTCTTTCAACTTCGTCGCTGCACTCGCGTTCACGGACGCAAAGGTTGAAAAATTCTAGGCTGCATCGAGAAGCGCGCTTTCCTGGGAGAGAAACGAATCGCGGACAGACCGTTTCCTCGTCCGCGAAGAGAAACACATTCCTAGACCGGGGTAATTAAGAGGGGAGGAGGTGGGGGGCACTTGGGTGTATCGAAGGCAACCGCGAAAGAGCATAACCACGCAAGGGAACATATTTACGAGCACATCTGATTATCCTGTTAAGGCGTATCGAGGCATTCCTAAGTGTGCCGACCGGGACGAACCCTGGTAGCTACTGCCCTCGCACCTGGTATAATGGGTCACCGCTTTCGCACTGGCACACCTGGCGTTCTCCAGTTCCATTGCGTCGCGGTTCGAATCACCCGGCTTCTGAAAACAACGGACACCGTTTCTGTGCCCCACATTTCCACGGGAAATCGAGCTCGTCCGTTATCGCGCGTAGCGTCGCTCGTATCCTCGGTTGGGATTAATTACGCGATAGCTCGATCGTCGATCGTCGATCGAGCCGGCCATAAACCCTTTCCTCCCGCCCACGTGTTGATTCAAGAGGAGCGATGAGAACGCTGAACCGTATCTCACGCGTCTCCTCCACCTCCCACGAGGAGGGAACCGTGCTCCCCGTGTCAGCCATTTAGCGCCCATTGAGAAACATCGCGGACGATGCCGTTGCTGCGCCCTGCCGCGTTCGTTTACCTTCGATGCAGTTACCTGCCGCTGCATACGGTCCCCGCGCGCGTTCGTCAGCACCAGGGCCACGAATCGGCTCTCTTCATTAACGAACAGGCCGTTTGTTCGCGCGTTAACCTCTGCTCCCCCCTCGAGTCACCCGCGTCCCTTGTAATTAGATGTCACCGACTGGCAAGATGGGCGAGTCGTTCGCCCCGCCGCAGGACAACGCTTCCCACGGCAGAAAAAGCGAGGATTCTCCTGTCCCGTAAACGGTTCGGATGTTCCCTTGGCCCATAAATGGCGCGCCACGGTAGTGGCGGTAAACCCGAGAGTTCGTATCAGCAACAGGCATCTGAGGCACCGTGTACCTACCGATGTGTTCTTACACGTGTGGGAAGAATGTGGAATATCGCGAATGGAATGAAGCAACCCGGGACACGCCGCGTGTAATGCTCGCTCCGGCCGTGCTTGTGTTCGCCGGGCGCACAGACACGGCCGGTCTACCTGGAGTCCATACACGGTCGTCGATGTGCTCGATTGCGCGTGTAAGCGTATAATGACCGGGAACAAAACGCCGCGAATCACCTCCCGGTATCGCCTTCCTAAATCGGTCTCATCTTCGCGCGAGCCCCGCGTTCGCGGATTCATTTTTTTACACGCTGGACGCTCGACGGAGCTGACGGCGGCGGGCTTCCGGTGTTCGGTCGCAAGATCGATCGTTTCACACCAGACAGACTTACGGTGTTAAATGCGCTCGAATGAAATCCGTCGTTTTCATCGCGGCCCATTACCGAGCGGAACGACCTCGATTCGTAAAACAGCGACCCACACCTGGGGCACGCACTGGAACAAAACGGCCGTTGAGCGAGCGCGACCGTCGCTCGGTGGGACCATTAGACGACGCGATAACGACTCATTCGGCCGCGCAGAATGCGTGGTAACGATTTCTCGGTAACGCGCATCCACCGGGACAATAACGCGTGCCCACGGTCTATTCGTGCCTGTTTACAATGCTACGAAATAAAAGCGACGAGACGGGACTCGGTAATTGCAGAGGAGTTGCCGTTCTCGTGCTTTGCGCAATCGCCCGTCCCGAATTACTTTAACATTAACATTCTTCGCGGCACTCTCGGTTCGGTTCCCGACTTACCGAGCCGGAGAACTCTCGATCCGGCTGAAGATACGAGGAGAGATATCCGCCGCTCGACCCCTACGATCATCGTCAATGAAACGATCGCTATCTTATTAGATTGGATATTAGGATTATTTGCGGACGATCCCCTCCTCCCACCGCCAGCGACCGGTCGTTAAGCCCACGAAATAATCGATCGACGGCAGCGTGACCGAGGGTGACGTCATCTCTAACAACGAATCAGCCCGCGAGCGATCCAATATCGCAATAATTACGGTCGATTCGTAATCGACGTGGCACATCTAGACACGCCGCGCCGCGCCGGTCGAACAGAGAGGAAGAAGGAAGCCGCCGGGAGAGAGAAAACGTTTGATTGGCCCAGTTAGCTAAGGTGGATACGAAAAAGACCGGCGAAAGGAGAAGTGTAATCGGTGAACATGGACGCGGGCCAGATCGGGACGGTGGTCGTGCGCGGCTGATCCGCGGGCTCTACGGAGGAAAAAGAAGAACCTCTCTCGCGATCCCTCGGAAGCTGCGCGACTTTTTCCTGCCCGTCGATTATTCAACCCGAGAGACAACGCCGCGAGATACGTTTCGTCGTTTTCTTCCCCTCCCTTCTTCTGGCCGGTCGGGGCCGAGCGAAAATAATTCGCCCCGTTCAGGAAGTCCTCGCGACGCGTTTACGTAACTACGAAAACGACGGATTTCTCGGCCTCCTCCTTCTCCCGTGTCCGCCTTGTTCAATTTGACGCCGGAGAACTGTTCGGGCTACCCGTGAACACCAGTTACGGTAATCAAAATGGTTACGATAAATCCGCCGTGCTGAATTTCATTAGCTTCTACGCGTACGTTAGCGTCGCTCGGGGGACAACGGGAACCGTAACTTTTATGAACGGGGTGACGATTTCCTGCTCCAATTCCAATGAAAGCGGCGGTTCAGTGGGGTCGAGGGTGGTGAGACTTTGTTACGCGACTCTGGCCAACCTTTCGCCGGTTTAACGGGATCGGACGAGACAAGTTTCGCCTAAATTAAATCAGTGACGGTGGCGCGAAGGCGGCGTCGGAGAAAAGAAATGTGCCCATCCGAGGATAAGAGGTTCGACGGGAACGATATCTGGCCACAGTTTACGCGTCCGCGGCGAACTAATTAAAATTCCCCGGCAGAGAGAAAGGCCTGAGAGCAGTCGGTGGCCCAGTTACGAGTATGATCGAGACCGAGAGTAAAAGAGAGATTATTACCGAATGCGATCGGCGTGATTAGATGCGCGTGGGGTGGGTGGACACACGCACCCAGGGGCATCCAGTTGCCCTCGATTGCACCATACGAGGAGCTTTCAAGGGCCCTCCGGGCCGACCGACGGACGCTGAACCACGGTGGAATAGGTATTTCGAGTGGCAAGTCACATTTCGCGACTAATCGACCCACATTGGCGTGCCTGTAAGGGGAATGTACCAACCAGAGGCGGACGTAAAAACTCCCCGGACGTCCCTCCACGCCTGCGTTGTTCTCTCTTTAACTCCTCCATCTTGTTTCGTGCCGATTAACTGCACCGAAAAACGACCAACTCGTAGCGCAATGAGTTCTCCCTCGGTTTTTTCTCTATCTCTCTCCAACTGAAGGCGAACTTTACTGGTAGCGGTGTTATTTTTTCCTCGTTCTTGTTCGTTTTATCGCTGCGTTTCTGTAATTGTGGACGTTGGCCAGGCGCGCGCGAAACTCGACGGCAGGACGAATATTTCCTCGGCGACGGAACGTCGAGAGGCGAGCGTAGGTGCGTTCTCCAAAATGCAACGCCGTCTGTCCAAAGGTTCGCCGCGACATACTTTCGTGCGGCTATCCATTTGCTGCATTACGAAACCGATAGATCGCGCGGTACATGTTATATCGGGCGTATATCAGGTACCGTTGCGGCCTCGCGACGTACCTGGACGCCGGTGTAAAATGTGAAACCGGAGACGCACCCTATTCCGTAGGAAAAACAATACCGTTTTATATGTAAATCTACACCGCGAATGTGCAACGTGGTCTCGCTGCGTCGTCCTCCGCGACGGGCATGGCAGCACGGGAACTTGGTGCGCGAACGTGCAAACTTCGATGCCGAAGTTCGCCGCGGCGATTCGCTCGCGGAAAACGTTCCCCCGCGATGAATCATCGTTCAGGTATGCCGGGAACGCGAGCGTCCGCCGAATTCAGATCGTGTTATCGGGCAACGGGGAAGAATTTCCGCGAGGCTGCGCTAAAAATCAAAGACGGATGATCCCCAATTGAGCCGTTAATCGTCAATTTCCGAATTAAACCTTAACGAAGAAAGTCCGCGGATGACAGGCTAGACAAAAATTTGTCGTCGAACATCGGGCGATATTTATCGCGCGTCGTAGCGCAACGAACGACGGCGGCGGGGGAGAAAAAATCTGGCGAATTTCGCGTGACGTAACGCGGGAAAGGTGCGGGTAATTGATAAGGTATCAAGCGTTACATTGAAATATCGTTCAGGAGAGCGGGAGAAAGGTTTCGCGAGGCGGTGGAGCAGCGTGCACCGTGTTCCGGACCCTTTCTCGGCCCGAGATCGGTATCGAGACGCTTGATCTATCATTCCGCCACCAGAAGTGCGGGTACATGCATGCATGCATGCATGCATGCGCGCGCGGGCGCGCGTGTGCACGAAAGCGCACGGTTGCGTCCACGTAATGCCCCGTGTACGTAATGAATTTTTTCGCTCGCGCGAGCCTTTGGATATCTCGAGATACCGTTATCGTTAATTACGGCAATCAGCGCGGACCGAGCGCGGTGCCGTTGTCGTTGTTTAGAAAATCGTACGAAACTTTGGGAGAACGATACGCCCCTCGATCGAGAATCTTTTCATTAAACGGTCGGGTCCCGCGACCCGGGAGCATTCCCGCAGCTATCGCGTTGAACGTAAAGGGAAACTGTCGTGTTTCGTATTGAGATTTATATTCCGCGTCCACGCGAAATTGTCAAAATGCCGTGTGTTCGCGTGTAACGCAACGAGTCGTGGTTCATTTTTCTTGCGGCGGACTCGAGATCGTTATCGGGGATGGCTTGAGCGAAGGAACCGCCGCGACGTGACGGTGTAGCGCGTGCGAGACCGTCCGTCCACCACCAGGTAGAGGTGTAACGAGGCGGCTGGTTGATGTTCATCTCGTTGACAGCTACGTAGGCATGCACTGTGTACACGCGTCCATATGCAGCCGCGTGTTCTCATGCTGCATAGGTGCGAGCAGCTCCTCCCACTGAAAATGTAACGTCATACTGACCAATCGAGTAGGAACGGCGGCCGTTTTCCCCCTTCCGTCATACGTCGACGACGCCGCGGCTCATCGTGAATTATTCTTCCGCTTCCGTGGAAACTAGCGGGATACCAGAAATCGTAAGTTAATAAAGAAGCCGGACAAGTTTGGACGGGCTGAAACGCTTTGCATGTTAAATATCTTAAATACCTGCGAAAAATACGGGGCCGCTTGAAATAGCCAAACATTTGCGTAACGACGAACTTTTTATTCTCGAATTTCAACCGGGCGAATACGTTTGGTCCTGTTAGCCTTCCCTCGAGGATCCGTTTCGTTTTTAATTAGCCACCGCTAAAATCACGAGAGTCGCGAGAACGCTACGAATTAACCTCGGTCTTTTTGTTTCGCTACAAATTGCTCGTGCCCCGCGAGTGCGCTGCATCGTTCTCGACGTTTCTTTTTCCTTCCGAATCCGAGGTTTCCCTTGCGTTCGATCGTAAGGTCTTTTCGCAACGACCCGTAGGATCCGCGAAAGCGCCGAAGTCGTGCGGTCGGACGCCGAGTCCCAGAACTGGACCGGATCGGGATTGGTACGGTTAACCAACGACGCCGTTAAAGGAAGATTTAGAGCGACTGTTCGCGCAAGGTGCAACAGCGTCGAGGGCGGGATTCGACGATCGACTATAAAGACGATCTTGGACACATCGTTGATGGAAGCCGGGATGGTGTTACGATATCGCAGTTGCCAATACCAGGATTTCAGTACCACGATGCCTCGAAGGTTCTCGTGCGGGAATCGCTTCGGACCGTTCGGCACCTTAATGACCCAATTACCCCTCCCGTTTCATTAGAATTTGTAATGTCGCTCCGGGGTGTTCTTACTCTACTTGGTACTCGGTGCTTGCAACCGCGAGATTCACCCGGCGAGAGAAAGTCGTTCGGCGTCTGCGCCAAGAATTTTTTCTCCTTCCGAAATTTTTGCTCGACTCGCGTCGAGAATGGTTTCAAGGGGATATTTGTGCGTCGATGTATCTTAAAGTACGTAATCCTCGAACGTACCTGCGTGAACGGATACGACATCATTCGTAAGGATAACGGCGTTGCGGTTTGTATTTTTTATTTCTTGGCACCATTGCCGCCATTACCATTACCCCCGCCGCGTCCGTCCTAAAGTCGTGAACGAAACGTTTGGAAACTACGCGCTTCTAAGTCCTTCGTAACATCTGCGAAGCAGCTTCCGGTGTCCGACACCGTCGACCGTACCTTTTGTCCCGTGAACAACCGCCTCGATTCCTCTCGTCGTGGGCCTCTCGTCGCGACAACAGCGTGTCGCGAGCTCTTCGTCCCATCGTCTCCAGCGATATTCACGCGCGTAGGCGTCTAATGATGGGTTCTCGCCGCGTGCACGCGTGCGTCCCGTGTCGCGTCAACCCCGCCGAGAAGTGTCATCGTACAGAATAGAATGCGAGAGGGAAGAATCCGTCGCGACGCGGTCGCGAATTCCGACCCACCTTTGTCAGCGTGAGATATCGCGAACGACGATCTTTGATTGACACCAACGCGCCATTTCCGCGCCCTTCGTATCGCGGTCGCGCAAAAAAATTGCGTAAATTACAGCGACGCGATGACGTGCCCACTGAAATCACGCGTCGCACCTGTAACGCTAGGTATAAGGACGATTTCGACGAAGAGCAGCTTTTGTTTCGTCGAATTTTTCATTCGGTGCTACCGTACGATCGCCCTTTTACAAGTACAATGTGTCGCGACAAAATCCTAGAGCAAAGACTTGGTTCCGCGATTGGGAAAAGTATTGTGCCGTTCGAACCTCGAAGAAGACACGTTTCGAAGGAAAAAAGAGATACGCGCCGGGACAGTGTCTTTCCGTTCGGCGAAGGAAAGGTCGCAAAAAAGACATGAAACCGTGAAGCAAGGGGAAGGGTCTTCGAGAGTAGCTCACGTTTCTCGGCTCCTTTTTTTCATTTCTTTAATCTGGCTGTAACGCTCTGACCAGGTAACTGTGTCAGGACTGCTGTGCCCGAGATCACCGACGGCGGTGATCGTTGCGCAACAAGGCGGAGCGAGCAGATCCACGAGGATCCGATGATCTAAGGTCTCGAGTCGTATATACAACTGCCTCCTCGATTTACTCGTCGTGCTTAGTTTCTCGGGCGTCTGGAGCAACCTAAAGCTAAGAAGCTAACCAGAGATTGACCCAGAAAGCCAGAACATTGGATAAAGTTTCCTCCAAATATGGCGGCGCAAGGATGAGTAATTCACGCGATGCAACGATCATCGGCCGATCCACGTTACGCCTTCTCCAATTAAAAGAGGGTTTAGCGTGTCGATGGCGACACCGCGTCGGCGACCTCTTGCTGCGCTATTGTAATAAAAAAAGGAAGAAAAAGGAACGAAACAAAACTAGATTTTAATATTTAGTTGTCACTCGGGAATCAAGGAGAACTGTTTCACGGTTCAACGGCAGCTCGACAATCCCGTAAACCTCAGTGACCCACTCATTACGGAGCAATTTCCTGGTGCCCAAACGGCGTAGTGTTAAATTAGGCACCGGTGGGCTGGCAAGGGGGGCAACGAAAAAACTGGATCGGGATTGCTGGAAAAAAAAAAAACAAAAAACTGGTACTGCGTCCGTGGTTATCGCGTGAAATAAAAACCTATCGTGAACATCGGATACAATTAATTCGATACGGCCCGCAGAGACTGAAAGTTGCTTCAGAAATGAAGTGTAGCGATCACGATCGATCGGCGAGAATGAGACTGGTCCATTTGTACACGAAGACGAATGGAGGGGGGGGGGGGGGGGCTGAAACGATTCGGTGGTAGGGGACCGTGAACGAAACCGTAACGAGCAGGCCCGGTCCTAGGTCAACCGGATCGTCGTCGTGGAGAACCGAGGACCGGTAGCCAAGGGCTCCATGGTGGGGTGACTATACAGTTGCGAAGGTGAATTAGTGGCCAAGATGCGGGAAACAGGAGTTGCCTCGGGACCTGGTGAAAAAGATTCACGCGGCTACAAGAGGAACGATCGAAACAGTTTACCAACGAAACGGATCGACAGAAATCGAGAAACAGCCACGCGTGCGTCAGCTGAATCGATGATCACACGAACGGTGCGCAGGGGTGAAATGGAAGCGAAATGGCTACACGCGCGTCGACGATCGATCGAATTGAGTGGCGAAACCGAGGGAAATATAAATGACGAATGGCGTAATTCAATAAATAAGACACGGACCGGTCAGCGATCAATGACTGTACCCGTAGGTATCTTATCTCGGGATTGAAGCACGAAGAGGCGCTCGCACGCGAACAAAACGAGACGAAACAAAGATTCGCGATGGGGTGTCGGTACAGTTGCAAAGGTGAATTAGTCGGCCGGGAGGTTGCAGCGCGATTAACGACAGAGAAGAGTGTACCCGGCGTTACTCCCGGTTCCTCTCGATTTCTTCCTCTCTATCTCTCCTCTCCGGTGTATCCAGCGATTTGGTGGGAGGATTCCGGTGTGTCAGTGTCCACCGAGTAGGAGTGGTGCACCAACGCTAGATCGAAACGAGGAAAGCGTCTCCGTTGCTCCCGCGGTGATCCCTTCGCGGCGCGGAGGTAAAAAGAGTGGGAAAGAGAACGTTGAGGAGGAACCCAGTAGAGGAAACTAGAAGGAGAGCCTGCCGTCGCTACAGCAAAGGGAAGAAGACGCGAAGGAGCGGACGCAAAGAAGAGGGAGCGAGATCGCGGGACGAAAGACGGGGAGGGAGAGGGCAGGTCGCGTGCCGGCGTGGTGCTACTCCGTGGCTGAACGAGAGGAGAGCACTTACCTTCCCGACGTCTCTCACGGTTAACACGTAGGGGAGCTCCTCGCTATCCTTACGCGCACACCTTCCTACCTGGACCGTACCGACGATCCACCCAGACCACCAACGACACGAGCGAATGTCCAGCGTGTGTTCCTCGTGGTTCACCTACCTACCTACCTACCTACTTACCAACCTACCCGCCAACCTACGGGTTCAGTCTCCCCGCCCAGTCCACCGCGGTACCCCTCTCTGTGTTGCGCGCTCTCCTCGTGCTCTACCTCTCCCTCTCTCACCCTCTCTCTCTCTCTCTCTCTCTCTCTCTCTCTCTCTCTCTCTCTCTCTCTCTCTCTCTCTCTCTCTCTCTTTCACCATCGTCCATCCTCTCTCTTCCTTCGCTTCAGTGGTCTACTTTCCTCTCTTTCTCTCTCACCTGCTTGATCAACGTCCTCACCGCGGCACCCCCCCCTCCCCCTCTCTCCCTGCGCCGTTCACCGTCGTCTCTCTTTATCAGTCGCGGCCACGCCGCGCTTCCCGCCTCTGCCCTCTCTGCCCTCTCTGCTCGCTCGCACGACGCAGCTTTACTCACCGATACTCACTCGGCTTACTCACCACCGTACACACAGCCTTTCGTCTGCTGCGTCTCCTGCCGCGCCTCGCCACGCCAAGCCGCGGCTCCCCCCGTTTCCGCCTCGACTTACCACTACTCGCAGCGCGTCTCGTCTCACGAATCTCCTCGAGAGCGCTCGCTGATATTCCGCTTCGTCCACGAGGCAGTCCAACGGGGGGGATATCACACGCCTCGAGAGAGGACCTGGACAAGGAGCACCAAACGATCGCTGGACGGTGCTGAGCAACGTGGTTGAC
The DNA here is from genome assembly GCA_948146005.1 of Nomada fucata. Lineage (NCBI taxonomy): Eukaryota > Metazoa > Arthropoda > Insecta > Hymenoptera > Apidae > Nomada > Nomada fucata. Next base: position 30,598,466 of record OX411276.1, read on the forward strand.
TCCTTTCCGTTCCTTCGTGCTCGCAGCCGAGGAACGAGCAGTCAGGACTCGACAGTCCTGTCGGCACAACACGCGATCGATCGGATACACAGCACCACGCGACACCAGGATCGACCACGAGTGTCCCGCCGCAAGTCATCCTCGAAGTTGCCAGATACCGGAAGGATACGACGGCCACGAAGTATCGTTGACGATAACAGTGAACAATAAGTGACGACAGTTCGTAGACCGGAAGATCGCTAGTCAAGAACAGGGGGAGGGCACCCGGGTCGAGGATAATCGCCACGCGTTACGTTCGGCGATACGCGGGTCGTTTCGAGGCAACGGGCGCGTGAAACACTTTGACGTTTGACACGCGCCGCGAACGAGGGACGCGCATCGTGGTCGGTCGGTCAAACACGTGGTCGCCGCAACCGCGAGCCACCGCTCCTGGTGCAGCAGGGACGTAGAGTACCGTCCCGCAGCCTCGCAAACGTCGGCAGGATGTTCGATCGGACGTTGCGATCAGGATAACCGTAGAACCGCGAACAAGGGGATCGACGAACGAGGAAGAAGAAGAGTGCTCGAGTGTAACGATATATAGTGTGCTGTTCTTGACATCAGAGTGCCTCCCACTTTTCCTCCTCGCTTTCTTCCACCTATTCTTCTCTTCCTCCTCGACTGACTGGCTCTCTTCTCTTTCTGTCCCGTGCAAAACGTGGTGAACTCGTCGTGCGGTTCCGGACGCGTGCACGAGGGAAACAGGGAAACTAAGTTCGAGGGAAATACGAAAGGCCACGACGGAACAGGTGGGAAGTGACAAAACCGTTCACCGGAAGTGCAGCCAGCAACCCCCCGGCTTCAAGGTCGTGGAATGACGCATAAGGTAAATCCACACGCTCCGCTTTTCACGATCCCGTTCCCCCGCGTTCGACGGGGTCCGCGCGTTACGTTCGCCGGCGCCTCTGAATATTTATGAGCGGCCCGACCGCGCCGTGCGAATCGGGAGGAGGCGCCGCCAAGAACGCGGCCGACCGAAATCGGTTCGAAACGTTTCCACCCGGCTGCCCGGTCGCCGAAATCTCGATTCGTACTCCTGCCGTTCGCGGCTCGCGTCACAAAACGCTGCGTGACGCCCTCGACGGACGCGTCGCTCTCGCGTCCCATTTAACCCGTTCCTCGGTTCCTACCTTACGACGCGATTCCCCCCCGGACGCTAACGAGGCGGCCGCCGTGTCCGGCTTTAAATCCCGCCGGTCGGACGATTTGTAGCGTCCAGCGTCGCCGAGATATCATCGGCCGTTTCTATCGGGGCGAACGCTCGGCGAACAAAAAGGCGAGTAACGAATAGGTCCATAGATCGTTTTCCGTAACGCACGAGCGAAGTCGCGCGTTTCACTCGCCGTGCCACCTCCGGCCATCTAATTCGCTCGGAACCAGTTTCGAAGTCGCGCTTGCGACTCCGCTTGAAAAGTAAGCGTCGCCCACGCTCTCGTCCTTATATCACCGAACGGTTCGTTCTGCCGCTCAAGCAACGAGACACCGCGAAAGCTATGTTCCCGCCGCGGACCCCGGCGTTTCCTCGTTCATAAATTTACGCGCCTCCTTGCCAACGAGGGGGCTGCGCCCATCCGAGGGATCCCGACCGCGCGAGATAATCTCCTGCAAGCTGATACCGGCCGGGGGACCGGCGCGAAAATTTGAGGAATTTCTTGCCGGTCGTAGAAAGTGATTTATTCGGCCGGCTGCTCGAAGGGGATATTAATTGCCTCGGCGCGAGAGAGCGCCCGGTAAATAATCGTGAAACGTCGCGTACACCGGGCGAGTCGCGCGAGCAGTTCCCGAATCGATAAAACGGGACGATTGTTCGACCGCGGTCGTCAAAATCGCGCAAGGTGCCCCTTCGAGAAATAATTGTATGTAACCGTTTACAAATGCAGAGCGTGCGCACACGGCGATCGAGCGACGACGCGGATCCTCTTCGCGAGTACGACGCCGTTAAACGCACGCGTATCCGAACCCGAACTAAGCAACTGCTGCGCGGCGATAAACGTTCCCAATGGGCCATTAGGCGTCGTTGACGCTACTATCTGTTAATTCGTTTGATTGTTTATTCCGCGCTGAATCTCTTACCCGCCGCGTTTTCTGGCTCGTTTATCGCCCGCTATAATCGCCATAATCGCTATGATCGCTACGATCGCTACGATCGCCTCTAAGCAGGTATTACCGGAGCAGAGCGCCCGTATATTGCCACGGAACAAGCACTTTGGATAGCGCGACGATCCGTAACAAAATTGATACGACGTCGCGCGCGTTACCCCCGAATACGACGGGTTCTTTCCTTCGAGAGGAATCGTTTATGCGGCATTTCACGCGCGTCGCGTTACTCGTCAACGGCGCGGGGCGATCAGGCGCGGCGGATGATTCCCATGACGGGGCAGGAATATTCGCGGGTGCCGCATAAATCTCGGCAAGTCGGTCGACCGTCCGCTTTTAACGATCCGGTGATTAAATGCCATGAATTCCCCGTACCGAGATACATTATTCATAGAGAACGGGCCGGGTTCGATAGTGCACGCAGGAGCACTTACGGTTACCGAGGGTGCAGCAGCGTTAACAGTTAATTGATAACAGGTAAGCCAGCGGCGAGGCGCCCCGATTTTTGTTGCAGTGGCCACGCCGATCGAAATAGACCGACAAGACCGCTAACGGTCCCGCGAAACCAATAGAATCAGCGTTGGTACGCCTTCTATTCGTGCCCGTTGCTCCATTATTTTCTTTCATCCCGCTCAGCCGCCTTTCCACCGCGAAACGATACCCAGCCGCGCCATTAGCGATTCCTTCGCTGCCGCGGCGTCTCGTACCTGCGTGATAATTCACCGGTCTCCGTCGCTCCATTTTTTTCCTCCTTATCTTTTTTCCACCGCGGGACTCGCGCTTCGCAATTTATGCGCGCGGGTTTCGCGCAATTACCGACCGGTCGATCGGCAACGATCCGATCGAGGAGGACGCGAAACGAATTTTACGTTCGCCGGCGAGTCAGCAACGATTTTCGGTGTCCAGCGTTCTCTGTGCACTTCGAACGCGAATCCGTCGAACAGGACCGTGCGCACAGTTCGTTGGTTAAGCGAAATGCATTCCTCGAATCGCTTGGCTGCAACGCGAATTCCTGCGGCTTGTTCCTCTTGACGGACGAGCTGCCTCGTAGATAAAGGATCGTGCACACGGGGAATGTCCGGGTGGGCAGATACGGGGGGGATGGAATTGCGGTACACATCGGGGTGTCAAGTGGAGCAGAGTTGCGCGACAGACCCGCGGGTTGCTTCCTCTTCCCCCCCCCCCCGCCGCCGCCTCGATTGCCCAACGATCGCGACGTGTACCGACGTTATTTGAATACGGCCACTATTACGAGAATGGAAAGCACGACAATCATGAGAGACTCCCAGAGGTTCGAACAATGTCCCCGTCCGGCGAGATACACACTCGCCTCCGGACTGGTGCGCGCGGCAATAAAATGGTTCCTGGACGACAAAGCCGTCACAAAACGGTGTCTCGCGGATCTCTATCCGAGCCGTTGTGTTACGTTATCGCCTGTCGGCTGAAAATATGCCGAGGAAATATACCGAATCTCTTATGCAGGAAAAATTTTCGAACCGTCCCGGAATCTTTACAATCGCCGTCGCCGCGGAATTTCGAGGCGCAGAGAACGCCCCGTCGGTCGTGCTCGGCTCGCGCGAGCCAGCGTACCGTCGTTGTTAAATTCGCGACACGGCCGGCCGGACAGAACCGGGGCGACGGAACTCCCGAAGAATGCGCGTTTAACGAGAATTTATACGGTGTTTTTCGAAAAGTCGCGGCGCGGCTGTAAATGTAAATTCGACTCGGTAGAAGCGGGAGGATGGCCGGGGCGAGAGAGAGATCGGGGATGTCCGGTGGCATAAAGCTGCTGCGTGGGCACGTGCACCGACCGCCTCTATTTATACGTGTGCACGGCCGCGCGTACGCGTACAATGGACCCGTTGCTGGTTTCAAATTAAATTCGAGCAGCGCCGCAATGCCATTGTTAAGCTCATTGCCGTCGCGCGGAGGTCCCCACCTATCGTAGACGACCGATGCACGCCCACTTTCCATTGGGATTAAAAATGCACGAGCAGGAAAGGAAGCGACCGAGGACGTAGCGGGGCAAGGATCAGAATTTCCAGCCTGGAACTGTTCATTTTCTACGGGAAGAAAGGACGTTCGCTTTCGACGCGCGACGAATCGAACAGATCGTGTAGCTTTACTTTTTAACGTTCAATTGAGACAGCGAAAACGCTTCTTTTTTCTTTTTTCTTTTTTCTTTTATACCCCCTCCTATCTCCGTACGGTGAATACGCGTTAATCGCGAAGATCGCCCGGTAGATAGGTGAGAAAAGAAACCGACAATTTATAAACTGGTTTAAAGCGAACGGGCGTGACACGTGTTGCGGCGCAATTCACTGAAAGATCATTCGGCCGGGAGCCGAGGTACGAACGTGATATTTTTACGAGCGTGGTGCAATCGTCGCATATTAGCATGAGCATGCAATTTTTTGTCGCGGCCTGATTTACGGCCGACAGAAGAAAGAAACGAAAGCATCATCGTGACCGGTGCAACAAAATTACGGCGAGCGTTGTCGTTGCTGCAGGTGCGGAAGCTTTTCGAAACGGAGCCTTGTACGCGGCGCCGAAAGGAAAAACACCTGTTCGAGCGGGGGAAACGAGCGAGTTCCCCGAATTCGACAGTTCGTGGCCGTTCCTCGCGATAGAATTAACGATTCCGATCCGACGAGTCTGATCCGACGTCCCGAGCCCGTCGTTCTTAATCGTGGCTGCGAGCCGCGACCCATCCCGCGGCCGCGTGCCATCGTTCAATTCCCTCGGGGCGAGAATCCAGTTGATATTAATCGTAAAATTGCCCGCCGTTCAGAAATAACAGACGAGAACGGTTAATTAATTAGCCGGCGCGTTTCGGTATCGCCGGACTGCCGTTACACGGTAGCGTGATTTCGTATTAATTTTATTATGAGTCGCGGTCACGGGTAGCTTTATCGCGGGCTTAACGAGTCCTCGCGAAGAATTACGACTCCCTAACGAGGGAGTTCGTACTGGTATATCAACTGGGCATTCCTCGTGAACGTTCGACCGGTCGAATAGATAATGTTACGCGATAAACCATTCCGGCAGGAGATAATTTCATGCGTAGGAGAGCATTCGCTGCTGCGTACTTTTTTCGTGGGCCCGCCGTGGCCTCTCAACCTCGTCGAGAGTGGACGGTTTCGATCGAACCGTGATCTTTGTTCCTTCCTTGTTGCGCGCCAGCGCCGTTGTGACAGCGGCAGGGGCCTCGCTATGGATCGTTCGATTAATCATGCACGGATGACCATCTTGGGAGGACGAGATTGACCGAAAGATCGTAGAACTAGTCTCGAGCGGAGGCTCGATTTCGCCGGGCCTGGTTCCAGGTGAAGCGCGCGACGTTTGTGTCCTCTTACTTGTTTTCCGTCGAATATCGAAAGGATCGCGTTCATTATGCACCTGGGAACGATAATTGGCTCGAAGCTCGTGCGCCACTTGGTTAGAAGCGAAGCGTCTCTCGGCGCATCCTATATTCGTTCGAACCTTGGCTCAGATACTTGCGCAGCGAAAGCATGGAAGTTCCTAATTCTTCCGAGGCGGCAGCAAGTCGCCGTCTGAATAGCGTCGGCTCTTTCACCATTTATGTTCAACGTTCATCGAGGGGGGAGGACTTGCCTCTTCGGAACGTTAGATTCTCAGCTGCCGTCTGACAAAGCGATGAAACGAATGCACACGTGCATCAATTTGCTCGAATCGGTGTCGCCGAAGGTTACACGGCCGATAATATTCCATTTGCCGATTCCACGGCAGCCTTTCAAGGAAAGAGGCGCAGAATTGGGCTGCGGAGTTCGATCTGACTGTGAAATCAACGGCGGCGTGTTACGCAACACCGTTTGAATGGGTGGGTTCGGTTCATTTGAAACGCCTGCCGAGCGAAACACGAGAGCCCAATCCGACGGAGGAGGGAAAAAGGTCCGCGTGGAAGTTCCACGGGAATTTCGTCGAATCCTCGCGAGGATCCCTTAAGCATCGGGTCGTTCGGCAAATTGTCTGCTACCGGTGGCCTTGGAAGGACACGGTCCGGGCAGAGTTTCGCCCGAAGCCGGCCAATTTGGATCCGGAGCGTGTGCCTATTAGGGCATCCGAAAACTTCCCGGAACGAATGATCGCCTTCGAGCATGAAACGATCGTCTAATGTGCGACCTCCGATTCCCCAAACGGAGAAACGTAAATGGCTCTCGTGGAACGTTTCCACTTCCTCGTTTCCAGCGAACCACCGGCGAGTCGTCCCCGCGTGTAAAATAAGTTTCCGCGAAACCCGCAGAATCTCTCCCCCCCATGTGGGCCGCGCGGAACGACAGAACGGTAACAACGTTTGCCTTGTGGAAAGTTGATAATCACCGATATCCGAGCGGGCCCTGGACCAATACCGCGCACAAATATATACAACGATCGGCCACGAAATCAGGAATAGATTTTCATGAATTTTCCATCGGTCCGGTTGTCGGCAAACCGTTGGCCCGATTCTTCCTCCTCTTCGTTCGCCATCCGCTCCGTCGCAGTTTCTCTCTCGTCGTTACGGTTTTCCCGTTCCCCATCCTGGTCGTTATCACGAAACGCGTCTATCCCTCGATCTCGCCTCTCGACGTGGCGTCCTCAAGCGTTTTCTTATGAAATATTCACGCGGCACGAAACGGAATCGTTGTTTGTTAGTCAATCGTCCCTTCCCCCAGACGGTCCTCTTTCCGTCGTCCCGCTTGGATCGCGCACGACGCGTTTACAAACGCTCCACCATCCCTGGCACATTTCTCGCGCAAGGGAAACCAATTCGTAGCATCGAGTTTCCGTGTGACGGATGGAGGTCTCGTTTCGATTCGCCGCGACGGTTCGAGAGATCCGCAGATAGGCCGCGGAGGGACTGGTCGCCAAAGGGTGTCGCGAGCGATGAAGGAGATCGGAACGATCGAGCACGTCCGATTAGACGCAAAGGGAACACGTCGGTGTACATACACCGGGGAAGACGAATTTGGGGCAAACGAGATCCATCGGGTTACGTAAGCGTTCGATCCGCGCTTGATTCAATTACGGCTCGCCATCCGGCAGGACGATTTCAGATTCGAACGGGTTAATCACGGCGGCGGCAGCTCTGTCGAACCGTAACACGTCCGCGCGATCCACCGCGATGTCTAACAATCGTTGCAACGCATTAATTAAAAACGACGCTTTCTAATACATCGGGAATTGAATTACAGTAGGTCGTTGATCTCGGCTTGGCGACGCTCACGGGCGTACCCCGCGACGATTTTCTACGCTGTCGCGATGCACGTTTTCCCATCTGCCGCGGATTTCACTCCTTTTAAATCACAATCGGCTATTAGCGACGGAGAAGGTGCGCTCCCGTACGTAATTTTCGTATTTCGGTCACGATTTCGTGGCGTCGCTCAGAATTCACCAATTACATAATCGATAAGTTTCGGCCACGATCCCGTCGATTATCTACGAATCCCGGCGTACAATCTGGAATCCGAAATTCCCCTTCTCTCTGTTCTTTTCGTTTTCGTTCCTTTTTTCTTTCGCATCGAATTTCCATCGACAATGTCAACGAACCCTCGCGTCGTAACACCGTTCCCGTAACGTCGTCGGCAAGGAGATACGTTCAAAAACTTGCCCCGTCTAAACCCGCGCCGGTTCTCCGCGTTCCGATTGACAGCGAAACCACTGGAAGCAATATCACCGATAAACTTTCCTCCTCTATCGCGCGAGGCGGCGCGGTGATTAGTAAATAAAAAAAGGAAGAAGTAGCGCAGCCAAGTCCGGTGCGCACTTTCGATTGAATCGGTAAAAACCGACCGCCGGATACAGCGTTCCAATATGAAGATACCCGAGGTGTATCGGCGCTGGAATAAGTTGAACGATATCCCACAAATGGACTTTCTATTCGGTTAAATGCAGGAAATCGGTATCATTGAAACTTCGTTCGCAGGGAACGACAGAGAAACATAGGCTCAGAGATAACCAAGACGTATCGATCGGTGCCGTTCCATCGATTCATCATTGGTGATCGGTTTCGTAAACTCGGCCCTCCGCCAGGGGGCATTTTCGTGTGGCTGGAGAGAAAATGATCGTCGGCCTGCTCGAGCGGCGTGTCTAACGGCAAAGTGGACCGTTTGATGTCTTTGTTTCGACGAACCCTTGTTCTGTTCGCCGCGCCTTTCTCTTCGTCAGCAGACTTCCCTGGAAACGCAACGCTTCGAACAATTTTCCGATAGCAGACCGGGAAGGGAGTTGGCTTCTTTCGACACTTCGCTCGCCGCTGCAGCGTCGCCTGCTGCCAGAGAGGTCTTACGAAACCTCGCCTGTGAGATTCAGGCACGGTGCAGTTGACACTGTGCTCATTATCATCGAAGGATAATTCCTCAATTGAAATGCTGTAGCCGGCGGACAATGTTCGAGCGCTGGCCGTTAGCGCGGCCGAATCGCGCAACGATGTAAAATACGACATGTTTCGTAATGGAACCGTAGCTGTCGGCGTGCAGTAATTGTGTCGAATTCCGATGGGGATAATCGCGATAATCGAAGGGAAGTTCTGGTTCCTCGAACGCGGATCACTTTCTTTTCCCATTGCTTCCTCGCGTGCCTCTTCTTCGTGTAGTTCCCCTTTTATCGTATAATTTGCAGACAAATGGCCGTTACTGTTACCAGATGAGGTCTAAACGCGTTGCGCTGCACGAGCCGTGAGAAGAATTCTCAGACCCTCGTATTGTCAGGCCCTCGATCTAACGTCTATAAATGGCATAATCTTCTTCCGGCGTTGATGGAAATATTTGGCCAACGTCGGACGATTAGCGTCGCTCCGCCTAGAAACGGGGGCAATCTCCGCGAGAAAGCGACTGAGAAGCTTTTTCTGTCTTGCGCATATCATAGCAGCGAACTATTCGTTTAGCAAATTGAACGGTCTAATGACGGATGATGCCCGCGCGTGGAAATTCCTAACGCATTTTATATTCCCCGATATTTGCCGTTGCTTTTCGGTATTTCGCAAACATCCTGCAATTTCCTTTTGTCATTTTTCCAGCTGGGAGTCGTCGAATAACGCGGAATTCGCAGCAGGATCGCGGTGAGAGTGCAAAACGAAATTCCAGCGGCGCGCCGATAGCTTAGATTTCACGAGGAAACGCCTGCCGTTTATCTTGAATCATAGAAAGATCATAGAGAAAACTACCGAACGCTATCTCATACCGGAGACTGCGGAACACGTCCGTGTTGCTCGTTCGAAATTCTGCGAATCGTTGCACGGCCAATCTTTAACGAAAGACAACGGGACTAATTCTGAAACGCCGCGGAGTCTCCTCGGTCGCGGCGGTACACACCGCGGACCTTCTCGAATTTCTACGCATCATCGTTGAGATTTCCCAATTAGGAGAGCACCTGCAGCTACATCGCGCCGTGGTTCGGTTTCACTCGTACGAAACGCTGTTAACTCGCTCCTTAACTGCTGGGCAAATTGAAGTAAACGCGCGGGGCAAGAGAAATTGTGTGGGATTCGTTTAATAGTTCTCGCTCTGCACGGGGAACGACTCCGATATGAATTCTCTATTATAAAACAGATGCATTCCTAATTCGCCACTTTCTATCTAGTTGCGCAGAGCTGTACGACAAGTTCGCTGTGGCGTACTTGCGAATACGTATCGGAATGCGTTCGAAATCGAACGTTGCGCGACCGTCGTCAGGTTCCGAGCGAACGGGGGATTGCGGTCACCGTTGACGGCATTGTCTTCATCCCGATATTAATGAGCGGACACCTATTAGGGTCCGAGAGTCTGCAAATCTGTGGCGGAAGTCGAAGTCGCGAGCCTTCCACGATCCATTCGTCGCGATACGAACGGAGAGATCGGCTCAGCAACCGATAAGGTTACCGAAGCGCGTTGCGGCCGCGTTTCCATGGAAGTGGAACAATAAAGAGAAGGAATCACTTCCCCTTTCGTGGCTTCGTCGGTTGCAAAAACCTCCAGGTAAATAGAAGCTTAAACGCACCGCCGTATGGGCATGCGTCTGGCACTCCGTTTCAAGTTACCGATACAAGATTTCACGCCAGTCCATCCTTGTTGCTTACACAACACCCTGTTATTCTACTGCGAGGAGAAAATAACAAACAAAAAAAGTACGTTCGCAAAGCACACGAAACGACCGCAAGTATTATAATAGACGACACCGAGGCGCGTCTAGCCAGGGACGGGCAGTTTCTACTGCGCGGACCACTTTCTCGATGCGAGCCAATTTTGCCTGTAAATTGGTCGCGATTATTCGTCCAACCCGCCTGTCGTTCGTCCCGTACGAGGCTCGTGAACCCAGCAGAGGGTAACGAACAAGCATCAGAGGGACGAGAAAAGTCAACGACAATCCCGAAGATATTTCATTAAGGTCCTGTCGCCGTGACACGAAGTTCTTCTTTTCATCCGTTTCGCTCCTTCCGCGCGAAACATGTGGCCACGTGTATCCCGGAAGACCCGCGATACTCTCGACTTCCGAGCACAGCGTGGGCGTGTTAACGCCGACAGAGGAAAGAGGCCGAAGCTTTTACGTCGCGGAGGCAAAATCATAAATAATAATCGTCGGATTATCGGCGATGGGCCACGTATTTGCGTGGACAGGGACCGACGAAACGTTGCCGACAAATTAATTCCGCCGTAGTGGCCGGTGCAAGCGCCGCGAAACGCGAAGCTCGATGAATAATGAACGGTGTCGCCTGTCAGGCCGAATGAAAGTAACATTGAAAACGATTAAGCGGCGCAGGAACCGAATACCACGCCGTTGTGTATCGCTTCACCACCTTTCACCGACTCTTTTCAGCTTCTCGCCGGTTTATTGTTCGTCCTTCGTCGGGTCCTCTCTCGCCCGCTCCTCCGTCACGACGCGGCTTCAATTCACCCCTGCGACCGGCGAGAATTCAATCGCCAATGGTCCGAGGATCGAGATTTCCCCCGATTTCGGGAACGCGTTTCCTCTCTCGTCTCCGGGTCGAGCAGTTTCGCCGGGATCTCGTTGCTTGCTGCGATCGACGAACTCGAGTACTCGCGCGCAACGAGGATCGCGTTCAATCGACCGCAATTAGCTGGGGGTTACCGACGTTTTTATCGTCACTTTCGATCGCTTGCGCGAAAACGACGGTGTCGCCGGTTCCTCGGCCGTCAATGAGGTAATTACGATATTACGGCAGCGACGTCGGGCGTCGAGGAAATCACGCCGGTGACGAGACGCCCGGCGCTTGCCGGACGAGAATTTCACACGTGGAACAACCGTCTTCCAGTCACGGCCCGTACGGATTTAGCGACGCGCCGCGCAACTTTATCTCCGACAAGGCGGTGCTTAAAACGGCGCGCGTCGTAATTAAACGCCGGCACCTCTTGGCCCCTTTATCGGCAGAAACGATCATACCTCATACGGAGACCCGTGCAACGAGGAAGGACACGGATCGACGAGCCTCCTCTTCTTCCACCGTTGTCTTCTCCCCTCGTTCGCATGTGGCCCCTTCGCGCGGAAAATAAGGCAAAACGAAAATTCGTATTGCAACTTGTGAAATCGTTTCTCGGTCCGGAGAAATGGTATATTTTGTCCAACGAAGGTTCGTTCTCGTTTCACGGGCAGCGGGCGCCCGCCGATGGAGAAGCAAACAAGTGCAAGTTAATTGCGTAACGAAAGATCATCGCGCAATCGTGAAATAATAACGTCATGACCGAGGGCCAACAATGAAGTGGCTCGTTAAGCGGCGAATCTGAATATACTCCTCGCGGGCACTCCGTCTCGTCGTATTCTGTTTTTTTCTTTTCCTTTTTCGCCGCTCGACCGTCCCGTCGTTTCTTCTCGCCGATCGAAAAAGAAAACAGAAAAGGAGGAGAAGAATTGCGTCACGCGAAAATGGAACGACCGATTGAAATCTTCCCCCCGTGCCCGGACGACCCGGCCAGGGACGCGTCGCCCGTTTCGGGTAACAAGTGGCGAACGGTTGTACGCGTTACACGAACGGTGTTTACCACGCCGCAGGGGCGCATTTGATGCCGGGCGATTTTCAGATACACCTGCGAACACAAGGAACCTGAACGCGTTCAATTAATGGCACTGGTTTCGGCCCCGCGTGTTCTCGTTTCGCTGATTGATTCGATACGCGGAGTCGCCGGCCGCGGAGCGCTTAACGATGGCGCGTCGTTTAAAAAATATTAATGTTAACGCGCAATACGCGGGCCGATGGAACAAACGCGTCCATGTATCGTCATTAACGACGCGCCCGTATCGAAATGAAAAGATTCCGGAGATCGCAGCAGTATCGCGAAGCACGGACGGCCCCGGTTAAAGGGAAATTGCGAGGTTCGATACTATTCCCGAGATGCCGCGCCTTCTCCTACCGTGCATCGAACACGCGGCCCTGGAGGTGCACTTATCGTGCACGTAGGTGAATGTCGGGAGAGAAATCATACCGGCAAGGACGACGCGACAGCGAGCGGGAGGCGGAGGGCGAAGGAGAAAGAAAAGAAGAGGGAAAGAGAAACATACCACGCCCGACTCATCCCAGACTTTCTAGAAACCGAAAACTGGATCGTGGCTGGCGACGTGGATCTCGGCTGATCTCGGGCGACGTCAGTCGAGCTTGATTTACGTAACAGATGTCAGTCTTTTAGCCGTCGCGTACCCCGCCTCTCGTTCTTCTTATTTTGCCCTCCCGTTCCACGGAACCAGCTACCGTTTCCCGTGGACATTACTCACGAAGCCGCTTCGGTGAAACTCCGCCTTTCGGGAGATAAAGCGCAGCCTCGAGCTCGCTCGAGGGAAACGAAATTCCGAGAAGACCGCGGGCTCGCGATTAAGCTACCGGAAATCTGCGAAGGGAGAAACGGTAGTCGGCGCGGGCGATTAAGCCAGACGAGCTCGTTAAACCGTGCAACGATCGCCCGAACGTTCGAATTAGCGACAGACAGGTACACGTTCGCGGTTGCACGCATTTTTCCTCGGATCGCTTTATCCGGATAGCGGACGCGTTACGTCGGCGTTGTTCCCTTGAAAAATCTGATTAGCGCAGCGCGAGTTTCACTTCGCGACCGTCGGCGGACGAGATCGAGGGAAAGTAACGTACTCGCGCGATATGTAAATCGAACTTAATCGAACGCATCTAGACGGACGACACGGCTGTATCTGTAGTTATCTTCGATACGCTCCCCGGAGACCGAAACGGAAACGTCCTGCTGCCCCGCCACGCTTTACTGTTACAATTCGGGATTAATGGCGGAGCCCCCCCCCCCCCGGTTGGCCGTAAGTAACGACGAAATCAGGTACGCACAGGTACCATGGTATTATTAGAGAAGCCCGAAAGAACCGTTTCCCCGGCGTGAAATTTATCTCGTTTTTTACACGCAACGATTGGTGAACGGCTCGCGAGCAAAACTGTTCGACCGTTCTAGATCATCGGGCGTCGTTCCGTACAGAACGAAACAGCGGTTCGGAAACGCTCGATACACTTTCGACTCCGTCGCCGGACACCTCTCGGTCCACGTCGCATTCCCCACACTCGTAATTAACGCTTTTCACTATTGTCGGTCCGCGAGCTTTTTGCTTCTGCTCCTTTTACGCTGGAACGGGGTTCTTGCACCGTCGCGGACTCCTCCTTTTCCCCTGTCCCCTTTCATTTCTCCCCCGCCTGCCCCGCCTCACCTCGTCGACAACCCTGTCACGAGTGGATTTCTCTTTCGTTGAAACTGGACAACCAGCTGAGGATTAGCTTCTTCGGTAACTGGATCGACTTGCGCGAAACGACACCGGCTGTGAAAGGATTCCTCGATTTCTAGATTTACCGGGGTAGCTTCCTTCGTTGAGAAACTTCCTTCCCGTCGATGGAACGAACGAGAAACGAAATGGTATCGGTCGAATTCGACGAAACCCGTTGCGCGTAGGTCGTTTACTTGCGGTGACTTTAACGCGCACGAAAGTAACGACCCGCTCAGTGATTTCAATGCTCGACGGGTAACCCCGTGACGGGTTAGTTGTCCTGCTTTGAACTGTATCGCTCGGATGTTAGATTGTCGTCGGTCGTAAGATACAGCCGCGATTTTATTGATCGAATTGGCATTTTACGAAAAGGATCGGTTTAGAAATGCCTTCGCGAGGTTGGCATCTCGATTCGTTACGGGAAAGATCGATGCTATACACGCGTGTCCGCTATCAATACGTCTTGGCCATACTCCAGTATGACGTAAAGACATAAAAATACGGGCGCTTCGAAAGTCCGGGAGATCGATTTCCGTGGCTACTAAACTCGCCGCTGTCGTCGAACCAGAAAAAGAAACATCCATCATTGCGAGGCTGACGCATTGATGTATCGAAGCCAGTGCCCACTCGTTTCCTATGGCTCGCATTGACGTATAGGAATAATTCGTGAACTTGACAGAAGCGAAATCCTTTCACTGACGTTTCCAAATCGTGCCACTCTATCAAGCATTCCGGTACGTTGTAGCTAATATACACGGCGGTCGTTCCTTGCCCCCCGACTCGCCCTATACGATTAATAATAAATCGTTTGGAACCGCCGGTTCTCCGTTCCCCCGCGATAAGATATTTCGTTGTTCCGTTCAAATTCAGCGTTCATCAGAATTTCTTTCCTTTCGTTTGCAGATCACCCCGTGCGACGAACAGGAGCAAGGCCGTGGGTGACAGAAGCGGTGTGATGAGCGGATATCTCGGTAACATCACCCTGCCCCCAACGTTGTTGCACGACCCGAAGTATCCTCCAGCCATGCGGGAGAAAGACTCGAGTCCGAGAAAAATGCCGGGTCACATCAGCCCAAAGCAAGCAAGCATTTATCCGTTGAGCGTTCGCGTTCCGGACGTCGAGGAATTGCCGTACGATCTGAGCCACGGCCACGGCCGCGGTTTGTCGAGTCCCACGAATCAGCACCAGCAACAGCCCCACATGAGTCCGGCGGCCAGGCCGCCCCAGACGCACCACCAGGAGGATCTCGATTGCGAGCCGCTTGATCTTCGCGTCGATCACAAGAAGGAGAGGCTCACGGACGAGAATCAGAATGAGATAGAAGTTCTGAATCAGAATAGTCTCGGCGGTAGTCTTCCTTATCACACGGTGCTGTTCCATCAGCATCACGCGGTTCATCCCCTTGTCCTCGAGGCAATGTACCGATCGCACCATCACAGTTCGTCCGTTCCCGATTTGCCGAAAATACAAGTCAGAGCACTACCAACGATGGTACCGCTGCCCCCTAACAGATTCTCTTCAACTACATCGTCCACGTCGTCCTCCTCGTCGCAGGCCGCCGCGAGAGTACCGAGTCCCTCGAGCGGACAGCAACACCCGCAGCAACAACAAACTCATTCCAGACAGCAGCAGCAGCAGCAGCAGCAACAGCAACAACACCAGCAGCACCAGCACCAGCACCAGCAGCAGCAGCAGCAGCAACAACAGCAGCAGGCCTCCACTCTTCCACCGTATTCTATCAGCGTCCAGGCTGGCCTAAAGCCCAAGGACAGATACTCGTGCAAGTTCTGCGGCAAAGTGTTCCCCAGATCGGCGAACTTGACGAGACATCTGAGGACGCACACCGGCGAGCAACCGTACAAGTGCAAGTACTGCGAGAGAAGCTTCAGCATCTCTAGCAATCTTCAGCGTCACGTCAGGAATATACACAACAAAGAGAAACCGTTCAAGTGTCCACTGTGCGAGCGATGTTTCGGACAGCAGACCAACCTGGACAGACACTTGAAGAAACACGACGCGGACGGCCCGACGATACTCGACGAAGTCAGATCAAGGTACCACGGACAACTGCCGAGGGCGGACGAGTCCTACTTCGAGGAGATCCGCAGTTTCATGGGGAAGATCACTTCGCAGCGACAGGGAATACCTTATTTCCCGGGGCTGTTGGGACACGGCGGCGACGACTTCCGGAACGACAAGCAGCAACTACAATTGGAGGAGAAACGGGGCGACTCCTCGTACTTCAGCGACCGGGATAATCTGAGCTCCAGGTCGAGCAGTACCGCCAGCAGGCCGGAGAGCGTGCACGAGGAGCAGAGGGAGGTCAATTCTCCGCCGTTGTCCCCTGGGAATAATACTTGAGTCGAGGATTTCGATCGTACCTCCGACGAGTCCTCGTCGAGTACGATCGTCAATTAGAAATTGAAATGTGTATCCGCGAATCGACGAGATTCTTCGGGTCTGTTCGGGCACGACGCAAGTGATAGAGGATCGCCGTTAGACATTTCTCAACGGGGAGTGTACAGATTTTGAAATGAATACAGTGAAATACAGTGTGAAATTTTGTACAATGGTCTTCTTTCGTTCATTGTAAGATTGTCCGCAGGTATCGCGTAGTACAACCTCGATCGTAAACGAACAGGTGCCTTACGCCGTGTGCCTAAAATGTTTCCCGAAACATTCTCCGATTCAAGTACATAGATAACGTGTAGCGCTCGTGGTGGTCTTGCTAGATCGATCAGCGAACGGGCAAATAGGTTTACAAAAGTACAATACTCCCCCTCGTGTTCCGCAGACCGATTTATTAAACCCTCTCGACGGAATAGGAGAGCGCAGGCTGTCGACGATTTTGTATCCCCTTGTCGAATCCCTCTCAATGATATCAAAATCGTTTCGCACCGACGCGTTCAACTAGCAATACAGAATTTCAGAATTTCTAGCGAACTAGACAAGAGAGAGAGAGAGAGAGAGAGACGAAACAGACGTCGCAATTTTACGACCTAGAAAGTGAATTTCAACTACTCCATCGCGTGGATCCTAATCCGCGGTACCGATCGCCGGCGACGGACAATAAAATAGAAATCGATGGGCGGGTCTGTGCGGTTGTCAATCGGCTGCCTGTAAATCGTCCCCGGTCGGAAGGAACGGGAAACTCGCGACACGAGCCATTAAGTTCTTCGTCGAGGAAGTCGGGGACGCGCCTTCGCGGCTTGGAACCATTTTCACGAAGCAAACGAGTCGTGCGAGAGGCAAATCGTTTTCGTCGTCTCGCCCGCTCGCGTCTCTTTTCGTCTACGAAATCGCAGTCGGCTCGCAGTCTTCGAAATTTCGTATAAAATTCATAAATGCGGTGCCGCAATCGAAGATAAATAACGCCCGTCACGTGGGAAACCGGGCACGTTCAGGATCCACGTGACAAGGAAAAGCCATGCGCTTCCTGTTGCCGATGATTAGCAGAAACAGCCGAGGAGGCTGGTAAACGCGTCATTAGCAGGATCCCACACAATCCTGTCCCTCTCGTTTCCTGTGCTCGATCGCTAAGAACTATATATACCCTCGGGCGAAACGACCTAATCGCCTTCCGTTCCTCGGCTTGCTCGGCTACGAATCACTTGCCACTTTCTAACTGGCCACGAATGGACGAGAATGGCCCTTCGACCTTGGTAGCAGGCGGACCGTTTCGATTAATTATATCTAATCTAGATCAAACGGACCGGAATAGTTCTAAAATTGACACCGGACGATTACACGGACGATCCGTAATCCGATAGAAATCCGCCTCTGGAAAGTCGAACGGTTTCTTTTTTTTTTCTATACCCTTCTGGCTCGGGTTGAACGAAATTTACGAAATTTCGTGTTCGCGGGGACTCGTTGAGCAACGGCCGAAGCGTTCGGTGAGAGGAAACTCGAGAGGAAGAAGGAAAAAACGTTGTCGAGGATTGCGGAATCGTGGTACCAAAGATCGGGGGTATAGGAACGATTCGAGGAGGCGCTTCAGTTTTAAAGGTACCTAAATTAGCGAAATTCAAGTTCGCCAGGATGAAAGGTGGCGCGTGGTGAAAAACCAGAGGGGAAGCTACGCGCAAGAGGCATCCGAGCGTTCGCATGGGCTGCCGGGCACGGGCAGGGACTAGGTGGCAATTTATCGGTACTTTCTACCTTGTACCGACATTCACTGCAAGTAGCGCAGGTGCGAGAGGCGCGATGCAGCGGCGAGCCACGCGGCCAGAAGATCCTCTTGACCTTGGTAAATGCGATCGACCGAGCGGTTAGGCCGAATGCGAGCAAGGGGAGAGACAGGGGGCCTTCCTTTCCAAGGAGTCCGCGCAATCGGTTATAAATAATATAATAGTACGCGAATCTCAGCAACCTTGTCGCACGCCCGATAAGAATCGCCTGCATTCTCAGGATTCGAAGACATACATTATACATCGGTGTCTCCTGCTGCAACTTCGATACGGAGCTTTAACAGGGCCGCAGGAGATCCGGTCCGTCGATGACTATCAATGGCAGGCAGGGTAGAGGCGACAGAGGTGGGAAACCATATCGACGACGATTCCTCGAAACCGGGAAATGAAACGATAAAGGATCGCCGGCCGTTCATCTGGGCATCAGCATGCGCATCGAGAATCAGAGGATCCGTGTGGCGTCGCATCGAACGCATTCGCGTTGACAAAATCCATTTTAAGAGCGAACCGATTTCGTAAGGAGATCGATGCAACGCGTTACGAGGACGTCGCGCGAGGTGTGACTAAGCTTCCACGGCTTACAGGTATACGTCTCTCGTCTCTGCTAAGAGAGCCACGAGAGAGGATGGCAAGTCCCTGTTTTTCTTGCCTCACGCATACGATCCCAGTCGACGATGGCCTCGGACCTCTCTTGCGTTACACTTTTGCCACGCCCAGATCGGACGGGCAAGCTCATCGCGAAAGTGAAACGCAATAAAGGAGCCACGCCGAGCGAGAGTCCAGGCACAATCGTGAAACGCTAACGGAAAGATGTAGCCGAGAAAAGGAACGGATCCAAAGAGACCCGAGACCCAGACAGAGAACAGTGGACCAAGACCGGGGAACGGTGAACCAAGAAAGGGACGGAGATATTGAATCGATCGAAACCTCGAGGCTTGGAAATCGGTTTCCTCGCTGCCCCCTGCGAGTCACCTGGATCTGTGCACCGAGATATATGTATTTCGTTCGAAATCGGGAATACCAGTTTGGTAAATCGATGTGGCAGGTTCCTCCGTTTCCGTTTCGTTTTCAGAAATCAACTCGAGCGCGACGATGCGTTGCGAAATCCGTTCTAAATAGAAACTCATCCGAAACTGAGATCACGTACCTTCTGGGACTCTCCCGCTTCCGAAATTACGAGTTTTTTACTACTATTTTTTTTTTTTTTTATTAAATTTTTCGACATCGATATCGTAACACAGTCTGTGGTAATCAAAGGGTCGGCCGCACGGGGAAAATCGTATCGCGCCAGGTTCGTCGTCAGTTTCCACGCTAGGCAAGCCGTCTACCTGCACACCCGTGAAAAAGAATTAAAATGAAAGAAGCCGCGATATATCTCGAGGGCGAGTCTATCCGCGAAATCGCGGCACGCTCTCACGTCCGCGCGAGCTCTGCGCTTTTCGATCTCATCTCGTTCCAGTTTACACGCGTGATTTCACTGGACTCGTGCGGACAGGTCAGTGCGATTCGAATTACGACAGCCTGTTGTTGCGAGGCGGAGAAGAAGAAAAAAAGAAAAAAGAAGCGCATGAAAAAGACGGACAAGAAAATACGAACGTGTCCAACTGTAGAAATCTTGATAGAAAATTGTCGTATTCCCAAGCGGTGGATGTTCGTGTCGCGTTGATGCAGAGCGACTTGCCTTCAACCCTACTTCCCCGACGTTTCTTAATTATTGTACATACGCGATCAACGATAATATAATATATGTATGTATTTGTACCTATAGCTGCTAGAATTCGAAACGAGGCTCAATTTAGTTAGTCGAAATCGTCGCAGGGACGTCAGTTTCCTCGCGCGTCGATGAGTTCACGAAAATTGTGCGACCAATCTGCACGGCAATAAAACGGCTTGAACCCTTCGACGCGCGAATCACGCCGGGGACAGCTGAAATCTGCGATAAAACCGTGCAATTATCAATGAAAAATCCTCACCTGCGTAAATAGAATGCCCATTTAAATAAGGACTCTTGTAAGCGTGTCGTCAAAAGGGACCAAGACTCTATTCCGTTTTAATCGCTAAAGGGTCTGGCGCCTGAGAGCAGGCCACCCTCCGCAATTGATAGTCATCGAGTTGTACCAAGCGGATTTGTAAGGCGTACCGTTCTAATCTTCTTTTCTTTTTATACATAGTACATATACACATAGAGATCTATATTGCAAATGGATATAAAAATAATATATACGTGCGTGTGTGTGAATCGTACGACGATTGTGATTTCACCGAGGTTACCGAGTTATACGTATTTACCGTTTTATCCACGAACACGGCGCCGCCAGCCGACCAAGCTATCAGCTCTCCTTACCTTTTAGAACCGCTAGCTCTTAAGTGTGCGCAGGTGTCCACGATCAGTTCGAATCCTTTTTCATTTTCTTTCCCTCTCATTTCTTTTTACACAGCCAAATTCGAGGGGTACCCGTGCCGAACGAAACGAAGAGGTCGTTGCCGCGTCGAGAACAGCATCTCCTTAATTCAAAATAGTTTTAATCTATTTTTAATCGTTTCAATCTTCAGGAAGCTAATTAAACTAGCTTCTCCATTAGTTTCATTTCGTTTTGTGAGATTTTTTTTTTTGACTGATCTGGAACTAAGCTGTTCTCGTCGCGGGGACAAAATTCGTTCTATTCTCGCGAACGATCGTCGTTCGCCGCTCCTACTTTTTACAGAATACTGTTTTAGACCCGTAGTCGCGCGTCCTGTAGAATATAGTGGTGACTGTATATATGTTCATATGTAATATTCGATTTAAAAAAATATATATTATATATATATGAATGTACACATACCGAGAGAAACGAACGTACACGTGGATGGTTCATTTTAAAGATACACTCGTTGTACTTGCGTTTACTTTCTCCGCTCTCTGACCGCTCGCGTTCCCCTTGCGGATCTTCGCGAACCTCTCATCAAGCCCCCCTATTTTTTTTTTTTTTTTCTTTTGCGTCCCTACGGTTCCGCGAATTTTTCAGGAATAATATAGTAAAACTGTGGAATGAAAATCGTTCCGATTTCGAGCAAGGAAAATAAAGATAACGCAAGCTAGCCAGTAACATCTTCTTCGTCGCCTCGAGATGAAAACTTCTGGACACAGAGCAACGATGGAGATTTGAAATTTTTCGAAAAGCGCTGGTGTATCCAGAAAATCAACGTTCCTCTCCCCTTCCGCGTGGAAGAGGGCTCGCAATTAACCCGAGAAACGGTAAGTTTTCCAGGGTCATAGGTGTGTGAGAACCGGAACACGCACTGGACTAGACGAAGACGTGACCATGCGGACAAACGACCAGTCGGGATATCTCCAGGACGAATTGCGACCGCTCGTTAAATTGTTCAGATGATGTACATACATTTCTGTCCTCCTTAATATTCAGCCGTGTTACATCTTCATTAGCATCGCGGAAGACTTTTCCTTCCGCTGACACCAGAGGCTTTACGATTTTTCTTGGCCGGTATACACGGTGAATATTTATACCAGTCAACGACGTACCCGCTTTTTGTGCACATGCCAACAAATTAATGCGATTCGCACACTGGCGGGACTTCGCGATGAACCTGTCTGCGGTAGGTAACATTAAGATCGCAGTAATCGAGCTTTTGCTGCGTATGGATGTTGGAGGATTCGATAAGAAGACTCTGTCCGTGGAACGATACCGATCCATAAATAAAGGCTCACTCATCTCCCAGCCAAACTTGGCCTGGAGGTGATCGTATACCAAACGAACAGAGAGACTAGGCCGCTTCCAGCAAAGCGGCTTCTTGGCCTCGTCGAGAACATGACTTTGACCCAAATATCGGCAAAACTACGTCGGCCACGCTGCCAATGCGAATACCAGTTGTTTTAATTGAAATGGCATTCAAACGGCGGCCGCAGAAGGTATATTCTATTTAACGTTTTGTATGAATTCCGACGGAGAACTTTGCAGGTAAAAGGTGGATGAGACTGTTTGGAAGGGATGTGCAACAGGACTACGTTGAATTTGTATTACGATATTTGTACTGATATTTATTCGTGTGGCCGGTGCGTTTTTGATGGGAACATATGTATCTGTACCATAAATGCAAATTCTTGACTGTAACGCAACCTTGGTGACGATGACGATGAAGATGACACGTCACGTGCAACGATAGAGGTTTGGTGAATCACCGATGCGGGACTGCATCTTCACCGGAATTGACAACATATTATCTATTTAAGAAAGGCCGGAGAAATGTGAGCGGTGCACGTGCGTTACTTCCAGACTATATCAATCTACTCCTTTCATTTTCTTGCCACAAATCGTGGCGAGTTATTAACGGCGAATATTGTATAAAATCGGCATATATTTATTTATAAACGTTTCCTTGAAATAGATATATGTATAGGTATAAAAGTACAAGCTTGGAAATTGGACGATGGTAATCTCATCGCGAGTTACGAGCTTTAAATAAAATACTGTTTATATTATTTCCAAGGAACCGGTTCCAATAACCAATTCTGGCTCTCGTCTTTTGTACAAGCTGCTATCACAGGACCCTCGTTGTTGGTTGATTCCAAGCACATTCCGGTGGAAATGTGTAAAAATGTCTTTGCCTAAAAGAAAGCGTTATGTAACTTTTTTTCCTTCAGCATATACATAGGTGTGAGTAAAAATGCAAAACATGCTTGCTCATCGTATTTCCATTTCTGCCTGTTCTGGCCGCTGCATGCCATTATTTTAACCTTTGGTGTCTTGTGTTGAGTGTCATGGTCAGGCGCATCCAGACACACGCTTTCATCGGTCATTATAATTCCATCTTTTGTCATTACAAACATTTGACTAAGTAGTGGCCGAGGCACACACGACTCAAGGACCGCATATCCAGAAGGTTGCGAGTACGATCCCTTCGCGGTTGGCCGCATTATGCACTTCTTCGATGGGCCATGGACGATCTAAAATATGAAAAGAAAATATGACTATTTAGTTCCATTAAATTTATATTAACAATATCAAATATTCACCCGTCCGAAGAAACGGTCCTCTTTCGGAAAAAAGTTTTCCGGCCACACGTTGTCCAAATACCACTCGAAACTCTTGCACTGCAGTTTTTTGCGCAATCCCAGTCTCGATCGAACTGGTTGCTTATCCCTTAATCTAGCTGCCTCTGAAAGGAAACATATATACAAATATAGTAAAACATTTAATTCAGACATGAAACCAGCTCCTTAAGAGAAGTTCAATTACCGGCATTAAATTTAAAATAAAATTCTGCCCATTCGTCCATCCAAACTAATGCCACTCTGGCGAGGTTCCCATATAAAATGTCTCCGACACCGCCTGGGAAAGTATACGGTGATGATTTTCGAAAGAGATGCCCTACATGAGAACACGGTGCGATCTCGACGCTTCCACCGCACTGCCATACTCGAAACGATAATTCTAAATTTTCGCCGCCCCAAATTTTCATTTGATCATCGTAACTACCAAGCTCGAAGAAATAGTCCCGATTCATGGAAAATAATCCTCCAGCCATTGCAGGCGTTCTGAATGGTTCGACAATGCTCTCGCGTCTTTCTTTCAGCAATCGACCGTTTAACGTTAGCCAGCGGAAATGCAAGTCCCAATTAAACGCCCCCCAGTGAAGCTCGAAAGAGCTGCAATGAAAACGTTATTCGTATTATTCTTATACATATATCCTGTCATTTTTGTTTCTTAATTATGGTAAAAATAATATTACTCTACCGAGTGTAACTAAAGGTGTCGTCATTGATTATATCGATAACCGGTGATACAACTCTGGTTCTATTCTTCGAGACTGCTTCCAGCAAAGGTTCCAACCACCCTAAAATGCATTAATATAAGTGTTCCAAATATGTTTTAAATCCACCTTTCCTCTGTTATATAATATTTATAATAAGAATAGTAAGAAAAGAGCTTACCTACCAACCGTGCATTCGCAGTGTGCATCGAGGAATGTGAGAACTTCGCCATTAGCTTCATTGGCTCCCAAAAGTCTAGCATTCACTAAACCTATTCGTTTTCTAGAACGAAGAACTTTAGTGGGAACTTTTAAATTAATCACATGCTCGTCTAGGGCATCCTTCAAGAAATCTGTAAAAAAAGGAATAAACATACATTATAAATTTGAGAAAAAATAATACGAAATAGGTAAAACATGTTCCTGCATTACCTCTGTCGCTATTGTCATCGACAAGAATTATTTCCTCCAACAAATTTTCTGGAGATCTATCGATTACACTGTAAACCGTCCTGAGTAATGTACTCCAAGCTTCATTGTGAAACACAATAATTATTGAAGTTTTTGGTAATTTTCCCAATTTCGCGTATCGCGTTGTGCACCTGTAATCGGTAAGTCAGTAACGGTTAACATATTACCGATGGTGCTAGCAAAAATAGAAATCTTTACCCCTTCCTTCTAACATCTGGCAAAGATCGATTTAACGGTATTCTGTCACTAGCCATCAAGTTAAATCGATTGATTTGAAAGAGTTGCTGCATTTTGTAAAAGTCCCTCGCCGGTACGAGAACCGGACTGCCGTTCTTTCCCTCGAATGGCCGTGGATTAAACATATTTTTATTAATGAGATCTAGAAAGTGAAGACACACAATGCGATTGGATGCAGAAGTGCAGTTTATTATTTCACAACTCACCTTTCGTAATGTTCGGAGTTTTCAAAGGATCCACGGAATCTCCGATGTAATGACCTACTACTACATGCACTCCTCTGCGATCTACGTAATCATTTTGATTGTCTAGGAGCCTAAAATTGCAGGGACACCAAATTACAGAGGTAAATACAACAAACTAATGGATTAAATGGATTGGACTAACAGCCGTATTAAAGCGCTACTCGAATTACATTTCCCAAAGAAGCTGAGTATTTTTAGGTAGTAATTTTTAGTTTTGCGATCACTTGCCGAAGCGAGATGAAATCGTTGTCAGGATTCTCGGATCTCCTCCATGGCCAAACGAAAAATATTCCCATTAACAGGACGATCGAGAGAACGATGGACCATGCGCGACATGGTTTTCTGAGTCGTGGCCACATCGTGAACCCCGGCAAAAAGAATGCTAAGCTTAACTAATTTTGAGAATAATCCCATTTATCTCATTATGGAATAGTTAGCCGTTATCGTTGAAGCCGGACTTCCGTTATCACATATTTCTCATGCCGGGTCATCGTGAGGAAAATTTCCCGACGCCTACCTTGAACTAAAAAAAAGTTACGAAAGCTCTGATAAATATCAAATACCATTATTCAAATAGTGTTTATCAACAAAAATCATTACGCGATTTATCATTGCGCAAACTATAATTAAGTTTAAGCTCAATACGAAAGACTCGAATGTTTTTAATTAGTTTTGTGCTTTACCTGAATTGGTATAGGAATTGCAGTACGGGTTTTACCGGCGGAGCACACAGAAATTACTTGGAGTAAACTGTGGTTTCCCCCGAATATAAACGTAAGTCAATGAAAAAATGATCCCTTTACATAGCGTAGAGTTTTATTTATTAGAAAAATATTATCTCACTCGTAGAGTTACAACACTTGTCAATGTCTTGCCTTAAAGTGCAACTAAATTAAAAAACTGTGCGAGGAAATTACTGTGCTCATGCTTTCACAGATCCAACTACTGGAATGAGCTCCAAGGAGTTAGGACGCTATGAATAAGACAGTGCTGTACCGAAACAATCCGTCACCCATTCCTTAAATTATTAACGCGTGAGCCTTGTAGGTAAACGTCTTTTGTTAAGAAAATGGTGGCACTAGGTAAATTGTAACCTCAACGTCGGCTATAGCCAAGTGAACGAGTGTTAAAATAATGCCCCATGCATTGATCTTCTTCTATCATTCGATACATTCCATATTTCTGGTTAGAAGCTAATGTCAGATTAATTCGAAGACAAAATAAAAATATCTAAAAATTGTATCTATTATTAATTGCAGACTTGTGCAAAAAATAGCAATGAAAGATGATAATAAAACATAAAATTAGTTGCATACGTAACTGAACGACGATTAAAATGCTACCATATATGGATATTATACACGTGTGCTTTTATGTATGAGATTTGAAAACAATGACCGCAGGATGAACGTGTACATTCTAAACAAAAACCGTGTTACAGTTTAGTCCACAGATCTATTTTGCTTAAGTGTATTTATTTTAAAAACGAGATCCCTTCTGTGTTTTGGTATAATTATGGACTGGAACTGTGTTGGAGTTATTATCAGGCAAGATGTATTCGAGGATATACGCTGATTCTGAGTGGGAGCTACATACATGTAGCCGACAGGAATCTATCGTCCGAGCAGACCGTACTAATGTATCTCGCATATCGAAGAGGTCAGCACTGCTCTCAACGTACGGTTAGCCACGTTGGAAGAAGTTGACGGGTGACTGCTGCTTGTTTGACGTTAGAACTTTATTTTAATAAACTACATTTTTTATCGTCAATTTAATACAATAAGGTGAGAAAATGTTTCCCAAATATTCTGTGTATTTTCCGTTTTATCTAAAATAAACTATGCACCATACGTGTCACACATGTTACAATTTGATAGCAATAGGTCGCTGAACCTTCGAATTAAGTGTGTAACATTTACAGTATCAATGTAGCATCTAAGCGAGCATGTGTCTTCAAAATGTTACGTTAGTGCATTTGCTTAAAGTCATTTGCTATATATTATTAGTCGAATAAACTTTTTGTTAAAACAGTGTATATCATACGCTACGATACCGCTCCGCATTACGTACCAAAATTTTAAGCGTAATCTCTCATTTCCTTGTGGAAGGTAAATAGAAATTAGTTTGCCTCCCTAGTGCACAAGGATGAAGGTAAAGGAGTTACTCAAGACTGTCAATGTGGCTTGGTCCCCTCCAGCTCAGCATCCCATATTATTAGCTGCAGGAACCGCAGCTCAACAACTCGATGCAAGTTTCAATACATCGGCCAGCTTGGATTTATATTCTTTAAATTTACAACAACCTGGTTACGATTTGGAATTAAAAGCTAGTGTTGCTAGCGAGCATAGGTAATGCATAAGTTTTATTTACTAATATAATATTTATTCATTCATGAAACCTCACAGATGAATGAAATGTTTAGGTTCCATAAAATAATATGGGGTTCGTATGGCAATAACCCAGCTGGCATAATAGTCGGAGGTTGTGATTATGGTACGATACAAATCTACTCGGCTGCTAAGATGCTGGCCAATGAAAGTAATTGTTTGATAAGTAGTCCGGACAGGCACACAGGCCCAGTCAGAGCACTCGATTTTAATCCCTTCCAGGCAAATTTATTGGCAACAGGTGCCACAGAAAGTGAAATTTATATATGGGATATTGTTAATACGAATACTCCAATGACCCCTGGATCTAGAAGTCAACCGTTAGAAGATGTGCACCACATTGCTTGGAATAAGCAAGGTATACTTTTAATATTTAAGCTATTAGTATAATCGTACTTCAATGTGGTTAAAAACTCATTTTCTTTTGCAGTACAACATATTCTTGCCTCCACATTTTCACAACGATGCGTTATATGGGATTTAAGGAAAAATGAACCCATCATCAAATTAACAGACGCAAATTCCAAAGTACTAACACCTAGAATATGATATCTGGACTAACTAAATATTTACTATGTATAATATGTAAATCTCTAACTTGTTTGTAATTAAAGGTAAGATGGAAAGTGGTTCAGTGGCACCCAGATGTCGCGACACAATTGTGTCTAGCATCAGAGGACGATCAGGCTCCTATAATTCAGTTATGGGATCTAAGGTTTGCAACATCCCCATTGAAAACATTCCAAAATCATCAACGTGGAGTCCTATCAATTGCGTGGAATCCACATGATCCAGATTTACTCTTAAGTTGTGGCAAAGATAACAGAATATTGTGTTGGAATCCCAATTCAGATACACCGGTATGTGTACTAGCATCTTGTCATAGTAACAAATTCATTTATGTAATTTAATTCTTAAATTAATATTTATTTATATTTTCAATGCCCAGAATGGCGAAGTCATTTGTGAGTTAGCACAAACGAATCAATGGAATTTCGATGTCTCATGGTGTCCAAGGCATCCAGGATTAGTTGTCGGAACTAGCTTTGATGGACATGCAGCAATTTATTCTTTGTTAGGGGGACAACAACAAATGTCTGTGGAAACATCCAATCAAATTGTGGATTCTTTCCCTGGAATGGATCCTTTCACACAGCCCCCTCCTGCAGTGCAAACAGAATCTACAGTAGTATTAGCAAAAGCTCCAAAATGGTTAAAGAGACCAATTGGAGTATCATTTGGTGTAAGTATCTGCATTAATAATTACTTAACGTTTCAAACTCTTATGGGCAGTATTAAATTTACGATATATCTTTTATAAGAACAGTGAATTTTTTTTAGTTTGGCGGTAAATTGACAATATTTGAAAATGGACCGATAGATCCTAATCTACCTCCAAATTTAAGCAGAAAAGTGATCCTGTCGCAAGTAATAACGCAACCGGACTTAATTCAACGTTCGAATGAATTAGAAGAAGTTCTTAAGAACGAACAATACAGTGATTACTGTAAAGGAAAGGCTGATCAAAATTCTGATGTACATAAGAAAAAGATATGGAATTGCGTGGGTTCATATTTTGGTGAAAATGTGACAAAAGACATACTAGATTTGCTAGGCTATAACATCGAAACGATGAACAATAAATTAAATCAGTTTGTCTCTCAAGACGATATGAATAGTATTACAGAAGGTGTTGGTAATTTAAACAATGTAAGTATTTTTTAGTATTATGTAGAAAATACAAATGTTCAGCGAATATGAGACAGTATAATTCGCGCAGGTACTTAATGGAAACATTATCGATGGTAGTGCAGCATTTGATGCCATTGCAGAAGAATCTAAAAAGGCAGCAATTACTGCTCCAAAAAGTAATAATAATATTCAGATAGACGTATCTGATGGTAATTATACAATTGCAGTTGTTTGAAGTGTTAAATTTACATTAGAATGAAATAATATCGGTTCTTTAATAAATTACAGATGAGGATGGGCTTATAACTCAGGCAATCCTCTTAGGAAATATCGAAGCTGCCGTATCTTTGTGCTTTGCAAATAAAAGGTACGCAGATGCAGTAATTCTTTCAATGGCTGCTGGACCTGAATTGTTAGCACGTACCCAGTACCGATACTTTTCAGAGCATTCTGGTGCTCTGAATTCTCTAATCAATTCGTTAGTTAGTGAAAATTGGGCGGACGTTGTTAACAATACTGACATTAATTGTTGGAAAGAAGTGCTGATTGGAATATTTACCCATTCTAATCTGCAGGAGCGATCGATTTTGTGCGGTACAGATCACATTGCAAAAACATATTTTACAAAAGCCGAATATATATCACTACTAATTCTTCAATTTCTTTTTTCCTACAGATATGCTTGGAAATCGACTAGCATCATCTGATAATTACACACTTAAAGAACAGGCTCAAATTTGTTACATTTGTTCGGGTAATTTAAATAAAATGGTCGAATCGGCCAATGCTGACATTCAGGAAGTGGTAGAATTAGTAGTTATAATGCAGAAAGCTTTAGAAGTGCAAGGTATCAAAGACGTACAGATAGAAGGAAAAATTGCTAACGTATTATCCCAGTACGCTGAGATGTTAGCGGAGGAGGGAGACCTCGAGGCTGCGTTGAATTATCTTGGAAACAGTCGTGACGAAAGAATCGTAATGTTGAAAGATCGCCTGTGCAGAGCTCTGGGTTACATCGAAGAATCGAAAGTTGCGCCAAAAGCCCCAGGGATGCAAAATTATTACGATCAAACGAGAAGACCCATGCAAACTGTACAACACCCATTACCTGCCGCCGCATCAGCTCAAGGAAGGCCGTATTTCGAGCCGAATGTTGCTCCCACGAAACAATTCTTCGTACCACCGCC
Source organism: Nomada fucata (assembly GCA_948146005.1). NCBI lineage: Eukaryota > Metazoa > Arthropoda > Insecta > Hymenoptera > Apidae > Nomada > Nomada fucata. The sequence continues at coordinate 30,628,454 of OX411276.1, forward strand.
AAACCAATTTAATGCCCAACAGCAGCAACAACAACAACAACAACAACCTTTTGGATTAACTTCACATCAGTCATCTATGCAATACGATCAATCACCTCATAGTTATACACCAACATCTATTTCTCAACCACCACCGCCACCACCACCGCCCACAAGTGCATCAAGTGGAGTTGGATCTCGACCACCTAGTGTTGGACCTCAAGCAAGATCAAAATACATAATTGATCCTTCTGTTAAATCTACTTCGTCGTACGGCCAAGTTGGATTTCCTCAACAAACATCAATGTACAATAATCAACAAATTCCTCCTCTACCGGGCTACCCTACGCAAAATATGTATCAATCACATGCTCCTGCATCTACCAATCCTTCATATCACGGATCAGGTTTCCCGCTGAATCCGAAAGAAGCGGAACCTTTCAATCCGATCCAACCCAATATATTACCACCATTGCCAAATCAACCGCAAAGTCAAATGTACGAACCAGTTAGGACACAACCACACCCGCAATCGCAAATGTATGGAGGCGACAATGAACCAGCTGTCGATCGGTCGAATATATATCAACTACCGCCGCAAGCTGCTGGATGGAACGATCCACCGGCAGCAAAGCCATCTAGACTGCAAGTAAGTATCTTTATATTTTAGTTGTCCTACCGTACGTCCGTGTTTTGGATTAATATTATAGTTATTTGTGGAGAATAACTTTATTACCTATGATATATAATATATGTGTGTACATTCGAATAATATAGCCAGTACTGGCATTATGCAACAAAAATGAAATGTCTGCGGAACATGCTGGTACCAGGAAATGGAAAGCTAAATATTTGAAGAATATGAATATAAAGGTAGACACCTAAAAGAGATTGAGTGCTGTTTCTATTGTTTTTATCGTTGCTACCAATTTTTGAACAAAATTAATTTATTCCCCCCATGGATTTTCAAAACCAATTTCGATCAATCGCGAATAACAATTTCGTGTGATATTAAACTAATATAACAGTATGAAGAACAAGGATATTTTCAACAGCTTCATATAAAATATACTGTACATTTTATACAGTTGGCTAATTTTGTGACTACAATTAACTGAGAAATTATGTTGATTTTAAACATATAATAATTCGTTATTTCTTTCAGTCAAAACTGGACTACCAGCCACAAAACCCGATCTTACATCCATTGAGGGGAAGTGTACCACAGTCTGAACCAAATGTAAGTTGTATAGTTTAAATTTATGATATCGTGAGATGTTGTTTTTTCTTCTCATTAAAGATTAATCGTTTGTTTCACAGGTTGTGCAGCAAGAAAAATATCCTGAGGTACAGGCACCTTATAATCCACAACAGTATACTCAAAATCTTCCAAATATGGGTGTTCAATTTGCGAAACCTATGGAACCCTTACAGCCAGCCACGGCTGTTAGAGCGCCGGAACCAGAACAGCCAAAGGCACCGATACCGGAGCAACACATGCATTTAAAAACAGTATTCGATGAACTAAAAAATCAATGCTTCGAAAATGCTAAAAATCCAGTAAGACTACTACGAGTGTACGATTATAGTACAATTTATTACATTACAATAAAAATTAACAATTATGCTTTTCACTTCTTCAGCAAATTAGACGAAAAATCGATGACGTATCCAGAAAGCTCGAAGTTTTATACGATTGTCTAAGAGAGAATAAGGTATGTGTATGTCTACTTATATATTTTCAGTCTCGAGATATTCGATAAAAATATCTATTGTTTCTATTTGACAGTTATCGCAGAACACTTTACAAGGGCTGCATCAAATATCACAGATGGTACAAAGTGGAAACTATACCGGTGGTTTAGACCTTCATACACAGTTAGTGTCTGGTCCAGATTTTAGCCAGATATCCTCATTTATGCCTGGTATAAAAGTATTATTGCTAAGTGCCCTTCAATTGAATGTCTATATTAGATAGAATGCAATATACAAAAGCCAAAATGTTTACACTCACGCATTTTCATATTTGGAAATTTTTATAATCCTTAACACTCCTTATTAAATGTAAGTATTTATGTTACACTAGCTTTCCATACTAATTCGGTGGAGTACGGATAGTTGTTGCTATTTGCATCTGAACTTTATGTCTCAATTGTATCATCAACAAAATCGTAAGGTTTATATATTTCCATTTTAATGTGGCTTATCATGATTAGATAAGCTTATATCATTATTCCTGTACAATTGAAGAAACTGATTATACAACACGTATGTATAAAGTAGCAAGAAATATTCTAACAAAAAGCATCTTTAGTGTTCGCGCGTATTGTAGATCGAATCTTTTTCTTTTAATCGATATGTGTACATAAAATATTAAAGTTGGCTTAAGAAAATCATGTGTATATTTTTAAATAAAAAATGAATTATATGATGATTTTATTCAAGTTATATATTAAATTTGTTACTGAAAATACTATTGAAATGATTTATTGAATGATTAAACTGTGTAGTATGGCGGCTTTTTCATTGAGGATAAACTTTTGTAATAATTCGTCTAATGGATCGATGCCATCTCGAGCCGCTTGACGACGCATCGCTTGTTTTACTTCTTCGCGTACACCTTTGTCAGCACCACGAGTGGTAATGCGTCGATCTATAATTTTTTTTACACAGATATAATATAAATAAACATATTACAATACAATACATAGGAAATGCAAGCTGACTTACTTTGTAAGACACCCGATCCTGAGGCTATATCTAAGGATACACCACCTCCGTGTTCTGTCCACAGATATGTCAATTCTTCTAAAATGTCAACGCATATGATATAAGCTTGAAATAATGGATAAGAAAAAGATCCACGGTTGATAATTCTCTCGGTAATTATAGATAACGTGCTGGCTTCTTGAGGCCAATCAATTTGCATTAATACCAATGCGTGTCCTATAGCTAAGTCGCCCACACCGCCGGGTAGAGAAAAATTTTCCTACAGTGATAGAAATGCAGTAAATGTAGAAAACGGTTTCGCTAAATAGCAGCCAATTAATTACCTTTATTGCTAAGAGCAGTAATCTGCAACAATACTGTATGAGCGGAAACCGAGCAAGTGTCAAGTAATGTAAATGCCTCGAACATGGAAGTGATAAATTGTGAGATACTCTTCCGCATACCGAAGGTAATGCACTAACTACTAATACTATATACTCCAACATTCCCTGGAAAAATATTATACAATATAAACAATTCTTTTAAAATTAAATAATAACGTTTAGCAATGGGAGAGTACATTGGATACCTTATAATCTTTCAAGAAAAAACATGTACTCGCCAAACGTAGGTGAGCAGGTAAACTCCCTGCTTCCTGCGATAATCTTCCTAATACTTCGTGATGTAAACCTTTGTACATAGCTAAATCCGTCAAAAATGAATTAAGCCACGAGTCTAATCGCAATTGCTGATTTAACTTTCCAATTTCTCTTTGCAAATAATCACTGCTATGTAACAAGTCCCATAGTTTCACGGCTAGGGCCAGACCATTACCGCTATAGTCGCCGTCGCTGCTTACTACGATTCCTCCGTTATCATCTCTTTTTCGTTTTTTCAATTTTGGTTCTAATTATTACATAGTTAAATGTTAAGTTTACACAACAATATTCTTCAGCTTATATTGGATATTTAATACGAGCTAATATTCGGTATTATAGCTTACCTACAGGTAAATGCATACTTTCTCCGAATGCTTCTATCAAACAGTACATGTTCTCGTCATTGTTAATCAGTGCAGTATGTTCATTTAGTATACGTAATAGTACCACAACAGTACACATTAACAATTGCCTAACTACTAATTCTTCGCATAAATTCGTCGAATGAACTATTGCATATTGATGCAATCTTTCGCAATAAGCGTCTCTGTTCCAAGTTACAGAAAATAAACTACTTAATTCCCAGCCCAATTTTTTCCCAATTAGTTCAACAACTTGAAATAATCTATCCCAAGGATGCTGGATTTGATTGTCTTGTGGCTGTTGTATGTATGCTAAATAAAATTCTACAGCTTTGCAAAGCAGTCTTAAGCTAAGTCTTGGATTTAATTCAACTGGTGCCGTACCAAGAAGCGGCAACGCGTCGCAGGCCAATAATTTTCTGAAACCATTTACTGCACGTCCCGGATGACTGTGTTTTTCTGCAGTAAGAAGAGTTTCAACCAAGCGTGGCTGAAAATATTACAGATTAAGCAGTCAACAATCAATAATTCTTATACAGACATATGAGTTAAGAGTTCTTACTCCATGAGTGGCAATAGTTTGAGGAAATCTACTCAACAACAAGAGTAACAATTTACAATGCTCCATTGTATCTTCGCTATGATCAGCAGTCATAATAAGCAACCTGTGTTGCAGCTCTTGTGGTATGTGTTGGAACATTTGGCATAAAAATTCTGCTTCTGGATCGCATTGTTCCAAACGAAGGCAAGCTGTTACCGTTTCTATTTCCTTCCATATATCACGATCATCCGGGAAATTCTGAAATCTATTATTACATTAAAAGGACAGTTTATGCGTATGCAGATGTTGCCTCTATAGTTCTATAATTTGACACTCACATTTCACTGAAGCATTTTGCTGCTTCCTTCACATTTTTTGAAAGCTTTTCGATCCGATATGCTTCAAACTATCAAATAAATATAGATAAGTTTATTATTGCGAAATGTTTACGTACTATGTGGTACAGTCGTACTAATATTAATAGTTTAGTTATAAAACTGATTTTCATAAACTGTGTATGTAATTACGTAGCTTTACCAAAATAATTATTTTACGACATAAACAAATGTGCATTCATAAAAATAAATATTATTAACCTGAACTTTAGCACTGTGAGGAAACAAAGATTTGGCAGTAATTAGCCACGATTTAGCTGCATAAATATCAACCGGTAGTGCATCCTTCGCGCGCATAATTAAATAATCTTCTTTGGACAATTGATTATTATCCGTCCCAGATGTTTTTTCCAACATATTTTTAATTATTTATAATTTACAGGAGAAAATGAAGATAACTATTATACATCGTGTTGTTTGCGGGAAAAAGAAGCATTTACAGAGGGCAGTAGTGAATTGAAATCTAATTTCAGAACGCAAGGGAAACTGTAGCACACACGAGATGCATGAATAACCAATCATTTCGTGGACCTCCGTGCTTCATCGTGACTGCCATACCGACTCAGAAATCAGAGAACGGCTCCGAACAATCCACTGGGAGCCGAGAAAAACGCAATTGTTTAAATAATCGATGTAATCCAGGAATTCGGTTTTGAAGGTGCGGCAAACTGCGAAAAAGGCCGCAAACGCGAGATGGCGCCACATACACGATTACCGACCTATCGTTACGATTAAAATATTAAAAAATTATTATCTCGGCTTCTACTGACCCGATTTTAATCCGCAACGTCTCAAAAGAAAGGGAAACGAATCAGCTACACGATAAAAAATGCCCCGTTCGTGTAACTGTTTGCAGTTGGCTGTAATAACAATTTCAATTGTTTAATTGTCTATAACAAACGAAATTCGCATGACATGATGATTTCACCTATTGGAGATGTTAGCTGACACCTATAGCTTTAATTTATGTCCTCTGGTTATTGATTTAGCTAGCCTGCAAGGCGAGGTAATCGAATTTGTTTATGATGCCTTTAAACAAATTCAATTGTCTCACGTTCTAGTGGGCTGATTTTAATCAACGGTCTCTCCAATCGAAGGTTCGACGAATAATCTGATTCACAATTAGATCGGCCCTCGTGTATACTTTCGGTGCAATACTCAAACGAATTACTTATTTGTGTATATAAAGGAAGCAGCTCATGCAACAGTTGAACATCGTTTATTGTCGTTTAGCAGCATCCTTTATCTTCGTTATAAACACTCGTTAATTAATCTAGTATCTCCAGATGTCCAGATAATCGGAGCGACCCGGAGTATATTTTTGTCGATTCTTTAATTGTTAATAACTTTAGAACCACAAATGCCATAGTGTTGAAACTGTTGGGGGATATAGCTATTCTTGCGTAGATTTCATTTAAGACCAGTCCGGTTACGAAATACCGACTGGAAGCCGAGAAAAACGAAATTGTTTAACTTAACGATGTAATCCAAAAATGTGGATTTGGTGGCGCGGCAATGTGTTAAAATGGCCGACAACGCGAGATGGCGCCACATATCTGATTATAGACGTGGAGCTACTGTTCATTACCATGTCACACGCGACATTACTGATGAATTTTTTCAAATTTGATATCTCGACTTCTGGTGGTTGGTTTTTAATATACGGTATATCAAATGAGAGTGAATAAAATAGGATAAAATACAATTTAAAATATAATATTACAATACATTCAATTTTTAAACTTACTACAACTGATATTTTCGTTTTCCTCTGTGCAGATCTGATAACATTGAAAGTGCCAGGAAAATGATAAGAGGCAAGTCCACTTAGGCCGTGATAGAAAAGGGCCATTAGTTTTCGTGTACTCCGTGTTCCATTTGCGTTGAGATTCGAAGAATTTAGTATGTTCAGTTTTTCTGTATTTACCCTTATTCATTGCCCCATTCGCTCTTCGAAAGCTTTAAATAACGTAATTCGCGACTCATTTCCTTTTTACTATTTACTATTCTCAGAAAATATGCTCGGTCTTCTATAAAATCAATATTGAAGGTACACTGCAGGAGGTAAAGTTCAATTTCTAGTTACAGTTCGATGATCGATATTATAATAAAGAAATATAATAAGAAATAAATTTACTATGTGTATAAAAGTTTTTCGAAAATTTTGTTCGGCCAACAGCAAAGGTATTATGTTGCAAATCCTGTGAGTGATAGAGACTGTGACTTTTCCATATGGCCTCGAGTGGTTCCATTTATAAAGATATAACAGAGAGCACTTTGAGGTGGGAAAATCCGCTTACTCCGCGACGCAGATTCTGTTGCAACTTTGGCTAAAGCTTCCTTAAGTGGTTATGGCGGTTTGGCTTTGTATCCCATGGCTTTCCGGGTTCCAGTAAAAGTACCGGAAATAAAGCACCATCGATGCAGCACGTCTGCTTCGCGTAACAAAATACGGACCCTCGTTAATATCTTCCATTCCGAAAATCATTCTACATAATATCGCACATGTTCTATTTTATCATTTCGAAAAGATAGATTCTGTATAAAGAGAAATCAATCGTATCAAACCAATTATTTACACTTTCAGCTCGTTTGCGTTGCAAAGCTAACGGCAAAGGAACGGCTAAATTTCATGGACTCAAATCATTTCGAACGGAGAACCACGCGGGAATGCTAAAGATATCGTATTCGTCTCCAACTAAATTTTGCGTCTACAAAGTGGTTAGGGGATGCATACTCTGTGGCTGTGTTTGTTACCCTCTGTCTCGGTGCCTCTCTCTCTCCGCCCCCTCAGCCACAATAGCATTAAAATTACCAAGGAAATTCAATTCCCAGTTGGAAATGTATCGTGCGCGTGTAGGTCATACTCGTATAAGCCATGCCAGGGGTGACGTAGGTAAAATACAGGGACGTCGGATTATTGGGCTCCTTGGAATATAGTTTAAAGTCTACCTTTCAACTAATTTTCTATATATCCTCGCGTGCGACTGCTTCCACAAACCATTCGAACTCTCTTTCGTACAGCTGTCGCGAGGTTCTGCGGTCAGTTAGTGCAACACAGCTACTGCAATTCGTTATACCGAGAAAAGGGATGATACGTGACCGATTATTTCGCATTACCTTAAAACACTGCTCGGCGATTTTCTCTACAATCCTATACCGAATTATTTGAACAAAACTACCGTATCGAAATATCGACGATCTAGCAAAATGAACCAACAGCTAGACGTCCCTGCCCGCAGTAATACAGAAAGGCATACAGCACACACGCAATTCGCGAGTGTACAACGCGCGCCTGCTCTGGATAGCTTAGGTTGGTTAGTTAGCGTGCAAGTACACGTATCAAAGGCACTCAGAATCCGAGCTTAACAAAGCCAGCTTTGGGTTTACCAACCGTGTCACGTAGTACGTGTATACCTTACCTGCTCACGCTTCGCAAAACCTAAACCTCCTGTGGCCCGTCTAACTTTGGTCTTAATGCGTCAACGGGAAGGGATAAGTTTCGTCGGGTCAATTAAAACTAATTATTCTCGGCCGCAGTGGCATCGAACTAACCGCAGGAACCCTCGCCGTCCGATCGTTCGTAATTATATACCCCCAAATTGGTGTCGCGTTAACCCGCAAATTTATAGAATACACATTAGAGAGCTAATTGGCTACGATTGATTTAAGCGACCCGACGAATCAAGTCCGCAAGTCATTTTACCGCGGTCCTCGTCGCGCGAGGCAGGTGTCGCCGGTAATTTATACTTATTAAGTCTCCGTCGTTCGCGTCGGTTTTATAGGCGGCCGTAAAAAACTGGCGTGAGTAAGAAATTGGAGTGGAATCGAAATCGCGACTCATCTATTCCGTTTGAAGCTGAGATACGCGCGGCGATACTCGCATCTCCGCGAGAGTATGTAACATAATAGCCGCCATAAGGCTGAATGAATTTGAAATAGATTAGCGTGACGCGTCCAGGTACGGCGGTTTAGTTCGTATCGCATAGCGGGCAGAGATAGCATCGCAAATCCAACAGACTCGTGCACGTCGCGCGTCGCGCTCGAGGGGGTATCGAAAATTTCAAGCCAAATGTGCAACTAAGTAGCTACTTAGGTCCCATTTGACACAGGGGATCGGGATCACATTTGAATGGGAGATTTACCCGGCGGATTTTCGCCCCGGATTGAGCCATTGTGCCATTTAAATCGGCCACCTGACGGCTCTTGACACGCCGCCGTTTGCCTTTCTGCATTTTAAATACGCTTCGACCGGGGCCTCGTATTTTCCACGGAAGATATATCGCTCCGCGTTTCGGACAATTTCTGCGAATCAGTTTTGGAACGATGAAAGGCAGAAGTGACGAGCTGCGAAACGAGTGCGGACGTTCTGGCAGCTGTCTCGATTACTTTTTCCAAGCCGCAGCGTCAATCTGCCCTAGAGCGTAACGGGACGATCTAATGGGCGGCTCCACGCCCAAAAAATTAACTCAAATGAATAAATGCGATCCTGACGGATGGCAGAACTATTGTCGCCGTTCGCTTGGCTGAAAAACTTGCCCGCCGTTAGACGGGCCACGGCTTCCGTCTTTCGCTCATTCCGCTCGAACCGACAGGACGACGCGTACACGCTTCTTAATAACCGAGAGATATTATGCGCGACGATCGTTTCGCCGAGAGGAGGCTGGAAGTAATGGCTGATTCGACAATATTTTGTCGCGAGACGGCGGATGTTTTGCCACCCTAACGTGCAGAAATGGTCACCCCTCTTGTAATACGCGCACCCTATCTATCGAATTATTTTGATTCTGCGATAATTCACCCCGCCTAATACGGCATCCCCCGCTCGGCGGATCCGTCCGGGGGGGAAAAGACTATTCGGGCATTTTGATGGAAATTCGAAAACAACGATGGGCGAGAGGCGCGGGGATCAGCAGGATTTGCTGTACCGGCGACCGCAAAAAGGATTTGTCGATCGGGAAGCCCGCGACGAAAATTCGCGCGAGCCGAACCATCCTTCACCGATTTCACGTGAACCTGAAAACCTCGTTAACCCTTTGGCAAACCAACGGAGAGCGACGGCTTAAAATTTTCCAAAGCAGTTCCGCAAAAAAGAACGAACCAGGGAGGACGGGAAAAATGTGTGCCCGTCGGATTAACGCCACGCCGCACGTGGTGCACGCGCGTCGGCAAACGCCATTAACGCGACTCGTCGAATCCTCTGCCCGTGTCGAATTCGTCGGCAACGCTCGCGCCGCCGGTTCCTCTGTAATTTCTGGAAAGTATACAGCAGGAGTGGCGATAATCCGTCGTGGCCGGTATTGTCGGCGCGGAATCGAATCTCGTCAATTAGATTTTCAGCGTTTACGGTTGGTTAGGCCGCGCACTAGGCGGCACAATGGGCCGAGTACGTTTCCTGGACAGCTGTGTCGAGTGGCCGCCTCGATACGTACTCGTTTGCTCGGACGCCACCCTCGTCGCTGTAGCCGATTCTCGCGTTACTATAATGCGGCCCCGGGCCTGATTTTACCGGATCACGAAGCCGTGTCTAATTCATTGTACGCCTTCGCCTCGGCGTACGAGCGATTCGGCTAATTGATAGGGAACCCGCCGTGTCCCGATGGCTCGTGAAATTTCTCGGGGACGTCGCGTCCACGGGTACCGCCGGCACGATCAATTGCCCGCGAGCACAATGAGCGCTTCCGCGAGAACTTTCGCCGCGGAACAAGTCCACGGTTTTTCCAGCGTGGTCGGTGGATACGATTGAAACGCCCCGAACATCTCCGCTCGAGCGGGCTCCAGAGATTTGAATATTCCGTCGCGCTAATTCACGGCCGACAAAAGATGTTATTCCCGGACTCTCTCTCTCCTTTCCTCGTCCGTTACGGGCATCTCCAGGGCGAAGCGAAGTTTCGAGCCGCGACGGGCGTCTCGGTTAATCACTACAATTGATATTCCGCTGATATCACCGCGCCGAGTGACGGAGTAACGCGGTAACGAAGTAACCCGATTAAAGGGAGCCTCTTATTGGCCCGCTCTCGCTCGTTCTCCTCAATCGAGTTACATGATTAGCAACGGGGAACGGGGGGTGTGGATTCGGAGAGAAAGGGGATAACTCCTTCGGCGTCGGTGCGAATGTCAGAGAAACGGATTGGCAGCGTTCTCGTTGCTCGGGCGTCGCGCGACGCTCTGGAACGCCAGCGTCCGATGCTCGTTCACCCCGTGATATACGCGACCCGCGGGGGTAACACCCGAGGCCGAAGAGGCGACGCGCGAGGCGAGGATGCGTCGCCGACACCGTGGACGGGGAGAATAACAGCGAGGAGAAAGCGGCGGCTCGGTTCTTCCGAAGGTGGCGTGGCTGCCCTCGACGGGGTCTCGTTTAGCGGGGACGCACGGGCGACTTCCGGCGTGCCAACCGGGCCGGGGAGTTTCGTACCACGTCCGTGGACAGCCGCGCGCAGACACCGGGGCTCGTCAAAGCGAAATCTGAAAAACCGCATCACGCAACGGCGGTCACAATGCCGCCCGCTGATTTCCGACATTAATAATATATTTGCGACAATAATGTTCTGTGTAAACGAGCATATTATATAATGACGAAACACGCGGCCGCGGGGAGAGGTGCGGGCACACCGGGGACCGTGTTCAGCCAACGTCCATGCGTTACCGCCTCGCGGTCTCTGAACGTGCACGAATCGGTTGTTACGTGCCGGTCGTCGTCGTGCCTCTGCCGTCGTGTGTGCGCGGAACCGACCGCACACGAACGCGCGATCCAGCCTGGCCGTTCCTCGTCGACGTGTAGGTGGATGATACTCACGGTCGCAGGAAACAGCGCATCATGGTAATAACCGTCATCAAACGACGACCACTTAGAACCAGGCCAGGCTTCTCGTGGAAAATTCGTTCCTTTACCACCGCTCGTGGAAATCGCGGATCTTGCGACGATAACGACGACGCTTCGTTTCTTTTTTCTTTTTTCTATTCTCTTTGTTTCCTCGCGCCGTTGTCCCGGATGTGCCCTCGCTCGTTTCAGGAGATCCGATTCAGGCGAGCCTCGCCCCGAGCGGAGAGAGGGTTCGCGAGTTCGAGGGGGTCGAAGCGGTGGCTCGAGGTACGCGCACGGTCGTTCGATCTGTTCCGGGTCGACGTTGCCTCCGTTGGTTCGCGCCTTCGAGGAAACCTGCGTGGAATTGTTCACGGTTCTAAGGAAGCGTTCACGGCTTAATCGATGAGATGGCTCGTTAATTTCATAACAACGGTACTTTGTTATTCATGGTCGCAGGAAACAGCGTGTCACGGTAACAACCGTCATCAAAAAACGACTACTTTGTCCCGAAGTCGGATTTGTCGTGCAAACTGTGCACCGTCGTCGTTCGCGTTCCTAAAGTAATCCCCGGCTCGTCGTGCCGGGACCGTGTCGGCGTCACGTAACGCCCGGCTTCCGCGACTGTCCCCCGTCAGATCGAAGTTTCGTCGGACAACAAGCGCATCAAACTGTCCGCGATATCCGCCATTTGCTAACCGCGCCGCGGGGCAAACGGACGGCGGCGGCCGAATATCGAGGAGCGACGGAAAAGGAACGCGGAGAACGGCCGCGGGAGCGAGGCAGCGACGGGGCGGACGGGCCGGGGGCGGGTGGAAAACAGAGACGGACGGACAGACAGAGAAATCGCGGCCGCATGCTGCGTTCAGGAAACGGCGCATTCTATTGTGCTTTTGTCATAGTTAAACTGTCAGGCCAATTTCGCGTCGGGCCAATTTATGCTCACGTGTCCCGATGTACTCGCGATTCCCCGCCGCCCCGCTCCGAAGCGGCACGTTATGCTGGACTGCATAATTTCGCGAAATTTTCTGCGCTCGTACACGGGAACGGGGAAACGAAGGCGAACAGGAGTGTGTGCCGCGAGCGTTCCGCCGCGTACGCTGCGTACCCGCTCCGTCGTCGATACCTTGGAGTCGCGCCCGTCGCGAGGAACGCGTCCACGACGGCGTACCCCAGGGTGCGTGGGCAGCGACGGACGCGAGAGGAGGTCGACGACGAAATCGTGCGATTTCGATATTTCGATCACGCGCGGAAACGGACGACTCGTTAAAATTCCGCGAGGCGTCTCGCGTCGACTTAACGATCGGAGCTGCCCCGGGGGCGGCTCGCGAGTCGCGGGGCAGTGGGCGGTGGTGGGGGGAGATGGGGACCGGGCCCAGCCGGGCAATTAGCGTAATTAAATAATAATTGAAAGAAGGGAACGGTTGGTCGAGAGGAGCTAGCGACCGTACCACGCCCAGAGCGTTCGCGTTACGCCGACCAATCGGCCGGCACCGTGATATCCTGCCCGACCCGTCTTAATCGCGCGACTCCGTAACTATCCTTTAATCGTAAGTCCCGCCTCGCAAAAGACCGGACGAACCGCCGGGCGTCGCAGATACGTTGTTCCGATTGAACGTTCCGACGAACATCGACGCCGTCTCTGAACGGCAGCCCTGGCAATCGTTAAACGCATCCCCTCGACCACCGTCCCCCTGTCCCTTCACCACCCCAGCCACTCCTCACTTGTTCCACGATCGCGGACGTTACCTATCGTCGAGGAAAATGCAGGAATATTATCGAGAGCAACGATTTCTTGCTACGCTGGCGCAATTTAAAGTCCTCTCATGCATTATGCATAGCGCGAAAGTGAAACAAACTGCCGAGCGAAAAAGTGCTTTCGCCTTACACGCCGGGTTCGGAAGCGCTTCCAGGATCGATCTGAACGCTCTCGACGGGCCGCGAGGGATACCGATCGGGCGGATCGTTCGCGACGATGCTTTTGTCCCGCGGCGGATCCGACGCGGTTCCGGCTGTCAGACGTCCGGGGCGGGCCACCTGCGAATTCGGTCGTAACGGCGAAACGGCACCAGAGTTGAGCGCTGTCGTTCGCGACACGCATCCGGCCAATTAGTCGGGGGCGTCGAGGTGTTCCGTGGTTTCGAGGAAGGGCGGTTTGGTGGGCTTAAACGCGGCCGACTTCGCTCGACCCCCGCGCCGACCGGCAACACTTTCGATGCTCGATGCGCATGAATAAAACATCGTTCCGGAGTGGCGGCCGATGCACGAGCGACGTGCACGCTCGAAAGGAACGAAAAAGAAAAGGAACGATGGGAAACGTGGTACGCAACCTCGAGGAACCGTGCTCCGTGCGCGCCCTCCCCTTTTTATTGTTACAACGATGTCCGTTCGCTCGGCGAACAGCGGGCCTCTGTCGGCGAAATTGTTCGGCTAACGCGATCAGTTCCGGCGACGACGAGAATCGGAGGAACGATAAAAATTTTAAACGCGCGGCGAAATGAACTTTCCGCGATCGTCACGGAGGGGTTGCCCCGACACCTAGGCCCCCCTCCGCCCCCGTGTTTCAATGTAATTGAGTTGCAACGCCGGGCGCGCCTTGTGATCGCACCAGACGATACCAGGAAATTCGTTCCGTCGTTGTATCGCGACGAAGCGTTCCGTCGACGTTCCCTCGGAATCCGTGCGCACGAGTCTCGAGCGTCGACGCGCGTTCGACGGAAGCGGCGAGGAAAGCCGCGCGACTTAACTCGAGTCCGATCGGATCTCCATTCTTGTCGAGCAGCTTCCCGAGGCTCGCGTTTCAACCGCGAGCCAATCTATGTATTCGAACGTTCAACGGCCAGGGAGAAACGCGGCGCAACGAAGCGGCCTCGCGACCATTTTGGTGGTGCCCCAGGAACGGGGACGGTCGCAAAAGTATATGCGTGTTTCTGGTGTCTCGACGACTGCCTGGAGCTCGTCTCGGCTACGGGGACGCGGTCCGGAACATGGGAGGGGGTGGTGAACGGCTGGCAGGGTCGAGTGTGTGCGAGGCCCGCTGGCTGCCCGTGTCTTCGAATGTCGGTACGATCTTCCAATGAAATTGCAGTGCATATATATGCCGGGTGGAACGGGCCGGGCGCAGACGCGGCACAGAAACAGCCGGGAGGGTGCGTATTTCCACCCCCCGACTTGGGCCGGTAATACCGCGGCCGGGGTGTGAAAATCAGGAGCGAGTTGGGGCGGAGGCGGAGGAGTCGGGACCGAAAGAAGAAGGGCGAGCGACGCGAGAAGGGAGGGCGAAAAGTGGCGAAAGAAGAGGAAGAGGGGAGGGGGGTTGGCGAGAGGGGCAGGGGGGCAGAAATGGTCGCGAGAGAGAGAGAGAGAGATAGAGGGTGAGAAGCTGAAACACCCCCGGGTCCAGCCAGCTAGGGAGTATCAGAAGAGGCAGAGGAGAGAGACAGAGGGGGTTTGGGGGTTGGGGGTTGGGAGGGGGTGGGTCGGTGGATGGTCGAGTGAGAGGGAGAGATTGCCGCCATTTTACAGTGGCGCGGATCTGCATAACGATCAGAGACTGTCGTGTTTATCAAAGCTTTTCTCCGCCATCTGCATAATATTCTGCCGCGTCGGGATATCTGGGGAAAGGGGGGGACTCGCGGGTCTCCCGGAGGGAACAGCCAGAGATACCCTCGCTCTCCGCTCTCAAGTGCATTTTATGTGCACGACTTATGAAACTTTAACGCCCGTACGAATAAATTACTCGGGTAAGCGCCCGGTCGCCCCGGCCTTCCGGACGGGTGATTGGCCGATTTGCATTTCAACTGTGGCGGATTAATGAAAAAATATATTCCTGGCCGTGTACTCGAAGGAACGGGGTGTGCACACCGACGCGTCCGGTATTTCGTCGTTCGCCTTCGCCCCGAACGGAATTGTCGTCGGTGTTCGCCGCGCCGAAAGTGGCCAGTCACGAACGCGAACGAACGAACGAACGAACGAAGGAACGAACGAACGAACGGGTGATATTTAGGTTTGCTTCATCAATTATCCGTTTCGGGGCAGAGAGAACTTGTCCCCGGAAGAAACGGGCGAGATGAAATTCGCTGGAGATGGATTGATGTTTGCCAAAGCGCGCCGGCGACATATGTATTCGGCTGCTTCGCCGTGGACGAATTCCCAAGGCAACGGTCGAGCAGGAAAAATATTTAGCGACGGACCCCCCGCGTTACGTACGGGACGGTGCCCCTTATTGGGGTTCTTATTAACCGAGCATATGGACTAGAAGGGCGATTTCGGGATAACGATCCAGCCTGTCTCTCTTTTACCTCGCCGTGTCGACGATCACGCTTGCAGATACCGCAGTTTGCAGTAACAGGTCCTATTTCAAGGGATTACAGATAGGTCTAATCTTTATCGGCGATCTTCCGTTGCCCGATCTATCAGCCGGAATGCAAATGTTCGATTCTCTCGGCCTGTCGGAGTCTCGGTTTATGTAACAGTACGCTCCAGTTGTTGAGCGTAACGTTTCGTTTCGGCTTGCAATACTTTCGATCCCCCGGTGATAAAAAAGAAGGGAAGCTCGCATATCGGCCCTGGAACGCCGCGCGGAAAAGCGTGCCGGCCGACGCGGCGTTACCCTCGGTGAATTTCGTTTCGCGGGCCGAACGGACGAAAAGAAATTCATTAGCGCGTTCAGCGAGGAACCGAAGAGCAGAACGGTTAACGCGTTAGTTCACCTGATTTGGAGGCTTAATGAGCCTGTTGACACTTTGATGCAGGGTGTCCCGCGTGTCGCCGGGGAATTGCCAGTTCAATAATTCAGAGGCTGGCCGTAATGGAACTTGTCCGCGGGACTCGATCTATCATAGGAAATTGCACGAAGCCCTTTTACCGGCGCTCATAAGAAACATACATATTAGAAGAATAACATCGGGCTGGTTCGCGACCCCGTGCGGCCGTCGTTTCCTTCCGAGAATTGATTAAAGCCGGGAAATAAATCGTGCGTGCGTGTGGGTGCATTCATTGGCGTACGTGCGCGTACGAAAAAGAACCGCGACGTTCCAGGAAGGAGTGGCTCCTCGGGAAAGCGGCGAAAATATCGTCGGATTATGTAGGAGCGGCGAGAATTCGAGGACGCGAGGACACCGACGTCCATCGCGTACACCCACCCCCGGCAGAGACACCCACCGGGGATGATCGCTGTTAATTAACCGCCGATCAATTTAACGCGTGAATTGACGCGTCGCGATTATTCCGGACTTAACGAGCAGTCAATTAATACGTTAATGACTACGCGCGAGGGATTCAGTTTGATCCGGGCGCGTACGAAGGTGACGCGAGTGATTAATTGGAGCACTCTCTCTCTCTCTCTTCGAAAGCAGCGCCGGTTCGAAATAATCCCCGATTCCGTTTGCGCGAATTTTTCCGGACGCTGCAAGCTCGTTTCGCCTGTCCGAAACGAGAGAGTCGATTCGCGGCCCCGTCACCGAGGCGGCCTCTCGTCGCCCGTCGGCAGTGAGAAACGCCCGACGTCAAAAGCAAAGCTCAGAGGCAATCATGAGCTTTCGAATGCAAAACAGCAGCTTTCGCCTAGCAGCACTCGGCACTTTTACATTTAAATGTAAACTCGCTGAGTGCGCGCCGCAGAGCCGCCCTCGCTACACACCCCCTGCCCGTCGCCCCCATCGAGCAACGGACCCCTTCTCGACCCTCTTCCGCACACCGCGCACCCCTTTCCGCGTACCGTTTCCATCCGCCGCCGCCGTCGACGCCGCCGACGCCGCCGCCGCCGCCTCCTCCACCTCCCTTTCGAGGACGTAGGCGATATGGCGGAGGCGCCTGGATTTAATATTTTACACCTCAAATGTTGGGAGCGCGCTCGCCAGAAATGCAAAACAGCTCGTCGAGTATCCTCTCGGGTTGCCCCTTCGTCGCCGTCCATAACGATTCCCTCCCCTTTCGGCTTGGATTGGATTTAAAACGCGCTAATTTGTCGAGCACGACACGACCCACGCTTCTACACCCCCTCACGTGTCTTCGGTCGTCCGTGTGACCATACTCTTTCCGTAGTCGATGCTGTGTACAGTCGGGCGCCTCTGCGACGCGAGGGCCTGTATAGGTGTGGGCCACGGTGGGCCACATCTAAATTTAAAATCTGCTTTGCATAATGCCCGACCTCGTCGTTGCTCGCCGACCCCGGGACCGCCTAATTGCGGCCTCGTACGAGCCCCGTGCCCCTTCGACACCTACGGCAGCCATTCTCGAAAAACCGGCTCCTTCCGCCCACCATCCCCCGGACGCTTCCGCCACTTTGAATCGACCGACTAGATAACCGGACACCGTTCCCCTCGGCCTGTCCCTAGTCGTTGATCTTGGTAGCCTACACGGATCGGACGGCGGTATTTGAATATCGTCCGGATGACTTTGCACGTTTCTTCCACGCGACACTACCGCTTCGTGGCGTACGAATGCGGGGAAAATGATTCGGTCTGTCGACGGGGATCGTTTATCGCGATGTATCGTACACCTCCGCTCGGTTCCAATCGGCGCCCGAGATCCGTTGACTCGTAGATCGGCAAGCGCAATCGTGCGAACACGTCGTAACGATGCTATATCTTTCGGCCAAGCGCCGACAATTACCGATTGCCAATTACGCGGAGCGGTAACGAGCCCGCGCTGCGTTGCTCCGCATGGACAGGCACACCGGCAGGTACGTGGAAACATTGTCGAGAAACAACGGATGTCGATCGAAAGGAACTCGCCATCCCGTGTTCCTTCTCCCAGAGGATAATGGCCGGGGTAATTTAACCTAACGCGGCGATGCAGGATGCAGTGGAGTATCGCGTACCAGACCGGTCGCGGTGGTTGCCCTCGCCCGAGATGAATTTCACAGCCTCTGATCAATCCTGTGCCCGTGGGGGGCGGGGATCGTTCGAAATCAAGGGTTGCGGACGTAAATGGAATTTATACACGGCGCAAAGGTCAACGAAAACATCCTGAACAAGCATTCTGCACACGTGCGTCCAGACCTCCCCGCTCCCTCGCCCGCTAATACAGTCGTCGCGTCGCATTGTC
Source organism: Nomada fucata (assembly GCA_948146005.1). Lineage (NCBI taxonomy): Eukaryota > Metazoa > Arthropoda > Insecta > Hymenoptera > Apidae > Nomada > Nomada fucata. Next base: position 30,646,954 of record OX411276.1, read on the forward strand.
CGGGAAATTTTGTCACGGTGGTCACGGGGGTAGGTCGTTCTGTATCGTGCTTAATGTAGTATTAAACACAGCCATTGTGCCCCGGCGTCCATCGCGTTCACAAATCTACTTCCTCGCATCCCGCTGTCCATCCTCCACTCGTTGGAGACGGGAAAAAGGGGCATAAGCACGTGCCACCCTCCGTATCGACGGAGAGTTATTCGAACCGCCGCGATTTCTCCGGCCGCTGTTCGACCCTGCGACTAGAAACGGTCATCGGTCCGCGTTCTATACTTCCATTCGTAGGGAGGGGCGAAGAAAATCATGCGTGCACGCGAGGACAGGGGGTGTGCGCTCGTCCTATTCGTATGCTAAAACGTTTGGCCAATATTCGTGGACAATTCTTGGCAAACAAACTTCTCCGTCGGGATGCGCGCGATTTTTTTCTCCCCCGCCCCTGACTTACTCGCGCTGCCAGATCTACGCGAATCTTCTTACCGTGTTTGGCGTGGGCAAATTTTCTTTACGGTCTACCACGACCATCGATTATCTCGGATATTTATGCGAGTTATTTTTCTTCCATTTCATAGAAAAGTCAAGTATCCAACGTTGATTCGCAAAGGGGGATCGGGGGGATGAGCGTATCGAGTAGCGTTCGGAAGAGTACATGCCTCTTGCCGTCGTTACTGGCAGTTTCCTGCGATAACCCCAGCATTATACTACTGGCCCCCGAATAACAGGGGAAGAGAATTCACAATGGGCCACAATGACTGAGCCAACATTACGAATTAGGCTCGGTTACGCGTTTATTGCCGATTCCGGTCCAGGACAGCGGCGTCGCGGCGTATTTTCCATCGATCGCGAGCGAACGTACAAACTGGAAGGCACACGCTCGCGAAAGGACGCCACTGCGGAGATGCGAAGTATTAGCATTGGTTAGCTTTATGGGGCGTTCAGTTCCGCCGTTCTATCATCCCTCTCTTTCGCTCCCCCTGGCGCTCGTCTTGCCATTCCTCTTTCCCGTGCCCGCCACGGAGAGAACGTACACGGCAGATCAATAAAATCTGTCTGTCCGGAAAAGTAATGCCAAATCGACTGTCCGTTTTTGGCGGCGAACAAATAAATGTCACAAAAGGAGTGGAACGGCTGCGCCCGCTGACTTTCTTGTCGAGCCAGACGTTCCGCGGTTCGATTTTCCGCCCGTGCTAGACGGTCGAATATTTACGCCGGGAATCGGGACGAAGCTAGTTTCGATGCAGTGTTAGCGGACAGGTGCGGAACGCGGATCGTACGGTGGAAACGTTTTAATGAAACATTGGTCACGGTGGGGGGTGATTTCGTGGATGATACAAATGTCCGACGTCGGTGGGAAAGTTCTTCGTTTTTCACGGCTGCGTGACTAGCGAGATCGGGCAGCGAGGGAAGCGAAATTGGGACGCAATAATTATTAATCAATTTGGTATTAATTGTTTTCTGGGCGTCGTGCTTAAGTGGGATGTTGTGTTCTGGCTGCTGGCAAGCTCTGACCTGTAACCAGCCAAAGTGTCATACAAGAAGATTAATTACGCCGCACCACCTTTTACGTGCCCCATACGCGTGGATATCCTTCTTCTTAGTCGTTCGATATACTTTCGTATCGTGCACAGATGCGGCAGAAACTCAGCGAACGGCAGAGAAATCGCGTTTTCCTTGTACTAAAATGTCTGGCTAAAATATGCGCATACTCCTTTTATCAGTTCAGGAACTAGTATTTATTCGAGGGAAACCAATAATCCATTAACTTTCATAAAACTTACAATTTAAAAACATAACAGCCGCAGATAGGGTTCTCGATTGGTTTAAACTCGGATCAAAACTTTCTCATTCCTCCAAGTAAGTACGACTCTTCACGGTACATACCCTTCGTGGAACTCTTTTTCGCGATTGCACCCTGGTTGGCGAAGAAAAAAAAAAAAGGGTGTATACGAAAATAAAAGAGACCCGAGGGAATAAGATTTTGCTGGTACTTCGTTCCCGGGCCACGAAAGAGCCAAGTTAGTTTTATTTTACAATCCATCGGCTTCCACGACACGGAGGGGTGAGTTTCGCCGTCGACTGGTGCTCTAGGCGAAAGACGAGAGAGAGACGTTGGATGGTGGTTGGAATCCTTTTGGATGGTTGGACCAGAATCGAAGAGGGTGCACGAGTTGCGAAGGGGCGGGGCGGCTGTCAACTAGTGTTTTAAAAGTTTGCGACAGCGTACAAATTGGCTCGCTCAGTTCTTTTTAAAAGCACCACCAACCAACCACGTCGCGTACCCCACCGTGTCTGTTCTTCGTGTTCGCAGCCGTATCGTTGAACGGAAAGCTTACGAAAGCTTTGACAAGCGTCAATGTTTTCTTTTATTTGTTTTTGTTCTTGTTTTTTTCTATACGAGGGACTAATTTCGTTATCGTTAATCGCGCAGGCGTAGATACACAACGTATCAGCTTGGCCTATCATTCTACATTTGTAATATAAAACTACCAGACGCATGGAAGCACGTGATAAGATACGCTTTAGGATATATTAATAGTGCGCGTCCATTCCTGCGTTTCGTTTTCTGAAATGTGGTGAAACGCCCCAAATATATCGCGGGAAGTAGCTCTTTCTATCGGACATTGTGCGCTCGATCACTATTCCGAAGAGTTTCGCGAAAAGTTCCGATCATTCTCGGACAAATCGATTTCCATCTAGGAGACGCCAGTCCCTATATAGGGAATATGCTTGCGCGCGATTCAAATCTCGAAAGTTTAAAAGTATTTCGACGTAAAACGTGGCCATTTCTCATATTTCCTATGCAGCCACGAACCGCCGTGGGCGCATTTGATACACTCTATTAGTCGCATCCCCGGACTGATTTATCGAGTTAGCCACATTATTATACATTTCCCCCGTTAAGGGAACGAGATTCATCGTATATTGGTAGTTTGCTTGCTTACCGCACGTTCCATTAGTCGTGGGTGATCAATCGTTATTATGCGGACTTAACATCCGAATCTTTTCCAAAAATGGAAACGCCTTGGGCGGAAGACAATAAAATGCTAGATTCGCGGGCGAGTCTCGCGTACCGTACGGGCTGAACGTATCGCTAGGCACGATGATTTTCATGCAGTTAATGATATTTTTAAATGCGTGAAAAAAAGAAAAAAAAAGTTTGAGGTATCGTAACTATAAATACATACGCTTAACATAAATATACATAAATCATGACGCGCGGGCAATTTATCTAGATAATTAGTTGCGATCCGCTTCTTGATCCTTGGCCTTCTTCTCGTCACGAGGAACGGGCAAAAATAGATACTAACATTACAACGCAGGCAAGTCCCTGAGTTTATCTTCGAATTTGCACGTATTATATAGCTACTTTGGTAAAATCGTGGGCGGCCTCGGCGATTGGAACATCGAGAAATTTTGCGAGAGGAAAGACGGCGATTTCTGCTCGTTACCGTCGCTCGGTTGTGTCACGGACGTGGCTTCCGTCAAATCAAAAGTTGTACAACTCGGTCGTACATTTATCCATTCCCTCCTAGCGGCTTGCACGGCAATCCACATGTACGCGCACAGCACTAAATCGACAGAACGTTACGTTTCTTGTCACTCAGTTTCCCGTTATCGATAAAGCAAGTCATCGCGAAATTTTGACCGTCGACGATATAGCTCGATCGTGTGTCGTCGGTGGCGAATAGAGCTAGGTAATTTTAATGCATTACTTACGTAGATAAATACTGGACACTGGAATGTACCATATTGATTTATCGTAAACATCATATTGTTGTCCGTGCGTCAAATGAATAGATAGAGCCACAGACTGATCTATTATGCTAATCATTTGCAAATACATCCAAGGCACGGCGCACTTAGGTTTCCTCTGTGAACGTACGCGGAAGTTAGCAAGATCGTTAGCGAGTTCAAGCAAGGCTGTTACGTGCCGAAAATACGTTTCTCAAATAAAGAAGTTTACGATCGATTCACTTTCGATACACAACCACTACATTTATTCCCCTTTGTCTCTTTCCTGCAGTCTTTGCCTTTATTGTTAGATAGACCGTCACTCGCATCAATACGTCGATCGAATTTACCAAAGGAATTTACCCGCTACACGTATACTCACTGAGATTGATCCTAAGACGAGATACGCACTGGCCAGTAAAAACGATACTGCATATATAAGGAGGAAAACCACTGCAGTTTGCGCTAAGAATTTTACACCTCGATTAGTTATGAGAAACACGCCTGAAAAATCAATGGGTCCATTCCAAATACCCACCTTTCCTTTCTACCTGCGAGCTTCGTAAAACCTGCATCCAATTTAAGCCCAGCAAACTCCAACTTCCAACGGAATCGAAGAAATCGTCGTCCGTTTCTCTTGAGAAATAGTTGCTCATTAACACGTTCATCATCAGTATCGAGAGCGACTAAAAACACGCGAGTGAAAATAGATTGCACGTGTAGAAGTCGTCGGCGGGAACGAGTTCCAACGATAATTCTACGATGTTTCAACGTTACTATGCTTTTATTTCTTACTTACCATGGTATAAGTGCCGATGATCCTTGCGGCCAACGACAGCCCGATGCAACACAATTTCTTCATCGCGATTTGTAACGTCTTCGTACGATGAAACGCGAATACGAAATGCTCAGACGAGACCGAGTAAACGTTGTTTTCGTTGCTGCGCCAAGAGGCACACGACTGATGCTTGGTAAAAACTGTAAATACACATGCCCGCAAGTAAACACGCGCTAAAATCCGCGATTATCGAACTTCGATTCTTACAGCGATTCAATTATGTTACTATTTCATAGTAAATCCTCGATCGAATGGTTGCGTGCGGTATCGATGATAACACTGATCGATCATAATCGAAGTACGGTCGTGTAATATCATTTTACTTGATTATCTGTCCGCGATACAGTGACAACTCTTGGCGATACTATCGTACGGAGAAACATGCATCTGTGCAGCATTGATTTGTCCGTGATAATAGTATTGCTTCAATTAATAGACGTCATCGAATTTTTAACAGCATGTTAATTTAATCAGATAACTCGCGAAGACGGCACCGACAATAGCCTCGATGCCAGCTGCAACCGCCCCCCCCCCCAGTCCACGCATGCTCAGTAGCTGCTAAACTAGTAGAATACAAACGTGGGCTTGACATGTGCTTTTAGGTTAGGTTGTTGTTTTTTGTAACACAGTGCTTGGTGTTTGTTACCTTTGAAGTTGTGCGAAGAGTGTTTTCTTTTGAAAGTATAAATTGAGAAGGCAACAGTTCCAAATGACCGTACAGAATATGGACATTTCCCTGAATATTTCTTCAGAACCTACGAATAGAAAGGTAAGTGAGAGGTTAGACATATTGTTGGCATATTGTTTCAATGAACCTGTCCCTTTTAAATAGACAGCGGGGAAGGATGATGATTCTATTCTTAGTTTAATGAGGGAGCAAAGAGCTCGAACAGTGAAACATAAAATTGAACCCGGCAATAAGCTGAGAAATGATTCCGTTCAAAATACTAGTGTAGCTAGGAAAAGGGTTAAACAGAAACATTTGGGAGCAATTGTTGCACAGAAATTAAAAGGCACTAATATTACCGGAAAGATTCATTCGCCTGGTATAAAGAAAAAGATAATATCCAAAGATCTAACTGTAGTCAGTAAGAATAAAGAATCGAAACAGGAAGCGTCTAAAGCACAAATAAAGGTAGATAAGATTGATACAGACACAAATAGAACTATATCAAACAACAGCAGCGATGTTTCCAATGCACCCGTTATCTCATTTACTAAACTTACCAATACAAATTTTGGCAAAACGCTATTGGCAAAAAAGAGAAGCGTAACAAATACGGATTCAAAGAAAACACTTTCCAGTATTTTCTCGAAACAAACTGAACAAGAAAGCAAAGATGTCAGTTTGCTGAATTCGTTAAAGAGGACTGACAAAGCGAGAGACCTATCGAAAAAGATAGGTGACCATAAGGAATCTAAACTTTCTTTTAATAAAACAGAAAAACTAAACCTCGGTAAACAAAAGAAGAAAAACTTTGCAGAAAAACCAAGTGAAAATGATAACAATGCGGAAGACGGTAAAAGTACACATGTTCACCATAAATCTTTTGGAAAGATATCTTCCTTATTTGGTCATAATCCAGAGATACCTAATATTGGTCAACGGTTAGTCAAACCAATAAATGAGCCTGTATTTGCTGGAAAAATTTTTTCAGATATTCATGTTCATCCCTTTATGGTTAGTATCATTATTGGAGCATTACTTTTAGTCAAATAACTTCCCTTATTGATTATCAAAAATTTGATCAGATATCCAATTTGGAGCAAAATATGGGTATCACTAAAATGACTACAGTTCAGCAAAAAGCAATTCCTCAGATATTTTCGGGAAAAGATGTTTTAATTAGGTCTCAAACTGGTTCGGGAAAAACATTAGCATACGCTCTGCCTATAGTCGAATGTTTGCACAAAATTCGACCGAAATTGAACAGAAATAGTGGTTTGAATGCTCTTGTAGTTGTGCCCACTAGGGAATTGGCACTGCAGACTTATGAATGTTTCTTGAAATTAATAAAAGTAAGTGCCGCATAATTACTTCTTATTAGAAACTGTATGTACAGGGATGTATAAACAAAATTTCGATCGATTTTAGCCATTTACTTGGATCGTTCCTGGATATTTAGCTGGGGGTGAAAAGAGGAAAGCCGAGAAAGCTAGGCTGAGGAAGGGGTGTAATATTTTAGTCGGTACACCAGGCAGATTATTAGATCATATAAAACGAACGGAGGCCTTAAAGTTGGGCGATGTTAAATATTTCGTTTTGGACGAGGCGGATAGGATGTTTGACATGGGCTACGAAAAAGATATTTCAGGGTGCGTATATCTAATTAATCCTTCAAAACAGGCAACGTAAACCAAAAGGTTTAATGAGAATATTCTTTCTTGTGTAACGCAATTTTAGTATAGTGAGCGCTTTGAAAGTGTCGACCCCCAGCGAAAACACCGGATACGATGCTATGAAAATGTTGCGCCTGAATAAGAAAAAAGTTTTCTCCGACGAGGACGTTCAGCAGCTAGAGGGCGATGCCGGTATGAAAGAATCGGAAAACGATGCGCGAAACGAGCCAATCGCTGAAATAAGCAGAAGCGCAGAGTCGGAATGCGAGAACGGTGAAGACGAAGATAATGTTGAAAAAAAGCAAGAGTATCATTCCAGCAGCGATAATGATACCGACGATGGCGAACCTTACATTAAAACCAAAAAATCGAACAAGCGGAACATTCGCGCAGATTCTACGGAAAAGGGAAAGTCGATCGAGTTAAAATGCAACGCGGAACAAAGGGATGATAATAATAGCAGCAACAATCAGCCACGAAGACAGACAATTTTGCTTTCGGCAACGCTGTCGCATGCCGTGGAGAAATTAGCGGGCCTCGCTATGGATCGTCCGATATTCGTTGACGCAGCGAAAGAAAATTTGGAAACAACCGGTGGCGACGTGGGCGATGTTAACGACGATTTAGTGGTTCCACAAAGTGTGAACCAAAGTTACATTGTCACGCCACCCAAATTAAGAATGGTAACCTTAGGCGCCTATGTCGCTGGAAAGTGTCAGGTAGATTCACCCGATAACAGATTACTTATTACGAGATTATTTCGGGACGCAGTCAAAGTTTCACACGAGTTACATTTTATTATTAATAGAGCCACGGAGAACACAAAATATTGATATTCATGGCTACTCAAGATATGGTCGATTATCACACGGAGATTTTATCGGCCGTGCTGACCAAGCCTGTCGACGAGGACGACGATGATTCTGATCCCCTGGTTGACGTGGAATTTTTCAAGTTGCACGGCAGCATGACCCAAAGGGAACGAACCGAGGTCTTCAAAACCTTCAGGCTGGCGAAAAGCGGAGTACTACTGTGCACGGTAAGTTCTTTTAGAACGAATACTCGAACTTTCTGCGGAATTTTCGATTGTTTTGAAATGGATTACGCGTACGGTAAATGAATGTCCCGCGATTCTTTATAAAACCGACGAAACTGTATTGTTGCGAGAAAAAAAAATTATTATAAAACGGTGGCGAAGAAGAGGGGCGAAGAACGAGGAGGAAGGAGCAGAAGAAAAGCTAGGGATCCCGACGGCACTCCCCGAGCAGTAAATTACCCCGTCGCTTATTCTTTCAGGGCAGAATTTAATATCTCTGGACCCACGCTGTGTCCGGAGGTTAAAAATTATGCGCGCACATGAGGCCTTCGTAACGAGTATAATTATGATTGTTTGCCCGTTATGCGCCAACCCCTTCTTTAATTGTTTTCTACTTTCAAATAGCAAATGCTTACATTAATGATACATCTCGTGGCATAGAACGTTCCGTTCCGAGCGCAGGCAATCCTACAATAATACTCACGGTAACGTCTATGAGGCAACGAGTCTACAATAACATATAGAAGGACAACGCGATGCAAAGATTGCCCATCGATGGCCAATTTGCTTTCGTTCACTGACTACATTAGTGTTTGCCGGGATCAGTTAGTCCTATATCGACACGTAGACTTTCCGTTGTATCGTGACCCCGTGACAACTGCTTAATCATTATAATTTCCGGTTTAAGTGATCGATCTTGACGTTCGATAAGTATCGTTGGAAAAGTAACAATGATAATTTAACCCGCCGTCGTTTATTTTGTAATTCTCCTCCATGCCGGTTAACACGAATTCGTAACGCTACTTCTGATTCGAAAATTCATGTTCCGCGGCACGCAACGGGCTACAGTGTCCAACGCGACGATTAATTCCTTTTAATCAGGCGATCGCCTCGTTGATTCGACACGTGGTTCCACGCGTTCACGGGATTTCATTATTCCTCCTACACTCGCTCGGCTAAGCATCTGTACGGGGGCCCGTCAGATTGTGCTGTATTAAATTTTGTGGAGCACAAACGTCGGATCCGAAGCATGAACAACGATGGCAGCCGCCCACATTATACAGCGTCACTTGAACGGGGATTCTATGGCAGCATTATTAATTTCCACGTTGAAAACTCACAGAGAGCCCCCGCGGATGGAATGTTCCGCGGCTCTCAGCGGTGGTGAATCCGGATCCACGTGGTGATCTATGGTCCGAGTGAGATGTTTTGAACGGGCGATCCGTTCTCGATTCTCCGGCCCATGATCGCGGCCTCTCTCCTAAACGATCGTTTGTCTTAATCGCTGCAATCGATCGCTCGTCGTCCCTGTTTTCGTTACATTATATCGCACCGGTGGCAACTGCGGCGCTTGTTTCATCTAAAGATACGTAGGCGTCCCCGCCGATTTCGCTTTATCAGGCTTTATCTTTCGGTCGAGTCCTTGTCGGGCTTGTTTATATCCGTCGATCAATTATCGCAAACCTCGAAGCGTTCCTCGCCAAGGAAACGGTAGATCTCTTTAGATAATGCATTTCTAAATCATTTATCAAAAAAAAAGAAAAAGAAAGAAGGAAGATGAAAAAGCCTAGTGCGCTATAAGTAAGCGAGCATCTGGGAGGAACGAAGCGGGCCGCAATGATAAAATACCATTCGCCGTTCAATGTTTTATTTCGATAGGGCATACCTCTTTCTCGTTTTCTTTCGCCGCGGCGCCCGGCCGCCCCTTCGTAGGTTGGCATCGAATTAATTCGATAAAAAGATATAAAAAGAACGAAGACAGACACATCCGTATCGTGCCGCGAAAGAATTTTCGGGCCCACGACGCCCCCCCACTGGTGGTCCGGGATTAGTCTCCAGGGTCGTCAAGCAGAAACTCGATGTGCTCCGTTCGGTAAATCATTGGTTAACCGAACGCAAGTAAAATCAGGGCCGTGCTCAAACGTTCGCCGTTGGGGTTCCACAGCGGGCGCTCGCTGCCAGCCGCGCGCATTCACCTTCGTGCAAAACGAGAATACGACGCGGTTTGTAAGACATTTGTACCAGCAGATCGCGCGCTCTTGATCTTGGTCGTGCCCCTTGAATTGCCCGGGCGAGCGAGATACACGACGCGAAACGTACGCGTATCGTAGACGAGCTCTGTTCCTCCCCCGTTCGACGTTTCTTCGCCGGGTTTTCTTATCCGGGGGGCGTGTATTTTGTCATCTCGCCACGCTCCGTTCTTATGATACCAGGATGTAGCAGCCAGAGGACTGGACTTGCCAAAAGTGGACTGCGTGGTTCAGTATACAGGACCAACTTCGGCCAGAGATTATGTGCATCGAATTGGCAGAACCGCGCGAGCTGGTTCTTCCGGTTCGGCGGCGATCTTCCTAACGCCAGCGGAAATCGAGTTCGTACGTATGCTCGAGTCCAGGCGTATCAGAATCAGGCAGGAAGACATGGACGACACTTTGGATAAACTGTTGGGCCCTCTGTCCAAGCACGCTTCTGCTCATAACGCTGCGATCGCGCTCCAGAACGAGTTCGAGACCATGGTCCTCGAAGACTCGAGGCTTCGCGACAAGGCGCACAAAGGTAGGCCACATTTGCGCTATATACGTTATACGGGGAAAGTGAAGCGTGTACGCGACCAGGGTGGATGTTTAATTAGGTAGCCGAATCGACTTTACGGTTTCACGCTTAACGCGATTCTGTTCTCTACCTCGATGAAACACAAAGTGCTCATGAAATTTACCGAACGACGGGGGACACGCATCTCGATTCAGCCGGATCGGAACGGAAGCGTGCTGACTTCGGGGTAGTATAAGCTAATTCCAATGGGCACCCTAACTCGCGTATAAAGTAACCCTCACACGACCGCGTTGTAAGAGACTCTGTCTCGGTTTTCGTTCGCCACTTGGATATTTGCATACTCTCTGGCCGAGGAGGGATGATCTTGTTTGCCATGCCACGGTCGCCCTACGAGGGTCCTCAGGACGAAGAATTTATTTGTTGCAATAATAAATCCATTAGGACGCGATGATTCGAAGGGGAGTGCAATATTCACCCTTATGCTGGATTATGATCGCACCTCGTGTCACAATGTACGATTCTCGATACCGATGAAAGAGACAATCGATAGCGTGCCGTGTACGTCGCTTTAAGGGCGGGGGGAGTTTCCGGGGGGGGGGGGGCATCGATACCGAAATGAAAAATAAAAGCCATAAATCTTTCTAAGAGGTTTTTGAGTTTCGTAGTTGTCTCACGTCAAGCGTGGCTTTACACGAAGGTTAGCCACGGTTTTTGAGCGCTTAGCCACCTCTAGATTTGAGTGACGGTACACAGCTAACCACTTGACCGTTCCTCTACGTGCCCCGAGTGATTGATAGATTAATTGTCGTCGACGATTCAGCGCTGCACTTTTCCGCCACGAGAATCATCTCACGGGGTAAGTAGAGAGAATTCGCGGCGGCATAATAGAATAATATCAGGAGGTGGAAAATAATATTTACAAGCTGGGGAAAACGATTTGGCGAAAAAGTATCGAGTCACATAGGAAGTCGAATTTTTCGTCCTTTGTCGCCCCTAGAATTAAATTCGTGGCCGACATGGGGTCAGAGTAGGGTGCGTAGAAGTGGAAATCTCGCTAATTCGTAACATTATCACCCCAATAGAACCGAACAACCCTCAATAGTGAATACAACTCCATGGAACAACCCCCTGGTCTTCGACCCCTACCACCAAGCTAAGAGATTCATCCATTCCCATCCTGTATATGTGTATATATATATATATATATATTTGTGTGTGTGTGTGTGTGTGTGTGTGTACGTGTGTGTTTATGTCGCCCTTTGTACCAGTTCTTAGCTATATCCCTTTCATCGTAACTTTCGTATACATATTTACTAGTTTACGACGTTCAGCGAAAAGTATGAGAGTCTACAATCCTGCTCCCTTGCAAAAATGCAAATGTGTCCATGGGCCGCGCAATGACACTGAACGCGTCTCTACACCAAAACGCGCACGCTGCTTTCCAAATTGAATGCGGCGTGCAATTTATCCCGCGCGCATTTCCGCAAGAATTGTTTCCACTGGGAAGAAGCAGCTAAAGAGTGCCTAGCAAGTTAGATCGAATCCACTGTACACCGCTTGTACGCCTTTCGCATGGGGGCGGCCGACACAATCCGACCACTGAATGTGGCTTCCGCCAAAACCACTTACGCTTTGTGGCGAGAGTCTCTTAACAATGCGATACAGGATACAAATACAATAAGACGCAGTTACATCACTTAGGAACAATGCCACCCCGACGCGGCCCACTCTTGCACCCCAAACCCCTGCCCGCGATTCTCTGCCTTCTCGGCAAGATATCACCCCCGCGAGTGATTTATGTGCTAAATGGAGAAAAACATTTCTCCCTTTTCAACGCCGACACCGCGCCACGGGGGAACGATCTTCGCGAGTTTCTTATGTACGGGAATAGTCAAGACGCGATAGAAGGCAGACGGAAATCAAGCCGGAAAACGTCACGACATAAGGTCCACCGACGTGAATTATCGGGATTAAAGATACTTGAACTTTCGTCGCTGGACCGTCTGCCGCGAGACATTGATATTTTCGCGTTCCGTTCGACGTTCGATGTTTCACTTAGTCGCTGTTCTCGCGATAAAAAGTTCCCGCATACATAATCGGTTCGCATCGGTAAATTGTATCGAGCGAGTTACACGGTAAAGGGCGAAGGGGTTGAGGCTCAAGTATCTCGATCCGTCAAAAGAGCAGATCGTGAAGCACTTCACGGTAGATTTTTCGCACGGAGTGACAGTAACACTGGCACATGTCAAGTTCTCTCAGGATCGGGGAACCCCCGGGTTTCTCACCCGCACGCGGAAGCTAGAGAAAGTTAAGAGGGGTTAAGGGTGGGGCGGGGTGGTGACTATTAGCCATAGCACTTGACTCGACCCCCGTTAATGCCTCTTAATAGCTCACGGCGGGCCGCGCCACCCCATAGAATCGCGTACTCCTCCGGCCCCCGTGAAACTTAATGGAAGCTCGATTAATAAGGGCTCGCTGCACGCAGCCAATCATTACGTTCGAGTTGCTGTGCACGTGGCCTCATTTGCACGTGAGCGGGACTCACGTACACGTTTCCAACGGGTTCTCCCAACGTTTCCCGAGATTTCGTTCGCACCGCTCGCCAGGCACCGTGCAGAGCTTGTCCGGCCGGACGATATACGTGTAATCGGTGATCTCGTTACCTTTCAGCGTACACGTCGTGGATCCGCTTCTACTCCAGCTATCCTCGCGAGATGCGCGAGATCTTCAATCGGAGGGACACGCATTTGGGACACTACGCCAAGAGTTTCGCGCTGAGGGAGACACCGCAACGGATCGGCGGTATAGGAAAGAAGCTTCACGACAGGGACAGCGGCTCGAAGCCGCAGCACAGGAACAGGCTGACGAATGAAAAGTGAGTTGCACACCGATAAAGAAAGAAACCCCCGAGAAAGGAAGAACGCGCGATCGTTGTCGAGTCGTCCACCTGGCAGTTGGCCAACATTCGTGGCGAACAATCGCGGAGGCGAGCAAGTTCGCAGTATTAATGACGGATTCATGCGTGGCTTAGCTTGTTAACCGCGGTGCACCCTAATCTCTCCTACTTCCCCCCCATCTCCTCCCAGGTTGACGGTGACCAGCGAACGCAACCACGTGTGTTAACAGATAGTACACGCGAACCTAGCGAGAGGACAGCTCGTGGTTCCTACAGAGCTTAGATACGTCAAAACTGTCGCTTTCTGTCATTCGTCATGTACAACGAACGAGCGGACACGGTGCACGGTGGCTGGCAGCCATAAGCCATACGGCTCTCGTCGTGCTCATCCTCGTTGTTCACCATCTCCTTTGGTTTCGCGTTCCTTCCCTCTCTGTCTAACTTCGCCGCGCTCTCGTTCTCCCCGACCGCGTCTCCGTCTATCTCACCCGGGTATGCATTTCACGTGGCATTCGGCTGGCTTCTGCCCTTCTCCAGGCTTCTCTCGTTCTCTCTCCGATGCCCGGCCCTCTGCCCCTCGCTCTGTCCCTCCATTGTTCATAATTATACAATACGGCTATTAAACAGACTGATGCGACCGCTACTTCCGGCCCTGGCTACGCCATTTACGGAAACCACAGGACGAGCACGAGGCTCCCTTCACTCTCTGCTTCTCTTGTTCCCCCGTTCTGTCTCGCTCGTCCTTTCTCCCGTCGCGGAAATCTCTCTCCCCCCGACGTCACTCTGATTTTCTGTTCGTCGCCCGCTATCCTTTTCGCGTTCTCGCGTTTGCGTTTCCTTCTACCCCACCGGATAGTCCTCCCGTCTCCTCGAGATCCCTATTTTTTCCGGTAGTCGTCGCGTTTGCTTGGTCGACCGCAACGCGCGCTGGAACCTCCCGACGAAGGTCTGCGCTTTCTGTCAGACGGCGACACATCTCCGGCCACGACGGGGTTAATCACTCTCGCGTTTCACCCCCTCTTTATTATCGTCACGGATATTCCGCGCTGCGCCAACGGCGGACGCACGCGTACCAACATTCCCTCGTTCGCGTTACCATTCCGCGGCCAACGATTTTCAACGTCGTGAATCCCGAATGCCGTTCGACGTTTCACCCGCGACTCCGCGCGTCTTTCCCCGAAGCCGGCATTAAGCATCAACTTGTTTAATGCGATTTGAATGGGCGTGCTTTCGTTGCTCGCAACGGGTTAGCGACGGGTGCCCTCCACCCGTGGAGAGAGAGAACAAGTCCGTTTTAATGGGTGAAAGGCGGGCACCGAGCTGACGGTCCAATGGATCGAGAGAACCACGGTGTACGCCTCTGTGGGTGCGATTACGCTTTGCCCAGTACGCGTGTGTGCGAGCATTTTCTGCCTCGGGTGCGGGTGTCCATAGGTGCCGTCGTGTGCTCGCGACCACGTCCAAACACCGTCTCTCCTACGACAGATTACAGGGCACGCGAGGGGATGTCCCTCCGACCCTCCGGATTTCGTTCAAGGTCTCGCCCGTTGGAGTAGATCCGACGAGGAGCGTCGTTTTTCGCGGAAATCCCCGGATCTTTGTAGGCAAATGGTCGGGGTCCGATATTTCCGCGGGAGACGGCGTCGTCCCTTTTTATTTCGGCCGCGCACCCATGGCGGAACGTCGGCCGCCGCGGAAAGATTAGGCCCGCAAAACGGATCGACCGGGGGAAAAACGTAGCGACGCACGTGAAATTCGGCACGGCAGTTGGCCAAATTCTCTGACACACCGACGGACCCAGGGGGTGCAGTTGCCGGCCTTTTTAATGCGCTCCCGGTTTTTGTCGATTTTCGATTACCGCGCTCTGTCCTCGCCACATGTCGTTTACGTCGAATTACCGAAAATTGCGGGTTAGCTCTAATGCGACGATTAAGTGCCGTCTCTGCGTTTTCAGGCCCGACGGGGAGCCGGCAAAGAAGCAGAGGCATCAAGGTGGCGGACCGAAGACGGGGTTGCTGAAGAGAGTCAGGATGCTTAACACCTCCGAGTACGACAGCGGCCTCGAGCCCGCGAAGAAGCCAAAGAAGTCCTGAGCTTCGCACCGTCCCGACCGCCAGTAAACAGAATGCGATTTCGTTACCGTGATTCCCACCTCTCGTGTAAATAGCCCCTCTCTCTCCCCCCCCCCCACCCATCTTCCTCTTAAACGTACGGTTAACTGGGAAACCAAGTTACTCCCGTTCTCATTAATCTTTTATTAGCCGTTTACGCGGTCGCGGTGCGCGGCCGCGCTGTTACACCGTTACGAATTATCTCGTACACGATACGATACTGCAACAACGACCACCGCAACAGTAACAAGACCAATAAAGTGTTTCGAACGTTATCGAAGAAATAAATTGATCGCACGAAATTTGTTGAACCGCCGCGTCTCGAACGGTGCCCTCCGAACGAGGACAATTAAATCATTCCGACGAACCGCCTCGCTCCGTACAGTTAAGCGTCGGCCGTACTCGCGGGGCGTACCGAGCAGCGGCGCTAAATTGTCGGTACACGTGGGCTCGCGCGGTCGCGCGAGCGGACGCGCAGTTTTTTGGCCGTAAATACGCGAGGACGAGACGGCGAGCAACGTCGGGTACCGCGGACGAGGAACGAACGGCGGGGAGACAGAAGCGAATGAGGAAGGTGGAATAAAGGCGGAGGGATATGATTAATACGGCGGCATTATTTTCAGATTTTTTGCAGCAAGATCCGCGAGCGCAAATTGCTTGCAAATAAAGGCGGCGTCGACTATCGCCGCTGGTTGGACAGGTAAAGGGGCGCAGGGTGGAGGGGCGGGGGGTGGGGGGCGATGAAGAGGGGCCCGGGAGGGAGAGGGGGTTGGAGCGGTGGCCGAGAGCTCAGCCGGGCTTAATTTAATTTAATTATGCCTTCTTTCTTCGCTACCAACGCGCCGGAAGATGGATGGCGAGCCCGGAATCGCTTGAATTGCCCCTCGTCCTGACGTCGCGCGGAATGAGCGATTTTCCCGCGATAGATTTCGATTTTCGCATTGATCGGCCGGCCCCGTCTATTAATCGTTCCGACGGCGAGGCCGGCGACGAATTTTTCATCCGAACCCTCGATTAGCCGGGGGCTTGCTTTCACGCGACTCGCGGCGACAACCGATTTTTCCACTCGCCGCGGTAGACGCGGACGCGCATAAATATTAGCCAGCCAGCCAGCCAGCCAACACCCCTCCCCCCGCGACAAGCGTTCATTCGTCGATTTGTCCGTGACGAGGAATAATCACCGTGCTCGTGACGATTCGATTTAACGTCGCCGCGTGTTTTCGATTATCAGCCGGATGTGCGCGCGAGACGGCCACGTCGTTCGGCGCGTACCCATTCGAACCCCAAAGCGGGATTCATTTGCCTCCGCGATTTGCCCACCTTGCCGAATAGAGCGCACTTCATCTATCCGGCGAACAGTAAGCGTCGCATGACACGGTGAAATTTAATTAAACGTAATGCCTCTCCGTCTCGTCCGATGCATTTTCGAAACCCACCCAAGTGGCAATCTGTGAGCGGGCACATTAGACGAGACGGGGCAAAGAGTGCGATATTTATTCGTAATGTGCATCGCAATTCGTCGTGCCTTAGCATCAGTCATAGTCATCGCGAGCGTGCACACGCTCATAATGAACCGTACGATTAGGATATCCCGTTCGTTCGTTCGTTCGTTCGTTCGTTCGTTCGTTCGTTCGTCGAATGGGTCTCGTGGACGAAGAAGCAATCGTAGATTACTTCGTACGAATAAAAAGGAAAACCGAAGAAGGGCTGTAATTCTTATTACCAGAGGATATGCGCAGCTTGAGCCCGATTAATATGACAGAGAAAAGGGCGGGGAGGGATGAAAAAGTGGACGGGGAAAAACAGTCGTCTGCAATGGGGGGCCAACCGGGCCGTCCACCCTCGTGCAACGTTTTTACGTAGAAAAATGCGTGCCCGCGACTAATGCGAACGGTGAAAAAGCCTAAGCAGATATAAAAGGAACCGATTATTCCGGGTGATTACCGATTTCCGGCCAGTTAACCGATTTTTTCTCGTACCGTTTGCAACGCACGCCGCGTTTCATTCGTTATTACCAGTCATTACCGCCGATATTTCGCCGGCCTCCATTCGAGTTTCGTTGCCCGTTCGAAGATCGAAATTGGCACGCGGCGCGGCGCGAGCCAATTGCGAAATATATTGCGGGAAATGCGTTTCAATCGGGCCGGGGCGACCCGAATTTTAATTGGGGGCCGCGTCGCGATCGTTTAGTTTTCCATTAGCGATTACACGCCGCGAGTAACACTGTCGCCGTTTGATTCGCGCTGCTTTCGAATTATCGCGGGTGTCCCGCCGATGATACCATACGTCTAACGCGAACGTGTTTGTCGATGAAACGTCTGTTTCACGATTTCACGGTGAAAAATTAAGGATAATACATCGGCTGAATCATCGGCGATGCTCGACACGGTTCTGACGATATTTCACGCGCGTGCCGGTTACTTTGGCAACACGTATCGTACGTCGTTGTCGTAACTGTCGGGGGATATCGAAACTGTTCATCGACTGGATCGACGGAGACCGAAGGAAAGAATGCTGGGCTCGTTTACTAATTAACTCTCGCGGAGGTAACGCAAACGTTGCATTATTGCTCTAATTATTCCGATAACGGTGCAATTAAATTTCCCTCTGCGCATGAAACGGCAGATTTAAGCCAGCGAAATGCTAGGACTCTCTCGCCGCGACACAATGAGGAGAGAATTCCTCAGGCGCGGTAGGAAGACGAGGGAGCCATTTCCGCGAGACCGGCAAGTGAAATCCGTTCGAAAAATGCGTCAGAATCAAGGCGATTAGCATTTTACGGGCAGCGCGTATCCCGTGGAAACGTTTTATCGGGCTGTCGTGCGAAGGAGCCATTGGCACGACCGGGCGGCCAGTGGCAATAGCTGCGCGTTGCACCCGCGATCGCCACTCTTCCATCGTTATTTTCTCGTCCGTACGATATGGATATTGCCCCGGGTGGTACGCTCGTATCCTCGGGTTAAACCGAGTCGCGATTCGGTTGCGCAACGTTCGCCTGTTCGCGCTCTCTGCGTCTCTGTTCGGCGTTTCGGAATAGCGTCGTTGCGGAAATTTCGAGGGCCGCATTGTACAAATTCTTCCGATCGCGAGATCCCGACGGGATAACGATTGCCGGTTATAATTTGTTGCACTGCAATATCGTATTTCATGGCGAACGGGTTGGAGCGGCGATTTCGACATCGCCGGCCGACCGGCGTCGGAATGAAAATACCGGGGGACGCATCGCCGTGAAAAATCGGGCTAGCGAAAAATTGCGAAAAATGTATTACGACGCTGCGTTGTACCGTTTCGAGCATCGTTATGTTCAATTCATGGTAGATTTGCCGGTCGATAGGATTTCTCGTGCATTACCGCATTAGTGCACTCCATCGCGATAAGTAACAAGCTGTAAACTGCTTTCCCCGATGTGATGCAGGACTGCGCGATTTTGTTCCTCGGTACAAACGATAATAGCGCCCGTATACACCGGTTACTTAACGTTCATTATAATTAACACGCTCGATGCCTTAACTTTCCCAGGAGGAAAGCGAGAATAATGTGCGTTTGTAATCGCCGACGCGTACGCATTTAATTTTATCATTTCCTCGAGCCACTAATGACCGAGGAATTCATCAAATTCAGCATTCCGTCGGAGCAATTTTAATCGGCTCCGAATCCTTTAACCCTTGCCACGTACCGGCGGATTCCGTTACCATCTAATCAATACAATTACACCTGGGATTGGAAAGAAACGCGTGAGTTTCTTATCCTCTTCTAAAGGGAACTCGTCCAATCTTTGCAACATACTATATATACATACATATGTATAAAAGTATAAACGTTATGAAAATTGGTCGAAGAGCGGACCGCGTTGAATTGGAAATCGCGCGGAAAAATAGAAAAAAAAAATACGGTAGCAGCCAATTAATAATACATTGTCGGAAGATGACTCACGTAGGCGGAGTTTATTGAACGATCGCGGAGAGCGGAAGCGTGAAACCCGGTGAAAGCAACGCAATCCCATTTCGCGAATTCCCTGTGTCTTTGAAGAGACGATCCGCCACGATGTTCGCGCACCGCGTTCCACAACAATTAACCGATGGCAATTAAGACACCTAAATTAATTCGTTATAAACAAGCCAGATATTCCGTTGCGAGCGAAGCCACGTAATTGCCCGGATTCTCACAAGTCTCGCAGCAGGGAGAGAGAGAGAGAGAGAGTGAGAGAGTGAGAGGTGGGGAGAATCCCGGCTGTACACCTACACCTGCATCCCGGCAGCGTTATACGTAACGCGAGTGTGCGCACGCTCGCAATTTACCAACACGAGAAACCGTCGCCCGGTAATAGCAACAATTACTTTATTTTACCATCTTCCCGGTTCACAAACGAGCGCGAGCTCGCCTAGGAAATTTCATTTCCTTGCATTTTAAATGTCCGCCTCCGAAGGAAGCCAGTCGCGTAGGCGACTTTCTTTTCCCGCCGGGGGCGACGCGGCCGACTGTTTAGGCGCGAATTAAAAAGGAAACCTTCTGCGTACTTGGCTGCCGGTCTGGCGTGCACGTTAAAGGCGACTTCGTACGGGCGCAGAACAATGCGCTGATTAGACGCGATCTTCGGTATTTATGTCCGCCACGGTAGACCCCGCGTAACGATGGCCTTAATTTGACGATCAAGATCTGAGAAAATTATAAGTTACCGTTTCCTGGAGCAGCTTCCCGTTGCCGTGTAATACGCCAAACTGAACTTGCAATTCGACCGCATACACGCTTATTTACCCTTTACACGCGTGCACACGTAACCATTATTACCGCGCTCCTTTATCGGGACCCTCCTGATACGATAACGATCCAATAATTATATGGATCAATTAAGAGGGAGAAACAAAGCAACCTGGAGAGGCCGTAAGAATAGGAGGTCTGACAAGGACGGCGCGGAGGGCGAGTATAATAATGAATAGGAACCCGCTCGGTATTTCATCGTCGCGAGTGCACGGTCCGGGTGGTTTTATGTAACAATTTCATTACCGCCGCGAAATCTCCGCGACTTCCTGACGCGGCAGCGTTACGTTACGCGATAATCGCCGTTCCTCGCGTCCGTTCTCCCGGTTGTAATTACCTCAAATTCGCGATCCGTCGCGGAGGCCACGGCGTAACCCTGCACTCTCAACGGTTAGTGGGGACCTCTTCTTCGACGTTTCGCACGGCGTTTCGACCGCCAACGAAATCGTTAGAAACCTAGTGTCGCAAACGTACGTTTTGCGAAATTTCACGTGCGCGTAACAATTTCATCGTCGCCCGACCCGCGCCAGCTTCCTCGCCGCGATAACGCCGCAGCGCACGCTAATTGTCGTTTTTCACGTCCGTTTCCTCGTTTTAAACCGTCCTACCTAGTTGCTGAGCAACGTTTTAGCGTTAATGAGTAGTTGTTTAACGACACACCGGGGACTTAATTGGCTACCGTCGGATTTATCATGCCGCCGGCCACGGTGTATCCTTTTGTTTCACGGACGCATCAATGTTGCGCTTAACTTTGCAATCCCTTTCCGCCGGTGATTAATGTCTTGCCAACGATGCACGGCGATGAACAATGACAAATCACCCCGCCCGAACTTAGACGCTAATTTAAAAATTCGAATTCCGCGAGATCATTGATCTTGGCCTCTCCGGACGCCTCGAAGTCGACTGTGAAATCGAATACGGTATGGCTGTTGCTCTCGCACACGCGCTCACCGTCTCGTTCGCGCGGAGGAAAGAAATCGCGGCCGATGGAGGGCCGCGTTTGTAAAAGAACTTGGATATCGATAGATTGGAAGGGGCGCAGCCGATCAACAGTGTGACGTTTAGCGAATCGATAATGGTGTTGGTACACGACGCCCGCCCCCCCCCCCTGGTAAAAGCGGCAGTTTGAAAAAGGAAGGGAAAAAAAGAAGCGACGACAAGGGCGGGAGGTTCGGGAAGGGCGCTCGAAAATTATTCCGATATGAAACTCATCGCGCGGCGTATCACGTCAAAGGAGCCAATTTAAAACAGCCCTTTCCAAGATTATCAGCGCGTCGTTGCGGTGGGATTAATATTATAAAAAAGGACGAGCGCGACGAAGGGTGGGTCGGGAGAAAGGGAGAAAGAGATGGGTGGGTGTGGGGAAGGGAGGGGAGGGGAGGGGGCAGAAGTTCGCGGGATTGGTAAACTTCCCGGTAATTTGTTCGCCAGTCGCTTTGAACCTCTTTTAAACAACTACTGTTCTCCTCCGCGGTTTTTCTTCCCCGCACCTATGCGCCGTTCGTTTGTGAGAGAAAATTATCGCCGACCCGCGTCGAACAGAGCGAGAAAGGCGGGGGTATGGGGGCACGGAAACGGCGCACGGAAAAAGTTCGTGATTAAAGGTGCTTGGTTTTGTTAAATTATACCGCAAGAAAGTGCTCGCCCGGGGATGGCATTAAAGATTCTATCGTGAGAAGTTTCGGAAGGCATTATTCCCCTCGCAATTATCGATGAATCTAATGAATTCGCCCCATCCTGTTGCCGCGGTTTTTCTTTCCTCTCTCTTCTATTTTCTGCGCCCGCGTTCCTTAAATAATGATAGGTAATACGCTGATTTCAAGGATGAGGAAAGTTACAGCAAGAGATTGTTGCCACGAATCTCTAATTGCTCCACTTTTATATACATATTCGGGCTGCCGGTATTTAACAACACGCGAGGCTGCTTCGGGTTAACGAGTATATTCCACGGCCGCCGTAGAATGTTGGCTCGGTGCATCGACATCGTGAAAGCAACTGGACGGATACGATAAACAGATTACAAGATACTCACCGATACGAGCCGTGCTGCCTTTTAGGGAGAGGGAGGGAGGGGGGGGGGCTTTTACGTTTCTGTACTCATAATGCATTTTAAGTGCGAGCTCTCACGCGTCCGCGGTGCCCTTTCACGTTCCAATTATTAAAACAGAGGAACAACAGGAACACACCTGTATCTCGATTCCAATCAAACGTACGCGCCCCCTCTTTACAGTTACGTTCGCGTGGTCACATATTACTTTCTTTTTCCTCACAATGCCCGAGTCGTGCCGCGTAAAAAGCCATTACAAATATTATTACAAAACATCGTTATAAAAAACAGTACGATTGCTATAACTCACAGGGTAATCACGGCCGTGGATCTCGGCATGCGTAAAATGGCTATGAATTTTCCGCTTCCTACGTTTGTCGTTAGAAGGTACTCCTGTTCCTCCTTGTGCCTCACGTGATGCACTCCCGGCTCGGTTTCGTACGAGACACGCGAGGCACCCAGATGTCGACAGATGGTCAATTTGCCGTCATTGGCGATTCTATCGAGCGCTCTTTCGACTTCCGATCGATCGGAACGATCACGGATCCCTCCGAGCGCAGTGATTTTTCCCCCAATGGAGAAAAGTGAGGCACCGCGGATCGTTTGCGAAACGTTCTCAAACTCGACTGCGAGGCCGGCGAGTATCGTCTCGTCGCGACGGTGCAACTTCTGGTTGCGCCGTATTTATTTCGGGGAACGCGAACGGTTCATCGTACCGCCAAGGTACGGGCAATAAAAAGTGCGGCGATCACGATTCGGCACACCTGTAACTGCATGGCCATTATGCGACGCTGTCGTGTCGATTTCGAAATTCGATCGCCCCGGATCACCTAAGGTTTCTCGACCGTTACCCGTTGTCACCGGCTCTGCCAGATTGCATTCGGATTTGCATACGATCGACACGAGTCATGAGAATGCCGCGGTACGGTCGCGCTAACGCGCGGCCCATCTTCCGTGTCGCCTCATACGGAAACAAACCGACGCGTTAATTACAGAGACAGAAACGAGATATACGAGATTCTCGGGTAGAAACGTGTCACGCCTCGGAATCGCTTGATTAATTAATCGCCTCCCCGTATGATCGTTTCGACGTGAATCGAACTTCGACGAAACTAAAACGAACCGCCGCGTCTACTATGCCCGGCGAAAAATTAAAAAAAAAAATACGAGGAAAAAAACACTTGCCATCGGTCACGGAACACCGTACGTATTTTTTTATTAATTGTGCATCGTGAATCACTCTAATTAAGCGAGATATCCTAGCACGATAAATCGATGTGGATACCCGACGAAAAAGAATTCTACATAGAATTGTTTCGTACGTGCGCTACACTGATTAGGCTTTCTTTTTACACGCCACTTCCGCTTTCACTGCGCCGGAAGTGTTTCCATAATTAATTCGCTGGGCAAGATCCGTATCTGGATTAAGCGAGGAGTGAAGTAAAGGAGATCACCTTCGCGATTTCAGCGTTCGCATCGTTTCGTTGTTAATTTTTTTCTTCATTTCTTTTCTAACGTAAAAGAGAACGTGTCGCCGACAATAATCGCCGGGCGTACGATGCAAGACGACGTCGCGTTTAACAGTTCCATTGACCCGCTGATAGCGGGTTCGAAATCGGCGAGGCTTACGCCACTCGATAATCGGAAGAAGAGCGGGTTCCCGTATTGCTCGTACAGAATGTACGTACTCGCGACACACACGCACACTGAACGACGTTAGACGTTTGATAAATAGCGTCAGTGTACATTGGTCACGCTACTAATAAAGGAGCGTTCACACGTATTAAAGTTCGCGCCTCTGCGTCCACACTGGTGCGCCAGACGTCTTCGGTCGTTGTAGCTGGCGAGTAGTGCGTTATAACGAGGGAATTGCGTGCCTTGCTCATAATTGAAGCGAGCACCTACAATACAATCGTTCTTAATCATTCGAATTCATCTCGCCGGCGAGTTCCGTTCACCATTATTGCCCGTTGCCTCGCCGAGCCGCGAAACTTATCCGGACCTTTATGCCCCTTTAACCGTCAATAATAAGTGCAAGGGGACTGGCGTTTCGGTACACTCGGCCGTTCCAGCAGGGGAAGAGTCGACACGGCCGCGCGTGCGACCCGAAAACGTTCTCCAGTAATTATTCGTGGACGTGATGCGCGAACCGAGTCACGACGAAACGGCGAACGTAATTGTTTAATCGACGCCGAAAGCGGGGCCGTGATAAGCATGGATTTTTCGCGTCGCGAGAAAAGTGACGACGCTCGTAAATTAAGCTGGCTCCTTTCCCTCGGCGGGAAAGGGGTTGGGAGGGGTGCGGAGGAGAGGAGAATTCGCGAAGAGCGAAAATGGCGGAGATTACGCGAAATTATGCAAATAGCGGGTATTGTAAGGGGGGTCTATTTTTCGTTTTATTGGACCGAGGCTGCGGTATCCTCGGTCGTATAACCGAAACAAAAGCTTAACCAAAGCAGAAACAAAGGGCGTAGGGGCGAGTAGAGATCTCTTGAGGGCACACATGCAACGAATTTAACTGCTTCCCCAGGCATTACTCTTGCCGCCTTTCTTTCATTCCCGCGTATCCTCCGACCAACCCATCCCCGCGAATCGGTCTTCGTATCCTTCCCGAGCGGTCTACTATTTGCGCAAGCTGAAAACGTTACACGTTAACGTTCGCCCGCGACCCAGAGGGATTACATTCCCGACGGTGTTTTTGCGCGGAATATCTTTCCCCGTACGCCGTATCGTAAACTGTACGGCGCATCCGTATTGTCGTGACTATTTATTAACAGCAGATTTCCCTCTCGACAGACTACTATAAATCGATCGCGGCGCGGTTCGAGGGGCAGTCGCCTTCAAAGGATATTCATTACGTCCGCGAAAAGTCCGGAGTCTGAGTAACAGCTTTTAAAAGGTGACAAAATCCCCCTGCAGCGAGCTTCGCGAGGGCAGACCAAGTTACAATTAATTAATCGACTTCGAGCCCCTGTAATTCATGCGGTAAGTCAAACTTAATTAATTACCCACTCGGGATCAGAAAGGAGGTGGCTCGGACAGAAAGGACTTCTCACCTTCCGATCCAAACTGAGGGGTACTTGTAAAGCATTTGCTTGCACGCCGTTCGCTTCGCCAGCCGATAATGCATGCGTAACATCTCGTAAATATCTCCCTCTATTGACGGTTGATTAAAGAGTTACAATACAATGTTATTATTGAATCGGGCTGACACGAAGCTGCGTTCGGAACGGAAAAATGACGTTGAGAACACGGATATCCCCTTGACTATAAAAAAAATATGTATCTAATGTGAAACTAAGCACCGTATAGTACACCGACGAAAGCACCCGCCGTATACGACATCAATGAAATAGGTGGAAACGTCGGTGAAAGGGAGGGCAATTAATTACACGCACCCTCTGCTATTGTAAAGACGCCGATAATTTTTCTATTATCCCTTTGAAGGGGATTTAAGGCACGGTATCCTCAACAACGGCACGCTTGCGAGACTTATAATCCCTACTATCATTATCGATATTTCTTTTTTTCTCTTTTTTTTTTTACACGACCTTCGCATCTGCTCCGGAACGAATAAAAGTTCGGAATCTTGTTAGCCGGAAAAAAATGATTTTCAGCTGTTCGGCCCGCTACCACAGATGCTTCGTTCGCGATTTTTACAATTCCGTCGACTCTCGGAATTTCACATTCAAAGCCACGAGGTTTTTGAAACGAGAACACATGTGTACACATGTGGTAGTACCGGTCCCTTGCCACTTAATGGAAGCTCCGACGATTGCGGACGATCGCCGAAGGTGTCCGTCCGCCCCGTCAAGCCGACGCTCCCCGCGTTGCGATTAATCGATATTACATCGACAATGGACTCCGTGGCAGGGGCCATTGTTGCGATTCGCTTCCTTTTGTTCGCGCCGCGGTGGACCGCAATTACGATTTAAAACGCGTAATTTTACAAAAAGTCGAACACCCGAGCGAAGCCGCGCTCGACGAATCGTCGCGACGTTCACCGCGACTCTACCTTCGAATTCCTCGCGCGTCCATAAATTAATTGCGACAATCGGGCTAATCGAGTCGCCGGTCCAATTATTACCCACCGATCGGTTTTGCCGCGCGGTCGAAGTTTCATCGCGAGCGGAGCGGAGAAAAAAGGAAAAGGCCGAGCAGAAAATTTGGCGAGATTCTAGCGTCGAAGCGGGAAAGGGTAATTACTAATGATCGCGGAGGATCGTTATTAACCCTTCTGGTGGCGAGGCGTCGAGCTTCGGACGTAGCAGGGCCCATTGTCCATCCCGCTAGGTTCATTACGGTGTTCCAGTAGGGAATGAGACGACGGTCGGCCGGACGAAGTGAAAGAAAAAAAAAGGAAACAAAAAGAAAAATGGGTGAAAGAAAAATAAGAAAAGTGTCGAGGTCAGAGGAGACCGAACGGCTACCGTGAATGGCGTAGCCTGACCCAAGAGCTGCCGGGCATCAAAGGGCCTCAAAAGGGCCGCTTCGAACCTCGGCTGTCCGAAGCTCATTTGTTTTCACCGGCACAGGGAAAGATCGATCGACCGATGTCTTAACCCCTACACTCCCGCAGAATCATCTGCTTTCGATAAGAAAAATTCTGAGGCATTAATTAGATCGGTCGTTAATAGAGCCATGATGGAAAACTGATTGCCACGAGGAGTTGCGGTAATTTACCTGCGCGGCGGTTCGTCCACCTCGCCCTATATATTACCGTCCTGGCGGACTCGCGCGTGCTCTCGTTTTGACAGATAACGACGTCGATTCGACGGGCGATGGTTAATTCTAATGGGCGCAACGATCGGGAACGTTAGGCCTGGTACAACTCGTTGGGCGATAAGTTCGTTCGTCGGCCTGCGAGATCATCGTGTCCACGTTCTCACGGCAAAAACACGCAGCATTATCCTACCTGATTGGAACGAATGAAAATTCCACGAAGCGAGTACCAGCGGCGATCGGGGCACGGGAGTTTCGAAAAATCGGACGAGGAAGAGGTTATCGGTATACTAGGATTGCATTTACAAGGGGCGCACGGTAGTCGAGAAACGAAGTGAAATTATCGATGCGATTGCCACTGAAACATCTCCCGATGAAGGGCCACCGACAAAGGGTCGATCAGCGATTCCCTCCATCTCGCTTTCGTTTCGTTTCTTTTCGAAAAAGATAACCCCACGGTGGCCACCTTTTTGTTTGCACAGCAAGATTGCTTGCCTCTTGCTCGGAAATTGACCGAAGATTGCGGCCGACCGACGTTTGCTCTGCGGCCACGGCCTTAACTTTGCGCCACCACAAAAATACCATCGGCTTCCTCCTTTTCTTCTCCATCTTCTTTATCCCCCCTCCTCTCCTCCTTGCCGAATGCCCCAGCCCGGTATCGGTTCCCCCGGTATTTCACGCGTCCGCGAAAAGCCAATGGATCCGTTAAATTTTTCTCCGCGTACCGTTCCGACACTCGGAGACATCAGCTCCCGTTCGACGGCACCGGCGTCACCGGAAGACGCACGCTTCCGATCGCACTCCGAGGAGCACGAAGTTGCTTCGCATTTCCAGCAACCAAGTAGCTTCTCTCCCACGATTTCGAGACGGCTCGAAGCGTCATTCATCGGAATTGTATCGTAAACATTTTAATGCGATCTAACCGCAGGAACTCCGCTCTCCTCCCCTCGCGTGCCTCCCCTTTCCTCCCGGCTCGAGGAGATGATGTCTAAGCTTATTATCGGGTCCCCCGGGTACCTCTCTTCCTCTCCGTCTCGCCCGTAGGATTTGATCGAGGTTGATGGAGCGAGCACGGAGCTAACCGCCCAGAGTATTATGTGTCGAAAAATATTCAAGAAAACCTCTTCGGCCAGTTCCGTCGAGGAGCAATGACTTTTGTCCACAGCGATACTGTCAGAAGTGATTATTCGTAATGGATCGCGCACTCGATGCCCCCTCCGCGTCGAGGAAATAATCCGGGCAACGTTCGCGAGCGTATCCGGGCGTTTAAGAGCGTCGTCCCACATTACCCGGGAACGAACCCGATTCCTTGTGCACAATCGAAGGTAACACGGCCCGGCGCCCGTTGGCCCGCGAGCGATCCGTATCGTTCGAGCCGCGCGTCGCTAAGAGAAAAAGTTCTGCTCGATCCTACGGTGAGAAAAACGGAACAGATTTATGGCGCGGCGTAACGGTTGCGAATCATTGGTATCGTAAACAGCCAATAAGCCAAGATCAAAGAGACATTAAACTCGCGGGCGAGTAGTAGAAGGAGCGAGAACCGGTTAATCGGCGCGGGCGCTATTATTAATAAAAAGAGGAACGACAGATTACTATCTCCTAGAGGGGCTAATTACGCGAGGCATTAATTAAGCGCTAACGACGAAGGATTATTAACGAACAAATCGGCTCTCCTTACCGGGGGGACAAGGTTTGATCGACGAGCCCACGGTTAGCCGGGGGCAACTACGACAACCGATCGATCCGTCGATCGATCGATCGATCGATCGGATTACCAGCGTGCACGATCCACGCTGCCCCGGGAATCGTATTGACGATGCGGGATCGATTGCAGAATGAAAGACTGTGAACTAATCCAGAAGACAGTAATGGGGCAGGGAAGGGGGACAGACGAACGGAAAGGACGCTATTGAATTACCATAAAACGCCATGATTAACGTAAAGTAAACGAATATAATGCCGCAACGACCGCAGCCCGGTCTGTAGCAGTTAAAGTATGTCCCCGGCGTATAGTTTCCTGTATCCCCGTACTGTTCTGCCTCTTTTGTCATTCGATCGCCACCGTTTCGTACGAGAACGAAACTTTCGGACGGGTAAGTTCGAATTTAATTGTCCCTCTGCGGTAAAAATCATCCAACTGCGGCAAAAATCTGTGACGACGAAACGGCCTTTCACGGTGCCGGTTACAACCGCTGGGGGATTCGACATTTTTTAAACGATCGTTCAATCGACCCTACCGTCGCAGACATCCCGGGTCACGGTGATCTCTCCGCCCCCCTCCAAGGATCTCCGCGCGCGATCTAATTAATTGCTCCTCCGCAAATCCGGCCGCTTTTCCGCAAAAGACTTTAAGTGGGATGATGTGCGTGCACGGGCGCGTGAGAATTGACATGCGTGCACGAGTGTGCGTGCGCGTCACGGTTTACGGTAGGGCAGAACATATGATACATATGGGAACGTTAGGCTCTGTGGTTTGAAGCCTGTAACGTGTGGCCAGGGCCGTACAAGTTGCGGGGCCCCCGAAGGAGCGAAGGGGGTCGGTGTTCGGCAAGGAGAAACGAGGAAAGGAGAGAACATTCGAACGATCGTCGCGCTTCTACGTCTCGCACACGTATTACACGTGGATTTAGCCTTCGAGGATTGCGCAAACGACCGGCAGGCTTGATATCCGATCGATTACAGTGTCTCCGATGACAGGCATTAACGCCGTAGCCTTCCGTGGGACCAAGTAGTCGGATTCCTCGAGCATTCCTTCCGATTCACGGATATCGTTCGTTCGCGAATCTTCCTTTCGTCCAACGAAATCGACGGAAACTCAATTGAAATGTCAACGAGGCGTCACCGTATTATTCCCGTCGCGTTGCCTCCGTTGCGAGTCGTTCGCGAGCCTCCGCGGCGATATTCCCGAAGGGGCGCGTCGATAGGGGTAGAGCGCATCGAGGTATTCTGTCCCATTCACCGACGCATTGCGCAAGCTTGTGAGAGAGTCGATTGGCTGATCGATTTCAAAGTCTCTCTTGCGGCAAGACCGCATTCCGTATTTAACCGGTCCCTTCGTCGACTCGCCGGCTCGATCTCATCGATGAATTCGTCGATCCGGCAATACCCACGATTTTTTTCGATCCCTCGGCCGGGATCGGGCTTCGTCGTTTCCGCCCTGCAAGGAGGGCAACCGCCGATCGGTCGTATCCTACCCTGCGCTCGGCAACTGAACGCTTCCACGAGGAAATGAATTCACCGCGGTATCGTGTATCTGCGCCTCTTCGTCGAATTCGAATAGTCCTCCACCCTTTAGTCCTCGACGGGCACATGCGCGTTCTGTTTTCTAACGGCTGTCGCTTCTGGTACCGCACCGGTTCCGCCCGATCGACAAGATACGAACGATCCCCGTGCCAACGCGAATCCACGAGTCCGCGTATGTATATACGCGCTGTGCGTACCGTACCGTGATCCATGGATCCAACCCGCGCAAGGATACGCGAGGGATACACGAATAACAAACAGAAAGTGGTTACCGACCGACGCGGTATCCTTTTCTCTTCTTACCGGTGGTTCCTGCTAATGACGTAATCGACTAACAAGAATTCCATCTACCCACTTCTCCTGCACGATCGTCTCCCCCCCTGGACCGTTAACGTCCATCTCGGTCCATCCCGTTCCTCAATCTCGGTAATCGTTTTAATCTTTCGGAGTGGATGCAACTCCGGCTCAAATTGAGATCTCACAGAGCGGCTCCTCCAAGCGTACTATGTACACCGGTGGATTCCATCGATTCGCCCCGTTCCCTTCGAACACTCCGGACGCGCAATCAGCCGCGGGTTTTACTAATCCTGCGCACTCGATTTACGCGCGGCCAGGGAAAAATCCGCGTTCCATTCGCGTTCCCTTGAAAGTCTCGGGGATTCGTATCGTCGAGGATCCGCGCGCCGGGGCGAAGTTCCGTCGCGGTCACGGGCGGACAGACGAGGCGTAAAGGTATTTTCGTCGTAATTCCCGATCGGATGAAATCGGGATCGGCCGGCGTTCAAGCCCCGCGGTACCGACGCGAGGCGGTAATTTATCGGATCGCAGGGAGGGCGGTTTCTCGTGTCTCGGTCGCGACGAGTGCATCGATGCGATACACCTCGGGCGGGGAATAAAATCGCCGGGAGTGACGAAGGGTCGCGGCAAAAACGCGCTCCCGAGGAGCTAATTTTTCATTCGTCCTCTCGGTCTATTTGGCCCCTTCCACTCCCCTGCACGCTACCACTTACGTGTAGATCGGCCGGGGCATCCATCAAGCGCGCGGCGGTGGTGACTTCGAGATGCAGAAAAACTTAATTACCTTCATTAACCGAGGCTGCCTGCGTGATCGCCGGCTGATCGGTCCCCGATCTCGGCCGGACCGCGATCGTTCTCGAACGATTCGTCTTGGATCGCCTGTCAAATCAACATTCCTCGGGGCGCGCGAATATTAATTTCGTAAACCGTGTTACCGTTCCCCGTCCACCGAATCCCACATCCACCCTTGTCCCTCCAACGTTCGCCCGGTCGCGACACCGCGGAAGCGAAACGAACGCGAGGCGTATCGATCACGGGCAATTAGGAACTTCGTCGCCCGTCCTCGTATCGGCGCGACCGCCCCGAAAGGAAGCGGGACCAGAGGGAAATGTTCGCGATGCGCGCGTGCAACGTGCACCGTCTCGCTCTCTCGGTAACGCACCGGGGTATTATACAATGCCTTCTCCCCCTTTTTTTCCCGCCGCCCCCGTCCCACCCCCTCCCACGTCCGCTTAATGACTCGCCGCCGTAGTGCCGCCAAAGGGGCGAGCTTCGTGCCGTTTTATTTTTACTTCCGCAGGCACCCTATAGGCACCCGCTATTAATTGCCGTCGTTCCGCACCGACTTTGCCGCGAATCCATCTACAACCACCATCACGGCGGATACACTTCCACGTGCCCGCGGGGTTTCCCCGCTCGAAGCCCGCGACCGAAGGACCGCGCTAATTTTTCACCCCTCGCGGCCCACTCCTGTGCGCTCGTTTCGTCAGCCGAACGAAACTTCGCCGATGTCCGCGGACGCCTGCCGAATCTGCGCGAACGGGACGATTCGATTTGAATTCGCCAACTCGACGCGGGCCGAACGCACCCTTGTGAACGCTCGCGTGAACCCCGACACAGCGACCGAACCGGCGGTCGCGACGGTTCGTTTCACCGCCGTCGATGGATAAAATCGTCCGTAGAACGGCGACATGTGCGTTCGAGAGCGCCGAACAATTAAGAACGGATAACTGTATCAGTTACTGTAACGCGCATTAGCCGTATTGTCAGCAACGTCTTCATGGTACCTTGAACGCGCGCGCGCGTATGTAACCCGGCGCGGCGTGAATGTGTTCTCCCCGTAGGCCCCCGGTAGGGGCCGGGGGGGTGGGGTGGGGGACAGGTGCGGAGAGGAACACGCCGATTAAGGAGGTGTCTATGGGAATTTATGCTCGCGTTAATTCACGGCAGCGAGTACAGCACAGCTCGTAGCCGACGCTTCGTTATAGTCCTTTGCTCTCGTTTAACGGCGGACAGTAACGAGCGGGCTGCACAGCGACGCGATAATAAAGCAGCAACGATAATGAGAGCGAGGGGGGAAGGCCTCGCCGCGCTATTACTCTTATCGTCATCTTCGAACGCGCATTCCCATTGTCATGTACTGGAAAATTGCCTCCGGTGAAATGCCGTTGAAGCACGAAAGGGGAAAACGGAGGCCTATCGTACGCTGTTATGTCGTGTACGCCTTCGGTTGCCGCCGACTCTAGTTCCCGTTCTTTAATTCAGTCGCGCTGATCGATAACCGTGGCCGAGCACCGCGCTTCCCGGGGTCTCGACGCGGGACACGACGTGAACCGGAAGGGAAGCGACCCCGCGGAAGCAGGAGCCCGTCCCGATCCCGAACGGCAATAACGTAATTGCCGCGCTTTATTTTCCTTCGCGTCGACGAGACCCGAGCAACGTCGTTGTTGCGCCGTGCAAACAGCGAATCCCTTCGTCGGCGGCTGGCCACCGCGTGCAGGAACGACGGAGGAGCGTTCGTACGTTTCGACCTTTGTCGGCGAGAATATTTCAGTAGCAATCATATCGGTAATTCGCCGGCTGATTGTCCCTGACCGCAGCTCGATCCACGAACGGGCATCGTTCCTTATTTTATTCCGTCCTTATTTGGCGAAAGATAAACTCTAACGGATCCGCGACTGGCCACGTCGCGGAGGAGTGCAACGGTTGGGGGGGGGGGGGCGAGAGGAAAGGGTTGAGATCAAAGGATCAGCATAAACGATCCAATCAGCCGAGTAATTCGCCGTGATTGCGTGGTGCTCGCATTGACGGGACCGTTCTGCTACCGTGCTGAATATCGTGCGGCTACGTTAGAAAAGAATCGTCGAAAATTCATCGCGGCCGACCGGGACGAAAGGGCCGAGAGGGGCGAAAGAAAGGATCGAGACTCGTTTCGGTTCGTTCCCACGTTTGAGTAACTCGAGGTATCGCGGGGGATGGTTTTCGACGTCGGGCCACGGGGGATATCGTGCGCTCGGAATTGTCGTGTCTCTTCCTTTTCCTCCTTTCACGATCACCCGGAGCATTTTTCGGGGCGGGGGTGGGAGGAGGCGAAGATTACATCTCCACCTCGCGTGGCTTATTAAATTAGGATGATACGCTGTCCCGTGTCTCCGACAATTACGATCCGACGGGTGTTTTTAAAGATCATCGCCGTGGCCGGCACGGTCAATTAACGATCGAGATCGTCACCCGGGCCCGCGTATCGTATTTCCGTCGTGGGAGGTCCGCGGCGTCCCTTCCGTAAGGATGAACCCGTGGAACTCCGTAAGAGGCTTCCACGGTGCGCCTTCTGCCGCGTTCGAAGGTCCTTGGATTACCCGTGGAATCCAGGGGAAAAATGTTGGCGTCGCTCGGACGACAACCTTATTGAATATCGAGTCGCGACCGCAACACCTACGGTACGTACGCGCCGTTCCGACAAAAACTGCTCGGGATAGGCAACAGTCCCCGGCCGTCTTCTACCGTTCATCCGTGTAATCAGCTCGTTGCGTGCCGTTGCATTCGGCGGATCGCGATTGCGCGACCGCGGGAGGACGGATGATGCATCGGGAGCGTTTCCCGGTGTAACGCGACCGTCGGGTACGTACCGGCGCGGGCAGCTAACGAGACGCATTAGTATACATCACGGTCGAACGTAAATGAGAAGGAAGGCGGCCACAATTCGGGTGCGATCATGCAAGAAATCTGGCCGAGCGAACTGGAAGGGACGGGGATCCCGTAACACGATCGGGCCAGGTCGATCGCTTCGGCGACGGTGGACGAGGCGCGCGTATGTAAACGTGAAATCGTGATACGAGATCGTCGCCGGTGAAACCGGTACACTCGTCCTCGCCTCTTCACGAGAAACGGAGACGAGTGTCGACCTGTCCCGAACGATTAACGCGTCGCCGTACGATACGACGGGAACGGCGATCGGAACGCCGCGAGGATTACACGAAACGCTTGCTCCATTTCGGCGTCGCCCTTTCGTAATTTGTTGCCGCAGTTGTTCTCCTTTGCATGACGGACCGTCGTGTCCGATGGGACGGACTCGGTTCGTGGATACGTTCCGTCGATGGAGGAACGTGACTTCGCGGAGACACGTCTATCGTCGAAACGAATATTACAGGGTCGTTAGGAAGAATTCCTCGGGCAGGCTCTTTCACCGCAGCGACCCGTCCGTTGCGAATCGCTCGGAGATCGACGAATCGACCGAGAAAATTCTCCGGGGGACGTACCGTGAACTCGTCTTGAGGGTCGCCGAGCCTAATGGAGGGTGTCGTGACAAAAGGAGGAACCGGGTGTCCCCTCACCTTGTTGACTAAATAAAGGATTGCAAATTTTCGATTCGAATGGCCACGGGTCCTCGCATTTGTCTGGTTAACGGTCGCCAATTTGTCACACGGCTTATGCCGGGCCTCGCAAAACTTTGCTCGCCTGCGGTTCGGCGAATAAACGATTTTAACGCGGCTCCCGTGACAATGCCCCGGTAACTGGTCTGCTGTGCCGAAGAAATTATTGCGGTTAAGAGGCTGTAAGTGACCGTTTACGTGGAACACGTACACCGAATGCGCCGGCGAATAACCAGGGAAATGGCTTCCCGTACGGTTCCGCAGAGGTTTCGAAAAGGGTTTCGATGGCGATCATGGGCGAACTAGGTCTGATTGTGCCGTGCACGATTTTCAACGCGTCTTAAATAAAATACGTGAACCGTTAGCACTGGCCGTGCAGCAGGTATCGGTGGCGAGGTATCGACGCGCAGTTGTAAATTACACCTAAAAGGGGAACGAACACCTGCACAGATCCATACATAAACGTTGCGCCGATAAGATCGGTGGTTCAGCTTCGCGAAGGTAGCAACGCGCCGGGTTAATTCAGCTGTTTCTTTCTTTACGATTTCGGTTGTTCCCTAGCCCATTTTAATTTCCATTAATTGCGAGGCGGAACGTCCACGTGCACGCGCACCCTTGATCGAGCGGGCACGAACGACCCGCCAGCTCTCGAGTCGAGGAAAAATTATTACATCGGGGTCGGCTGACTCGACCGCCTCAATGAAAACACCGTCGCATTTCCACGGGGATGGAAACGTCGTCGAGATTCTTCCAGCGGGCAAGATGGATCGCGCGCATCGAGGCGTTCGTGTTTCCCCGTTGCGGGCTCCTTTGGGAATTTTTCTTCGTGTCGGCGCTTCGCCCAATACGATTACGAAATATTTCAACTACATCGTGCACCTTTCTCGAAACGGCAAACAACCACCCGACGGGGACACCTTTCGCGACAAAGTTAAGGGAGTGCGTTCGTCGCGGACGCCGGGGCCGCGGTATCGTCGATGCGTACGAGAAGCTCGCGAATCGAAGATTACGGGGCCGCGACGACGATGAAATTTTACGCCGACGATAGGTAAAGACGTGATTTCACCGCGAGAGGAATAC
The DNA here is from genome assembly GCA_948146005.1 of Nomada fucata. NCBI lineage: Eukaryota > Metazoa > Arthropoda > Insecta > Hymenoptera > Apidae > Nomada > Nomada fucata. Next base: position 30,682,977 of record OX411276.1, read on the forward strand.
AGCCGCGGCGTCGCCGCGCACGATGCAATACAGCGATGGCGAGATCAAAAGTTCGCATCAACGGAGATACGAACGCCGTGCCGGGTCGCCTCTGTAATAGATAGAAAGATTACGTTCGCGATTGGCACGGGGGATAAGATTTTCTCTACGCGGCGGGTGAGATTAGCGCAAAATTACAGAGGCCAGAACGGAGACGTGCCTGGGGAACGGCCGGCGCTACCTACGCGTTTGCTCGAAACGTTTCTGCGCACGGCCGTTTTGCCGAACGTCAACGCGCAATGTAAGAAACGGAGGCTCCGACGGGACGTTCCGATGCTTATCGTTTCGCGTTCGAGCGCCTGACGATTCACGGGGCTCGTCTTAATATTGTTTCTGACGCGTCTCACGTTCGGCAACCGGCGTGATAAGAATCGGGGTACCCGTACACTGGCGATCCTTATCTCGCGTATGCGCGCAATCGTGTTACGCGGTAAGTTTCGCGATACAATTTGGACGATTTTAACTCACGCCACGCGAAGATACCGGTGCGCTGTTAATTCAATTAAGGTGTCGCCCGGGCGAGCGATAATTGTCGTGCGGTCTTCGAGAGCCGCTGGCTACAGATGTCCCCGTCTAATTAGGCAGGCCCGGGGAATTATACCTTTCGGCCCGACCCGGAATGAAACGCAATTCGTTATCTTCGCCTCGTGCATTTAAGCTCGTTGCACGCGGATTGCCCTACGTGTCCCTGCAGGACGCGTCTCCGTTCTCGGACCGTCCACCGTCGAGCATAATTGGACGTTAGACGGGAGACGCAGCTGTCGCGACGGGTCCCGAAGGAATATTGAAATCTAATTTCCTGCCTACGCTCCGTTTCGTTCCTGTCCCCGACGACCGTGCGTTTCCTTTTAATCTGTTTTTAAACAGCAGCTATCGCTCGGCCGACTTCCTCGCAATCACGAAATCCGGGAACCGCGTCAAATGACGTGTCCGGCCGGGGTAGCCATCGTGCGGACGGTTTTCATGCAGGTCGAACCACGTTCCACGGAAATTGACGTCGAAACGGGGACAGGTCCAGGCCCGCGAGTGACTAAGTCACGAAACGTTGCAAGCAGTTTACGCAATTCGGCCGACTCGCCACAAAAGGCGAGTACAAAATCGGGGGTGTGTACACGAAGGAGAACGATTTACCCTACAATACTCGCGGCCAGTCCCAGCTGCCCGTTGCGGAGGGGTAAAGGCCATTAAAGAGGTTTGTCCCGAGACCGTTGTTTACGCGGCGGAAGTGGGCTATAATCAGGCCGTGGTGCACAAAACCACAAGGCAACGATATTACTGTCATTTGAACGGGCTCTCCCTCGCCGGCGAGTCCTCCCTCGCACCGAGAAGGGGGAACCTAAGAGACCTGGAAATTAAATGGCTCGGATTGTTCCGTCGTTATTAAGGGCAAAGGAGAACGCGTAATTGCCACCGATCGCGTTTGACTCGTGGAAATGGCTGGCCGCGATCGCAGAACGGCCGTGTCGCCGGACGGGTCCACCGGAACGATCGTGGTCAATCATCGAGGCCGGCCCTTATTATCAGTCTCGAGCGAACATCGAGTCCAGTTTGATACGACCGGGGACTCGAGGCGGATCGGCGAAAATTAAGTGTCCCTCCGGCTGGGTCGTTCTTCGCGATTATGGGGTAATACCGTTTTGCCCAATGATAATGATATATTTCAAGTGGAACGATTGCCGTCCGCGGCCACCGCTTCATGCGCTTGGACGAAAATCCTGTTCGGCAACATTATGCGCAGACGCCAAACGGTTCGTGATTATCAATTTCTTCTTTCTTTCGTTCGGATCCGGATGAAATAAGACGAAGGAAAAATTAGCGGCAGGCGAAGACAGTGCGCTGCGCAACGATCTTGCCGTTACATTAATTGGGGCTGCGCTCTGTCCAGAGGAACTGCGCTCGCTGCAGTTGCGGGGCGCGATTTCGCGGTACGTTCGATTGGAAATCGTGACCAACCGCGGGCGATACCTCGATTATTGCGACTGCCCCGTCATTAACGAACGTACAGAGTCGCCGAAAGTCAAACGTCCCGTGTATCGTTCGTTCGTTGCGAGAGCTGTGCACCATCGATCGAAACCGGTGGACGGTGCACAACGATATCGACCGAGGGACGGCCGAATCGGCTGGGTGCGCTTCGCCGAGAGTTGTCTCGCTATCGAATGCATAATCGATCGTTAAACTCGCTCAGCGACGGGCTTTCGCGAATTTGCTTAATCGCGTCTCCGCAAATGTACCGAGACCGTTGGGAAACACCGGGACCGATCGGTCGGGAAAATTTTATAGAAATATAACATGCGTCGGGCCGATCGTCGTCGAGCATAGTTTCGACGCCTCATTCCGGACGAAACCAGTCATATATCATATCGTAAATCTCCGCAAAGTGGCCAGCGCGTCTCCGCTCGAGTGACATCTTCCTCATCGATCGGCAATAATGTGCGGTACGCCGTGAATGATGCCTTTACGGTCGTTCTTGCTCTCGGTGCGGCTTAATTTATCGTTTTATGGTCCTTTCTGGGGGGGCCTGCGAGTCGACCGTAGCCGCTTCTGGGGAAGCCCATCGTAGGCGAATGGGCCGAGCCAGCCATCCAGAAAAGAGAGAAAAGGGCTGCGATGCGAAGTGTTAGAGGAGGACCGGCCGTCGACGAAGAGGGGTGCACGTACGGGGGACAACGAAGGTATACGAAAAGAGCGCAAGGAGAAGCGGGTGGAGGACGGCGAGAAAGAAAGACAAATGAACCGCGAAACAAAAGGGCATCGTCGCAATTGATGGAGGGAGAGGGGGGTGGGGGGTGGTTAGGTTCGTCGACTAGGGGGCAAGGAAGAAGGGGGTTGAAGGGACAGGCTAGGAGGCGTGGCACATGCGGTATTAAGCAACCGCGCCACCGCATTGTGAAGGGAAAAGTGTTATTGTCGAGACCACCGACCGACTGGAAGCTCGACTTAATTGGATTTAAAAACGAATTGTTTGCACATCTACCTTGGGCACCGGCATGTCTCCCAGGGAGAAAAAGGGAGAGAGAGAAAGCGAGCAATATATATCGCTTGTGCCTCCGTATACACGGTTCGTGTCGATTGTCAGGGGTAAGCTGTCAAAAGCGCGGAGACAACGCTCGATGGACGGACAGGCCCCGGAGCGAATTCCTTGTCCTCTCCAATTTGCTAATTACCGCCGATCGTTTCTTCCTCGTTACGTCTATCGATAATCGCCAGCGGGCACTAAATGCGTGCGCGTTGTTCTCTCGCCTCGAGGCGCGTACGTACAGCGCGCTCACACTTATCCCGTGTACACGTATCGGAGAACACAATCGGTCAAAACTGTTACGGTCTTCCCCCATGATTTTCAACTCGCGCCCAGCGCGCTTCCATCCGCGCGGCTCGCTCGCGCGCGCGCGCGCGCGCGCGCTGCCGTATAAATTATGCGCAGAACCGCGCGTTACGTTCAACATTATTTTGCACCGGATGCGAGTAACAGGAACTTTCGACTCGAAGCCGCTCCGGCCGCGATACAGAATAATGAGAAAGAGCCGAAAGGGGACGTGGGCAGGGGGAGGATGCGGGAGGGGGGAGAAGGAACAAGACGCTCCTCCGTTCAGTCCATTCAAAAAGGTGAGAAGGTGTATTCGTACGGTGTGTAATTAGAGTTATTACTTTAACAAGCCTGTTACCGATGGGGAAAAAAACCTGCAAGAGCCGCGGGGGCGCCGAAGGGGTTGCGGCGCGGCAAGGGAGGCGGTGGTGTGGGGGGAGGGGGTGCAGGGGGAAATGGAAGTGGCGAGAGGGGGCGAGGTACTGGTCGGGCCATTGTTACCGGCTAATGCTGGCCTTCTTTGCATCATAAAGGCAATGTGCAGACCTGGCCTTTTATGCAGGCGACCGTGCAGCAGGATAGCGCACCCATACCATCGCCCCGGTTTCACCTCCGCGCGCACGCACACGCGTACGACGCACGCGAAACCGCGCGTACGCGGGCGGTGGCCCGTGCTACTTGCCTTCACGGTCTGCTATCTGTACGCTAACTTATCGGAGTCAATTAATTTCACTTAGGGCCAGCTGCTTCGGCCGGCCTGTTAAGTGAGCATCGACCGGGACGGGGACGCGTCTTCGTGGATCGCGTCGCGGGACCACGCCGGCCAGCGTTGCACTAGGATGCTAGACAACCGGGTGCGCAAATTTGTCGACTCGCCGCGATCCTGTTCCGCGGGGGGTGGCGTTCCGCCGCATTCGCACCTGCCGTCGGCTATCTTCCACTTTTCTCCCCGTTGAACGGCGCGTACCAATCGACCCTCGGAATCGAAATGGTTGCTCGTTCTTCGAGCGGGCCGCGGTAATTAACATTCGATCGGGCTCGTGCATCGTCGGAGGTATTCGCGCTGTCGACTTGGCGAATTTCAAGGGAAATATTGAATCGCGGTTAGCGCGATGCATAATTCACGGTTTGTTAATTAAAATCCGCGGAGAAGGGGGATCGGGGCACGCTAAGCGGAACAACGTTCCCTTTAGAGCGCGACAGTAATTAATTCAATGGTCCGGTGGGACGCGTACCCGAGAAGAACAAGCGTGGCCCGTCCGACCTCGCGCGGCTCGCATGTATGTAACACCGCGAGAGAGACGTAGCCGTGACGATTTCCTGCAAAAAGGAACGCGGAACAGAGCCGAGGACGTTATAACGTCCCGTGAAATAAGACCGTTCCCGTAACGCGCCGGTCCGGTGCCAATGGGCCGGATAAATTGTCAATGTGTTTCGCAGAGGAATTTCGTGATGCTTCATTAGGCGAAGCCACGGTCGCGCCGCTGTCTCGGTGACAAGTTTGACAAATTATTCCGCAGTCGGTCCGCGCAGCCTGCGACGTCCTCGTGTTGCCTGAAAACCCGTCGGCAGGCCTTTCAGGGGATCAACCGTTCGCATTACACTGGGGCGAACAAGGCGATGCCTCTCGAACGGAGTAATTTCCTCCAGCCACGAGAGTCCTGTTTCCGTCTGGGTTCGGGGCGGTCGTCGCAACAATAATCAGAACTCTGACAACGGTGACAAAAAGTAATGACAAAGAGGGAAACCGGATAGAGTTAATAGTTCGCAAAGCATTTGGCTTTAGGAGCTGGCAGGGCCGATCATCCGTCGGGTGGCACGGTCCAACGGGGAATTCGTAACTCAGAGTTTCGGCGGAGCTCGTTTGCAAGGGTGCACGGCGGGCGAAACGCGTAGGACGAGCCGCGATAGTCCGGTTTTTATTGCGCTGTTTTTGTAATTAAAATTAACAACCGGCGCGGTGCCAAATTGTCTTCTTAATATGCCCCTCTGCGCATCGGTATCCCCGTATCGTTCCTCCCCGAGCTTCCTTGGCAATGCAATCGCTTCGAGCAAGGAGAGGACGGCGACTCTGGGCATCATCAATACGTGTCACGGTGCTCCGCGCGGCTCGTATTCGTGCACGGTATGCACGCGAGTATTATATAACGCTCGCGCGATGCAGCATTTAGGTGCCGCTATTATTTCGCGAATTAATCATATTTTTTCGCCGGCGCGGACGGCCGAGTCCCTGCGCGCGGTTCCCTATGCAGATTTCTATTAAACTTCATCTCCTTCTCGACGGGTTCTCTTCGTCGTCGCGCACGCGGCAACGGGAGACGTTCGCGCGGATCGGGCGACCCGAATGACAAGAGCAATCTTCTCTGCGCAACGAAATTCTCGTTTCGCGCGGCCGCCGATATTCGCATTCCCTGCCTCTCGTCCCGGTTCCTCGTCGTTATCGAAAATATTTATTCGCCGTCGAGGGAGAGAAAGAGGGGCGAAGGGGGGAGGGGTGGCAGAAGGGGGGAGAGTGGTAGTTAAAAGACGACAGTGCTACCCATCATCAATACGCGTCACGGGATATGCGCCGCTCTCGAGTATACGCAACACGTACGAGGCGCGCACCTTTGCACACGGACGAGCAAGTATTTACTACGGGTCCGCCTTAATTATCTCTCGCCCTCTCTTTTGGCGCGACCGGGCGCTGTATGACGACGATCCCAGAGCTTTTTCTGATATCTGCCGCGATCAGTCCGTTCGTTCTAACGACCTGGCATAGCCGCACAAGCTCGAGCCGCTCTTGGCCCTCGATCGAGCAAAGGGCGATCCACCGTGCGTCCGATGGGGAACCAGCGGCCATCTACGTGTCCCTCCTTTCCTCTACTCGGTTATCGTCCAGCGGGAAGAGGCGATGGAGCCTCCCGCCGATAAGACGCACCCGAGCACTCCTTCGATATTGCTGCAAGAGAAAGATTACGCCCGGCTCCTTCCGGATGGTCGCGCCGTTAATTCGAGATGGTTAATTAATTCAACGGGTGTCCCTAATTTATCGCGTCGCTGCGCCAACCTTCGAGCCGTTGATTCGCGAGGGTGGATCGCGTTAACCGTTCGTCGCACCTTTTCGTTCCCGTTCCGGCGTCCCCTCTTAAAGTAAAAACTTTCAACTGTCCGGGACGGAAGCTTCGTCGGCGCTCGGCCCGACGCAGACCCGATGCAAGACCCGGCAAGAATCGGTCCGATCTTTCGAGGCAGATCCGTCGGGTGCAGCGGACGCCGGTCAAATCGAGCGGCATTAAAGGCAGCATTCGGTAGTCGAGCGTGGCGGCTCGGCCGCCTCAATCCTCGTGGATCGTTGAAATGATTCCACTTATCCGCAACGGGGAGCCCACGAAGAATCCAATGCTGGTACAAAAGCCGATGGAAGCGAACTCGATCGCCGCAGGACGCCCTGCTACCGAAGATATTTCATTTACCGGACAAAAACTGCCCCCCTGCCCCCCTTCCGCTGGCCCCGTTGCCTCCTCGCTTCGTTGCGAGGACGAACGGTCTAAGGGTGGAATTCGAATTAATATTCGGCGCTGACGTATGAAATTACAGGCAGCCTTGTCCGACGTTCCTGTCATCGTCGTTCTCGTCGTTGCCGCTGCTCTTGCGGTCTCGACGCCTCTCGCCGTCCCGCCAGGAAACAAATGAGCAACGATCATCCTGTCCACTCGGGACACAATGGGAAACGACCACGGCTCGAAACCGCTTCGGCTGCCGTCACGACATCCCACATATTGGATAACCCACGGTTCCTTAACAGCCCGCGCCCGGTCAATTTGGCTACCGATTTTCGTAGAACGAGGATCGTTTCGACGGGAGTGTCCGCCGTCGTCGGGACAGCAAACGGCGGAACTGTTCCAGGGTCGCGAACGAACGAGATCGTTAAGCGTTCGACGATCGACGCGACTTATCGCGTATCGTATCTTCGATGGGCCAACGATCTCCCGCGATCGAAACACGAAGGAAAAGAAGACTTCTCACCTGTTGGCCCCATTGTCCGCGGGATAATTTGGTTAAAGTAACTAATCGTTCGGCCTTTTCAGTTCCGCCGCTTATACACTCGATGCCGAACCGCGGCCCCTTTTGTCGTAATTAATAGTCCTCCCCGCAAGACCCTACTGCTTCTTCCCTAAATGATTCTTCATCCATCATCGTGCGCCCGACTTTTGAACCCTCGCCTCTCGATTTCCCAGAAACCGCTTCCCGCCGCACCGTCCTGCCCCGGCTGGTCACTCCTCTTCTCTTAATAATTCCGAGCGGCGATTTCATCCCGCCGGCTCGTCCCGGGTCGAAATCGATTCATTGCATCGCCTCGACGAAACAGCGAAGCGGCGATCGTCCAACGGCGTGAATCTCGAGCAGTTTTTCCCATTGTGCCGGCGCCGTTTTACGTTCGACCTGTCTTTTCAAACCTTTCATTGTCCGCACCCCAGAAGCCGTTTCGGTGGATAACATCGGGAATCGTGAATTCGTTTGCCGAGTCATCTCTCGAGACGATAATAGCGATTGTTCGTTAATTTGAAAGGAAAGGAATCCGTTTCCGTGTTGCGTTCTCGAGGGTACGCAGGCCCCGTAGGTAGCGGAAAGAAGAAAAGACAAAAAATTAGCTACGTTCCACGGCAGCTGTACGGCACCTTTAAACGACACACCTGCTAATTCCTTCAAATGCCCCGATGGAACTGCCTCGCGAGCAATGCTTTCCGAAATAATGGAGCGGTTCGACGGGGCGTCGGGAGAGACAATGCACAGGTGAGGAACCGGCGATGCTCGCGCAGAAGTGTGGGCGGCAGCGAGTCGCAGGTCGCAATTCCGCGCGGCGTGTCTCGAAATTGGCCCGAATGCCCGTAGGTGCAGGCGCAGCCGGAAGAGAAAGCGTACGAGGCGCGTTAACGTCTGCGTCATAGTTCGTCGAGCGACAGGTACAGACGGGGGGGGGCGAAAATACGGGCGGCGATTCAGAGTAACACCAATCGCGACATCCGCAGGAAGAATGCCGGGTAAACAATCCGTGTACCCGCTCCGGAGGTTCTCAAGTGAATTCCACCTGCCACGTCACTTTCCCCTTTCACGGCCGCAAATTTATCGCGGCCGCCTCTCCTCGAGGCGACGAAGTTTCCTGAAACGTCGCCGCGTCAGTCCGTTCCCGATCCGGACCACGCCTCGTCCTTCATAATTCTCGAAACCCTCGCTAAACGGGATAATGTATTTCCAGCTAACGAGACTTCTGTAACGAGAGGGAATGTTCGCCGGGGGTGGGAGGAGGAGGAGGAGGAGAGAGAGAAAAAAAGAGGCGCACCGTTCGTAAAGCAGTCGCGAGCGAAAGTCGTAAATTCCCGGCCACGTATTTTATGAATGATTTACGAAACGCGTATGCAAATGTTCCAGCGCGCTAAAACGATAAGTTACAAAAATGTTGATAGTTGAAATATATCGTCGATTGCTAAATCTGATTCTCTCTCTCTCTCTTTCTCTCTCTCCTCTCCGCCGTAGTTGCACGCGGTGTCCCTCTCACGCTCTCACCCCGTTTCTCTCGCGAGCGTATTCTCTTTCGTACCGCGGCACCGAGAGCCGCGCGCACACGCGAGAGCGCGGCTGCACATGCAATCGCATCTCGATGACCGTACCTGCCGGTGATTTAACGACTTGTCACCCACTTTATCAATTTACCGCCGCTGGAGACCTCGGCTTTACGCACGTAAACTGGCCGTCCGCCGCGTACTCGCAGGTCTCTACCCACCGCGCGCGCGCTGTATCGAGTTAAGTAATGATTCTGTCGTCGCGTTGACTGCCGAACGGTTGCCGAGGACATCGCTCAGACCGCAACGCGGAATCGAAGTTACGGGTTGCCCCGTGGCATTTCATCCCCGGGGCACGTCAAGTCCACGGAGATTTCGGAGAGTCGGCCGGCATCGAAGTTAACCCTCGCTCGAAGTTACGCACCGCGACGTTCGGCCCGAAGTTATTGAATTCGGTCCGCCTATACCTGCGCGTCACCTTCCCCGTGTCCGTGGACGGGGCCCCGTCCCGTAGAACGATTAGCCGTGACACGGGAAACCGCTTTAACGAGAATCCTGTAAAACAATACTTTCGCCGGAGCAGAACACGCGCGCGATTGCCCCGAAAAATACGTTACAAGAGACGCAAAGCGTGAACGGTGGAGTATATCTTCGGAGGAGCGTTCCAACGGACGGCCAGAAAGGGCCGTGAAAGGGAAATGGTCGGGATCGAGAAGGGAGATAAGGCGGGGACGGTGTCCCCCGTGTTTTCGGAGTTTGCGTGGTAATTGTCCAGGCCATATGCTCGCTCGGGGTTCGCCCACCGAGACGATGCCCGTGGAAGCCCGGGCATCGAGTCTCAATTACTCGCGGCCTCGTCTTAATTACAATATTTAAATTCTCCTCCCGGCCGTGTGCTCGCTCGAGGAATTTCCGCGTTCACCGGTCTCGTCGCGGACGCGGTGGCGCGTCTATTTCAGCCGGGCGCGTGCTTTTTTACGCGAGCGAACCGAGAGAAACCGCCGGCTAAGCGTTTCGACGGTGATCGCGATCGGGCGGCGATAATTCATTACGTCGATGCCGCCGGATCGGATGCAGCGTGTAAACGGTCGGTCGAAGAGCACCGACGCGACGTGCGCGCCGATAATAATTTCAGGAGCCGCCGGATGAATTATTTTTTTGTTACACGCGACTCGCGCGAACAGCGGCAGGGTTCGAGCGTTAAACGCGAGGTCCTGACTTAGAGGACTCGGGAGATCGGTGGCGTTGATACGCTGGAACGTGCAATTTCAGAAGGAACGGCACGCGGACTGTGTAACACCGTCGGCGGAACGTGAAATCAGGAATCGATTTCGCGATGAAGAAATTCGATGAGAAATTGCGGTCGATTAACCGGGCGGCCGTAACGCGCTCGATCCTTATCCCCGTTCGCAAATTACTTAATTGCTCGTGTTGCCGCGGTGCCCCGCTGGAGCGGTGGCTTTTTCTTCGGTGTCGACGAAGGCGGGCGCGCACCGGCTCGACCAGGGCGACATTAGAGTATCGCGGCGCACTCGTCGAGGAAGCCGACCGACGATTTGTCATCGAACGGTTAACGACGCGAGCGACAAATCTCGCTCGTGCGCGGCATTGACGAGCCCCCGATAATATACGATACTCGATAATGACGGGCCCGCCATCGATTATATCGTTTTCCCTTGTACACCTGCGCGCGCGCGTACGCGTATCGTTCCTGAAACGGGCACGCAATTAAAGGATTCGATTAACGATAAACATCTCGCAACACGGATCCCCTTCCTGCGCATCGGAATTTATCGTGCCCCTAATGATGAATTGTGTCGGGGCTGCGTATCGTTCACGACGACGAACGCGCCGATCAAATTCTATTTGCCACGGCGGTGTTCATCGACGGCGAATTGTCGCACAAAATCGCCTAGACGCCTCGAACCGAAACGGCGACGCCGTAACGCGCCCCGTTATTATACGTTAAAACGCGATCCTACGCGGGCAAACACGGGGCAACGAATTTGCGGCCAATTTGCCGGCCGGTGTTCGACATTACGCTCAATTTCGCCGAGCGTCCTGGAAATAGGAGGCGAGTCCTGTTGATTTTTCGAACACGCGCGCGTTTACGCAAGTAAGCTGTTCGCGCCGTGCACCGATTACGCCCCGTGATCCCCTACCTTTTTTTTTTTTCTTCTTCTTCCCGTATCCCGTTCGTCCTGTCACGACGGAGTCGACCAACTGGTTTCGTCTTAATCTTCTTCGACGAATCTCCGTGGCGCAGGAAAAAGAAGATCGTTAACACGTTGCCGGCAGGCGGAATGTCGCCACGCTACCTACCGATATTTCGGCTGCTCGCCGACCGATTACGCGTCGCGAATCGTCGCTAATTCTCTCGCCGCGCTCCCCTCGATCGCCGATTCCCACGAATCGAATCGTCCCGTCGTCGCACAATCGCGTTCCGATACTCGCGCGATTAGCCCACGTCGATCGTATCGCAGGGATCGACCGCGATCCGACGCAGGATCGCCGGAAATGGGACAAGTTTCCTGTCGATTCGCGAACCGTTCAGCCCGCCCTCGCGCAGCCCGGCATAAATTAAAATTGATCGTCATCGCTCCGCACTGGTTTCACACTCGAGCGCCGGCCGAGGCCGCGCAGAACAAGTTCATCGGATATTCTTCAATTAATTACGCCGAGCCGTGTTTCACCCTCGGCTTCCCGCGGCCATGCGGCCGATCTACATGCAATAAAGCCGGCCGATTTCCCTGTTAAAGTTCCCCGGTTACAACGATTTCCCCGTAAAACGGCATTGCGATAAATAATTTCGAGCGGGGGCCGATTAAGTACATTGTGTCCGCGGCCGGTTGAACATCCACTTACACGAGACCGCTTAAAAGGGCATATAAGCTTCCGTGCTCGGCTTGCCGAAGTTTAACTGGAGGCATAACGTGTGCTCTTAAGCGCTCGCTCGCGCACGCACCAGGCAACAGATAAAGCCGGCGCGAGCGAGAGGGATGGTAAGAGTGAAACCGTGGCGGAAGGTGGCGAGCGGAGGGAGGGAGGCCGGAAGTGGGAGCAATTAACGATATAAGTGGTTCGCTGGTCTCGAGACCAGATAACATCGGCTAACTCGAGTCTAGCTCGTTTTCTTGAGACCATTCGATGGGCAGATAGCGCGCTCGAAAGAGGCAGGTGCCTTTTGGACACATTATACGCTCTTACTCACCTCGATCCACCTTTTATCTCTCATCCTTCTCTCCCTCGCCCATCCTCGTCTTCCTCCTCGTCTTCCCTCTCGCCGCTGCCCCCTCGTTGTTGTACCTTCTCTTCTGTCAACCCATTCTTTTTTTTTTTCCTTCCCCCCGCCCGACCATCTCGGTTCCCCTCGTCGCCGCGCAACACAAGCGGAACCGCCGCGCGATCTTCCGCGATTTCACCCCAAAACAACTTCATTCTCCGCCACCGCGATAATCGATCGAGCGACCGGTTATTTGCATTTTATTAAATGCCCCCGCCGGTTAATTGCTCGAGGCCTTCCCTTGCCCCGTGTTACGCGAGGACGCGTTATTAATATTGAGCAGGCGTCGCGTCGATTCTCGGTAAAACCGCGGCCACGTGTACAATATATACACACTCTCCGTTCCGACCGAGACGAGGTGATAATCGATTGATCCTGTTCGACGCCAACGTTCCCTTGCTCCTTTATTTCCCCCTTGTCGACCGTTGGCGTAGATCCACTTGCGCGGCGCGCACCGTACCAACCGTTCCGGTTTGATCGCAGCGTCGAGGAATAAGAGGCGCAAGAAAAGGAGGACCGTTAATTCGACGGATCGAGTCGTCTCGATCGAGGAGACAGGCAAGCGGCGAGGCGGCCAGAGAGGATCGGGGGAAACAGGATGCGGGGGCAGTACACGCTCGTATTTTTGTTCCGGCGATTCTCTTTTGTCGCCCGTTTCAGGATGCAGAAGCCCGGCAAAAGCTCGATTTGACCGTGGGTTAACCACATCCTCTCGCCAGTCCCTTCTTCCCTTCTTATTCGGTTTCCATCGGGCGTGCACCTACGGGAAACGAGCCGCGCGCAACCTTCGCGCGAGAAAATAAAACCGAAACTGTGATTTCCTACCGCTTTCGGTTAATAAGCGCATCCGTTCACCGCCGCGCTCTGCAATTATGCAAAGCGCGCGCACCGCTTTCTTTCGAGATTTTACGAGGCGCGCGTTCGCTGCGCGATATTTAGCAGCCTTGTCTTCGGTCCCCGTCCCACGGAAGTGACGCTCGTTTCGCCGCCGAGCCTCCGCGCCAGGCGGATAAAAAGCGCCGCGGCAAATTACGTTTCGCCGATTCTATCGTTCGGTCGAGGGGAATCGGACGGATTGAACGCCGATCGATTACCAGGCGATCGCAGTGAACTTCCAGCAGCCAGATTCGACTCTCGTTCCTCCGTACCTCCCGCAGTCTGTGTCCAAGTTCGACGAAAGGAATCCTCGCTTACGATACGTTTCTTGTTTCGCCGCGAGAAATAGATCAATCGCCCGCCGATTCGAAACCGTTCGGAAAATTGAAACAGCGCTCGCAACGATCCACTTTACATCGCGCTGATCGACACGCGTTTTACCCACAGCTCGATAAATCGTACGGGGTACAGTTACGATACCCGCGGTTCCCGTTTCAAATATGTATTAAAGTAGGGGCAAAGGGGCGTGGGGAGACCGTTGGGAAAAATCGTTAACGCGGCGGCAGTGGCCCGCCGCTAATGGGGCCCAAATTAATTTCACGTAATTGGGGATACACGGGAATGCGCGTCGTCCTGGCTACCCGTTTTACCCTAATAGGAATAAAATAAGCCCTCGTGCAGCAGTTAGCGCTCGCGCTCGCTCCTACATAATTGCAGCGTCGGCTGACCAACGCCGGAAATAAGCAAACGCGATTAAGCCCCGAGCGCGCTGTCACGCTTCCCGGCTTCCACCTTCGACGACTTCTAAGACCCTTGAAAATTACAGCGCGGCGGGGTCCGGGCGCCGAAAATTCGGCCCGGTAATGGAGACGGGACAGGCGTCCCGTAATATCGCCTCGCCTCGACGCAGCGAATTCTTTCACGCGAACTCGAGATAAAGCTTGGCCGATCCGGGCGTCGTTCGATCATTGGGAAATCTTGTTTCCCTTTTTACTCGGGGAACCGCGTGAAACGAGCGTGCGGGCTGCAATAAGTAAGCGCGAGTGCGCGCATGCAAACGGAATGCGAATAAGCGAGCACGAGGCGAACGCGATCCGCGTCCAGGCGTTAACCCGATCGCGAATGCCGTGCGATGTGAGTTGTCGCGGGGAATAACGGCTCGAACGTAGTAACTCTTTCGTTTAAAAGGCCAACGCGGCATCGATCGTTCAAAGGGCAAGGGTCCTTTGATGGATCGCACTTTAATCGCGTCGGAGTGTTCGCGGAGACGTAACAGGGAAACGTTCCGTCTTCCTTTCATTTTCGCCGGATGACCGAGTTAATCGCGAGTTTATTCCACGATCGTTTCCGGTTCGTCGTTAATTTACCCCCGGGGAAAAACGAAAGTGCCGATTCGGGAATTCAATTACGTTCTGTCTGTCCGCCACGTACGAGCGACGATGGCGGCAATAATGAAATACATGCCACTTGTTTCGCGAGCGGCACCGGCAATCAAAGTGTTTCGTACCAGATCGCCCGTTCCGATTATACCCGGCATAATCTTATGAATGCTAACGAACTTATTAGGGGGAGAAGGACGGGACGTTCGTTAATACGAGAAAGAGGCGAAGAAGACTGAGCCTTAAATTTAGTATAATATATTTTCCATATAATAATTCTCGCTATACAGACATTATTTTACAAAGCATGTTTTATACTATGTACTCTTCTTGCTGCATTACTTAACGTTAAGTCGCACGATACCGTGAGACTCGTCCGCGTCTCGACGGGGATTTACGACACGCCGCGTCGCTCTTCTAAGCGTTGCCTTTACGTCGTACACCTTGTTCCTCCTCGTCGTGCGGCCTAATTTTATACATTCATAATACTGGTATTTCTTCGCTGCGCACGCAACGCCGCGTCCGCACCGTCGAACCTTGATCCGTGTCTGTTCGGGGAGCGACGAACATGTTCGCGATTCCGCGGTCAATTCACGCGCAACGAGACAACCCCGAAACGGAACTGCGGCGACGGCTCGGACACGCGCTCCGCGTCCATTCTACGTATACTGAAATCTGCAAAATACTTCGAAATATCCTGCTATCACGGGTTGGCTTGGACTTACGTTCTAGGGATAACTGCGATCTCGATGCGGCCAACCGGCCCGTTCAAATTGCGCGCGGCTTCGTCCTCGAACGCAGCTATTTACAACAGCTGTTCGCTGAACACGCGAAATCGTTAAGACGTCGCGGCGAGTCGCGTTCTAATCGTATTTACATCGGGCGTTCGCCCATCGCCGGTGACGAGGTGGCCGCGTGGTAGCGCGACGCGTCCCGGAGAAAAAAATCGCCCTCCGCGTCAATTAGGCGATTTGCTCGCCCTTTCGCGGACTGACGAGGGACGAAGGTGTCTATACCTCGTTAGGCGTAACGTCGAGGAACGCCGCTCGGTTATTCGAGTAGCTCTCGGTGCCGGGAGGTCCGCCGGCGAAATTTACCGACTCCTCTTCCGATCTTCTTTTGTGCAGACGACCGCGTGCAAATTTCGTGTCATTTCGGATTCATCCTCCGCCCCCCACGCATGCGGGTCCGGCTAATGTCATATTAATTGTAGATTCGAACGCTGCTCGACTGCGGGTCTAGTCCACTGTAATCTATTATTCCTCGCTCACCACCCCCTTCCCAACCGGGTAACCCTTTCTCGGACAGGTGACCAGTTTTTATATACACCGCGGAACGTAGTCGTCGAACGACGTTACCTCGCGATTAACGAGCGTTCGTTTTGGCGTGTGTAAGCGCGTACATCGGCGCACGATCCGCCGATAAATCGGCAGGGCGATTGCATCGGGCACGAATACCGTTCCACCGTCCCGGCGTTTCACTGAAATGTTCGAATCACGAAACTTCGGTTGACCGCATAATACTTCCTCTGCGCGGTTCTGTTTTTGTTTTTTTTTATCATCTAGGAAATCCCGGACGTCCCGTGCCGTGTCACTTCCTGCGTTCCACCTCGCGAAATCGACCGCTCCGCGCGATACGCGTCACCGGCGTGGAATGATGGGGGAATTTCTGCGAATTTCGCGTCTTCGATCGGCCAGGAATTTTGTGCACGCACATTCTCGTTTACGTAACGGAGCGGTTAGGGCCGATGTCGCCGCGACAAATCGTCGTTTCAATTCGTTAACGGGGTTGAACAGAGCTCTCATCGTGCCAACGCGACGTTCCGACGCGGCCAAAGACATCGCCGCTTCTTTGAAGTCGAACGTCATTATTGGAACGCGACCGCTTCGTTCTTGAATTTATCTTCGCCGGGGACATCAGCCGGACTCTTCTTCTGGTACAGCCGATCGATCCTCGCCGATCTCGACGTAGCTGCTGCACGATACTCCTCCAGGCTCGTGAAACCCCGTTTCGTCGTCGTCGTCGTCGTCCTAGATGTCGTGTATACTCTCCTCGTCGCTGTCCGCCCTTATACTCTGAGGGCTGTCCTCTCTCTTTGGCGTGCGGCTGGCGCTCCTCTCCCTCTGTCTCGTCCCTCTGCTCAAACTCTCCCTGTCCCTAACTTCGGCCATGTCGGGACAGTCCCTGTAAAAGCTGCCCAAATTCGACAGGCCCGAATTCGCCGTCATCGATCCTATGGTGTTGCTGGGCCCCGCCTGCAGCATCGCAGGCGGATAGAGCCTGTCGTCCTTGCATATAGGCGATCTGTCCCTCAACGCGGGACTCTTGCTTCTGTCCCTCTGTCGCGACGCTCTGGTCATGTTCTCCCTACCCTCCGCCATTTCCGGGCTGTCTCTGTAATAGTTGCTCAGGTTCGACAAACTGGAGCTCCCGGTGAGATTGCCAAGGGCGTTGCTCGTTCCGGCCTGAACCATCGTCGGCGCGTACAGTCTTTCCTCTTTCATCAACGGCGATCTGTCGCGGACGACGGGACTTTTGCTTCTGTCCCTCTGCCTGGACGATCTATCCATGCTCTCCCTGTCCCGTCCATCGGCCATATCCGGGCTGTCCCTGTAGTAGTTGCTCAAGTTGGACAAGCTGGAGCTGGCAGTCAGAGAGCCGAGGGGATTGCTGGGTCCCGCCAGGATCATCGTCGGTGGGTAGAGCCTGTACGGTAGGGGTTTCTGCAGGGTCACGGCCGCCGATGCCTGCTGATAGAAGAGGCCGCTCGTTGGTAACGCGTGTGTACTGGGGTACGGCCAGTATCGTCCTGCCGCGGGATGAGTTGGAACCGTGGCCGCTCCGCTTCCGTATAGCTGCTGGAACGCGGCCACCGCGAAATTGTTCTCCGCCATTATTTCGAAGCCCACGATCGTCTGTCGCTTCCATTTTGTCCTGAAAGGAGAATAAATAGAGGATGTCTTTAATTTGTCGTACCAAGCGCGTTATTCTGTCGCGATATAAGGCGGACGGCGCGGTGCGCAAGCGTGTCCGCGACAACCCCCCCGAAACTGTCGGAGAATCGAGCGACGTTCACGGTCGAGGGAAAGTCGCTCGTGACGCTATACCGTTTCTACGAATCCCGCCCTCCCGGGTTCGATCGCCACCCAATCTCTGTTCGCGTATGTAAATCTTGATCTTGGACAATTACGTTAAAACGTGGTGGCGTGCCGCCAAGTGGTTACGTTGGCCACACTGTTGGCGGTCTTATTATACTAACAAATAGCCCGTGGAGTTTCGCTGCCTAATCATCGCGTATCATGCCACGCGCGTGTGCTCGTCGCGCCGCGCCCCGGCGAACGTCGGAGCGCTCTTCGGACGCGTTTCGCGACTGATGCGCGACGCGCGCGGTCCAAGAGGGTCGGGGGCCGACGAGAACCGTGGAGCGTTAATCGTCGCGACGGTTTGGAAGCGGCGCGGCCGTTTTCGCGACGCGCTAATCGCAAGCGGAGGCGGCGTCGCGGTACCGTTCGAGGCGGACTGCGACCGTTTGCGAAGCAGGCGGCCAGGTTGCGGCTCGATCGCCGTCGACGATAGGGAAACGTTTCCGACGATGAAATTCGAAAAAGGCGAAACGAGACGGGCCACGGGCCCCCGTTTCGCCGTAACGCTATTCATGGAAACGCGGGGTAAACGTAAAGAACGAAACGCATCGGGCGAGCCCCGGCAACGACGATAATAGCATTCCAATTTCGTCCAATTACGCAACTCGTTGCATCGCTCGTAATTATCGAAGAGGCGAGGAGGAAAATTATAGTCTCATGTCTGGGCGGACGCGCGGCGTTTCAACTCTCTCGCTCGAGTTGCAGCGTGTTACCCGTTCGTTATTACCGTAAACGTAATGTTATACTTCATTGTCCCGCGGTTACACAGACGGCCGGGGTAAGCGGACGGCAGAATTTTCCGCGGGTGTCCGCGGGCGTCCGCGGGCTCGAGCGTCGGCGGAGACGATTTTTCGGATCGACGCGAAAATAATCCCGAGCGGCGCGCAGGCCCGTTAATAATTAACGGCAGTTATACGGGTAATCGATCCCCGTTTAATATCGGCTCACGCTCCGGTAATCGACGGCGGAGCGGTCAATTCGCGCGCGGTAATCACCGCGGTGTATGTAATTAGAAAAACACGGCGCGCCGCGAATTACCGGCGAAATCGCCAATAAAATTTCGGTTAACCGGAGCCCGGCTGCGGGCCGGCGGCGTCAAACGTCACGATTATCCACGACGATAAATCAGCTCGGCAGTTCGCTACCCTCTCAATTAAAAGCCGACGATTCGCTGGGCCGCGGAATTCGGGGCGATAATTAACGAGTTGGGGGTCGGCGGGGGCGTTTGTTACGTTTTTCCCATGAAAACCGGCGGCGCGGGATGAAAATTGAAACTGAAAAAACAAGAGAACGCGAGGAGAGGGACAAAAAAAAAGCGTTGCTGGATTCGAAACGAGGCCGCGAATTTTACGGCAGGATGAACGAACGGAGGGGGGGGGGGGTGAGGGGGTTGCTGAAGTTCGTTGTCAGGGTAATTAATAATCAGGAGATCCGCGGCTGGCAAGGGACAAAGCGGCTCTAACGGATATGCAGCTCGCATGGAAAATTCGACAATTAATATATTTCGAGGGTTGTGCATACATACCCCCGTCTCTCTCCTATCCCTCTACCTGCTTGTGTCTCTCTCTCTCTTTCCCACTCTCTCCTCTGCAAGCGTGTGCATCGTCGAAAATGTGGGCCACTCTCTCTCTCTCTCTCTCTCTCTCCCCCTGTCTCTCGATATGCCCCTGCATTCGGCCTTTTGTGACAGCGGACGATAGGGGAGGTGTAGCAGTAAAATCGTTCATGAATTTTAAACAGGGCCCTCTGAATCGAGCCGCGATCATTTCTCATTTTTCTGTTGGCACGGCGCGACGTCGGAAAGGAGACCGCCGCGGAACGAGCACGAGAAGGGAAAGAGAAAGGGAGATCGGAAAAGGGAGTCTCTGGGGTGAGAAAGGAGGAGGGAACGAGGAGGGGGGGGACGGGTGCAAGGGGCGAGGAACGGAGACGACAAGTTGCAATGAAAACCACTCGTGCGATTATATGATGAGTAATGTTTTTTAATACCCCCACTGTACGGTAGGGGTTGGCCGGTCATTTTCGAGTGCAGCCACTCTAAAACACCCTTAATTGCCGCGCCAGCTCTTTGTATCAGCATTGAATAACCGTGAGCCCGAGCGAGACAGCGCCAGGGTCGGAAGTAGAGGCGGAAAGAGCAAGAGTCATTGATTTATCGTTCTCGAGAGATTCCCGGGGGCTGCCCCGATCTTGCCGGAATAAAGCGAAGGGTAAACGGGGGGGGGGGGGGGGAAGGAGTTGACGGCGGGGTAAGTGTTAAGAAAGTGTAACGATCGTTTCCATCGGGCTTAATGATCGTCGGCTCTTCGAGACGAAGGAAAGACGGGAACCGTTCTCTCGGGTGACTCTGGGAAACGTGCTCCCGTTCGATCGTTCGAATCTCAAGCTTCGGGGACGTCGCGCGTCGATTCGCCGGGCGTGCAGCTCCTACGGGGTGGTTTACGTAAATCGAACGAAGATAAAGCGCATTACGCGGGCAACGCACGGTTAAAAGGGGGAGGGAGAAGAAGAAAAAAGTAACGGTGGGGGAGAGTTAATGCATTTATAATGGTGTTTGGGACCGGTCGGTGGTTTTGTGGTTACTAGTCCCCGCGACACTAATGCAGCCAAGCTGTTGGCTCGGTTTACGATAATAATGGCGACAGACAGAGAAAGGAGCGGTGAATAGGGCGACATATTTTCAAATTATTATTTGCTCGACTGGTTACGGGACACATGTTTCTCCCGGTAGACGGCTGCGCGTATCAATTTCGTTTCGGATACTGTCTCGCGAAGAGTCGGAATAAAATTACGTACCCCCGGGGGCCGCGTTCAGTTCGGCAACGTTCGGCAGCTCCTGAACAAAAATCGCGTTCGCCCTTTAAAGGGGAAACGAGGTTCAAGAAAATCACCGTCTAAACTGAAGCGTAATCGGTAACGAGCCGAGCGAACGACGACAGAATCGTTTGCTCGGTATATTTCGGATGGAAAACTTGGCCGGAACGTTACAGGCCCGTGCAGGCCGAGAAATGCGCATGCAAACGCGCCGTTACACCCGTACACCCTCTTGGCTATGGACGGCCAACCGGTTAGCCCCGTTTTTCTACCCATTTCGTGAGATTCCTCGTTCGCCACTCGAAATCGCCGCGGAATCGCGCTGGCGCTCGCCGCTTTCGTGACACGAATCGTTGCCCCAATCGCGAACGCGGAATCGCACCGCCGCGAAACGAGTGCATTTGACTAGCCGAGAAATCAAGACGATCCGTTATAAAGCGGTTTACCGGAGGCGTGGGAAGCTCGCGCGTTCTTCCGGCCCGGTGTCGAGAAGCCTCAAGAAACAACGGAGCCGTATTCTCACGATCGCGATGCATCGCGACGCGTTAGCGATGTCGCCACGCTCGTACGGCGCCTTGCGTTCGAGGGAAAAAAACGGGTGAAAAAGAGGAAAAACGCCGTTTCTTTTCTGCATTTCTCCCTGCGCCTCGTTCCTACCCGGCTTCGCGATAATACCAACGCCTAATTTACTGTTTCAATGGAAATGTTTTCCGCGCGCCGCTAATTAACAGGTCGCCGCGGGCGAGCTTGTTCGCGTTTAACAGCACCTGCACGGCGTCGGGTTTCGACGCTTTGGGTAATTGCTATATTTACGAGGACTTTCTCTTCCTCTTTCCCTCGGTGCACCGCGAGCAATTGATACATTAAGCCATTTTAATCGGAACACCGCTTCGCGTCGGCCACTCGGGCATGCGGTTGCTAATACCTCAGCTGTGCGTTACGATTCTGCTGTTACAGGCAACCGATGTTCTGGTTCTACGTTCGCGTTCAACTTGCGCGACTCTCAGGCCCGAATTCGTCTCGTTTTCTGAACGTCGTCGACGCGGGATGCGCCCCTTCGGATCTTAAGTACGCCGACGACTGCGTTACGGAAACGCGCAGTCTGCGCTAATTGAATCTTTCGATTCGCCCAACCCCCGCTGACTTATCGGCGTGTTATTATTTCAAGCGGCGCCCCCGTTCCCCAGGCCGTTGCTCGCGTATCCTTCTCGTCTCTTGTTCGACTCGCGCGGGAGGTGTAGCCCCCGGATAGCCGCGTAGTAAAATATTATAGCGCGTTCATGGCCGACGGTGTTTAACGTTGATGGTATATAACGAGCGCAAAACCGTGTGAAGGAATCCCGCCCCTCTTCGGGTCACGGGACAATCCTGTTCGCCGTTGACGTTCTCGCTCGCTCGTATTATCATTTCAGTGGCGGCGACGCGACAGACCCGACCTCCTCTACGCGCGACTGTTCCGCTCAAAATCTTCGCCGCGTTGTCGCCGTTCGAGCAGGAATCTTCGAACTGACTGGCTTGACCCTACGCTCACGGTAGACGCAACGGGGTAAGCGCGACGTGAGCGTACACGCTGAAACTCTGTCTTCCTCGCGGCAAGTGATATCGCTTCGAGCGATATCGACGTAATTTCGCTCCTCCGGCGTAACGCGAATCGCGTCTACGTGCACGCGCTCGCGGCCTCCGCGGAGGCGAAGCTTCAGCCCCGACGGATTCGGCGATGGCCGTGTGCGTGCCGGAGAATCCTGCCCTCGGGGACGCGACTCGTAATTCTAGAGTATTATGCGGTAGCTCGATGCCGCGACCCGTCTCGACTTACGTTTTTCAAAATCTACACCGTCCTATCCTCCTTTCGCCCCGCGTTGCACGGCGAAGCACGCCGCGGTCGAGGAGGAAAATCGACCAGGCCTCCGCAGAAGGTCTCTAGTCCTTGCCTGTTCTACGCTCGACGCGAGAAAACCAGGAAAAGGAGAGGCGAGCGTATCGATCTCGGATCCGTCAGATTACGCTTAATCCCGAACGAGCGCGACGTCGACGCGACGAATCCGGGGTTCCCCGTCGGCGGAGGGTTAAGGCCGCGACGCGAGCTAATTAAAGTATAGTAGGTCTTCTACGGCGGCCGCGTTGACGATAAATCCGGCCGCGGCAGCGCAAATCCATCGCGGACACATAAATCCGCGTGTCCGAATGCATAAATCTCGTTGCTCGTCGCGAATCGCATAAACGAGCTAGCGCGTCTCGCGGCGTATTCATTAGGACGAGCAGCGTTCCGGCCGAGCCGAGGACCGAAAGCGGATGGAAACGGAGTTCAGCGCGTCGCGCTCGTGCATAGGGGTACGCGTCGCGGCGCGTATCCGCCGTTCGACCGAACCGCGGTCCTCTCACCTGTACACACGTGATTAACCGATAAGTAGGTAACGTAACGAGTCCTAATGACTTCTAAATAACCAACTGCGAGTTCCCTGTGGCCGGCGCGCGGTGTGAAAAAGCGGCGAGAGCGCGCAGCGGCCTATCGAGGCCGGCCGGTGCGACTTAACGACGCGGCCGGCGATCAATTTTGCGGAAAACGCATCGCTCCCGAGAAAATCACCGTAACACGACGCTGTAAACGTTGATACGGCCGCGCGGATGTTCAAGAGCGAGGTAAATACTGGTTTTCAGCCGGGTATTCATTACCGGCGACGACCTGTTTCGTTTCACCGGGCAGCGCCGGCTCGCCGTTCGCCCTCGTTGTTTTTCGCGAATCTCATTACGAACGATTCGCGAATCACCGCCGACCGAACGGCCGCCACGGGATCGGTTAATTGCTCCGGCGGAATGAACCGGGGAGGGCGAACAGATTCGTCGGGGGGACGGTCGGTGGCGGTTGGTCGCGTCGGAAATACGTTCGGCGCCGGACGAAGGTGACGGCGCGGTCGAGAAAAAGGGACGCGAAACGCGTCCTCGTGGCGCCCGAGGTGTGGTCGGCGTCTCTGGCGAGGAAGCACCGAGTCACTCCCGTGCACCGCGCTAGGAGCAACAAAAGTTTAAGCGGTCGCTTAGCGCGTTGAATGCTGCTCGCGTAAAATTGCGTTTCCCTTGAACGGGGATTCGCGTGCCGGGCGGGCCGAGCGACTCGCGTAGCGCGAACAGATCGGCGATGTCGTTTCTCGTATCGATCCTCGTATGGGGTAGCGCGCGATCTATAGGGGGCGCAATTGATCGGATCGATGGGAGGTCCGCGAGTTGGCCGGATCGCTCGCGGTACGGAAAGCGATTTCGGCGAGCTCGCGATCTCTCGACTGGAAGATCGTCGTCGGTTGGCCGTCGAGACACCGGCGAATCGGCTGACAGGGTGGACGCCTGTCATTACAGCAGCTCGCTCGTCTCGTAATTGACAGTCTAATGGCACGGTTTGGGGTCTGCGGTTTGCTTTACGTTCGCCGCCATACGTTACGCGTCCCGAGCTTCCAGGATCCTCATTAACGATTCGCCTTCTTTGAGCCTACGATCGGCCGCTTGTCCGAGCTAAACGGTCGAGAAGTCGCGCAGTCACGAGTTGTGGGTGTTCCGTGGGCTAATCACTCTTCGAGAACAACGCGGCCTACGTGGCTAACGACGCGACGGGGCGAAAATTGGCGTGAAGCCGTTCCGAGGACGAAAAGTCATTCGAAAGTAATTTCTCGAGGGCGAAGAGTTGAAACGGGTTTCGCTAATCCTGCGACGACGCGTTTCAATCCGTAAACGTTCCCGTGTATCCCTGTCCTCCTCGGGGCTTCGAGCGCGCGTACACCGCTGTGCAGCGGAGTGCCGGGGACGCTTTGAAATTCACATTTTCTATGAGTCCGGGCCGGCGGTCTTTGACCACGCGGGCGGTGCTCGACGACAAAAGATTTCAATGTCTCCGTATTAAAATGCAGGCGCCGCGACGCCTCGCCCGGCGGTGTTTAATCGAGACCGCTTTGTCGAGGAAAAAAAAAAATTCATCAGCCTACCTCGAGGAATATCGCGAGACGGCGAAGGAACTAACGACAGGGATTTCTTGCCGGAACGATTTGTTAAATAGGAACGGTCGTCGAAGTCCGCTCGGGGACTATTGGTCATGCGTAATTGAGCATGGCGAAACAGCCACGAAAAAGCAACGCGATGCACTGCGAATTTAATTTTTCTCGGTGGAGTTAATCACCGGATTTTCGTGGTTAACGAGCGTGGTGAAGGAAAAAAAAAAGATAGCAGGCCTGCTAAGTGTCCGCGGTGCGAGATTGCAGGCGCCACTCGAGTGACTCGGTAGAAGTGTGTCCCTGATTCGACGAGCCGCGCTTCGGAACGGTTCGAATGAAAATTGGTTCAACTCGAATATTTTCATCCTCGAGTTGTGTAAATCCTTCGATCGGCGCGTTGAACAATTTTAATCCCAGCGGAGGTTCAAGTTCGAACGCGAATTTTCATCGATCCGTTGTACGACTCGTTACTTTTTCCCTTTTTTCAAGGGATGGGAGTTGATCACTGTCGTTCGCGACAGTGGCATCGGAGCTACACGACTCTCGAGACGTTCGAGTGAAAACGTCCGATGGACCGGCGATCCTTGCGTTTAGCCACGTAAACGGCACCTCTGTCGGCTGCCTCGATTTCCATTTACGGATTCGACACGCGCCTTCGCGAAAGACGCGCCGCCACGCTACCCGTTCCACGACGAGGCGCATCCCCGGATTGATGCGCGCAAACTATCGATCGTCCCCATCGACCAGCTCCTCGTCTCGCCCTTGCAGGGCACGTTGCGCGAAGTTAATTGCAGTATTCGTTCGCCCACTTCTCCCTTCGATCAATTGCCCAGCCGCGTCGCATGGATCTCGTCGGTTCGCCAAACAATAACGACGGCATCGCCTTTCCTGTTTTCCTTTTCCGCAATTTAATCCGCACGATTGTCAGACGCGAGGCAATTCATTGTCGGCGGATCCGCCGAGCGCGATTCTCGAAAAATAAGAACGTCGTCGTCCGTCGCTCCGACGTTCGTCCGTCAACGATTCGCGTCGCGCGCGGTTGCTCGTCGCCCCGGGGCGATAATCCGCCCGCTATTGTCGCAACGGGCATCCGCGATCCGTCCGCGAGCGTCATCAATTTTCGCCGACCTTAATCCTACCTTCTGTTCTGGTACCACGTCTTCACTTGGGTGTCGGTCAGATGCAGATTCGCCGCCAGCTCCATCCTGTCCTGCACGCTGAGATACTTCTGCCGTTCGAAACTCTTCTCGAGCGTCTGCAGCTGATTATCCGTGAAAGCCGTCCGCGCTTTTCGCTGCTTCTTGCTCTGCGCGGAGCTGAGCGTGCTGGACGACGAACTTTTTGGATCGTCCTCCTTGCCACCTGAAACCACGCGAACGAACCGTTTAAGCCTCGCTATAAATCGTACGTCTCGTTACGAATCGTTCATTGGCGCTGTTCAAAGTCGAAATCGCGAACCGCATACCCTCCGCGCTGAATCCGGATGTCTGTTCGCTCGAGTGGGGGGAAGGGGGTGAGACTGTCGTTAAACGACGATCAAAAGT
Organism: Nomada fucata; assembly: GCA_948146005.1. Lineage (NCBI taxonomy): Eukaryota > Metazoa > Arthropoda > Insecta > Hymenoptera > Apidae > Nomada > Nomada fucata. Next base: position 30,708,879 of record OX411276.1, read on the forward strand.
GTGTCGTCCTTTTGTTTTATTTACCGTTCGTTGCGGCACGATCATCGATCAGCTAGCATCTCGCTGGAACGAACGCGGAGATTCCGCGAGGGAGGAAGTTCGAGGGACGAAGCTTTATTGCGGAGGGAGCAGGGGGGTGGAGGGGGAGGGGGAGGGGAGGGGAGGGGAGGGGGAGCAATCGATGCCGCGGCGAGCTCCGTATATACGGGGATGGCTTTTTTTTTTTTTTCTTTCTCTCCACGGTTCCTGTATGGCGATCACGGCCGCCTCTACCTCGCCCTCTCTATCGGCGGAGATCCTTTTGTTCTCGATTCGAGTCCGCGCAGCCGAGAGCCGATTGGCTGGTATCGCGGATTGGACCACGCAGCCGCGTCGAGACGCCGCAAATTATCCCCCCGGTGCGCCTGCACCCGCGAAGAGGGTGGGATTCCCCGAGGAAACCGATTACACCCGATACGCGTCGGCAAGTTGCGCTCCTCCGCGCCGGCGGACCCACACATGCCCGCTCTCCAGATCAAATCTGACGTCTACGCGGCCACGCGCGCCCCTTCCCACCCCTCCGCCTCCCGCCCCTGCATCCGTCCCACCCCTGGAACCCCGTTAACGCTGCTTTATTTCGCACGCGGCACGCCGGGCGTAATCTCGCGACACTCTGCTAGGAATCAGCACCGTTCCGTGAGTTACGGGGAAAGAGCGAGCCGCGGTATTCGTTCGGGGATCGGGGGGGGGGGGGGTAGAGGGGGATGATAAACCTTCGATATCGTTCGCGGATCGGCCGCGAAAGATCGATAGAACGGTTGCGCTCGCCGAGCAGTTCGACGAACGGGATCGCAGTTGAGGGTGTGTGCGAGCGTTTCGGTGCAGAATCGAAGAGCCGAACGGCGATGCTCGTCGGAATTTCGTCCGGGGGACCGATCGGTCGAGCGCGACCCCCGCGAGGGATGCTACGTGGACTTCTAAAAGTATCTAAAGGACCGTCGTCGGGAGCTCATCGATTGGAACGGTCGTGGGTGGTGAGGAAGAAACGGGCTTGGAGGGACGCGGTAGGGGAACGGACGTTTGAAAGACGAAGAGGAAGAGAGAGCGAGAGAGGGAGAGAGAGAGTGAGTTAGAAAGGGGGGAGTAAATGAGGATCGAGCGTGATAGAGAGGGAGAGAAGACGACCGGGTTGGCAGTGAATTGAGTTAACTCGAACGAAAGCGCGGCTCTTAGCCTCCGTTTGATCGGGTAGATTCGCTCGAACGGATCCAGGACTGGTCCGCCATGCTGGCAAAGATGGCCGACGGTCCCCCAGGAAAGAACCGTGGAAGAATTTCATCCGTAGACCCGTCGAGAGGGAAACGTCGGAGGACGGTGCGCGCGGAGGCTGGGAAACTAAATTTACTATGTGATACACTTAGAGACCGGGTTTCAACCGACGCAGACTTTTTCAGACACTTCCAAGACGTCGGGGCTGGAACTTTTTCACCCCGCCGCCCGCAAAGGGTTTGAGGGTAACTCGAGAACTATCGCGGAACAGTCGTCCTACTCCGTCTTCGTCCCCTATCCCTGGAAAAGTGCACTCTCCGCGTTTCTTCCAGAGCTTGCCCCCCGCAGCCGGTACTCCCGAGCTCATCTTTGCGAGCTCGTTTCCCCCGTTTGCCCGTTTCACTTTGCATTCACCGGGTGACAGGAGACGACTACCCCGAGGGGATTCGGAGAGACGCTTCCTCCGATGCACGGTCGCGATCGAGAACGCGACCGGGACCCCGTTTCCCTTCGCCGCGATCGGTTTGACAAAGGGACCGTGCCTCGTCGGCGCATCCAGCCGTTCCGCGGTGAAACGTCGACGGAAACCTCCGCAGCGTTTCGAAGTACGTACACCCTCTAGTTCCTTCCGCCTCTCGGTGGCTGTATTCTTTTAAACTTGTCCCGTGCCTGTTTCCATTGCGAGATGCTTCCAGCTTTAAACCAGCCCCCCTCCACCTTCTACCCTTTACTCCAGTTCCCGGTGGAACGCGAAACCGTCTTCCACGGGGGACTCGCGGAACAAACATCGTACGTCTTCCAGCTGTCCACGCAGCGCGCGGCCCTTCGCAAATTTTTATTGTTCCCGCGGCACGAGTTTCGCCCGAAATCGGTCCGCCCGAAGTTACCGGAGTTTCGTGGATGGGGCACGACGATCGAAAAACGCCGGGCGCAAACAATTTCGACGAGAAGTTTGCCCGGCGACCAAGAACGGCCCGATAAACGGGCGCAGATTGTTCGTACGAGTGCGTTCCATTTGAACGTGTACGCAGCGCCGCTCGGCGGATCGCACGAACGTCGCGGCCGGGTCGCGTTACTTTAATTACGCTCGCACGGTCGCGGACGGTTGTCGCGATGGGCATCAGAAAAATACCGGATGCAGGGCGTGTACGCACCGATGAAAATTGTCGTGCCGGGCGTACGCGGAACAGAGACGGCGAAACGAGGTCCTCGCGTGCTAATGCCGGCGCTGGCGCTGCGCAACGGGCGGCACATAAAAGTGAGATTAACAGGATGTTTATCGAGCAATTATTCGCCGGCGCAATTAGTGCCAGCAGGGTCCGCTTCCACGTCACCGGCGGGTATCGTCTTCTGTTCGAGTCCACGCGGAACGCGCTGTTTTCCCCGTTTTACAACGAAACGCGACACCTGCAGGATGCGCAGGCGATTACGACGCGGCGAGCATACACGGACGACCGATCGCGCTACGCCTTCGGGGAGCAACGACGCGTACGCTGCAACGCGGCAGGCGGTTCGATTAAATCGATACGGGGCTGAAGGCCACGGGAATTCGCGGTGCACGAGAGATCTTCTCGTTTTCGAAACGGGCGTAATTAATTTTCGAAAATTTCGGCGCAACGCTCCTGTCGGACAAGATTGCCCGTTCGATCGGAGACGAAGCGATTAACTGGTCGATGGACGAACGAAGCGACGAGGAAACGGAAGCGAATAGCAACGCGAGGATTCGAGAAGTGTACCGGCCGCCGCGGTAGTTTCGCATCGAGCGCGACGATCGCGGACTCCTGGCGTGGCGCTTTTTTGTTCGTTTTTTTTCCTACGCTTTTTTTTTACCGTGGACTGCGCTACGTGCGGTTTCCATCTACATTCCGCGAACGTTAACGGCACTGCGCCAGCTTTGCGGGTAAAAACGCACACCTGCGGACCGGCAGTTAGCCGCGTCGCGGTCGCGACGAAATGGCAATAAGCAAATAGAATCGCCGCTACCGGTCGCACAATGGGGCAGTCCACCTCTGTGCGCGCAGGTACACCACCCTCCCCCGGACACCAACCCCATTCCGTCGTCCCTCCTGTTTCTCGTGCTTCTTCTCGCGTCATCCGCGCCGGCCGTAAAGCAAGCGCCGAGCAACGGTTCGCGAGACCACCGCAACGGGGGCCGGTTTTACGATCCGTGCAATCGCACTTTCGTGCAACCGTCGCGTCTTTTATTCGTCGTAAATAAACGACCGTTGATTAGGCGGTAATTAGAGGCGGGCGTTGAGAAACGAACGGCTCAATTAATCCGACGGGCGCGAGGCGCTCGCAACGGACGTCGAAGGTGAGCGAAAGGTGGGGCGCGACACCTCGTGAGAAACGAGCTCGTGAAATTTCGACGCGGCGAAGGAAAAAAAAAGGACAAGGTGCACTCGGCTCTCTCGATTCCGGTCACACCCCCTCGCTTGGCACCGTGGGTCGCGCGCTTGCCTTTCTTGGCCCTCTGTGCACGCATTCTTCCGTACCGTGTACAAGGGGCGGTGGTCCCCGACGGGGATCGAATCTGACCCCTCTTTCCGCATTGTGTTACCGTGTCGTCACCTTTGGGGGCAGAGAACATCGGGGATAATGTTATGGGGCTAACGTTTTATTGCCTGCCCACTCTATTTGCAGTCACCCCGGGGGACAAAACTACCCGGCGGGAACTCGAAAAACAAACTACGGGAGATACGAGCGGCGAATTAGCGACTCCTTGCGTACGCGTATACGGGCGATGCGTTGCTCGGTGCCGGGCGATTCGTAATTGCTAGTTAATATCGCGGAGAAATAAATCCCCCTAACGGTCCCTGTTGTATTTAACACAGGTTTATCGGAACGGCCTCGGAATCGGATCAGTCCTTCCAGGACCGTGCGGAGACGCGGACAATCGTAGCGCACGCTTGGCTGTCGTTTCCGGCGTGAAATTTTTGTCAACGCAACTGTTCGCCCCGGCGGTGGTTTTTTCGCAGGATCTCGGCCGCGCGAATAAGGACAAGAAGGTGTCGAGTGTCGGCCTGTACAATGATCTGTCGCTGCGTGGAAACACTATAGGGGAAAAAATTGCAATCGGGAGTTACTGTCAGATCGAATTATGCGAGCCTAAGGTTTCGCGGGGTGGATAACGAGCGCGTTTCTCGAATTTCACGGGTGCATTCCGCGTGGCCGGTGACTAGAAACGCGACTACTGCACCCTTCGATCGGTTCCGAAGTAATTAGCTGGGACACCGGATAAGTTTTACGCAGTTTCCACGACCGCAGTGAAACTTTTTTTTCTCTCTCTCTCTCTCTCTCTCTCTCTCTCTCTCTCTCTCTCCCTTTCACCCGTTACGGAGATCGAGCGTCGCGTCGGATCGGAACGTTTCGAGTGTCGATATATCGCGTGGCCGCGGCGCTGACCGGATTGGAGGAATTTTTAGGGCGAACACCCCTGCCCGAAGAGGCAAGGCGAATTAATTCAATCATGGGAACAACGTCCCTCTCGGCCTGCCCGGTGACAGTGAAAAGGCTGGGACAAGATGGAGGGTGAAACGGGGACGCTGGTGCCGCAGGGGCGAAAAGGGTATACACAATGCCCGGAGCGACGAGTAGCTTACCCTAATTGCGAATGGACGACCGGGAAGTAGTCGAGGCTTGTTTCGACTTCAAATCGGATTTACTTCTATTGATAAGTCGAGTGTAATGCGTGCGTTGACTGAAAACCAATAAAGGCTTGATCTTGGTGAAACTTCGACCGGTTGCCAACGTAATAGGGATTTCATTTAAGGGGGCGCGCGTTTGTGCGTTGAACTTTGAAAAGTATCGATTTCTATTGCCTCGCGTTTCCTCGGGGCGAGTATCTTCGAACGCGTCCAAGACGTAATTCGGAAAGTGTAACGGGGTCACCGGGGAGTCGCGTGTCGTTCCTTCCAATTTCTCGTCGCGGTACTAACGACGAAAGAGGGAAAGAACAAACGAATCGAAAGTGAAATGCTATCGACGCGTTCTCGTAACGAGTTTGCCGGTAGCAATCGCGAGGTTGGTCGTCCGCGTCGCAAAATACAGACGCCTCTGGTTTCGTTCTGGCAGCGCCGAAACTCGGTCCTTCTGACATCAAGGCCGACCCGGTCACGCGAAAGTCGTGTTAGCGACTCGCCAAGTGGCCTCCTAGTTGCCGTCGACGTTGCTCTTTGGGGGGGTTCGTTGTGCACGTGTCCACCTTCTCGTACGCGGTCCGTGTGGCAGCCACGGGTGTGTGGGCGGGTCGCGTTCGTGACCAGGGTCGCGTGTTAATTGCGACTGCATTAGGCGTAATACGTGGAAGGAAATTTCGGCAAACCGTGGCGCGGGGGACAATTAACCGCACTGACGTCGACAAATTGATGCTTTTTTCGCTAGAAGAGAAGCGAGGAAAAAAGCAGAGAACGGACGCTTCTGGTCGCCGATCGCCGGGCAATAGTAATGCGTCGTCGACGAAGGAGAGAACAGTCGAAGCGACTCGCCCCGTTGTGTACGAACGTGTTTGCGCACATTGGCAGGGAAAAATGGACGCGAGATTACAATGTTCTCGCAACGCGCGAGGGATATCGCGAGGAACGGGGTCGGGGTAGATTATCGTACGGTTAATTCGCAACACCGCGCAAACCGACACAGTGTTTACAAATCGGCCGATCTTAGATTAAGCGGCTATGATTAATTGTTCCAGCGCTTGCGAAGTCGGCCCCGTAAAACAATACGCCCCGACCCGATTAACACCGCGAGACGCCAGCGGCGCGGCGACGCTCGTCGAAGATATTAGACGCGGCACGCTCGCCGCGGACACACCTGTATCCCCGTTTACGTTTCGGCCGTTTCACTTTCACGGATCTCGCCCCGTTCGATTCGCGTTGCAACGCGTATCCAAGAGACCGTTCCTCGTCGCCCGACGGGTCGCGACCGTCTCGGTCGTCGTTACGCATTCGTTCGCGCGGTACGCGCGTGCAATAAGGAACGCAGAAGTCGCCTCTTTAAGGGTGGCGCAAAGCGAGGTCAGCGCTGTCAACGGTGGAACAGAGGTAGTTAAGAGGATTTGCGATCGCGAATCTCGTTAGCAGAACGTCGAAAGCCAACAGCACGAATCCCAACGACGGCGGTTGTACCTGACTTTTGTTCGAGTACCGGCGAGCAACGTTTCGGAAATTCTAGCCCCATAATTCGCCATCGCGCGCCCCGTAAGCACCCCCCTGCTCGAGACGCAACGAGATCGATGCAACGTTGCCGGGGTATCGCTTTTAACTTTTAACGAAAAGGAAAAAATCCCCTCCCTAAACAATCTCTTCTCCCTGTAACCGTTCGACCGTCCGAGGCACGCTAAGAATACCACCGCAAGGACCCGTACGCCGTCGTCGATTATCCAAGGGACTGATTAATCCTTGGCGAGATAGTCTCGTCAAAAGAGTTGACAGCCGGTTCTCGTTTGTCGGGGTGCCCTTGCACCGATCGCGAGAAATAAAAAGGACAGAAAAGATCGAAGTCGCCTTTCGTCTCGACGGCTGTACGACGGGGCCCTCATAGAATTCCTAATCCGCGCCGAGGATCTAAACGGTTGCCAATCATTTCCGGCTCTTGGATTAGTCGCGCGCGAAAAAGTCGTACGGACCCTGGAAGGGCGTGAAACTGGCCGGGGCCCCGGGTTCGCCGTCTCGTTTCGAGCGAGGAGCGCCGACAATGCGTCGCCCGGGACGAATGTTGGCTTCGTAATCGGATTACAAACGATTTGTACACGCGCCCCGAAAAGGACTCTATTTGGCCGCGTCGCGACTCCGTCCATTCACGCCGTTTCACCGCTCGTCAAGCTGCGCCTTCGGGCGGCGTTGTCTACGCGTCAGACGTCGGGGCACCGCGCGAGACACGGACGAGCGTCGAGCGGGCCGTCGAGCGGGCCGTCGAGCGGGCCGTCGAGCGGGCCCCCGAATCGGGCCGGACGGTTCTCGTCCGGTCGAAAAGTCGTCCGCGGCGACGAGGGAACGATCGGGCGGACGGGATCGTTTTCGGTGTCGTGGGATTTTCCTCGCGGCGGCGGCCGCTAGGCGGAACGAGGGGGGGGGGCGACGGCGCGGAGGGGGAAAGAAAATCTACGATTGATCGTGGAAAATTGTCGAGCCCGGTGCCGCGCAAGCGTGTCCGACGGCAATTACATCGGCGTTACTCCTCCTAATTGGCTTTCATTAATTCTTCATTGGACTGAACGAGCAAGGTGGACAACGCGCACCGACCGGCAATTACTCCCACGAGATTAGATGGCGCGCACAAAGCCGCTGCGAGATAACGCCGTGTCGACATTGACGCTCTTTTTTTTCCTCTCTCCCTTTCAATATTAAAAGGGAATTCTCTGTTTCCCCGTTCGCGTCGCACGCGTATCGCGAGAGAAGGAGGGACGCGATCGCGCGTAGGAAACAGCGAGGAGGAGGGAAGCATTCTGCGTCGCGGATGCGAGAGGAGCGAACCGATTGCGAAGCGGGCGCGTTCCGTCAGCTGACGAGGAGGGTGGACGAGGGCCGATCGAGCGGGGAGACGCGCGTCTAGAGAGACGATGGCGATCCGTGCACGATCGCGTTCGCGACAATCGCGACGACGTCGCTCCTTCTAATCGGCCTTCGTTAATTCCTGGACGACGCGGCGACGATCGGCCCCGCGTAACGTTAACCGCGACTGATAAAGCGGTCTCGAGCGGTGCGTCGGAGGAAAGCGTTGGACCTAGCGCCCCGGCGATTATCGGCTCGCGATTCCAGGACGATCTCGTCTCTGCCGCGGTGTTCTGTCGTCGGTGGACCGTTCGCCCCCGGTGTCCATCGGCGAGGTCGAACGATCGCTCGACGAACGAGACGTCGGATCGTTGATCCCGAGGTGGCGATTTTTTGTTCGCGTCGGGTAACACGACTTCGGTCGGGATCGATATCGGGGAGGGAGGATGGAGGAAGGAAAGAGGAGGGGGTCGGACGATTTCACGATTTCGCCGCGAGCATAATTGTCCGGAGGAGGATAAAAGGTGCGTTCCGTTTTTGCGGCAGAACCGTCTATTCGGTTCTCACAGTCGGAAGCAGTATTAGTGCCCGGGGCCGTCTCTCTAATCACGTAGCCGTAGTCATGCGCGTAATTGTTCTTAATGTACTTTTTGTGGGAAACAAGCCGATTACGACGTAAGCGTATGAACACGGGAGTGGAAGGAAAGTAGCGTGGCAGCGTCGATCGACCACGGCCACGTGAAACGGGAATGAACGGGGAAAAAAGCGGCTGGCAAATTGACGGAAATCGTACCGGGATGATTGGTATTATCCGTATAGTACCGATGCTGTGTGTCAATGCGGCCCCGCGAGGATAGCTGGGCAGCTGACGGATGCCTGTAATTAGCGTCTCCTTTTTTTTTTACCCCCGTCGATAATCGTAACTCGAGAGATACGTGCACGCGGCCGGGATCGTTCACCCGTTCGCGGCGCGCGAGAGGTCCCGTTCGTCGCTCGGGTAAACAAGGGAGAACGGATCCCGGGCGTGATTTCGAGTTGCGGCACGGCGGATCGGTGGAAGGAAACGGGGAATCTATGAACGAGCGCGAGTGAAATAATGGGAGGAAGTGTCGAAATGGGTGAGCCTCGGCCGCGTAATGATTATTCGGGATATTCCATTAACCCAAAGAGACCGCGGGGACCTCTAATTAGGGGACAGGCCGAAAACGGAGAATCATTCGGTCCGTCGTTAGGGCCGTTCTGTGAAATTTAGTAACCCGAATCGATCGAGAGATATTACGACGGCCGGTGTTCGACGTCCTCGAGGGTCAACAGCCGTGGAGCATCGGTCGATCGAAGGACAGGACCGGGGTAAACCGGCGATGGATACGCAGCAGGTCAGAAACGACGAATGGGTCAAGCGTCGGGCGCGGTGCGGTCGGTTCCGTTCGCGAGACGTTCGGGAAAATTCATCGGCGTTCCAGCGTGCGGGATCCGGTTCCGCGGAGATCCGACGGTCTCTCGTCCGAGTTCCCCCTGGCGTACCTCTCGCGCTAGGCCGTTCCCCGTTTCCGTTAAAGCGAACGCGAACGGTAAATTCGCCCGGCGGTCGGCGCGGCCCCGGGGGGTTAAACGGCGGAAGACGGCCCACGAGTAGGAGAGTTGAATGAAACAAATGAGGGTAACGTAATTAAAGCGTTCGAGGGCCGAGGTCCAATTTCGGACCATTAAAATCCCTAAACGATGTCGGGACCGTGGCCCCGTCGAAGGAAGCGGCGCGCGGCGCGAGGACTACGACGCGGACGGTCTTTTATCTCCCGGGAAATATCCGATTCCACGGGCGCAGTCGAGTTACATTTTGCGCCGGGCGACCACCGACCCGACGGCCGACGCGACCTCTCGCACAGCGGAGCGTCCGGTCGGGCACGGTCCGCGCCGAGCCCCCCTCCCCATAAATGTCCTTGACACCTTCGCGAAAGTCCACGCGAGCGAACCAGGTGAACAGACCGCGCGGCGTAATTAATTCCGCGTCGCCTCCGTCGCTCGGCCCAGCTATCGCCCTTTCTCCCTCCGCGTTATCTCCGAGCGGACCGGCCGACCAATTAGCCAACGTCGACCGGCGACGACCGAAGACCGTGAACGTCCCGAATCACGCTCGACGTTATTCCGCGTGACGGCTTAATCGCCGTTCGTTCGCGGAAATATTTACCGCGCTGGACGAAACCGAGATAAGGCCGTAATTGACCGCTTACCATTAGAAGTAACGGAAGCGCCGTCGTGATGACTGGCGTCGCTATCCTCGTCGAGGTTGCTGTTATTCAAGGACGTCCTCGACTGATGCCTGACGCTGAGGTCCCTCGGCGTCGACGGCGGGCTCCCCGGCGACTCCTGGGTCTGCAGGCCCGCCTGGTGCATCTTGCTCGACGCTCCCCCAAGGATGTCGGTGATCATGAATCGGGATCTCTGCGGCATCGTGGTGGACGCGTCGCCCCGCTCCAGTCCGTTGTTGTTGCCGTGATTGTTGTTCCTGGCGTCGAGCCCGTTCGACAGACGTTCCGCGCTAACCCCGTTCCTCTCGACGATGCTTTCCAAACGGTGCGCCTCGAGGCCGGACATCCTGCTCAGATTCAAGCCGTTATTGGCCACGGTGACGCCGCTCCGTGCCGCCACGTGGTGGTTCTGATGATGATGGACCGTCATCACGGTACACGTAGGTGGTTCCCTCGGGCTACGGGCACCTGCAGGTGCCTCTGTCGCCACCCCAGGACTCGCCCGGTACCTGGGAGACAGAATCTTGCCGACGGTGACGGGGTCGCCTTTCGTTCAGGAGCCCGTTCGCACCGAATCCTACCGAGCACCCGCACTTCACTGTATCCGGTTTACCTTATCGAACACCGTTCTCTCTTCTTCCAACCTCCGTCCGCGCCGACCCCGTGCATTCCTCCTTCGAATCGCCCTCCGTCCACCGCGATATTCCAGCGATAGACCGCCGAATCGCAAAGGGGAACCCGCGAAGAGTAATCGAGAGTAAATGGCGCGTGAGACGGTTGCCGATGCACCTTGCGCTTCCTCTCGTTCGCTCGGTCGCTCCACCTCCGCCTCCGCCTTCTTCGTCCTTTTCCTTCTTCGCCGCAATTAAGGGGCGCTCCGCTGATCTCCTTGGTTAATTGCTAATTGCCCACTTAACATAACTGCCACGCATAATAGCCGGTTCGCCAGCCATTTCCGCTTTCCTTTTTCTCCTTTTTTCACCCGCGGTCGTTTAATTGTTCATTATTTTTTATATACAAAACGCAAACGCCGCCTCCCCGTTCGCGTGACAGCGCGTGTCCGAACCGCCGCGTACACCCACGCCTACCACCGGTCCACCGTTGAAGGCTCGCCGTCACGCCAGTCCGCCGTTCGCGGCGGTTAATCGCTCCGCCGTGGCCGCGCCGCTAACGAGAGAACTCTCGACACCCGCTGATCCGCGATATCCCGATTCCTGCGCGCGTCCGGCAACGGCACTCGATCGCTCGACGATCCGCGATCTCTCCTGCGACCGCGCTGCGACTGACGGACGGTCCGCCGGACCGGCTTGCCAACTTCTCGCCTCTCGCGAGCTGCAGCGCTCGTCCGCTAGCGGTCGTCGTTGCGGCGGTCCGCGAAAACTCGTCGGTTCACTGGTGTCTTCGGTACACGATCACTGTCGATCACAAGTCTGGCGCGTCCCCGATCGCGAAGCTCGACGACGTTTACGCCAAGCCCCGTCGAATTCACTCGCCGATCTGGCTCGACGTCCGAGCGGAGACCGGGGGTTCCGTTTGCGGGACGCACGATCGCGACAACGATCCAACGATCGAACGGGACGGGACGATGATGTACGACGGCCGGGCCTCGGGTAGCGCTCACCGGGACAGGACGTGCGTGTGCATCGGGTTACCTCGACTGATCTGCTCGCACTGAGCCGACCAGGCGCCTCCGCTCGTTCCCTGGGCGGCCATATCGGCGTTCTGGCACGCCCTGACTGCTCCCCTCTTCGACCTTCGCCGGGCCAATCCAGGGGAGCGGCGCTATCTATCCGACCAATGGGCACGCCGGCAACCTCGGCGCCTCCGCTACGTGGCACGGCTACGCCCAACTAATTTGAAATGTGTTTCAGCGGTAATTCGATATAAAATTGTAGTTAATATCTTTCATTATAGCGCGGGGTGTAGAGAGTGGTGGGGCTCGTTTCGGGAAGGGGACCGACCGAGTCGCGTTGGTGGGGGGTTTGTTAAGGTGGTGGGGGAAGGGGCCAGGGGAGAGATTGATAGGAGAGCTCCCACTTCGACCGCTTACCGCCGCTCTCGTTTCTCTCGTTTCTCTCGTTTCTCTCCCCGTCCGCTCGAGATCGGTTCCCGACGCAGTCGAGCAGGAGGAGAGAGGTCCGACGCGGCCACCTGGAAGGGGTTGAAGAGCCATCGAGGCTGAAGGGTGGTCCTTGCTCGCGCTTCCACCGCGAGTCCAACCCGGATGGCACTTCTACCCGCGAGCCTTGTTCCCCGTGCCTCGCCGCCGGCGCGGTGCGGCGCGAACCGCTTTGCAGCTGTTATTTTTTTGCTCTCCTGTTCCTCGGACCGTTCGTCGATAAGACGCCGCGACTCCGCGGAGGACCGTCCGCGACGAGGTGTCGCCAACGAGCCGGGCGGCGAAACGTGTCCGAAGACGATCCGGTTCGAAGGTGTTTCGACCTCGACGCCTGGCGATTCCGCCCGCTCGAATTTACGTATCGACGCCGCTCCCCCTCTACCCCTCCCGACCCCCCTTGCTGACCGTTCGTGCCCGTTTCGAACTCGCCGCTGGAAATTCGTTCACGCTCGAGAACAATGCGCGCGCGTGCGCAGCAGGACATAATCGCGGCGTCGCGTTAGCCGGCGGGCAAGCGAAATCGAGTCAGCCACGCGACAGCGAGTCGAAATGGAAGAATTACAGAAATTAGGGTGGGGGGGGGGGGGAGGGGGGACAGCGGCGACGGCATCACTTAATTGGGGGGCGACTGCCGGGCCGATAGGTGGACGCGTTTATGCGAGCGGCCCATATGGCGCGGGGAGACAATCCTTTTTGCGGCGACACCGGGATAACGCGCCGCTCGTTACGCTCGCGCGAAGGTGCGACCCGTTGAAACGGATCGGCGAGGATCGGCAACACCCAACCGTCCCGGTGGGTGGGTGGATGGCGGCGAGCGCGATTCGCGATTGCTCGAATCGTTCGAGGAATTTCGCCGACTCTCGTCGCTCGACGCGCAATCGCCGGACCGATTGCTGCCGCGAACACCGCGGACCAGGCGTTCAGCTGTTCGCGTTAACCGCGCTGGCGTGACGCGTACCGATTGAGCGACGATTGTCGCGCGAACGGAGAAGCGAAAACAACGAACGAAACGAAACGAAACGGCGTATCAGCGTGTTCCTCGTCCTCTCCACTCTTTTCTTTTTCTCGCTCTGCCAGGCCGCGCGGTTTTTCCCCGTTGCAGAAGCGAGCCACGCCGCGGGATGGTTTTGCTTCGACGAAAGGGAAAAAAAACCGGTCAACGGAGCCTGTAACGAGGCTATCAAAGCGTGACACGATTTAAACCACGGCCGGCCGCAAGAAGGCAACGCGCCGTTTAGTTTTCCTTCCTCCCTTCGTTTGCACCTACGCCCGTGCGCCGTTGCCCTTTTGCGGACGGCGCGCGCGACGGCGGCTCGACGAGGCAGGCAGGTATAATAATTCTGTGGGGGAGGGGGGCGCGCATGAAAGTACACCTGGAGACGCCGACGCGGTCGTTCGCGGGCGGCTCATTAAAGGAACATGAGAATCAGCCACGTGTGTCACCGTAAGAGAATAGCGCCGCGAGCGAGGCCTTTCCCTTGTTCGATTCAATTTCGCTTGCGTCTACGTGGAACTAAGGGAAGGGTGGACAGGCCGCGGGGAAGCCCGTCCTAGGTGTAAACGAATCGCGCTCGGCTCGTTGAATTTTTCCACAGCCGGACACGGTTCGAGCGAATTAACGCGGACGCGCGTGTCGCGTCGGCCAGCCTAGACCGAGCGTACCGGCGTGGCGGTTATTAAATATACATGAGAGTCTCGCCGGCCGGTCTCGAAGGCCGAGTGAAAAGTTGAAAGCGTTAAAGCTGTTCCCGTCAGCTCGCGATTAACCCTCATGAATTCGGCGGCGTCGCGTCTCAGATCCGTCACGAGGATCTCGTTTCGCGACGCGTCGCGAGGATCGCGCCCCGGCACGGCCGCGGGAGGAATCGTCGGCTTTCTAAAAGTAAAAAGAAGCCGAGCAGAAAAATAAAACGACTCGCGATCCCCGGCAGAATTCGTTTCGCCGTCTGCAACGATCTTCAAGGACGCGGAACATCGCTCCTCGAGGCGATAAAACAAACTACCCCGGTGACCCAATTCCAGGTCCGTTCGCGTTTCGAGCGGCGTCGGCGACCGGGTGAAACTGTTTAAAAAATACGCTAGGAATCGCTCGTAAAGCGCCGCTTTACGACGGTGTAAAAATTCGCGAAGGCAGAGCCGGGCTTCCGGCGAGCCGCGTCACGAAAGCCGGTCTCGTTCCGAATACTCGAGATACCTGCGCCGCACGCTCGATTCGAGTTTCCCGTCGCGACGCATCGGCGAGCCCCGCTTCCAGGATCGACGCACGAATTCTGCTCCACCATCGACGACGAGGCTCGCACCGTTCGCGATGGGAATCCTCGCCGTGGACCCGGGGGACGCCGGTGGTCGGGGCGATAAACGCTCGGATATTAACGATCCTTCGAAGCGATCGTAAAGTTCGGCCGGATAAGGATCCACCTTCCACTTGCCTCCTTCGGGGGCTGTATCGCTCGCGCACGCACGAAACGCAACCGCGAGCTCGCAAATTACTCCCACGCGGGGCTGAGCAGCGTTTCGCGCGTGCAACCTGCCCTCGCGGCGAGCGGTCCGCCCACGCGCGCAGCGCGAGCCGACGCCGTCGCGAACCGGGTCAGCGAAAATCGTATCCTGCTCGCGGCGACTCGCGAGCCGACCCCCGGTCTTCGACAGCCAGAGGAACGTCTGCTCCGTTTAAACGGCCACGCGACGCGGCGGCGATTAATCGCGGCACGCCGTTGACTCAGGCCCTCGAGCGTTTCCAGCCGATTCCATCTCATCGCGCTCCCCCTCTGTTCGAACGACGGGATCGGCGCGAGTTGGCGCGAGTTCGCCGAGCGTTTTTGTTTCCCCTGTCCGCGGGTACGCTGCGAAAGCTCGCGATTCTCGGGGCCGCGTACGCGCCGGCAAATCGCGGGTCACGCGGGCCGTCCGGAGCGAGCGTCGGCGAAGTCCATAGTCGAACGAGGCGGCACTCGAAGGGGCGAGCGGCGCGAACGGTCGCACAGGTGAACGTGTGCCGATTCCACGCGGGCACACGTACGCGCGTCCTCGCCAGTGGTAGGCCTCGTATACCGTGTCGAATGCATATTCATACGGCCATACATTACACCGGAGCGGTGCACGCGGCAGGCCAGAGCCGATCTTAGATTAAGGTAAACGCCGGTTAAGTTAACGGCTAAACTTCCATAAGTCGGAGGCGCTCGCATGCGCATCGCCGCGAAAACCAAAGCCTCGCGTTCCCCTACCATCCGCGAGCGTTTCTCCCCGGCGAATCTTTCCCTCGATCTGCCTCCTCCTGCCTTCGTGGCTATTTTCCTCCCGGCCGCTTTTCGCGTCTCGGGGCCCCGCTGACGCGGTCGACGGGGCGCGAGCGCGTGTTGGAGCGCGACCCGATCTTGCGTTTCTCGCGCTGAGTGTTAGCATCGCGATCGCGACGCCGTCGTTCCCGCGGGTGTCGCGGCGGAAGTTCGACACCGACGCGGATCGTCGCCGCGGGTAAACGAGAAATCTCCTCGTTTCGCCGCTCGCGAGCTCGCTGTTCGTCGCGAGCGTGTTCCTCGCGACGACGATTCTTCTTTCTCGACGAGCGGGACGAGGCAGGTCGGCCGGCGAGGAAAATTTAGCCGTCGATTTCTTCACCGCGCTCGCCTCGGCTCATTGTGCACGGATCCGCGCGAGCCGTCCGAGTTTCCACGGGCCCGGTACGCATGGGAAATTAATTGAAGGCAGCCGCGGAGCAGCGGTATCGACAGGATACGCCGCGGCGGAAGTTGCCGAAAGAGCGTTACCAAATCGACGATTCGTCATCGCGGATGTCGAAACGACTCGCGTCTACCCGCGGCCGTCTTAATTGCCGAACTCAACAAGCCCGATGTCATAATCTTTACGGCGTGCGGTTCACTTTTCTTTTTCCCTTTGCTCCCTTTCTACGTTCCTGCTTCCTCCCCTCCCGTTAGATCGCACTCGCTTTCACCAGGACGGCCTTTTAATTCTGGCATTCGAGATTTTCCGTAACCGGCGTGACGTTCGGGGAGAACCGACGTAGAGACACCCCGCCACCCTCGTTCCCGTGCGTATCCGATTTCGTCTAAGAGCCTCCATTACGGCCAATTTGCATTGATAGCGAGCTAGATAATCTTAAAACCGACGCGAGAACCTCTTTGCGTCTCGCGCACCCGCCGCTGGCAATCGGGCACTTTATCCGACAAACAGCTGTGGAAACTCGTCGTGGAAACGTTCCCCGTTTTTCGCCCTCCACCACCAGGTTCGCCCGATCGCGATAAAGTTTCTGGAACGATAACGTTTCGGTTGGCCTTGTTACAATCCCTCTTGTCGTTAGAAATCTGTGACTTTTCCCATAATTACGGGGGCGAGATTCGTTATTAACGTTTCACACGGCATTTCCAGCGAGTCATCGTTTCGAGGATTGCGCACCGTATCGGGCGGTTTCGTTTAGGGGTCGAAAGGTGGGGCGCCCCTATCCGTCGGCCGGCGCAATCACGACGGGGCCGCGATCATTAGCGCGACGCGTCGGGCGCGGGCGTAAAAGGAAAAAGGGGAAAGAAGAGAGAAGAGAGAAAAAAAAAAAGCGTTTCCAGGTAATGGCGGTACTTTTCTATAGCAATTAAGATAATATTTGCATTCGGGGGTTGTGATTTCCTGCAGGTGTTACCGGCGACGAGGGGGTTGAGGACTCTCGTTAGCTTCGCCGCGCGTTCCGCCTGTTACCCGCACACCCACGTGTCTCTCTCTCTCTCTCTCTCCGGCTATTCGTACGCGTACACGCGGTCGCATAGGCGTCGACGATGCCGAGGGGCTCTCGGTGCGAGAATCGTCGCGCCGAGAAAAGGAAGAAACAACGGCAGCAACGAAAAAACCACAGGGGAACACAATGACGGAAAGGAGAGCAATTCCCGGCCGGGCCAACTTTAATCGTCGATCGGTGCTAGAGGAATATCAAACGGCGCGCACCCCTAAATCTCCTCATCCCCCACCCTCCTCCTCCGTCGACCAATGCGCCAATCGCGGGTCGATCCGTCGTATCCAGTCGCAACCGAATCGTGACGGTAATCGTTTCGCAGGTACGTACCGGGGCGCCATCGAAGCGCGACGATAATGGTCGCGTTTCGAGCCCCGCGAGGAGAGCGACCGCCACCCCGACCTGACGCTTACGCGCTCTTCCTCGAGGGCCGTGACGCGGCCGCTCGCCAATTACGCCGTGACGGCGTATCAATCTTGAGATATCCACGCCTATGCTCGCACAGCGCGCGCGTGCATTACGCGCCGGCCAGCTTGGACGCTCGGCGTTCGACGGACGCGGAGACGCGAGGAACGCGAGTGCCGCGCGTATGACACATCGAGGTGGGGGCGGAGGGGTGCCCACGGCTTGCGCACACGCGACGCCAGAGAATTACCGGCCGCGAGGGTTGAACGAAGAGGGAGAGTTACACCGCTATATTAGATCTTTCTCATGCAGATAAAACTGTATAACGGGCTTAATCGCTTTGCGGCCGGCCCTCGGCTAAATTTTCGTTATTTTCCATGGGTGCCCGGTCGGCAGACCAGCTCTATCTCCACGACAGATCTACTCCCGTTTTCGGCCTCTCTATCGGCCTGTTCCGCCCTTCACTAGTGTTCTCTCTCCCCCCCTCTTTCTCTCTCTCGCCCTTTCCGTTGTTCCACTATTGGACTCGCTCCTTTCTTCGTCCCCCTTCGACCGTTTCACCTTCCCGGCCCTTTGTTCCACGGCCGCGAACCCATTGATCCCGCGGGACGCGGAACACGCACGTCCGGTAACGGCGACGCCGATCGGCCACTTTTACGGGCGTCCATCGCTCGGGAAATTTCGTGACAAAGGAGCCCGTGGAATCGTTGTCCCGACTCGTCCAAGGATTATTTGTTACTCGTCGCGTCCCGTCGATGCCGACTATTTTCCCCACTGTTTTCGTTCGTCTCCGTTTCTTTTCGACGGCCGCCCTAAATCCCTGCGATCGAGCCGCGAACGTTCCCAGTCGTGCAACGATTCGCAACGAAACCCCCGACCGCCGCGCTCGCTCCACGCGTCCTCCCGGCGGACGAAACGAGCTGGGTCCGGGCAATCCCGCGAACGTAACATCGGACCGTCGATCCACCGCGAACGGAACGACCGCTTCCTGGCCCGCGATCCCGTACAATTTCCTACGGTTTCACGGGTCGGCCTCGGCATTACTCGTCCCCCGTTTCCTCCGGGCCTCCGTTGCACACCCGGGGCGCGCCGTCGTGCACAGGGGACGCGGCGGTGCACGCTGCACGAGTAGCCAGCCAATCGAGGAATCCCGGGATTCCCCGCTGGATCGAACAACCGGCAATTTGCATGCTGCGCTAGCCGATGGCGCCCGAGACCGCTTTTTAAGGCGGTTACGACCATTAACTGTAATGCTCGGGGTCGTGCGAGTCAATGCCACGGGGGACCGATGTATGCGCGAGCTTCCTCGGCGTCGTCGAGGCGGAACCGAGCGCAAGGATAAACACGTTCGCGTTTACGGAATCGCCGCGGACGGAGGAACTCCGACGGTCAATTTTCGCCGAGGTAATCGAACGAGCGCACGATCTTCGATTCTCGTTTAATTTTCCCCCGCGAGGACGAATCGGTCGCGATACGAGGATTCGGCGAATTCGTTCCGCGACGGGAATCGAAACGGGTGGAAGTACGTTCGACGCGTACCGAGCGCGACGTGGGGTCCGCGTAAAGGTGGAAATTAAGCGGAAGGGATACGCGATATTACGAAACACCGACGCGGCGCGGACTTAGCTCGCGGCGATTAAGCTTGCCTTTCGCGGACGAGGGAATGCGGGAATCGCGTGGCCGTTCGTCCGCCGCGACTGCAGCGCGTGTGCGCGCACGATCTGGGATGGCCCTCGTCGAAGAGGAAAGACGCGCGCCTCGAGAAAACGCGACGGAGGGGCAATCGATTCGCGCGAAGTTCGAAGCGCGAGTAACCCCTTAAGTAAATTAACGCCAGACGCCGAGCGAGCCACGGCGGAACCGTCGCCGCTCGGACGAAGTTGCGCGCATACATCTCGCGAGCTGTTCCCTCTGGCAGAAGTTGGACGGGGAGTTTGTTTCTGTATTAACTCGGGTCGCTCGAGAGACTTCGGGGAGAAGCTAAAGAGTCGCCGTCTCGCGCGAGTTTGGCCGCGTGTTCCCACTTCGTTCGTCTTGGAGCGGCTCATTAGCATAGAAACAGCGGTAAACTCGTGGCTAGCTTACCGAGGTAACAGCGTGTAAAATAACCGCTAAGTTGTCGAGACAATGCTCCTACGCGCGTACCACGCCAAACGAACACAGACCGAGCACGAGCACCGCCACGGGCCAAGTCCTCGGCGAATTACTTCCTTCGTCGCGGCATTGTCCCTCCACTTCCGCTTTCCTCCTGCCGTTTCCTTGAATTCGTGCCGCGAGCAGTAATCCGTTCGGGAATCGCTGGCTGGACGAGGCGATCGCGCGGTCGAGAAATTGCGACGAAACCTGAACGCTGAATAGTAGCCTCGTGGTGAATCATGCTCGTCGCGTTCGCACAGCGAACGAAATTACCGTTCGACGAAGGGACCTGTAATTCTGAAACGGAACGAGTTACAACGAGTCCACGTTCGATTCGGCGGCGTTGCCCGTCGAATGTCGAACGATCGCTCGCGCTCAAGAAATCGGTAGTTTCGTATGCAACAAGCCGATATTATAAATAAGGCGGCCCGTCGCGTCCACGGGGACGATTCGTCAGGGGAACGAAACGAGCCGAGAGCCGTTCCCCGAACGAGACTTGTAAATTCGAAATAGCCGGGTGCGTTCTCTTTCCACGCTGGCCGAAGCTGGCAGATTCGCGTCGTTATCGAGCGTTCGTGCGTTCATGGTTTGCTGAATCCGTGATAGCGAATTGAATCGTGCCGGGCGCAAGTGCTCGTCGGGCAATTTCATATAATATAAATCACCGTAATGGCGGCGAATTAGCTTGACGTCAGGAAGTAGGTATACATTCGTTACGCGCTACGGCGGTCGTGAAAAACTTTTTCGCGTTCCACGGCAATTTTGTTGCTAAATACGGGCCGATCCTATCTGAGCATCCCGAGGCATATTTATACGCATAATCCAGCACGCTGTTCGCTAATTCGTTGTTTCGTTTTCTCGACCATGCCGCGCCACCTCCGCGCGCCGTCTATGAATATGGATCGCGGATGAATTATGGGAAGAAGAATGGAAAGAGAAGAAAAACAATGCGGCCGCGTACGCGCGCCCGTTATGCGAACACGCGTTCACGCGCTCTCGGTTTAAACCAGGCCAAGGGATCTCTGTACCGCGAATCGTTGCCAATTACAGGGAAATCTCGTTCATTCTGCTCCTCCGATTTTTTCCTCGTCGTTTCTAATTCAACCGCCGTCGTCGAAGCTTTCCACGGCGGGGCGGTCGAATCGCGACGCGCCCTCGAGGAACACCCCGCGAACGCATTTCCACGATTATCGAGGGTCGCGTATCTTTTAAACGGCCCCGATCGAATCGTCGCCGGGGCACGAAGACAAAATTCCTCAGCGCACCGGCTCAATGATAACGCGTTATTCTCGCCGCGATAGCATCGCGCATGATAGCCGCGGCTGCGGTTTCGTCATTCACAGAGAGCCGGAGAAATATTGAAACGCAAGAAAAGTTTCACGTGTACGCCACCGAGTGGAAATCGCGTGATACCGGTAATGAAGAAGGAGGTCGACGGAATCGTGATCAAAAGCGGCGTTCTTAATTGCCCCCGGGGGTGTGCACACCGTTCTGGCCTCTCTCCCCCCCCCCCCCCCCCGAGAACCATTCTGTTCGTTTACAAAAAGTCGCGGATCCGCCAACGAAAAAGCGTCACGGGGCCACCGCGTGCTATAACTTCCGCTCGGCGACGTTCGCTTTGTAACTTCGAAACTTTGAAACAAACTGTACCCGGCCGGTTTTTCGTCGTGTGCGCGCACACGCGATAATTAAAGATTCCTTTTCCCTTTTTATCAAGGAGAAATCAAAGGAGAAAGTTTCACCGACGAGCGCCGCTCGATTCGCAATTAATCGCGACCGAACGAAATTTCCAGCGCGCCTCGCTTATCGGCACGGCACGCTCGCGGGTTCGCATCAATCTCCTCATAGGCATTTCTCCGCGGACGTTCTTCCTTCTGATCGACCGAGGGAAATCGCACGGCCCCCTCCCCAGCCCCTCCGTCGTGCCTCGTCGAGATGTGCAGGCGCGTCGGCGGAAATTTGTTCCCCGACCGGTAGAATAGAAGCGTGTCCGAAGACGCCTCGCGATTAAAAAAAACGTCTCCCCCGCCCGACCCCGTTGTTCCGCCAGCTCCTTCTAATCTACGGCGGTTTCCTTTTTTCCCGTTTGCGAAACGCAATTAAACCAATTACCGCGACCAGAGCGGAGAAATGAAGGCGCGGGAGTTACGTAAAGTAATTGGACGGCGCGCGCGCGCGGATTTCCTAAAACGATAATTAACGAGTTATTAAGCGCCGGCTATTCTCTCTCTTCGACGTTGCTCGTCATTATCCGCGTTTCACACGAGCGCCGAGTGAAATCGTCGGTGATCGTTCGTAGATACCCGCCGGGGCGAATAGAGAAAGGAGCGAGAAACAAAAGGAAACCGAGAGAACCGTCACTCCAGCGGGTAAATTAGATTTAGCTTCGCGACAGGCGACAGACGCCAACCCCCGGTTGGAAAAAGAAGGGCCGTGGTGGAGTACGACCGGACGCTAATACGATCCGCGCGATCGGCTTGTGGACAGGCCTTAAACCGTCCGGCGTATGTACTGTTTCGCGCGGCGGTTCGAGCGTTATCGTCGAAAGAAATATACGCGCCCGTAAATTGCCGGTTCTCGAGTCGCCGCGCATCGCGCTGCTATAATGTATCATGCAAATACACGAGTTTCATGCCGGCAACCTTTGGAATTCATTAGACTTAATTATTCTCGATTGAAACGCTACCAGGTTTTCATCGAGTCAACATAATTGGCGGTGCTTATTATCGAACACGGCCGTATCGTTCGACGATTTAAATTGTAACTAGGAAGTGTGCATACCCTGTGTGATAATTGGGTGGGTAAATGTTGCTTCCTTTCTTTTTTCGGTTTTTTTTTTTGCCTCTTTTCGCCGGTCGAACGTGGACGAGATCGAAATTGTTTTCTGGCCAGCGTATTATGGAAGCGAGGCTAATTACCGAGCAACCTCGGATGAGTTCCAGCGAATACTGTTGCCTGTTACGGCCTCTAAAAGACGAGTTGAGAACCGTGAAAATAATTAACGTTATAGGGCTCACTGCTCATCAATGATGGCTGTCGGATAAGGCGTACTTGTTAAATTACATACGCTCGCCCGAGCCACCATGCGAAGCCACGGCACGTGAAAGCGGCCATTATCTAGTTTTACTTTTACGCAACTGTGTTACACCTCGCCAAAACGTTCCTCGTCCCCCTAGGTATGGTTATGCTTACGCGGCTCGCGTAATCCCGTCGCCGTGCGCGGTTGCGTTCGCGTCCCGGGGACGACGCCGACGATCGCGACTCCCAGCGCGTCGGATCGCGCTTCGAAAACGACGGTCGAGGGTAACGAGTTCGTCGGTGAGCGATCCGTTCGAATTTTCGTACCCGCTGCTCGACGACGAATATCGACAACCTCGTGCCGTCTCGAATCGGGGAACGTTTCGGAGGGTCGAACCGGCGCGCCGGTCCGTCGTTGCTCGGCCGGATCGAAGGAGGTTCACGCGTGCCTGCGGGAGACGAGAGCATCCCGCGTTCGCGAGGTGGAAGATGCTGGAGAACCGCGTGATTGCACGTCTTCCATGGACCATGATGGCCGCTCTGAGCACGGCTATTGGACGATGGGTAATCACACAGTCTCCCTTCTTCTCCATTCCGTATGCTCAAAGATACCCGGAGCCACTGTGAGGACTCCGGTGCTGTCATTACTCGATCATTTTTTGTTTCAACGGCATTTAATTTGAATCGTTTCCCTCCTCCACCTCCGCCATCCCCCCCCTCACCCCCCCCCCCTCGCCAAGACCCTCGCCTGCCCCCTCGGCCCCCTCCGCCGTTTCGCCACCGCCACGTCGCCGTGCTCCTCTCGTATCTCTGCCTTCTGCCGGTCCGGCAGAAAACCTGGCCGCTTTTATCTCTCCCTCGTACCTTCCACCTATCGTTCCCCCTTGCCCGACGATCTTCTTATTTTGTGCCCCTCGAACCGAACCCGAAACCCGTTGCTTTATCCGACTGGCCACGATTCATCCTCCGGACGACATGTTATTACGGGGATCCCCGTAATGGATGTTCCACGGATGGCGGGCATCGTCGACGTAACAATTTGCTCGTTTCACGATCAAATAATTAGCCGCGGCGTCGCGTCGCGTCCCTTAAACGGGGTGGGGGTGGTGGGGAATTAAGAATTCGTTCGTAATCCGCGCGATCATCCGAGCCGGTCGATTCTCGTTGAGCCCGGGCGGGTGGTAGATTTTCCCGTGGCAACTTAATCGAGCCGGTTGTCGCACGCCATCAACCTTAAACCGTACCACGCGCTGCGAGTTTACGATCGATAAAGCTGTGAGGCTTGTCCGGTATCGCGCCGTGGAATTCGTCGGCCCGTTCCGTCAGGTTGTTGCGTCGCGTCAATTAAGGCGCCCTGGGCCCCCGGGGACCCGTGCGATCGTCGAGGCCCCCGCCACGGGACCGGCGTGGAAGGAATCACTTTGGCGCCAGGTAGAGTCCTGGAAACGTCCCACGCAGAGGGACATCGGTCGTCTGGTCGACGGAACAGGTATACACGAGGCGGACTAATTTCGTGGTGCAACGGTGGCCGCGGTTCCTTCTGGATCGTCCGTCCGTATCCTTCTCTATTTTCGTTTGGGACGCTCGTGGCGGTTGCGCGTCGCCCCGAGCCGTCTCCTCGTTGGGCCGAGGTGAATGAAAGGCTCCCCCGGGGGCACGAGCGATGCTTCGATCGCCGCGTCGCTCCGGCAAGGACGGAAATCCAGCCGAGAAACCGCGGTCCATTGAGCGGCCGGTGAAAAAACCGAAGAAAAAGGAGGAGAAAAGAGCTGGACCACTGAAAGGACCGGTCGAAATCTCTGAATGAGTGTAATCTCGTGGCCTCGGGCCGACGAATGGGTGAAACGAGACTCCTAGGAGCAGAGTCTCTCAAGCGCGTTGCCCTGTCGCTGCTGCGCTCGCCTCGCGCAACTCGACTCTATTTGCGCGAATGCGAACGATTCCTCTCGTTTCCGCGTACCCCGACGTAGCGTCGACGCCTGTCCTCTCGATCGACTCGAACTCTCAACGGCTACCGGGACGGTTGCCGACAGCGGGGAATTCGCTTTGAGAAACGCTGTCGACGATCGTGAAATGGAGGCGGACCGGTGAAAATAAAGGTGATCGCGCGGATGCGCGTACGCGTGCATGCACAATGGTTAATCTGGGCGCGGGTCCAACACAGGGCCGCGTTGCACGCCGACCAGGGTGTTCATCTACGCGGCATTCCGCGCCGCGACCAGCGCGAAATTACTAGAAATCAAACGACACACCCGCCTCGGATCGTCTCTCGGGAACGACTTATCGAGCCCCTCGAGCCGGACGATCCACACGAGCGTTGTCCGTGCGGAGTCGCGTGCAATTACCGATCGCGCCTCCTTCGCCCCTCTCGTCGATCCTGTTCCAACCCTCTTCCTCCGGAGAGATGTTCCGCTGGTGGATCCTGCCGGCGAGCGATCCGATGGTATGTAATTTCGATAATCAATCGCATGAACGTCGTTTAATTTTTATAATAACCCACGCCACCTATACGCCGCCGCCCCCCCCTGCCAACCCCCCACCCACTCGCCGCCATGGGAATCCCGCTGCGCTCGGATGCAATAAAACGTTGCTTAGAAATGCCGGGCGAAGACGGAGGACCGACGAAATTGGTATCATTCGGAACGCGACCGATTCCCCCGGGTTCTGCGAAGGAGAGATTGAATGGAAAGGCTTGCCCCGACCGAGCGAGTTCTCGCGGGCTTCATTTTTGTTTTTTTTTATCATTTCCAGATATATCGAACGATGGATAATCGTCACCGCCAACGAGTCACGCCGTCGGCCGCGCGTCGACCTTTCTATCGCGAACGACACGACGAGGGGAACGAAGTTGGAGGTACGACGGCGATCGTCGACCGTGGATATTCCTGCGGGGCGTGTTTCTGAAATTTCAACTTCTGTCCCCCTCCGTATGCTCGCGCACTACCTGTCCACGAAAACGAGCCATTAACTCTGAGAGCTTTGTCCAACTGTTGCCATAGCGCCACGGTGTATAATTTGTCGGGGAAACTGGCGTTTAAGAGCTGCTTTTTAACGGGGCCAGCTGGATCGACGTTGGATGTGGTTCGTGTCGTTTAAGGCGAGCACGCTGATCCCACGGCCAACGTCCGTCCGCTCGGCTATCTAAACACGGAAATAATGACCGTGGCTTATCGCGACCACGAATGAGGTACAACTTCTAATTATGTTCGTCGCCCTTCCACTTCCCGTCGCGTCCCCCACGTCCCCTCGGCACCGCCGTCTGATTTATCCCTCGGAGGATCGCGCTGCGTTGCGTCCGCGCGAACGGAAGAGGGATGCCCCGCAATTCCTCCCGGTAATATCTCTTAATTAGATGATGCGCGGTTCTCGCGGAGCAGTCTAATTGAATGGAGTAATTGCCGCGTTGCTTGAACCTTCGAGGGGGCAAGAAACGAATGTATCTGTAATCAACGATCCGTGCGCGGTACGCCTGCTCGTTCGTTTGACTGAACGGGGTGGAGTTTCGATGTTTCCTTTAAGAATCGTTGCTGCGAACAATTTCGATGCTGCGACAGGCACGCTTGCTGGAACAATATCGATTTCAATAATAACGATATCCACGGATACGCAAAGGCTTCGACTGGAAAGAAAGCGGCGGAGCGAAACACTTCTTTCCCTTTGTCGAATCGTCTCGTTTTAATATCGCAAACGTACGTATATCGTACGCGAACGTATTTCTTCGCTCATCCAACAATTTCGACAGTGTCGCGCTAATAAATATCGAGTATCGGCGGACCACGTTGCATCTATCCTGCACCCGTGTTGTCGCACGGCGATTTCTAGCCGTTATTTTTCACGACCGCACCTTGCTCCACCTTACAGGCCGGATCTTATTGCCCCGCGATGTTACGCCACTATTGCGATATTCCCTTCGAGAGGATCGGGCTAGAGGCGACGCTTCTCGATTAACAGCGTCGGATTTAACGCGATTAGCCCCGTCGATCCGATGGTTTCTCTCGTCCAGCAGTTGAACGTCCATATCGATTCTGCGGGGTAACTAGCGAGCGAGGTGCGCGAATAATGCAAACAAATTTTAAAATATTGCTCGAGCGGCGAAAGGTGTCGCGCCGCGGCGGAGGAACGCCGTGGGAAGCGGTGATTTCTCGCTGGCTCGTTATCGGGCCGTCGAATTGCAGGCGCGTTAATTCGAGCAACGTTCGCCAGTCCGCCGCGATTCTTTTGTCGCCGACAGAAATACAGCAGGCACCGGCCGCGTACAAACGTGGACAGACGGGGGAATGGGAGGATGAAAAAAAGAAGGGCGAAAATACGGTGCACATGCCGCACGAAATGACACTGCGTGCGCGACTGCGCGCGTGTTGAACATTCACATACGCTTAGCGAAACAATTAGATGATTTTATCGCGGCGCACCACCGGTGCATTCTGTCCCCTTGACGTTGTGCCCCCAAGCGAACCGGAAGCTGCGAACCAGCCGCAGGGGGTGTCCCCCTGACGCCCTATCTCTCTCTCTCTCTCTCTACCTCTCTACATATATATTTTCCTTTCCCTCGTGTCCGGAGTTCCCCCTTCTTCGCGTGTACGCGCACGCTTCCGGTGACGCTCATTAACGCGAACCACGGATTTGTTATTCGTAATTGCGTACGGTTAATTCCATTTTCACGTATTTACACCGTTCTCTCCTTCCTGTTTTCGCTTGCCGCAACGAATCGATTTCGTGCCAACCTTTGTTCGGTTCCCCGACGAGGGCATCGGCCATCCGAGACCATAGTCGATTTCGAGGAGAGCCGACGAAGAATTTTCCTCTCCTCCCGCTAAACGTCGGAGTCTGTAGCACCTGTTACGACCCGTGGAAACCCCGGCTAGGCTTCGTCGAAGGTTCCGCCGGCCAGCTAGGCAACCGAAATTGCCGGTGTCTCCGAGACGTTGTTTCGATGGGCCCTGGATGGACTCGTTAGGGAGAGTCGCGGTCGATCGGATCGGATAATTCAGCAGGGGTCCCGGGAAACGGGGAGGACCGTCCGGTTACGTCGACGGGCGTTCCACTTAAGGGAGCTTTTTTCGTGCCGGTAATCGAGAAAATTGGTAAAGTGGAGCGGCGCGCATCGGATTCCCGACTAATCGTTGGCCAGGCTCGACGGCAGACCGTTTTCGTTCATCGGTATCGAAATGACAGACTCGCCGGACACCACGGTGTTCTTTTAAACGCGTCCTTTCGTTCCCGTGGTCCCTCCACCCTCCCCACCCCCCCAACGGCTCGGTTTATTCCATTAAGCATCTAAGATAGGTGGCTGTCCCGCTTTTCACGATTTCCGTTCTCGCTCTTCGCTCTACACCAGGGCATAAATTATATTCGGTCGAAGCCGGTCGTTCGAGGAACAGAGCTGTTTTATGAACACCGGGACGACCCGGCAGATCCACGCGAGATAAATACCGTGATCGTCGATGTTCGACATCGAAACGGACACGGTCTCGTTAACGTACGCGTCGCCGGTTCTGTCGATCTTTTAATTTCCTCGTAAATCGGGCCGGATGTGACGTGCGGCCGATGGGAGAACGGCGACACGGGATCGAGGAAGGGGACCGGTCGATCGACCGCCGTTCTGTCCATTAAAAAGAGATTTCGAGAGTGGCCAGAGGGCGGCCACGCGAGGTCCACGTGAACGGAGCCAGCGTTAAATTAGACACCGCACCGCACCGGCTTCTACGCGGCAACGAAGATTTTCACTAATTTCGACCGACTTTCGGGGACATTGTCTTCTTCCTTCCTTCCTCCACCTGTGCACCGCCCGCGGCTCCTTTCACGGATCCCCCCCGCCCCCATTGAATCCGCCGAGTCGACGGGCCCGCGGACATTGTTCGAACACCAGCGCAAAGAACGCTCTCCGCGGGCACCGTTTCCTTCTCTCGCTTCGTTCGAACGCCAGCGAGGGACTATATGATATCATCCGAGGAGAATAAGATGCTTTTCGGTAGCAGTAATTTGTTCACGATCCACTTTCGAGTGGACAATGGAGAAAAAAGGGCGCCCCGCACCCCCGTGGCGCGCGACGAGCGATGTAAACGACGCCGGTGAATGGTGTCCGCCAGCACCGCCAGCAACCCCCAAACCCCCACCCCGCCTTAAAGATTCTACGCCTCGAGGATGATTCGGGAAAGCGGATAGATCCGGCAGATGGTGGCCCAGAGCGCTACCAGGAATGTTCTCTCGTTAACGACCGGATCGTACTATTCCCAGGTAATTTTGATTAACACGCCTCGCGGGGAACCACGTTGACGCGACCGTTGGCGCTGCGCATCGTTTCGTTTAAACGTTCCCATCGACGATACCGCTTACCGGGATAACGATCCGCCGACGAGAGATTTTCCATTTTTTTTCTTTTTGTTTTATTTTTTTTTTTGTGTTCTCCCCTCCGCGGACGCGACGGTTCGTCCCAGCCGGCCGTATCCGCCGCGGTGGACCCGCCACGCGTTAATCGATGGACAGAAAATTAGATTAACGCGTTCGGCAGGCGCGACGCGCATACCGACCCACGGGATATAACACTGACTAACGACTTTCGCCGGTGCGCTAAGCGATCCCATTGTTCTGCCGCGGAAGTTCGCCGGTGAGCCGGAAACGCTCCACTCGGCCGCGGTCATTTTCGCTGTCGTGAATGACAGAGCGTGTTCGTTAACACCAATTACCATGCGCCCGCTTGCCCGCGTTCCCATTATGTACATTGAATTATCGGAAAACCCGGGCGAAAGTGAATCTGCGAAATTTCCACGGTTACAGGATTCGCACAGTCGAATAAATACGCCGATCGAGTCGAGCGCCGCGATACGAGTATATATATATATATATATATATATATATATATATATATATATATATATTTATATATTTATATCCGCGGGACTCTTGTTCGCATCGTCTCGCAAGGAAATTCGAAACGATTACGTCGACGAACTGCTCGTTCACCCTTCACGCGCCGACGGTGTTCCCTGCACTTGTGGCCGAGCGTTTGCAAAATTGATCTCGGACTGTGTCGCGTTTGTTCCGCCTCGAAGGACTCGACATTAACTCGGTTAATGTCGAAACGCGCCACTCTCGTACTAATTAAAGAACGAAACGTCCGCCGCGCGCATCCACGCGGCCGTCCGACTGTCTGTCTGTTCCAGCAGGGACGCATCGTATCCGACGCAGCGGCCTCGTCCGACGGTGTAACACGCAAAACGGTTCGTACGATATTCGGGCTCGATCGCGGCGTTGCACGCCGATCATTACCAGTTTCCAGGAGTCATCGCGGGTCCCTTTAACTTTTACCGTCGTTAGTGGCCGCCGATCACGCATCGTTGGAACAGCAATGAGAGGCATTAGACCGATGGAAAGGCAGGATCGAGGAAGTTGCGGTTACGGCTTGTGGTGCCGTGTTTTCGCGGCCGAACGGCCATGCGAGCAACGAATAATGAAAAAAATATGGGGGAGCCTGGACTGGCTGACAGCGATGACAGACAACGGCGGAGGAACGGAGACAGAGAGCGAGCGCCGGATGGAAAGATCGGTGGAGTGGGGGGGGAGTTCAGGTGAACGCTTGGCATGACAGAAGTCAAGCATCCCGAATGAATCGTCAATTTCGTAGCGCTAGGTTTTTTTTTCGAACAGCAGCGCGAACACGAACGGCACACAGAGGGCCATATGTCGTTTCGTTTACCGTGTTGCACGCTTTTATGCATCGGCGGCGCGCCGCGTTCGTCCACCTGAGCCCCGAATCGTCGCTTAATTGTCCGTTCGCGGCGATGGCTGCGGTTTCTTGGGCATTGCACCGTCGCGAATCGTGCATCGAGAGGCGAGCGTGCGCGGCGATCCGCTTCGGGCATACCGACGCGACAGTGTCGCCGCGGCCTAAACGTCCATTACCGTTTCCATTTCGTATCCCCGATGGGATTAATAACGCGGCGCTCGTATCGCGGTCGTTAACGCGATATCGTTCGACCCACCTCGCGAGCGACGCGATGTATTTCGATTCCCCTTATTCGGGTTCGCTCGTCCACGCGCGGCCCCGCAGTTCCAAGAAAGCCACGGCGCGAGGTGCGTCGTTCGTTCTGCAATCTGCGACCGGCGCGTCGTTTAATAAAAGGACTCGTCGAGCTTCGGCGATTTACGGAACGCGGCCGGCCCCGTGTACCCGGTCGGGGCGAGTGTCGCCGGTTCGACGATCGGCCGCGACTAATATTTCATCGAACGTTTTCCTTCGCCGGGGCATTATCGGTCGGGCGCCGGCGAAAACGTACGAGCGGTGTTTAATAAAAATGACGATAATATGAGCATCTCGTGTCGCGGTAATGAGACCCGTGGATCGCCTATCTGCTACGGCCGGTGTCCCTGATAACCGGGCTGCATCAATCATCCCCACCACTGTCGCGTAACCCGTTCCCCCCGCGGCGCAGCCGCCCTCGCCATCACCTGGTAATAAAGACGAAACTTTACGGCGTTCCAGCGCGGAGCCGTTCCGTTCAGCTCGTTCTCAATGACGTGGAAAGAAAGGAACGGACTGACGAATTGTTGTCCGATAAAAAAACGTCGTGCGCGACGATCGATTCGAGGATGGACGCGTCGAATGAAAAAGCTTGGGGGAATAACGCGAGACGCACAGTTACGGACGAAGTGCGGGTCGGACGGTGGTATCGTGTTAATCGTCGCGCGAATGGAATTTTCTCTCGTCCTCGAGGGGGGGCTCTGTCGTCGCGCGATGGGGCTTCGATGGGAACCGGTAAAGCGAACGAAGGTAATCGCGGTGATTACGTTGTCAGCGACACGGCGACGAGGTGACACGTAATAACGGTAATGAGAGAAAGAGAAGGCTCGGTTAGATTCGATTACCGGAGTCTCAGATGCGAGAAGTCGCGTTTTCTCGCGGTCCGTTTACTTACGTAATGCGCTGGAAGCGCGACCGACGCGACGCTTCGATTCATCGCGCGAGGAATCGTTCCAGCCGTCTCCTCTTCGACATCGACTTCGACAACTTCTTCTTCTTCTTCTTCTTCTTCTTCTTCTTCTTCTTCCTCCCCCGTTTTCAGCGTCACGCTCTTGCGCCTCGAGTTGCAAAACAGATCTCGCTTTAATATCGCATCGGAATCTCTGTGCAACATTTTTCCCTTCGCGAAACACGGAGCCTGGC
Organism: Nomada fucata; assembly: GCA_948146005.1. NCBI lineage: Eukaryota > Metazoa > Arthropoda > Insecta > Hymenoptera > Apidae > Nomada > Nomada fucata. The sequence continues at coordinate 30,740,443 of OX411276.1, forward strand.
GCAACGTTGCGCCGCGCGCTGCCCGGATTCGGTTTGTATTTGTCGCGTCATTCGGCGGAACTTTTTCGCTCTCTTTCTTGCTTATGACGGCGTAAAAGGTTTGGAAGGAATTACGATTGCCGTCGCAACGATTCCGGGACCGGATCTTGAGATATCGCGTCAGCCGTGGCGGAAGACACGGTTTCGAGGAAACGGCGGCGAAAGAAAAATCGATCTCTCTCGCAGCTCGAAACGCAGGCACCGCCTTCGCGTCAGATCTAACGCGAGCGCCCGAATCAACCGCGCCGGATTCGTTTCACTCGGACAAATAACGGCGCAACTCGAATTCAATTTGCATACTTGTTGGCCAACGAATGCCTCGTGTCGACCCCGATTTAGCTCAACTTGATTCCATAAATCAAAGTTCAACGGAGCGTGGGCGTAGCGCGAGTTAATCTTTTTTCTCGTCGCTCGAAACGCTCCCGGCGTAATTTGGATGCAAGCTGGCGTGGGTGTAACGAGCGATTCGATTTTGGTTAGAAGGCCGGGACATCTAAGGCAGCCCGGACATGCACACGCTGATTTCAGATAATCCGGCGGCCGTGTGTACCCGACACGCGTGTACCCGAATCCAAATGACTAATTCGTGTTTAGTACGGCGTCGATAAATTACCAGGCAATTTACGACAGTCAGCGTGGCTTTCCATTTTTGTTTTTTCTTTCTTCCTCTTCCCTCTTCCCGTCGAGCAAGCTCGTCGCGCGTTCGAACCTCGTGACGAAATCCGCCGCGAGGTTGGAGCGATTTCTGCGCGACGCCCGAACTCGCTCGACATAAATCCTCGCCGTGGTTTTGGGCAAACGAGCTCTTTGTGTAAATGGGAACGATTTAGTCTAGCGGCCCCGACAGTGGATATCTTAATTTCGTGTACATTTACCCGGCCGAAGAGAGGGCGGTCCGAGGTGGAAAGCACGCGTATACCGCTTTATCTGGCCGCGTGGTCTTGTAGCTAATTTATAAGGCGAGTTAGCGGGCCGATACGGGGACCTGTTCACAAATTAAACGTCTCCATCCACCCCGTGTCCAGGAAAGTCTTCCGAACGGGGACACGATTTTACGAAGAAATTTTGTACACCACGGTTCACCCGGGGTTCGACTTACCTGCGCCCCACGAGAGTTACGATTTCCATACGACCGATTCCAACGCGATGACACCGCTCGATACGATAAGCGATCTTCTAAGCCGGTTAATGCCTCGTCGAACGAACCCTCGACTCCTCGTGGATTTCGTAAATGGTGGCACGGAGGTCGGACGGCCGGGTACGGATAATAAGTCTCCGCGGTCCCCGTTCGCTATCTGAAAACGGTCGTTCCTCTCGCGTGCGTGTCGCGCGAAACGCCATTATCACCGCGACAGACTTTCGTAATCTCCGGACGCGGCGTTTATACTTTATAACGGGCCCGGCCGTCGCATCGTTTACCGGCATGACAAATGGTAATCGCGCTTTATTCGTTCCTCGTACCTCTTATCTCCTCCTCCCTCCGCGGGCAGCCGTTATCGCCGCCGTCCCGTTGTAATATCATTTCTCCGCCTCCTACGATTGTCTTCGCGGCCGCCTCGGGACCGTCCGGACACGCTTTTCGGGCGAATTATTTGCCGCGCCGACTTTCCGTCCAGCGGCCGCGCGATAAATCCTCCTCGCCCCCCTTTTCTCTTTCGCCTCTCATTATCCGCCGGGAAACCACCGATACCGCGGCGTACAAGCGCGAGAGAAAGCTCCGTCGCTCCGCGCGGCTCCGCTTCGGCTTCGCCGAAATCGCGACGAGGAGATCGTCGATCGCCCGACCCGCCATGGCAATTTCGCCAGATTTTCCGCGATCCTCGAGATCCGAAACCGTCGGATATTTATACTCATTGCCGGTACGTATTTCCTTCTTTGCCTCTCGTCGACGTCGTTATTGCGAGACGCTGTTCCGCGGCAGGAGTGGCGAACAGCCTCTCACGGGATCAGAGATATCGCGTAAGTGACGACAGTTTCGTTTCCGTCGCGTACTGCGAGTCCGCGCACCGGTTGCATCGTAAATCGACGCATCAGCGGACTAAGACCCGGACCGTTCGTAAATCGGCAGATGAAACGGAGTTACGGGCCCGACGATACTCGGGACACCTTGGTATAACGGCCGACGGTTTTCCGATAGGACCATCGCCGTCTACCGTTCGCTCGTTCGAAGGGCGGCTCGTAAGTTTCGGATTCTGCTTTCGCGCGGACGCTACCGTCGTACGCCTCGTCGCGCAATTCCTCCACAAAGGAAGAAACGTCCTCCGTCGATCCGTCGGGCGGATAATCGACGCGGGGGCGAGAACGTTTAAAAGCGCGTCGGTGATAAATCGATGCGTTTCGCGCTACGGAATGGCCGAGGGTACTCCGGTTTCACGACGTTCCTGTTTTAACGACGGGTCCACGGGCACGAGGGCCAGGCCCGAAACGCTCTATCTTCGGGAGGAAGAGACACGATTAGTATAAGGCACTCGCGTTATCTTAACAGGGGACGGGTATTCGTTCGAACCGTTGCCCCCCTTTAATCTCGCCTAATCATGGCTCTATTTAGATCCATGGCGGATCAGGGGACTCCCTTAAGAGGATATCCGTGTTTGACTCGACCGCGCTCGCTTTACGACCCTTTAATCGTTCGAAATTTGTTGCAGGCCAGTAAAAACGTCTTCCCGTCACCTTGCTCCGGGGGGGACGCTTCCTCAAAGCCGCGTCCACGGTTACGCACAACGGTTCCATGGAAGCGGATCCTCGCGAGGAAGCGTTCTTACCGGCCGCTGAAGTCCGCCTCGTTCGCGATTGAAAACGCGTCGCGAACAGCGACGTGCAATTTCTATCCGATCGATGTATGTCCTCGCGTCGATCGACGTACACGTTCTGTTAAATTAAGTTCCAATTGCGCGGCCTGCTTGCTTGGCCGCGGTCCGCGAAACGCATCGCGCCGATAGATTTCGGTCCCGCGATTCGTCGCTATAAAATTAATGGCATTCGCGAGCACCGGTTTCCGATGGCTGTTTCACCCTCGTTGGCTCGCGGCCTGATTGCCCCGTCATTTCGTTCGATCCGTCGATCGGATTCCACGTCGGACGCATCTCCCGGATCCATTGAACGACTGATTACGATCGTTTCGCAGTTATCGCGGCAATAAAAATCGTGCCCCCCCCCTCTTGACTATCAATCCAACTGAAATTGCTACGCTCCCTCCGCCCCGCCGCTCCGTCCAGCGGATAATGTACTTCCATCATTAACGTCACTACCGATACCTCGTGATCGCATACGAACAGGCCAATTACTCATACCGTTCGCCGTGGACTCCGCCGCGTCTTCCACGCGTCGCTACCTTGACAATCCAGCCCGGTCAATTTCTTCGTCGTTCATTTTTCACGTCGAACAATCCGGCGATCGCGCTCGCACGCTCTCGCCACACCGGCGGGTAGATTAAACAGGTGTCGAATATATTAAGCTGCCCTCCCTTTGTCCCTCTGCTTTTCGACACACGCGATACGAAGCGTTTTATCCCCTTCGTTTTTTTCTTTTCTTTCCGTTCCTAATCTCACGGGCGATTAATCCTGCGGTCGAGAAAGGTCCACCCGGGGGAAAGAACGGGGTATCGCGTACAGAACTACTCCGCTTCTTCCGCTCTTCGTTTCTGTCGGAAACCGATCGAGCCGTAGACGCGCCGGATAATACGGATCGGATTGAATCGTTTTATCCGCAGCTTCGAGTCGGCCTCCTTCTCCGCGCGGATTCGAATTCGCCGCGAGCACGAGATTGGAGATCGCGCGATGCGAAATGGGGCTGCGAGTATTTCGCGAGGAAGCAACACCGGCGCCAATTTGCCGTTATCTCCGTGAAATATTAATACCGGGGTGGTTGATCCACCGGCTCGGGTATCCAACCCTTAACCACAGCCGCTGATCGGTCTATCATTTCGTTCGTCGAGCTCGCCGCGGTTTGAAGGGGAGCACCGTCGCGGGGTCGTGATCGCTGCGCAAAATCGTAATTGCATCGAACGCGCTGGCTTCGGTCTTAGAGCAGCTGCCGAACGATCGATAGATCGAGACGGGAGGGAAACCGCGGGCGAACGATACATCGACGCCGGGAAACGGGAAGGAAGTAAGAATTTTTCAATTATCGCGGACGCGGCGTCGACGGGCCGCGTTTCCTTCGTTTCGTTTCATCAATTTTTTCGCGACTCGAGCAGCGACAGGAACGCAAGCTGCAAGAAATACCGGGGTGGATAGAAGTACAATGGAGAGCGAGATTATGTCGAGTGGAAGCTAGAACGTCGGGGCGCTGCATTAAAATTAATAACATTTCGGCCCCTGCGTTATCGTCGTTATTACCGGGACAGGTGGTGCGGCGCGGCGGCTCGCTACACCTTCGTAGTTACGAGTGGTTTGATTTCGCGTGACTGGCCGATATTGAACTGGACACCAGCAGGAATACAGAGCGTGTATTCGATCGCTGCCCGTCCACCCAGCAGCGCTTTCTATGCATACTCAGGAACCGAGATTGTCTGGATGTTCGAATGCTAATTCGATTCGATGCCCGTCGACCGGTCGACCCGGGATTACCTGAGGGATATTGGAATCTGCGTGGGACCGCGTTACATCTGTCGCCCGACGAAACGCTAACGGTGTAATAGACGGGCCGTGTTACCAAAATGTCCGAAAACGACGCAAATACGTGTCTAATTTGAATAAAATAATCTTGTCCCGTTATCTAAATTTCGCTGTCCGTTAATAGACACGATTGTTGATTTCATCCTTTTCTCGCGAGAGGACCACGCAGATTTGTAGAAGATTGCGATCGTTGGAACAGTCTCTGGACTTCGAACTGGACGACGCTCGCGGTGTGCAACGCGGCCATTTAATGGTGAATCGTTTCGCGACGATGTCGTCGAGCTTGTATTGCATCGATTGCTTCGATCATTGAACGGCAAGCCCGTATTAGCCGTCGGAACTCGCATTAAATCGCCCTCTTATTTTTTGGAATAGTAAGAATCCAATTAAGCGCAGCTTGTGCCGGCCGGCGCGGCGAATTTATGTTCCGCTCGTTACTCGCAATCGGCAACGTCTCTTCGACGATCGAACAGATCGGGCTCTGTCGGTCGAGCCGCTTCCGCGTTCCCCAGGAACAATTTCTCCGACGAGTGAAAAGCAACTCAAGGCGAACGACGATCGCGGTGAAAATATCGGGGTGATCTCGCAATCGTTGTCCTCCGTCTCGAATAATTCGTTTCCTCGAACGCAGTTATCGTTAGTCGTCCTCGGGGAATTCTTTTCCCTGATATTATTTAATAGGCCGCGGAAACTATCGATCGACGCTTCGACGATTCTATCGGCAATTATCATTCCTTTCCCCTCCTCGCGTCAGCGTCGCACGTTCGCAGCCTCGCTTCGGGTACACGGCGACGCGAAATAATGGCCTCTAAAGTAGCAAAGTCGGCACGGTGACGAGAAGCCGGGGCTAATTACCTGCGGGGTTCCAGCGACGCCGGAATATAAAAGAGCGGAATCGCGAAAGGCCTGCGAGCCTGTCTGCCGTCGAAAGCGCGCAGCTTTGAATTCATAATCGGGCGTCTGAGGCTTCGGCCGTATTAAAATCGGGACCGCGCGAGCAATCAACGCGTTTCGCCGCCTTTGAGGGAAACAAAGCTGTTGATATCGGACCGCTTTGAGCGACCTAGAACTTCGCCGTATGAATTTCAAGCGCGGCCCGGGCGCGACGGGGTCGCTGGCAAATGAGCTCTCCTCCAATAAATCGCGGAAAACTAATTTCGTTCTCGGGCTCGCGATGCTCCAGCGCAACGCGGTTCGCTCGGAGCGGAGTTTCGCGAGAAAGAATTCTCTCCGCGATGACGCGGAGCGGACGAAGCGTTCGCGCTTTCCCGGACTATATATCGTTCGGTATCGGGCCCGAAAATTAAGGTTCCGATAACAAACGCGATCGCCGCGTGGTTCGTCTCGATTTCAATCGACTTCTTTCGTTAAATCTTCCACAGCCGGACGTTATCCCGGGGCTGCCAAGCTTTCAACGCGAGAACAAAAATGGGCACGCAACAGATTTCCTTCGGAAGCCTCCGCCGGCGTTGAAATTCGCGTACGACGTTTCGCGTGACCGTCGCCCGGCCGCTGATCGAACTCATTAAAGGCCGAGGACCAAACCGAGTCGCCAGTTGGCAGAGGTGGCCGTTCCGTGGGCGATTTCGTTGGAAACGAACTAGCGTGCACCCGGACCCGGTGGACAGATTCAGTCCGCAGAAAACTAACGAGCGGCCGGGGCCTGTCGTAACCGCCTTTCATCGATAGCCTAGATGAATTTCAGCGAGCGACGCGGCGCCAGCCTCCGTTTCGTGCACCGTGAAATTTTCGACACGAGAAACGTGCTCGCCGTGTGCGAAACCGTTTGCCGGCCCGGGCAAGGTCCCGGGGCAATTTGCCCAAGCGATATCGCGTGACGATTTAGCGGAGGGCGCGAAATTGTCCATCTTCGCCGGGGCGAAACCGACGAAACGTCGCGTTGCAATTTTATCATTGTCTCCAGCGATCGCGTGACGCCCGATGCCTCTCGACAACTTTCAGCGTGGCGTGGTTATTTCTCGTTCACAATGCGGCTGGGCTGCGTTTCGCGAATTTGCACCTCGGGATCTTCGCTCGGGGCCCGGTCGACAGCGCCCCGAGTGAAATATTTATCCGCCGACGACGATCCGCCGCTGGCGGGCCCCCGCGATCTTCGTGTCTTTCGTTTCGTTTCGTTCGACGGTAATCCGGATCCACGAATGATCGCAGTTTCGATCGGTCGATCGAGAATCGGGGGAGGCAATTTCGAAGGATTTCGTTTCGTCTCCAACGCAAGGGTCGTCGACGTCTCGCGGCTCATCGACGGACGCGCGATGCCACGCTCCCGCTAGTGTAATAACGTTCGACGCACACCGCCGTCGTCGATTTACAAAGAACCCTTGGTTCAGGGGCAGCGGGCTCTCCGATTCGCGTGAGACAGAAAGACAGTTGCGAGGAGAACCGCGTTGCGGTTCCGTCCGTCCATGTGTCTCGGAAGTCCGGCATTCTTTCCGTCCTCGTCCCCCGTCAGGCTCCGGTCCTTTTTTCTCTCCCTCGAATCTGCCAGTCGGGGAAATCACAGGATGACCGGTGGTCGATACGACGCCCGGAGCGGAAAGGAAAGGAAAGGAGTATCGGGAGTCGGCAGCTGGCCGACCGAGATCACGAAACGCCGCGACGTGGACGCGCGTGCAGGACCGCCGCATGATCCGCATAATGCCCATAATACGTTTACAACATATGGGGAAGCGGAACGACGGCGAACCGCGCGCCGCTCTTCGCTCCTCGAGCAACACGAGTCCGCGGTTTCTCGATTTTGCGTCCGAGATTAACGCTGTCGTTTCCAACCGCCGCCGGTTCGTGACGCTTTCCGTCCGCCCGGAGGGTCCGCCGAATAAAGCGACCCGAATCGTCGGTCCACCCTTCGAGCGTCGCAACGCTCGACCGCGGCGGCCGAATCGGCGTGCCGCGTCGAACTTCCCGGCCGTGGACGTAAAAAATTTGATGGAAAAATCTCTCGCGACGCACACGTACGCGCGGTCCCTCGCGATATCGCGTTCGATGGATTTCCAACGCGGATTCCTGGCCTATTCCTTTGAGGAGGGTATCCGCGTCGTCCAGCCACGAGCGCGCGGGCGCGCGCGCAACTCGTCGACAAACGAGTATAAAATATACATGAATCTCTTTTGCCGAAATATTCAAATGTTTCAGCCCTCAGATCAAATAACTGGCGGGATATCGAGTGGCCGTGTTGGCCCCGAGGTGGTCTCAGGCCATGAATATCATGACTGACCAAACTCGGTTCCCATACTAGTCACGTTCTGACGATTCCCGTAAGGTGTGGTCCGCGGAGTCGGTTTCCGGAAATCAGGCTATCGAGTTTCGCCGCTGCTCGCGCGGCGCTTCTCGCCGAGATAGTCTGGTTTCCGTTCGGGGACCGTGCACCGTGATACATTTCGAACAGCCCCGGGACCTGCGCCGCGCCACCGGGGGCGCTACGCGAATCGACGTGATTACGATTAATCGCGGCCCCGCTGTATTAATTGATCGGCGCGTTCATCGATTGCCGAGTACTCGACCGGGGCGGAGGGCAGATTTGGAAGGGAAACTTTTTCCCCGGCCCGCCATCGCGTGTCAACGGCCCGTTATTCTTTCGTCGCGTAACGTTGAAATTTTCATGGGTCCCGGATAAAAGATAGAATGAAACAAAGAGGGGTGGCATCGAACAACTAACCGTGTCGTCGGCCGCCCGTTTATTGCGTCTATCGAAAAAGGCCGCGATCGTTCCGCGAGGATAAACTGGCAATAAATGTCGCGATTCGGCGCTCTCTCTGAAGTCGTTAGTTTTATCGAGTTAATGCCGGGTAACCTCTGACCTTCCGCCGTCCAGACGATTACGCAAATGAACGTTAACGGTTGCGCGATCTCGAGATCGTACTAAATGGCCCTCGTTTTCCCGGGGAAAGTTCGAGAGGAACGTTCCGCGGAATTCGTAATAAAATAAAGAAAAAAAGAAAAAGAAGCCGACGTTACGGAATAACGGTGTATCGAAGGAGACTGAAATCACGAGGGGCCAGCGGCGTCCAGTACGTGCTCGTAAATCGAGACTCGTCAATAGTAGATAGGGTTGTTGGCTGTCCCGTTTTTCGGAAGAGGATGCGACGGAGTACACCTCGTTTGCCTTGTGCCCCACTTCCGGCGTAACAGGACAGTCGTCCCCGTCGCGGCCGTTCTGACTGACGTTGATTGCCGGCACAAAGGCATTCGCAGTTAGTTATTTTGTTAATGGCACTCGTCCACGACGTGCCGTCGTTAAATTCGTTCGTCTGACATTTATCGCCGACAATGGGAGGACCGTTCTAGCGAACGTCATTTTCGTTTCCGTCTTCTTTCCTATCCTTCGAGCCACGCTCGACCGTCGTCGTCGATGTATCGTCCCGTCCGAATCGCATGATTGATTCACCCCGCGACGTTAGATAACGAAGCGTATGCAAAACGTTCGACGGCCGTGCGGAAATTGTTCCGCCTGCGATGCCCATTATCTTCGTGCCCGTTTTCGTCTGTCGCGAGCGCCACGGGGACGATTAGTCACGGGCCTGAAACGCGTTTGCGCGACCGTCGCATGGAAATTTCTGATAAACCACGCGGAAAAGGAGCGTAACGCGTAGCGGCTTGTCATTTTTCTCCGGCGGCGGCTTGCGGGCGCTTAAGGAGAGGGGGCGCGATAAAACACAGGTTACTCCTGTGTCAAAACGGGGAGCGCAGGTAAAACAACAAAAAATTACTGCGCTCATCGATGTATCGTTTAAACATTACGGACAGCGCGCGGACGTCTCGTACGCGCGTACCTCCGCTCGTTTTCTCAGCGGGGAGAAGCATTTTTACGAGTCCCGACCGCGGAACTGCTCCTTTTCTGTCTACGGAGCGTTTTAAAGCGTTTTAAAAATTAACGCCTCCCGTCTACGCGGCGAATCGCAGGCCCGTTCGCCCATGCGTATACGGATCGCCTCTCCGCGCGCTCGCGTCGTCGTGTTCGCCCTTAACGGATAAGAGCTACGAATCACCTCGTAAACCATCCGGCAGTTAACGCTCAACGTTCGAATGGCAGCGTCGCTGCTTAACTACTGTACACCCTTTCGTCGATCCCTCTTCACGCCTCTTTCCCTTCCGCCGCGAACGCTAATCCAGACTTTACGCGCGTCCATTCTCCTCGAGACCGAGAACGTCGTCGCCAACGTTCCGACCCGTTCGTTTCAGTCGCAGCGGAATCGGCGGCAGCCACCCTGAAACGATCGCTCGTAGCAGAGACGAACGACCCGGCCCCGAGACTCATCCCTCCGGTTCAACCCTTTTCGAGGCGGCGTAATTTCTTTCGGAGAACCCCGAGACCCCGGAGTACCGCTGCAACGTCGGCGATTATTAATGCCTACGACCGATCATATTTTTACTCTTATTATCGTTTATGTGTCCGCGCGATGGAACGACGGGTCGTCGCGTCGCTAGATCGCCGATAGCGACGCGACCGCGACCGCGCCACCCTACTTAGCCGCGTATCCAATATTCGACGGGGATCGTCGAGGTGTTACGGTAATACACGATCGAGGAATGCCATTTGCCGGCGCTTGATTTATGCATTACAGAGTGCAGAGACAACCGTGGCCCGCGGGGATTCGGCACTGTATCTGGCGGGACGCGGCGACGTGAGTATTATTCAAAGTGTTGCTCATTTGGGCACGCGGACAGGCCGGGGTAAATCGGAGTTTGACTGTACTCAACGACACGTGACGACACGTGCCGTCGCGTTGCCCATTTCGCGGCCGGCACGCTCAAAACGATTCGAACCGGCACGCCCGAGCGTTCGCAGCTCGATCGGAATAGCGAGGGTCCGGCCGAACCGTTCGTCGATCGTTCCAACCTGGAGATCCGAACGAGAGGCAAACGTCGAGAGCGCGTACGCCAGTCAAGAAATTCGGTTCTCCCTGGAGGAATTCGAGAAACGCTGGATCGAGGTGGGCCCCCTGCTAACCGACCGGATGCACGCGCCTGCCTAGCGCCAATTATATATTCCGCGCATCGTTTTTGCGCGAATTCACCCGCGTCGCGCGGCGTTAATGGGAACGCCCGGAATAGAATTCGATCCGTCGGCGAATCGGCGGGGAATAGGAAACGATCGAGTTTACCGTGGAACGCGGAAGGGTAGCCGCGCAAGACGCTCCGCGGATTTTCTCGTTGCTCTGCAACACGATTCCCCGTCGCCGCTCGGCCGAATCGACCGGTCGTTTCGACCGTGGATCCATGTGAATCGTGGCCACGGTTGTTCGCTCGTTGCGAGAACTGTTACGCCATTCCGCGCTCTCGCCTTTCCACCGACGGAGGAAAACTCATTTCGTCCGCCCGCCGATCACGGCGAGATCTGTCGCCGATCGATGAACGTCGTATTATGGGAGAGTTGCAGCGCTGTCCTTTGTCCTCGTTGCTGCAACGCCCGTTCCGACAATGTATCGCGCGTAACCAAATCGAGCCGCCTATGTAAGTTTCGATTCGGTTGGCCACGAGACGTTTAATCGAGTTCGACGTAGCCGCGTTCTCATAGCCACAATGCGGCTCGATACGCCCGGCTCGAAGCCTTTCTGGCAAGCGGTCTCAATTGTCGTTTCGCTTGCCTCTCGTCCACAGCGCGCGGAGAGGGAGAGAGAGAGAGAGAGAGCCCCCCCCCTCATTCGACAAAAGGCGTAGGTACTCGAGTTGCGCCACCAAATCGTTCGCTACCAGTTGCATGTTCGAGGGCCGTCGAGTCACTCGAGCTCCGCGAAATGAAAATCTTGCTCGATAGTGTATTTAACGGTCGAGCACAGAGCCACGGGAACAGGGCCGATCGGGTGTCCACGTACCGGGTGACCTGGATATATCCATACGGGGGAACGCGTAGACGCGGTTATCGGGGGGCCGGGATCTTCGAGGGCTCCGTGAGAAACGAAGGATAAAACGGCGGACGGAAGTAATCGTCGCGCAATGAAATTCTGAAGCGGCGTGTAAACGATGTTCGCGATGCAGTAATTCCTCTGTATGCTAATAACCCGGGCGGTTAATATTTTTTTTTTTTTTTACAGCTCCTTCTCCCCGACCGATAATCCACGCAACGAGCCCCAAAGGCCACCCCGTACACGAGGTGCTCCCCGTTCGGTCGTTCCCTCTTGCCACGTTGGCCATTTATGGGTGGCGTGCCACTTGACAGGACGCACGGCGTCACGGGGTAATCAAAGTGCCATTATCCATGGGAAATTGTAAACCCCCAATCTCTCCGATCCCTCCAGTTCCTTCCTACGTATTCGTACGTGCTATCGCCACTCGTCCTCTCTCTCTTTCTGTCCCGGTAGCTTTACTCCGGCACCCCTCCCCCCCCTCCGGTTCCACCCTTCACGTTGCACCCGTACTCGATACACCGTATCGACGGGGTGGTCGTTACGTAAACCCCCCCACGAGGCACTCCTGTAACGCGCGTTACACGGCGACGAGGGTCGACGAGTGGCGCGGTGTCAAAGCGGAGTCAACCGCTGAAAAATGGCTGCGACTTGTCACGAAGGATTCGACGAATGTAATCGTAACTCGTATCGGACCCACGATCGCGTTTCCACCGCGGCAATTGTTTTCACGATGAATCGCTCGCGATCGTTATCGGCCGTTTCCTCTCCCTTCTAAACGTCGCCGGCCAGCAGCATCGAGGTTCCCTCGATACCCGTACGAAAACTCGTCGCGCATTTTCGATCCCGACGAGTCCCGAACCGTCGAACCATCCGGCGATCTAGATTCCGAATAAACGATCCAACGGATGGATCCTCCGTCCGCTCGTCGCGAGAAACGGCGAGCGGTAATGGCGAGTATATATATATATATATATGCCCGGCGTGGTTAGTACCTACTCGGTGTGGCGCACGAGAGAGAGGAGGGTAGCCGGATTCAGGGGCTGTACTGCGGGCACGGGTCCCAGCCCATGCATACCAATCGAGCGGCAACCTAACAACGGTTAACCGCAGCCAGTCGACCCGCTGCTAATCAGAAAATCACGCCACCGCGGAAACCCCCAACGGAGGGGTCGCAGAGGTTGCGAACCGGCTCGCTTCTATCATAACGCGCCACCTCGTCGTCCACCCCCTCGAATACTTTCTCGCACACGGCGAACCACACGGATACCGGCGCGCCCGTCGGTGTGCTCTCGCCGGGCGTAAAACGGGAACACAGCGTCGAGGCGCGACTCCGCGACACTTGGGGACAACCCCCACACCCGACTGTGGCAGACATGCCGCTAATTACGGGGTTAATATCAAGGGGTTAACGGCTAGCCAATGTACCGGCATCGATTATCGAAGTCTCATTTTCCGGTCAGCTTTTCGATGCTCCGACGTAATCGAATGGACGTATAAGCTTAAGGGTGGTTGATTGCCTCGTGCTACGCGGGCTAGGGGTTGATTGCGTCACCGACGGGCGTTTTCCTCGCGTCTCCTTCGGCCGAGAATTATTGCGCAATATTCGATCGCCAGTCGGAATTGCGACGATGTATCTTCGTTAAGGAAAGAAACTGTTTCTGCTTGCACTTCATTTTACGCAATCTTAATAAGCTCGATCGCGTGCACGGACCACCGTTCCCGTTCGTTATTTTTTCCGTGTTTTGGAATTATTTTAACAACCGATCGTATCGAGGTGGCGCGAATCTTTTCGTCCCGCTTGAAACTCGAGCGGCATTCGTTTTTACGTTGAACAGGTATTTCGTTGCTTTCCGTTTCGCTTGTAAACGGCGTCGAGGCCCTCCGGTCGAGAAATCAAGACCCCGGGTCCCACGTTAACAATTTCGCCGACCCTCGCCGCGGACACAATATCGTGTCGAATGTTTCGAAGGTCGAGCCCTTGAAATTTTCTTCGCGAGCGAACCCTTTCTTCGCGCGGACTGCCAAGTGAACGCCGGTCCCACGAGCAACGTGAAATCGACACTCGCATCGGCTACGTTTCGAGGGTTGCGATCACCCCGACCCCCGATTTTTCGAGAGGAATGCCCGACCCTGGCTGTCGAGTGCAATCTTCGAGGGCCTCCTCGACGAAGCAGCGTACGTCTAGGTGTAATTGATTTTCGACGTGCGATATAGAGGCCCGGAGAAAAGTTACTCTGCGATTAATCTCGTTGTGGAAGAGGATTCTCGATTCCTTTAATGAACCGCGAGTTTCACGACGATCGACAATTTTATAAATTGCCCCAGCTAAACGATCGAACAACTTATACAAATAATACCAGCTGCTTCCAACGTAAATAATAAATAACATTGCAAGGCGAGGAGTTCAACGATTGAATCCAGTAATCGGTAATAACGGAAGGATATACGCGAGAAACGACGAAACATCGGAACATTCCGAAGATAGTGGACGTTTGTAGGCGCTTACCTCCTCTCTTAAGGTTCCTGTAGCATCCCGGAAGTACGAAATCTAATTTAACCCCCCGCCCGATCGCGCCGCTTTTCCCTGCCTTGGAAATTCACTTCCGCGGCCCTCCCGTGTAAACCGGACGCGCCTGTTCGAAAAGTTCCACGATCCGTGGACCCTGCCGAATCACCTGGGACAGCGAAGCACGGAGAGTGCTTGATTATTTCCACAAAAGCGACGAGCAACGCCGTTTTAAATTGTATTTTAAAAGTCGTTGCCTCTTTCCTTGGGTTCGCTCGAACGTCCCGGGGGAAAACTTCGAACGTTTGATCTTTGTCCCGATATCCTCTTTCGTCGATTTACTGGCGACAATTCCGGAACTCTCGGTGCCAAGGGAGCGGGACGAAAATTACAGACGAAGTCGGATAAACTGCGATCCAATTAGGAATGGTAATCATTTCGTGAAACGTCCTCGGCGCGGCAACAGCGTACCATTCTCAGCTTGCGACCGTTTACTCCTTATCGAAGTTTTTGCTGATCCCGATAGAAATCCGGGGGACGGGGTGCAATAGAAACAGGTTCCAGCGTTGCGCGTGGGGTGGTCCTGGTAAAAAAAATTCGGGAAAGCACCGAGCAGGCGTACGAGGAGGAAAAGTTTCCGCCAAACCGGATACAAGGAAGTTCCACCGTATTCACGCATCCGGCGCTATAAATCTTTGGACTCCTCCAGCCTCCCCGTGTCCGCTGGCCAAGTCACCGAATAAATTTTCGACCATTCTTTTCCTAACTCGTCGTCCCGTTCGATCCATCGGTCCTTCGGGTTCCTCGAGGAATGAGACATAATTCGCGATCGACGGCGCGCAACTCGGGGAGCAACTGTTTTACCAACCGATCTATATTGCAGCATCTATTTTTTATCGAAGAATTAAACGGTTTTACGCATACCCGTGTACTCGTGCCACGATTGTCGGGGAAACTGCGTTAAGAGAGCGATTGTTACGTTTAATCGCGTCGATAAAACAGATGTAGATCCTCGGATCAGAGACTTCTGCAACACCGGCAGATATTTTTCCAACTTCTGCGCGACGGTTCAAACGATAAATACAATTCCTTCCGTTTTTGTTTGTTTTTTTTACTCCCTCCTGTAAAAAGAACCGTAATCGTGAGCTAATCCCCGTAAAGTCTCTCCCTCGCTCGGATTCGCGACAAGTATTTATGACTTATCGATGACGCGTGCGCTTCCAGGATCCAAGAGGATCGTATAATAACATAATTAACGGCGCGTTGACAAATTGAATCGGCGTCGAATGTATTCTTTTCATCGGCCCCGTGCCCCGGCTCCGTGGCCATAAATATTTCATGGCCGTCGGGCCATCCTTCTGTCCGTAGAAAATCGAAGAACGTTCGACGATCATCCCCCCCTGTGTCGAACGAGCGGCACACCCTCGAAAAATCTTCGCGTGAAAAGCATGAAAAACCGATAATCTCTCATCGATCAGCATCAGGGTGGACGAGAGCAGGCGTTTCTCTAAAATGGAAATCCTCGTCGCGGGAGAAAGAAGAGAAAAGAGAAAGGAAAAAATAGAAAATAGAAAATACAAAGAAAGGGACACACCGTTACCACCTAGAGAGATTCCGCGCGACTGTTCAAAATGAAACGCTTCGCCCGTACAGGCCTCCTCCGTTCTCCGCATCCGAGTCGCAGTCGCATTCATTTGCAAATTCTCCGCCTCCGATCCACGCTAAATTTCCAATGTATCGCGTATCTCGATCGCGAGAAAGAGGACGCCCGGCGGGTTTGATAAGCACCCCTACAGGAAGCCATTAACCGAGGAGAACGGCGCGAAAGCAAGGAGGATATTAGAGCGATCCGGCGATTGGCTCCGATGCAATTTCGCACGGTACACTGGCGGCACGCTGGCCGAAGGTGTTAAATTCACTGGATGTACGTCGGACGAGCCATTCTGGGGTAGCCGACAAATCCGATCGTATTTTCATCGACGCCAAATTGGCAATATCCTCGCCGGTGACGATTCCTGAATTATGCATCAGCCTCGGGGACAGTCGCTTCGAAGTTTATCCATCCCGCTCGTTTCCATCCGCAGCCACGGCCCGTCCGACTCTCTTCAACGACGGGCTGTTTTCTGCCCTCGCAGCTTCCATCCCCGTCCCCTGAACACCCTCTGCCGCCTTCTTCACCATCTCCTCCTCTTTCTCCGCTGCTCCGCTACATGGCAGAGTTTCCCCCGTCGTCGCTACCCTTCCCACGGATCCTTTCTCCAATGGAAACGTCACTTATTGGACGAACGAAAGGGAGGAAAAAGAGAGGATACCCTCGAATCCGACCAATCACGGTGAACATCCGTGATAATGCTCGCGATATCTCTCGCGGTACAGGCCGGGGCAGAAGTGAAACGGCGACGAAGCGGCGAGCGCAGATCGCGGGTCAAATCGGGAGGACTCGTTCCGGTAATTTTCGGCGAACTTTCCTCGACGCCTGGCGCATGGCGCATTTCTATTCGCAGTTCATCGCGAACGTCGAACGCCGGCACGACGATAAGACGTTTTCTTCGGGCAGCTTATCGGGGACAATAGGACGCGTTCGTTCGTCAGGCGTTTCCGTTCGGGCGGAAGTAACGAGGCGTCGCGAATGGCCGAAAAAAAGAGGAATCCACGGAGTGTAATCGAATCGAGCGTTTAGAAACGACCCTTAAGCCTTTACGAGAGGGGACAGACAATGGAAGGTGAAAGTAGAGCGTCGTTCTCGGAACGGAGGGCCGCTCATCCCCCGATAATAAAATAATAAGAACCCCGGTTGCCCTTTCCCCTTCCCTTGGTCTACCTTCACCCCCGCCGTCGTTTCCTACGACCGGAGCCGAGCTCGTATATAAATGTCCGTATTATTGTAACGAACCGCTTTTCGCTGGCAATTTCTCCTTCCGCGTGCCCTATTGCACAGACGGGCCCACGCGATCGGACACTCTCGAAATTCGTTCAATCGATCCGCGAGAATTGATGGTTTCCGGATAAGCGCGTGCAGCAGAAAGAACGCCGACCCGGCGTGCATCGTGATTATAATTTCGAACCCTCCCGATCCGCCGTAGTGAGCGAAATCGATGGAAATGAAACGGTCCGGCCTGCTTTCGTTTATTTTCATTTATTATTTTCCTCACAATTCGGTCGACTCACATACGAAACATATTTCGACAACCTCTCCTCTGTTTCGTCGACGATCTTTCGCCATTCGTCCGGAGTACGTGGAGCTATGGCCAACTGTTGGGTGGGGACGACTGTTACTTTCTGTTCGAGCCTGTTCATTTCTGTAGCTACGTTTTCCCGAGCCATCGTTCCGCCGTACCAAATTCGTGTCCGCTGTCGCTGGATTCGCGGTTCACGGTTCACCGTCGCGAGGTCTATTCAAATTTAGACTTGGACAATTCTTAATAAAAAAAAAAAAAAAAAATTAATCGAATGTATATCGAGTGTCGCGTGATCGACGAGGCCCGTTCGCGGTCCGAGGGCTCCTCTGTCCGCCGGATTTCCAGCGGCAGCGAAAAAATTTCTCGAGACGTCTGCCACGTTCCGCGACAGCTTTTCACCTACCTCACGATCGTCGGGACCGTACGTGACGAGACTCGACGCTCCACCAGGAACGAATTTAAGGCGAAAGCGCGACGTCAGACACGCGACAAAGAACACACATAAGCAAGTCGATCCGTTCGCCCCGTCTCGTTCTCGTCGTTCCTCTATCGGGGATCGTTGGAGCGGTCAGAGACGTTACGGTTGCTGTCGGATAATTTCAATGGGTGCTCGAACCGCGATCCTTGAAACGAGCGCCGGCGAACGGGTCGACCGATAATAACGTCGACGATCATCGATCCGGGAGGCCGAGTATCAATGGCTGGATAGACCTCGCGAGACCCCGGGAACCCCTCTAATAACGTCCACCTTGTCGCGAGCCCTGCCCTCGTCTCCCTGAAAAACAAGCGGACCCAAATTCGTTATCCGTCTTTTAGTGTAGCTTCGTGATCAATTTTAAACGGAACGCTGCTCCCATGCAGTCGCAACTTTCGCACTGTCGGACGAAGGTATAAGATAATGTTCACCTTCGCTGCACTGCTTATTTCTTCCTCTTCTTCTTCTCTTTCGATGGACCGCTGCCTTCCCCCGTCTTGCACTCCGTTTTTACCGGCGGGCAATAGAACGGGTCGTCGGGGCACGGGTACCTTTCCTTCAACTGACAGGGCGGCATCGACGACTTCTCCGAGGTGACGTCCTGCATGCCGTAACAGGGACAAGGTCCGGGATGCAGCTTGGGCGGCGGTGGACACGGACACAGGATCACCGGGTCCGTCGGTGGTTCTGGCAAAGGTGGCGGCACGCAGACCTCCTTCTTCTTCGTTCGAGCCCCCTCGAAGACAGCAGTTTTCCCCTGCTGCAGCTTCGGGCAGGGCTTCGGCTGCGCCAGCTTCGGGGTTGGACACTTCACCGGGGCGTACGTCATCTTCGGCGGTTTGGGTACGACCGGTAGATTGCACTTTCCCTCCGGAATGCAGCTGTCCGGGCACGCGTCCTTCTTCTTCGTTTTCTTCTTCGTTTCTTTCTTCGCCTTCGCGCACTTCGGCCTCTTCTCCTCGCACGCGCTTTTCCTGTCGCAGGTTTTCGCGCAGCTCGCGCCGGCCGCCCTCGTCTCGCATATGTCGCTCACCCCCTTACAGCTGGGTGGTTTCTTACCACCCTTCGACGATCTGCCAAGCAGCCAGGAGGAACAGTGCAGTTTCCTGGACCGAATGGCCCGAGGATCGAACATGGACGGCGCGTGATACGTGGACATTCTCCTCTTCTTCGTGCCGCCCCTGTGGCATTTGGGACAGGAGGGAACGTCCTCGGGACAGGATGCTTCGGGCGGCTTGCAGGGCGGGCAAGGTTTGGGGCATGGACACGGCGGCGGCGGTTCCGGGCAGGGGCAGGGACAGCAAGGCGGCGGCGGCGGACAAGGTGGGCAAGGTGGAAGTTCCGAGCATGGCGGACAGGGCGGGCAGACTTTTGGCGAGGGTGGAGGGCAGGGAAGAGGCTTGGGACATGGAATCGGCGGTGGACATGGAGGGCATGGGGGCGGCGGAGGGCAGCACGGCGGTGGGCAAGGCGGAGGACAAGGACAAGGCTCGCAGGGTGGCGGCGGTGGACATTCTCTTTGCGGCGGACACTCGGGACACCTAGGCGGTCTCGGGCACTTGGGTAACGGCGGCGGAAGAGGAGGTGGACAGGGTACGGGGCACTTTGCCCGCCTGGGTAACTTTGGCAGGGGCACCGGCGGCGGCGGCGGCGGTATCTTTGGATACTTCGGCAGCTTCGGCAGTTTCGGTAGCGGGGGACACTTTCGATAGCATATCTTCGGCGGCGGTGGTTTCTCGGGGGCTTTCGGGCACGGGAGCGGGCATGGCGGCGGGCAGGGCGATCGAGGCTGAGGGCACTTGGGATTCAGGGGTCGCTTACGGCAACAGGGCGGAGCGGGCGGTATGCACTTTTCCGTAGGAGGACAGGGCTTCCTTCGTTGGTACGGCTGTCTGCAGGCCGCCCCCGTCGGCGGTGTCCGATGATTCTCGCCGCCGGGGGCAAATTTCTGACAGGAATCGGACGATCCGGTGGAGCGCGGTGGCTTCCTCCGACGCGCTTTACCCATCAGCACGGAGTCGGTTCGAAAGGGCCTGGCCTGCTCCTGCCACAAGTATCTTGCGAGGCGTCCCGGCAAACGTGCGTTTCTTCTCGACTTGTCGAGCTTATCCGAAGCGGTAGCGAAGTTCCTCGCGCAGACGACTCCGGTGTTAAACGTTCTCGAGGCGGACGCCCCGGTCAGGCCCTTGAGGAAAGACGATCCCAGGCGGTGCTGGTTCCTTGCTCGAAAAGGATTGTCAAGCGTCGCCGCGGAAAGAGTAAAGATACGGCTCAGCGACGTTGTCTTTGGATGATACTTGGCCTACGACCCAGACAACAGATATTTTCATTGATAGGATGACCGTTAGCTTGCTGCATCCGCCGCTATCTCCACGTACCCTCTGTCTCTCGATGCGTTAGACGCCTGACACCTAACATTTTTTTATTTTACACGGTTTCTTCGGTGGACACTTTACGCAAAACGGCTTCTTTTCCTGCTTCGGTTTCGCGGGATACCCAGGCGGACCAGCGGGCGTACAGGGGCCCTTCGGTGGATGGCAGGGGCTCTTCTCTGGCCAAGTTGGCGTTTCGTCGCCGCAGTCTGGCTCGCCCAGACGAAATCGTTCTCTCCTCGCTGCACCCTGGATACATCACATCGCGCTGCTTTATATCGTTCTCTTTGTCCGCCGATTGTCCCGGGCAATGCCTTGCCTCTGGCCCACCTCCCTCCTCCCCCGACACGTGAAACGACTATCGAAAGTAACGGATGGAACGGTAGCGGGTGACCTTTCGAAGGAGCACGCGGTTCACAGTCGCATGGCGAAACTCGCGACGAAACTGTTTGCCGTTATTGGAAAGAACGCGCATGGAAATGCGGAATAGATCATTCTTGGACGATATTCGAGCGACGTTGGGATCGTTGCGAATTACAGCGTCGGCTGTTCGTCGACGTCTTTGGTCAGGGTGTTCTTCAACGGCAACCTTCCCGGCGTCAGCGTCGCATTTGCTTGCGAGGAGCTCCTCGATCGCGTGTCCATCTCTTCGTCTCTGCCCGATCTCCTGGTGGGTATATCTCTCTGCAATTGACCGTAGTCGATGCCAATCTCATCCTCGTACTCCTCGCCTTGGGGAAAGTAGTCGTCGTTACGGATTCTGTCCAGTTCGAGGGTGGTGGTCTCGCGCCTCGAGTCAACGAGCTCGCGACCACGTTCGTTTCTCGCGTCGCAGACATCGATCGCCGGCGTGATCTTCTCGCTGAAGAGGATCGACAGCGGGCCCCTGTCCCTTCGCTCCGGGGCGATCGATTTCTTGTTTTCGAACGGACCGGCACTCGTCCTCTGCGGGGGTGAGAGAGGATGATCCGAAGTGTTCGATTGTTTCTTTTTATTTATTTTTTTTTGTTTTTTTTTTTTTTTGTAATTTTCGTTCGATTTCTCTTTTCGTACGAAATTTTTCACGATTAAATTTTGAAGACGAGGAAGAGGCAGAAGGGAGGTGGAGCCATAGCGACGAGCTTCGTGACCAATTCTCGATGGTTTCACGCGCTGCTCGATAATCGTCGAGTGCTCGCGATTCGTTCGAAAGCCGATCAAAACTGTAAGTGGAAAGATAATCTTTTATATTGGACTTACGTCGATGTCGTTACCGGGCCGTTGGTGTCTGGCCAGGGAGCCTGGCGTGGCCTGCAGCTGGAATTGAAATCAAAGCAAACTGATAGGTGTTTTCCTTATCACGGAAACAATCGCGAGGTTGTACGAGACTAAGCCGCGACGGTGTGACGGAAGCCGGCACGCAACAGAGCTCACAGTGAAACGGGTTTATTGACGTAACAGGCATTTACACGTGGTTGCGAGAGATTTTTAATTCTCCCACCCCAGGTCGGCACGGAGAAACATACTGTATATAACGTGTACTCGTTAATGGATCAGCGACGATCAATGCCTTCGATAAATATCGTCGTACGGATATACGGAAACATCGTAGATACTCGGACAAACGTTCCCCCTTCCTGCTTGCTGGTTCGATTTAGGCTCGGCTCGTACGCTCGCTGAAACGTCGACCGTCGAAACGTTTCTGTAATCGAGGCTGCTCCTGGCGCGCGTTCGCGAACCGAGCGTCGAATACTTTCGACAGGAACTTCCGCCCGATTTTCCGTCGTCCTTGGAGGAACAGCCCGGCGCTCGTACCACCGGGGGACACTTGTCTCTCTTCTCGCCCTTTTTCGGGGCGCACGATCTCTCCTTCTTCTTGGCGTCGCCGCACTTCTCCCTTCGCGACGAGCACGGGTCCGGTTTCTTTGGAGTGCACTGGTCCGATTTTTTCTGGCCACAGGAATCCGATTTCCTCGGGGCACACGGGTCCGGCTTTTTCGGTTTCTTGCAGCGAGTCCCGTGCACTTCGTCCTTCCAGAACTTGTCGCAGGGATCGTGCTTCCCGAACTCCTCTCTGTAGTCCTTGCAAGGTTTGCCATGATGATCCGGCGTTCTCATCTTTCTGCAGGGATCCTCGCCGCCCCTGTCCGCTTTGGCGTCGCAACCCTTCTGCTTTTTACACGGATCCTCCTTCTTCCCGTACTCTGGATCCGTCTGATAACTCTTGCACGTTGTCCCGTGGTTCTCGTTTCTGAGCGATTCGCAGGGATCTCCCCCGAGGCTGTCGCAGCTACTTTTGCACTTCTTCCTCTCGGTCGCGTCCTGCCTTTTACAAGATTGCGCCTCCTTCTTCTTCTGGCATGAGCTCCTCGCCTCCTTTCTCCGACCGCCGTCGCCCTTTCCCTTGCACTGGGACTTCCGTTTCTTGCAAATGTCGTCGTCGGCGTTTCCCTTCTTCCTGCACGACTTCTTCCACAGTTTGTCCTTCAGCGAAAATTTCGACCCGTCGTTGCCGGAGGCGTACAGAAACGGCTCGAACGCAGCCCCGCAATCCGTAACAGGCGCGGCTTCCTCTTCGTTGAACAGGAAGTCGAGGTTGTACGAGGTCAGGCTCGACGGAGAGCTCGTTCGTCTCCTCTTGTGCTTCAGGTTCTCCAGGAACAACGCGATCCTCGACGACATTTTCCGCAGCGTCGTCAACGGCTCGTTCGTTTCGCTGACCGCGTCGTTCTCCGACTCCTCGTTGCACGACATCTGAACCGTCTCCTCGATCGGTCGGCGATCCTCGCAGGTTCGATCGGCTGGCTTCTCGCCGTCCGACCGATCCGAACGTTCGATCCGCGGTGCCGGAGTCAAATCGCTCGTCGACGTCGAGGCGTTCAATCGCTCGTCCAGCTGGCTCCTCGCGCGACGCTTCTCCGCGCTGTCCAGCTCGTCGATTATCTTCAGGCTCCTCATGCAGGCCAGCTTGCCGCATCTCCAGCCGGCCGTCTTGTTGGAACGGGACAGCGCGATCGACTCGACGCTCCGAATATCGAAGAACCTGGAGAAGAAGTTGGACAGGGGCCTCCGTCTCTGGTGCACCAAGCCGTACAGCATCCTCGGCTTCTTGTCGGATAGAACCGCCGGAATCGTCCAGTTCTTCGCCTTCCCCGTGCTACTCGATCGTCTGTCGGTTCTGGCCGTCGTCTCCTCGACGACCTTCGACTCGCCGACCCTTCTCGCGCGCACCCTCCTCCTGTCGCACTTCTGTATCGCCTTCGACCGCGACTCGATCTCCATGATGAAACGCTCCTTCTCCAACAACGCTTGCTCCGAGATCGTCGCGTCGCTCGTCCTCTTGGCATCCCGTTTCCTCGAGTGAAACCTCCTGTTGTCGATTTTCCCCACAGCTGACGGTGCTTTCGCCGTCGCCACGGCGATTTTGTTTCCCGAGGCAACGTTCGCGGCGCCGTCGATCGCTCGCGAATCGCTCGCTCTGTCGGCCGCGCGCTCGTCGGACAGCAGCGCGACGCTCGAATAACGCCGCCGCGTCGCGGCGGCGTTAAGGACGTTGAAACGATTCCTGAGGAGATAGTCAGCGAAATCGGGGAACTGCTTATAGATCTCGGAAACGATGCGACCGCCGTGCCGGCTCGTAGCGGGCCCCATTTCGGCAAGAACTCGAGGGCCTTGCAGCTCGCTAGCGTACGCGTTGTCCCCCTGAGAACAGACGGAGAGACGATTTCAAGGTCGTTGAATCTTTTCAATCATGTTTAATGTCTTTTCTTTTCTGTTAATCGTTCGATCCTCCGGGACAGAGGAGGGGATAGAAGACGACGATTAACCCTTTCGCCGATGGTCGATGGTAACAGCGAAAGGGTTAAGGAAATTAAACGTTAGAGCAATAGGAATATGGTCGGACGTTTGTTTGCAGATTTAACGTGTTCATATAGCCCGTCCATCGTCTCTCGTCGTGCGGTTCTTTCTCGAGGAAGGGTGTCTCGAAAATGCGGGACTGCATACGAAACGCCGGCGAGCCGGGCAACGATTCGAAGAAAAAGATCCGATGTCTTTTAATCGCCGCTGCTTCGAGCCTGATCGTTAATTTATGGTGTTCGAATTCGTGGTCCTTCGTGTACGCGAGATATTATAAAATCGCTATGGAATCGAATAACGCGGACACAATTCGAAAGTCTCGTGTATGAAACTCTCTTGTGCATGAACCTGAATGCGGGGAAAATATCTTAGCGCCGCCTCGTCAGCTTCTGATTTTCCATCCCCATCCTCCTCCTCCTCATCCTATTAACCCACCTAATGAACACCGTCTCGGTATAAAGTCGACGAGACGCGCCGTATCGTTTAAATCGATTTCCTCTCACGATTTTCTCTCCCTCGGTCGAAATTGAACGAGGTACGCTAATGCTTATTTTGCATATATTATTTCAATGGTAATTCCTACCTGTGCCTCGGTATTGGGTTTGGCGGTGCACCCCTCGGCGATTGGCAAACGACGCAGCCTTTCAACGGCTCGATTGATTTTATTCTTCTGCACATGCGAAACACAATCACGTTTAATACGTTTCCCGGTTAATCGATCCTCTAAATTACCTGTGCCACGTTCGAAGCAATTTTCGTAAAGGTTGGATCCTGCAGCGAGGTGAGCTGGTCAGCTTTGTTCGTTTGCGATCTCTCGAAAATTTGCAACATCTGCGAGTTCTATTTCGATTACGGAGAAACCGTTAAATCGGCCACGCGAAGGTAGACAAAGAGAGATGAAATATTAATTCTTACCCCTGTATTTATCGCTTCGCGATCGCTGAAACTTTTTAATCTCGTCGGGGTGGAGAACCTTTTGTTCAACGCGGTCACGTCATAGAGTGCTAGTACGTCGAGCTTCGAAGTTTGTTTCAGCATTTGCGAGAGGGATCGCCCTATTTCACCTGCGCCTCCAATCATTGCCAGCTGCACGGAGAAATATGTGTAGTCCGCTGATGCTTATTATCCATTTCCGTTAATAAGACATATCATTGCTGCTCGGCAATCAGTGGCAGCCAAAACGGACGTATGTATAGAAACTTGTCTCTTGAAAATATTTCAAGTACCTTCACGTTTTCATCGCCGGCGTGATATTTCCGCTGACTGATGGTTTTAATAAGAGATTTTGCGGCCCGGGAAAACATTGTTATTCCTGTTGGTGTTTACTGGAAATTTTTGTAACGCCTTCGTCGAGCGCCTTACATGTCCAAATTATGAAGGCTAATGGATCTGGTTACCAGGAGTGATATCGCAGTTGTTTTGTTTGTCCGTCCCGAGTATGCCATGCAATCGAAAAAGAAAATCGGAGTTACTGTCAGTTCTATACGTATTCAAATATTTAAGTAGGTAAGTACAGCAATCTACCAAAATTGCAGGAAGCGCGTGCAGGGCTGCTTAGGTCGGAAATTAATGCAGCGGGCTATTTTTTCGTGTGTAGCATATTCGTCTCTCTTTCATTGTACACTTCATTCATTAAAAAATAACGACTGGGAACCGAGATAACAAATTTTATACATTTTGTCGGTAACGTTGTCTGTGACACGCAAATGGTACTGGAGCTCCACTGCCGCATAGACCGTCGATAATCGGACATGTGGCGCTATCTCGCGTTTGCTGCCGTTTTCAACAAATAAATAATTCGTTAGAGTATTGCACCGAAACTATACACGAAGCCCGATCTACTCGGGAATCAGGTTGTTCCTTGATCCCAGCGCTTCAATTTGAGATGTCGTTGATTAAAATCGGCCCAGCAGGAGCCGAGATAATTGAATTTGTTTAAAGAAATTATAAACAAGTGCGTTTAATTCGCTTGCCAGGCGAGCTACATCGATGATCCCTAGACATAAATTAAAGGTAGCAGTATGAGCTAACATCTCCAATAGGTATGAACATTATGCCATGCGCAGTTCATTTGTTATAAACAATTAAACAATTAAAATTGTTATTACGTTCAACTGCATATAGTTCCAGCAACGGGGTATTTTTTATCGTGTAGCTTATTCATTTCCCTTTAATTTGAGACGTCGTTGTTCAAAATCGGCCCAGTAGAAGCCGAGATAATAATTTTTAAACATTTTGCCGGTAACGGTATGTCGAAAATCGTGTATGTGGCGCCATCTCGCGTTTGCGGCCTTTTTCACAGTTTGCCGCGGCTTCAAAACCGAATTCCTGGATTACATCGTTAATTTAAGCAATTGCGTTTTTCTCGGCTTCTACTGCGTATTTCTTAACCGGACTTGTCTTAAATAAAAGCTCTGAATCATGGCTATCTGCTCCAAGTTGTAACAATATGGCAATTGTGGTTCGAAAGTTATTAACAATTGAACAGTCGGCAAATTTGCACTCCGCGTCACTTCAATTATCTCGGCTTCTGGAAGCGCTAGATTAATGATCGAGTGCTCAATAAGCAAAATTATGGAAATAGATCGACAAATTCTTTACATTTCTGATACAACAATATTTATATCTACCCTAGGAATAAGAAAAAACGCCTTCAATTTTGATGTGTAATACATTAATTAATAACATCATGTTTTAATCTTAAGAACTGAAAGAGACCTTTTGGATTGTCATTCTATCGTCAACTAAGGAAGCGACCAAAAGTATCTAAAGTTATATGTTTGTATTAAGTTCCTTTAAGTTATCATTTTACGTATTAAACGTTCATTTAAAGTTACATCGTTACTGATTTATTGTAGTTACTATCAGTTAATGTTATATCGTGAGCACAGTACCTTTACTTTGATATTGAGATAGTGTTAATGTTCTTATATAGCTAAACCTTTCATTATATCTTGCTTCTTTTATTATTTTATTCTTCTCCTGCTGTTGTATTTTATAGTGTCTTATTTTAAGGCTTTTCATCACTTCGTTTCTTCCCTTCATTTCAAATTCATTTCTTCTTGGCATATTCCATTTCTTTTTACTTAATCCTACCTTTCTCTTATGCTTCTGAGGTTTGCCCTTACTTCCTTCCTTTTCCTTTAAATAACCCTAAACAATCTGTCTCTCTCCTGTTACATAGTTACTAATATATTTGCTGTGTGTGCAGGTTTGACATACAAACAGTAAGCAGCATTGATGGCGACTTCGCATCACGCATAAAGGCAAGAAAGAAGAAAGAATAACTTTTGCCATACACTTTAGTTATAGTACGTTAGTTTATACAAATAGTTTGTAACTATCAACCTGTAAGTTTAATTTTGAAAAATTCATAAGGTTTAGCTTGTAAAATTGAATTAGAACATTTTTGTAACTTGTATCTTCATTGATTAGTTTAAATAAATTGTCAATGTAGAGAATTCGACTGCTCTTCTTATTTTCATACATTACCAATCCTTGAAAGAACCTAACTCCTATTCCTTACACAAGCAGTACCGTGGACGAACTTTAAATACAAAGTCCTGAAGCGAGAAACTTGTAAAGAATTCCTATACGTTATTAATTTTCTCGTTTTTTTGCAACAATGTTGCAAATTGATATCTAAGAAACTGCAACAGTGTTGCAAATTAATCCCTATGCAACTGCAACAATGCTGAAAATTGATCGCTAAGAAACAGCAACAATGATGCAAATTGCGCCTTGCGAAAATACAACAAAGTTGCATAACTCCATGAGAAAAAGTTGCAACAATGTTGCGTCAGAAATTTCGCAACAAAGTTGCAAATCGAGCTCTAAGAAAAAGCAACAAAGTTGCAAACAACGCCTCACGAAAACGCCACAAAGTTGCAAAAATTCTCGAGAAAAATTTGCAACAATGTTGCGCCAAAAATTTAGCAACAAAGTTGCAAATTGAGTTCTAAGAAAAAGCAACAAAGTTGCAAACAACGCCTCACGAAAACGCCACAAAGTTGCAAATTTTCTCAAAGAATTTGCAACTTTGTTGCTAAATTTTTGGCGCAACATTGTTGCAAATTTTTCTCGAGAATTTTTGCAACTTTGTTGCTAAATTTTTGGCGCAACATTGTTGCAAATTTTTCTCGAGAATTTTTGCAACTTTGTGGCGTTTTCGTGAGGCGTTGTTTGCAACTTTGTTGCTTTTTCTTAGAGCTTGATTTGCAACTTTGTTGCGAAATTTCTGACGCAACATTGTTGCAAATTTTTCTCGAGAATTTTTGCAACTTTGTGGCGTTTTCGTGAGGCGTTCTTTGCAACTTTGTTGCTTTTTCTGAGTACTCAATTTGCAACTTTGTTGCTAAATATTTGTGCGCAACATTGTTGCAAATTTTTCTCGAGAATTTTTGCAACTTTGTGGCATTTTTATGAGGAGTTTTTTGCAACTTCGTTGCATTTTTATGAGGAGTCATTTACAACTTTGTTGCAAATTTTTCTCGAGAATTTTTGCAACTTTGTTGCATTTTTATGAGGAGTTATTTGCTACTTTGTTGCAGTTTAACGAGGAGTTTTTTGCGACTTTGTTGCATTTTTATGAGGAGTCATTTACAACTTTGTTGCAAATTTTTCTCGAGAATTTTTGCAACTTTGTTGCATTTTCATGAGGAGTTATTTGCTACTTTGTTGCATTTTGGCGAGGAGTTTTTTGCAACTTTGTTGCATTTTTATGAGGATTCATTTGCAACTTTGTTGCATTTTTATTAGGTGTTATTTGCAACTATCTCATATTTGCCCGAAGCATTGGTTACAACTTTGTTGCGCTTTCGCGAGGTGTTATTTGCAACCGTATTTCATTTTCGCTGGGCATTTCTTTGCAACTTGGTTGAATTTTGGTATACCTGTATACTTTATGTATACCTGGTTGCAATATGTTTAGTAATGTTCAGGTCTATGTTTACAAGTTCTCCGCTTGGGAACTTTGCATTTAAAGTTCCTGCACGGTAGTACTTGTTTAAGGAATTGGAATTAGGTTCTTTCGAGGATTGGTAAGGTGTGAAAATAAAAAACTGCAGTGGAATTCTTTTCATTTAAAATTTATTTGAACTAATCAATGCAAGATACAAGTTACAAAATGTTGTAATTCAAATTTACAAGCTAATACTTATGAACTCTTTTTTCCTATTTACAATACATCTTACAACTAAATCTAGTATCAATTCTAAACTAACATTTATATAATACCAACAATAATATAAATATAAATAATCTAATACTATATGAATTGTTGTTTGAAGTTAATTTATAATACATCGTACAGATAAAACATATACTAAAATTCATGTACTTTATACGGTAAAGCTTATTTTCAATTAGAACAGTTGTGTAACTTATGCGTATGTAAATTATTTATTATATCTGTCATTTTATATTTAGCACATTCAGTAGAACTTGTAGTAAAAGTAATATTAAAGCTTATATAAGATCTACTGAATAAACTGGATATAAAATAAAATATATAATAGATATACATAACACTTATTTACACAATTGTTCTAAATTAATCTTACGCGTTAATACTTACAAACTATTTCTATAAACCAATTTAATATAGCTAATGTATGTGGCAAGAGTTATTCTTTCTTCTTTCTTCATTCTTGCTTTTATGCACAATGAGAAATGCTTGTCAATGCCCATTACTTTTTGCCTACGAAACCTGCACACACAAAAAATATATTAGTAAGAATGTAACAGGAGAGAGAAAGTTTGTTAAAGAACAAAGGGAGGGCCCAACCAGAAGTATACGGGAAGGGGAAAAATTATTTAAAGAGGAATGGAATGAATCTCGTGAGAGGGAATTTGATGACAGTGGAAGTAGAGGAATTGACGGGCAACCTTAAAAGAAGAGAAACACAACAGCACGAGTGGCACAGAAAAAAGAAGAAGCAAAATATAATGAAAGGTTTAAATATATTAGAAGTGCAAGACTATCAGAGTATTTGATATTTAGTATTTCATTTGATATTGATATAACTTACTTTTATACATGAACAGATAAATAACCAAATTTTATTCATTGTATCGTACTGCTATTTATAAAGAGGTACTTGAAATGACATACCACTTGTATCCCTGTCTTATCTACACCCAAAGTATCTCTAGTTTAGCCATTTATGAAGATCTGCTCGAAACTATCCGTCTGTTTACTCCTATCGAGAGTCATTAGGGTGGCCATCTATAAAGATGTGACTGAAACAACTCAAGCCTCCGCCATATCTATACGTAAGGTAAGTAAGGAGCGCGAGTAGTTTCAGGGGGTTCTGTATAGATGGCAACAGCATTGCAGGCGCGTGTAGTTTCAAAGAGTTCTGTATAGATGGCGGCACCATTGCAGGCGCGAGTAGTTTCAACGTGCTTCGAATAGATGGCAATACCTTACAGGCGCGTGTAGTTTCAAGGAGTTCCGTATAGATGGCAATGCCAGAAACAGCAATTTTGAGTGTAGATATGGTAGATACCTGAATAGGTGGTTTGTGTATTCCTATATCTCATGTGTGTTTGTAGTAGTTAGATAATAATGAAAAGCAAGTTGGTATTATAACATCTTTTTATTAGATTTAAATCGAAATTGGTTATAAATTATGGTGATGAGTTTGAATACTAGGACTAGGACAAATGGTTCTCGCTGCTCTGCTTTGAGTACTCAATTTCGTATTGCGTACAGTTCATAAAGGATAAACATTAGCGTTTGCAAAACCTAATTCCTATTCATCCTCCCTTTACACAAAGTTGCACAAACACGCGTGTTACATTATTTCTCCCGCAATCTTTATTTAGCTATTTACCTTTCTCCTTTTTGTTATTACGTTCCTCTTTCTGGCATTCTGTTGTCCTATTTTATTCTTGCATTTTCTAACGCAATCGTAATAATACCTGCCCGACTATGACGAATGCATCAAATTCCAGCATCCACTCGCAGAAAGAAATACGATAAAAAGAAAAACATTTATTCCCCGCCCGTATCCTTTTGTACATCATTCATATAAAATTGCTGACAAACAATTTACAGCTTCCCTTGCAATATCAAACTATAATTTACCGTTCAATAGACCTGTCGTATACTAAAACGAGCGAAACGAAAAAGACATTAACACATGACCAATTGCCAGTTCACAGAGAACGTGCAATGAAACAAGAGCTTCCCTATATTTCCTGCATTTCTTACGCCCTTCTTAAACTACTCGAGTTTGATGCACTCTATAAGTTATCGCGGTACAAACAATTAACAAAAGAACCAGTCCCGAGGACAGTGCTCCGGTGGTAACTCTCAATCGTGGCACAATCGCGATTCGATAGACGTGATTGAAAAGGGATATCGGCGGCTTCGTCATTCCTACAAGTTGCCAGCAACTCTTTAAATACCAGCACTAGAACTCCGTCCACGGTAGACGGTCCTAACCACTCCTCCTGGAAAGTAAAGGATCGATTCGAGGATCGACGAAGGAAGTCTCGCGCGGACTCTCAAGAAACTCGTCGGTGAAGAGAAATCGGCGTTCCTCAATTAACCGCGTTCGCAAGTATCGCGATGGTACAAATAACCACGAGACACAGTTAATAAGCAACGCGATTCTGTCGTCGAAACGACGCGCAAACAATACTATCTTCGCAGTAAGTCTATCTCGCGACTTGGATGATAAACAAGAAAAAGATACATTATAAGATTTGTATTCGAATGTAATCGTACTTTATTGCACGTTGTTAATATGTATTTAAGAACGAAGTGGTGATTAGTTCGACGGCGAACATTTGATATAAATAAGTAAATAATTTAAGACGAACGTGTAACGCCGGCGAATCCGGAATAAAGATAAATACACCGCGAAGAGGAAGAATAAAAGTAGAGGAAAATATCGTGGCGTGCATCGTTCTACGATAAAATCAGCACAAAAGACTTTGTTGCATCGAAACCACGTTGCCCTACAGACTCCGCGTCAACAAAAACCGAGAACAGAAATGACAACGAATTTGTACAACGATGGATTGCGAACCCTTTGTCGCGGTTAGACGAGCCGAAAAGCTTTGCGCGTATCTCGACAAACATTCGAACTAGTAATTGAGGCTAAGGAACTGGTCTTATTGACTCAACGTCGATCGATCGAACGCTCTTTCTATTCTCGAATCGAGCACGAGAATTGAACCACATTAATCGCCGCGTTTTATCACAAAGCTCGTTCCGCAATTGTTCGTTTCTATTACAGCGCGGTTCGCGCCGACGCTATTTCAATTTTAGCGCGACGCGGACGCGTCTACGTCGATATCGACGCGTCGAAACGGACGTGGGCGCGCCTGCAACGATATCGATACATCGAAATCGAGTCGCTTTGGCGGGCGTTCGCAATAATTCGAACGCAGTTTCGCTCGCGCATGTTCTATCTACGTATAACAGTTTACCCGAAACGAATTTACTGGAGAAATATATGCACTCTGCACCGCTCGGCTTACAAACGCTCCATTCGTTCTCCCCTGTTTCATATTTCCCTTCTCGTTTCCGTTTCTCGTAGCCACGTGTCGCGAGTCGAACGTGATATTCTATTTATTGGTACGTCTCTTTCGCTTGACTGGCGTAATCCAGAAAAGTAGATAATGGCATGAATACGACGCGAACAAAGAGATCAAGAACGAAGACTGAATGTAGCGTATTTGATGGAACTCTGCTCGCAAAGAGACTGGCACGTACTTATTGTACACACGTCGTAGACATGCGTCGACGTAAAATGTCATTTTTATTTCATGGAGCGAATAATATGTCGATTGATATGGAGTATCGAATACGAGCACGCGAAGATGAGCCGCCTGTTGGTTGATTTCGTCGTCGATATTTATTGCAAAGTTAAGATGCTGGCGGATCGTTCAATTATAATTATTCAGTGTTTGCTCCGAGGGATTGGTTCAGTGAATTTTAAATGTCGAAAACGTGGATTCTTTTAAACGAGGGCGTTTCGTCGTAACAGCATCGTTTATAGTTTAACAAATTTGTTCGTTTCTTTTTTAAAGATTGTTCCACGTTCGTAGATCGGCGTGTATGTATATATATATATGTATATACATGTGTCGTGTATTTATACATATATATAGTATAAAAGTGTGTACGTATCACATCCCTATTCAACAAATTTCCACAGCACAGCCAGCGACTCCATCTATTTACATCAACGACAACATTTTCAATCTGGCACCACGTGTTTATCGATATCTAATTTTGCATTCCTTTTTAACATAAATTCGAGGAAGAACTACGTTATAATAAATTTTCTTTTTTCAATCAACAGCTTCTCTTTACGTCAATCACCCGTCCACCCTTCTCCCTTTCCCCTTCCATAATCAATGGTTACAATAAGTTACGAAGCGAACATCTGGAGTATGTAACAGCGCGTTTTACTCACTAATAAATGTTATGGTGTCCGTGCACAATCTGAGCTTGTACAATATTATAATGATACGGCAAAGAATAAAGAAGAATATCCTTCGGGATGCAGGCACGCTAATATTTACACGATTTTTCCTTAATATCCTCTCAATCAATGTAACAACTTCCATCTACATATTTTCCTCTCGTTAACGAAACGGCGGATGGATACGTGATCCGCCGTATCTGTTACGAATAGAAAATCCGGAATACTTTTCGCAATAATTAACTATCGTTCGAAACGCGCGATGATTCGCGTTTACCGTAAAAATTGCTGTGCAATTTCTGTATTTTATTAAATTGCACAGCAATTTGCTACTACGATCACGTTTTAATTAGCGATCATTTATACAAGATCAAATTGTGCTCGATAGAATGGTAACATTTGCTTTGAGCAAAAGGCCGAACAATTTCCTGAACGCGAATTCATCTTTCAACGATCGACATCCTCTTATTATTCATTGGGACGACCAATTCAGGAAACCGCACGACCGTTTAATAGTTCCACAGTTCCGTTTAAGAAATCACTGTGCTCAATGAGCATCGGTAACATTCGAGAGCCAAATTCGCTTGCGGGCCTCCAACGGGCGCATCCGAGTATTTCGCCATTCACGGATCGAATATTCGATTTCAATTTGCATGATGACAATCAGTCCGACGGTAACAATAAGAAGACATTCTCTATCATTCCCAATGCGTTCGTTTACACGTGCATCACCTGTGCAACAGCACATCGAGGAGAGATACACGATCAAGCACGCTAGTGAATCGATCTAAACCTAGGTTTATTTACAAAATTAAATAACACAGGTAATGTCCACAAGTATGCAAAACGGTAATATAATGGCGTCGAACAAACGTAAACCGATTTATCACATGGAACGCTTCGAAGTCGCAAACGAGATGCGTGAAAGTGTATTCCCTACGACGTGCGACGTTCACGTTTCCCAGATAAGAAGGACGAAGAGGCAGAAAGGAAAGAGGAATAATTCGACTGGATTTGCGGTGAATTTGAAATCGAGAATGGCGGTCGAAATCGATTATCCGGTACAGTTCGATCAACATTTAGATTTACTCTCGACGAGCACACGCGCTCACGCACGCCTCGAAGCAACAAGGAAAAAGGTGTAATTTCGGGATATTAAAAGAACCGACTACATCGACGACAGGATTACTATTCTGCGTTTCTTTTCCCGCATCTCGAACACGCCGCTGTCTTCGGTTCGATTTCCAAAAATCGATATCGCTCCCGTAAAATCTACGAGCCGTTCGAAAAGAACAATCATCGTCCAGAGAATAATTTTCCCCGTGTCTGATTGATTTACTCGGTCCAAATTCGGACGAGGTGTTCCTCAATCACGGGTGACTATACTTTCCGAAGACGATGTTTCCTGTTGCGGACGTAGCGATCTACGACATCGTGAGAGAAGAGATACAAGAAGATCGACCAGAAAACGTCCCTTGTATTCCCTTCATCGCGACGAAGAGATCGGTAATCGTGCAAGGGTTCCTTCCACAAACAGCCGTCATTCGCGGAACGCCCTTAGAAAATTGTAAAACCCGTGGAAGGAATCGTTATACGAGTTTGATAACGCGCTACACTCCATGTCTCGCAATTTTTGTTGCCGTTTCTGGCGTGGAACGAAGGTGGCTTGTTTAAAATAAGAATAACAAATTATACACGAGGCGAGCTTCTTGTGAATTCGCTCGTTCTCTTTATTGAGACCAGTGTACCGCGTAGAGAAGAGAATCGGGACTGCGACGAAAAAGCGAGGGCGAAGAAAGTAGAAAAATCCGTTCGATTGTCGAGGGGAAAGAATTTTCCGTTTTCAATATCAATATTTAGTAATGTTGCTCGAATGTTTGGATTACTCAACGATTGCGATACATTTGGAGAATATGCAAGGGTTTGCCAATCGATTAGTATTGGAGATGCTCGTGAACATTTGGCGTAAGTTCGAGAACCGGGTGATTAATAAATTAAATAATGCTCCGTCGGGGTATGCCAGGAGTGCAAAGATTTACGACACTAAGTCCCCACTTGGATAAGTAAAAACTTTTCTCTGGAGGGTAAGTCCTTCTGACGATAATAACATTAATAATAATAAGAAGAATAATAGGACAATGTGATATACAATAATCGTAATAATAGTGTTTAATAATAATAATCCTTATCATTTATTCGAATGACATGATAACGAATTGTTTAACGATTATCGGTAAACACAAAGGTGATAACTCTCCCTAGATATATATATATATATATATATATCTGTATACATGTTTAACAATTTTAATTTTCATCCTAAACTTGGAGCGAGGGTGGGGTGTAGGGATGGTAGGTATTTACTACTAAGAAGAAACGTATGTATATCCATTGATCACCGGGACAACAGGTATAATACTATCAGTGAATTAATATCATCTCGTGTATTAATAATTAAAATAAGAATAATAACGATGACGGGATATAAATCGTGTTAGTGCTAAGTGTATTGTAATCCGTATTAATATACATACATTGTATATGCATATCTCGTGAATTTCACAGTCCCGAAATTTTGTTTAAGATAAAAAGTTGCTTGATCGAAGATGATAAGGATTCTATGTATTATGCGTAACATGCGCACGGACTGTGTACACTTTTAATTCATGACAGTCAATTGTCGATGGATAAATACTACTGCGCGTGGCCGTGTGCTCCTCGTTAGTCTGTGTATATTTATTATATACACACGTTAACATACAGCATATATGTACGTATATGTATACATATGCATAACCATGATTTAAAGTTTAAAGATATATATTAACATCTTTAATCTTTCGTCGATTTTTATCCCCTCTTCTTCCTTCCTCCTCTTTTTCTTTAACACACTTTCTATGCACTTCGATTATTATTCGCAATTACCTTCGTTTGTTTCTTTTTATTTCGTTTATTGATAGATGCTAATTTGGGGATCCACGGCGGTATTTATTAGTGGAACACTTTTTGGCATTTTGTTATCTCCTTTAGTCCCGCGGTACTGCTTTTTCCCTCTCTTACTCTCTCTCTCTCTCTTTCTCTCATTCATACGTTCTTACGTTCGCTTTCTTTCATTCGCAAATTTGTCTACTCCCATCGAACTCCGTTCCTTGTTTCAATTCAAGAAACGCGACCTTCCTTTTCATTCTATCTCTCGCTCGATACACTATATCCTTTTTATTCCACGATTCTCGATATTTCTGTATATTTTTGCAAGTGCTTTCTACACGACGCGACCAGGTTTTTCTTTCATGTCTGTCATTGGCATTCGTACGCAAGCGACGTATGTATCTTCATTTCGGATTTTTCAAGTACACTTGGCGCAGAAGTCAACAACGGCATTTCAGACGTTCAGAGTACAATTTTCGTCCAAAGTGTTCCCCGTTACATTTTCTAACTACGCGGTTATCGTTAGCACTAGATAATGCGAGATTCTAAAAATCCTGTTTCGCTGACGTATCGTTTCACTTCGACCAGACTGAACCGTCGACAGCTCTTGTTCGGTTCGTATCAAGGCTCGCCCGGTTCCGGGAAGGTCGTGCGAAAAATTTCAAAACGATAATTGCACGCAGCTCCATCCCACAGATTTTGTAAAAGTCGATCAGAAAAATGTTTCGTCTACGATTCCTCGGTGGATGTCCGCATCAATTCTACATCGTGAAAAAATCCCGGACGATCAAACGCGATCCCCCTTTCTAATTCTTC
This sequence comes from Nomada fucata, assembly GCA_948146005.1. Classification (NCBI taxonomy): domain Eukaryota; kingdom Metazoa; phylum Arthropoda; class Insecta; order Hymenoptera; family Apidae; genus Nomada; species Nomada fucata. The sequence continues at coordinate 30,777,517 of OX411276.1, forward strand.
GTCCCCTTCGTTCCACCCCGAATCTGTGCTCGCGTTCACATCCCCCGTGTATTCGACTTGGCACAAACAACAGAGTCTTCGGTAAAAAAAAAGGCACTATTTTTGTAAAGCGAAACGGTCACGCGTTACATCGCGTATTCGACGCCGTAAAAATGTTCGCCCTTCGCGAGAAAGGGGAAGCTGTACTCCGTTTCGAATTAGTTGCTCGCTCGAGGCGTTGAATTAGTTGCTCAAGGATACCACGGTGAAAGGGTTGAAACGACACACGCATCGCACATTGGAAAGATTCATTTTTTATTACGATCTACACAGCCTTCGTGTCTAATCTAATTTCGAACAAATTACGAACTTCCCCTATCCGTGCCCTTTGCCCTTCGTTTTTCCATTTGCCAGGATCGCCCGATCGACTGGCGATCGCGAAGAAGAAGCCAGAACCGGAAGAAACGTGAAAAGTATCGCCGGGAGACGGTTCGGCTGGTAATCGACGTCGAGTAACGCGATCGCAGGATCGACCCGTGCGAGGTCGCGAGGTCGCGCAGAATTTCAAACGCGAAACAACTCCGTGCGACCCCGGCGGCGTTTTTCGCGGTTCGAACGTGTCAGGGTGTATAAAAAACGTTTGTCAGTCTTATTGTACGAATGTTTCGGTTGCAAAAACGCGTGTCGGACAACGATTCCCGAGCCCAGTTAGTCGACGTTTGCGAACGCCCGTTCGAAAGTCGCACGACACGTCGCAAGGATCGTACCGTTTTCTGAAACTCGACGCATCGACGATCGAAAGTTGACGATCGATTACGATTGTGCCAAAAAGTGTCTTCCTTCGGATTGTGCATTGAATGAATTTCGGGATATATTATGCCGTCCGTGCCGCGTAGTCAGACTTCGACGATGTTTCCTCTGCGAAAGGTTTGACACGCGAGCGTATGCGAATGTCGGGATGCTGTGTACAGCGTAAATACGTACAATAAAATACGAGTATCAAAATTTTGAAAAGACGTCCACAATCCGAAACGATAGTTGTCGATGATTTTATCTCTCGTCTGTTTCTCTTGCAGCGTCGAAGGCGAAAAGAAAAACGGAAGTTGAAAGTAGTCTCCCTCTCCCCCCCCCCTCTCTATGTATTTATATATATATATATATACACATATATGTGTGTGTGTGTGTATATATATATATATATATACGACATATATAATATCTTGTTCGCCACCTTCGACGCGGATCTACTTACTAGAATAACCCGTCTTCGAAAGAGCCGTTTCGCTACTGACAACAGGTCGGAGAAAGTAGTGTCTCGTTTACTCGTCGTCTCGTTCGTCGATACGAAGAACGCCAGAGGGAAGGGATACGACCGCTGTCGTTTTCCCGTCGAGATGGAAAACGTTCTTCCGAGGAAAGGTTTTTCTCTTTAACCGTCGGCGAGAACTCGTGTTCCGTTTACTCGCGTGCCGTACAACGCAACGGCGAACGCCGGCGTTGAAATTAAAGAACGAAAAGGAAAGGCGACGCGGCGCGGAAAAGTGACACGGCAAGAGCGGCGTGAAAAGTGTTTTTCCCTTCGGGGCAAAGTCTCGCGCAGATTTCTCCGCGGGACACGGGGACGCTCAACAGTTTCCATTATTTCTGCCGCACGAAATTGTTCCGCGCGACACGCAGCCTCGTGGCTCCATTCGTTCTCAATATGTTCTGTAGAAAATGTAGCGAAAGAAACACCTAGTACGTCCGGTTCAAACAATTACAATGGAGCCGTGCAATGTTTGTGACGGTGCTCGATCAAGCGTTCCGGGCGATTGCTTCGTTCTGATTTGGAAAAGGATGCGCCGTGCGTCCAGCATTTCATTGTTCGCAATTATTACTTAAAACGGAAGAATGATTCGCGGCCAATATAGTGATACACAAGAAGACGTTCTACGAAAGTGACGTTATCAATCTGTCTGCGAATGCTTTTCTTTTGGACACTCGGCGATAAAAATGACGATGCTGGAATTGCCAAATCGCGACAACGACACTCAAATAGTCGCCGAACGAATCTGGCATCACGCGATACGATGAATTAGAGTGAAACGAAGTTGAATCGGTGCATCGTTCAGAAATGTTGATCGCTTGGCAACGGGTTGATCGTTATTCACCGCCAATACATTGTCGGCGATCGATTTCTAACAAACGCGAGGCTTTTGTCCCCGTCGAGCGGCACGGTTCCCTAGCAAACCATTTTCATACACGGACACAATGTTTCGCATAATTGTTTAAATTCGACATATACTATAAATATAGCTCAAAAAACACTTTATTACAAACTTACAGTAAGGTAGCATTCGCTAAATCGAGTTAAATACAGCTTTGCAACATTCTGGCTCGAGTACGCGGACGACGACGAGCATATCGAAATTTTATGCAGTCTATCGTTCCCCCTAAACATCGTACATATCCTTGTTTCTCACAGAACATATTGACATAATTTGTTAATCGAACGTCCACGTCGAAATCTAGGCTTCGAGGAATTTTCACCCTGGCAGTGATATTTCGTATGATACGCGCAGCTTCGCGCTCGTCAATCGTGGAAAGAAGAAAAACCAAAGGAAACGAGAATTCTCATCGATCGTCGGAATCGCGGGAAAGAAAACGCGAACGGAAAAATAAACGAAACAAAGACAATAAGGAACGACGTTGAAGATCGTTCGTCGATCGGATACATCGATTATCGATCGCAGAATCCTTTCATCTTTCTTCCCTAAACGTTATGTGCGTTACTTCTTTCTCTCCCCCTCTTGCATTCTGTCACTTTCACTCCATCTGCCTCCCCCCCTATTTATTTCGTTTCACGTCGATCAAACTGTCTCCATCATTCTCTCCCTCCCTTTCGCCCCATACCGTTTCCACCTCTTCGCCCCGTCGCGCTGAAAAATCGTTCGAGTAGAAAAAAAAAAGGAAAGCGTTAAGAATGAAATAAATCGTTACAGACATTGACACAGCCAAATCTTTGTTTAAACATCTCCGTTACATTATACCCCGTGTTGTTTGTCCCGTTAACATAACCGACCTCCTCCGTCTTCCGCCCTTTCGTTCTCCTTACAAAAACAAAAGATCCTACATTTACTGGGAAGCAACTCGTCCTTTCTAATAACGACCCCAACCCCTTCCGACGAAACCACATGAACACTTGGTGGATATTGCATTATGAGTGCACCGGACGAATCCCGTCGCGTGCCCTTGAAAATCGAGGATCGTTCGATCGACGTCTACATTTCATCCCCTTCGTTTCGATTTCTTTCCACCCTCTTCGTTCTCGTCCGTTCTTTTCTTTTTTTTTTTTTTTTTCATTCCGAGGAATCGGTGAACGCGAAGGAGTCCTTCGTTAGAATATTTTCAAAGGCACAATCGAAACGAAATCGACGGCGTGACCGACCGAACGAGGATGTGCAACGAAATGACGGGGCCCGCGATGGTTCTCGAAAGTTCACGCGAACGCCACGAGCGTAATATACACGTCGAAAGGCGATTACGAATGTTTTGCCGTGGACCGGTTTCACGATTATCCGGCGGAGCCGCCCGGTTCGTCGCGCAGAAATCGAAACGACAAGTCCGATTAAGCCGATCAACCCCCTTCGCCACGACGAGCGAAACACACAGCGCGCGCCACCGTCGATCGATTATCATGGCCGAATCGAGTCAGCCACGAGGGATCTGACACTTTTCAACTGCTTACTGCCTGCGACGAGCGTCGATTCTCTCGCCGGTGATTTCTGTGCACGCGTGCGTGTGTTTCGCGTGCGTGATGCGGCTGTCCGTGCGACTCGGGGGGGAAATAAAAAGAAAACAAAAAATAGATTTTATCCTAAGTCAATGCGACCCTCTGTCCTCGCCCTTTTGCGTTCTTCTTCCTTTCGTTGTTTCCCTTTTTTCTCTTTCGTGGCCGACGATCTACACGATCGAATCGTTTTTGGCGTAAATCGAAAGAAGGGAAGAATCTCTGTCCAAAGTGCGCAAAGTCTCCTAGTCGTTCGCGGGTGTTGCGTTTTCTTTTCATCGTATCGTTATTGTTCTCCTGCGGGTGCATGAGCGAAGAGAATAGAGCGGAAAGAAAATTAGAAAAGGAAAGGAAAAACGTCGCGTGCCTCCTCGTTCAGTCCGTGGTTCACATGTACATGCGATATTGATAATAATATAATAATAATAATAAAAATAATATTAATAATAATAATATTGATAATAATAATTATTATAGCTTTATATATAATATTTTTGTTCGTTTTTATATATATATATAAATATATATATATATATATATATAATTTCTATATACACAAGTTAGCCAATGAATTATTACACCGCTCGCTAAATGTTTCATTTGGATCCCTTTCCGTTAAACGTGTCCGAGCTTCTAGGAAAACATCCAATAGATTGCCCCAGAGATCAACAAACGTTCTAAGATCGACTTAGATCCCCAGATCTCCCATAAGACAGCTTAAAAATCATTTTACAAAAAGAAAAAACCATCCACGTTGGCAACGATTCTTTCGTCAATATTCAACTATTCTTGCACGCGTCGTCCAGTTGGACACGTTTGTCACGCGAACAATTAATAATTTTCCTATAAAGCTCTGGTCTCCACCTTTCTCCATATCTCACAGGATCTTTCATTCGCGTTTCAAAACCTCTCCTCCTTTCATTCTCACAATGCGCACGTGTTTCACTCTACACCGTTACCTTCTTCTTCTCCTTCTTCTTCTTCTTCCTCTTCTTCTTCCTCTTCTTCTTTCCCACAATCATATTTCTCTCGCTTTGTTTCCTCTTTCTACAAATCGATCTAATTATATACGCATAATATATACTATATGTATATGAACGGTCCTCCCTCGCTCGATATCCCTTGCGCATTTTACAGCGTCCGTTTGAATTAATAGTACTAAACGGTAGAAATAGTTATTAGTCGATAGAATTAGCAGCAGCTTGTCCACTTTATCAGCTATGAGGGAGGGGGGTGTTTTGGGGGAGGGGGGGTGAATATCGTCTTAGTAGCGGTAGATTGTTCAGCGGTAATAAAAAGTATGAAAGTAAAACGTTGGATAGTCGCTAAGAACGATTAAAAACTTTGTCCTCATCATTCTTCTTCTAATCATCCTCTCTCTCTCACACACAGACACACAAACCCTCTCTCTCTCTCCCTCTATTCTTTCTTTCCATCTTCTTTCCCGTACTGTCCCGTGACAAGCCTAAGCGTTTGCTTTTTTTTCATTCATTTTCACTATTTTTCCCCCTTATCGTTCTTTTCGATCGGGTGCGAGTAACTCGATACTTTTCAACTCCTCTCATTTTTCCATTTCATACCCGTCTCGTGTCGCGCGGTAAGAAATGGTTCGCCGTACAAATGTACTCGCTTATTTGTTACTTCTGCTTTCAGTCGGTTTCGCGCGGCGTTCTCGAAGCCGTGTCGATTTATCTCACGAAAAAAAAGAAAGAAGTAAAATGCATCTTTCTCCCCCTCTCTCTCTCTCTCTCTCGCTATCTCTCTGTCTCACCTTCCTTCCATACACTCTCGTTTTCATTCAACCCTTCGCGTGGCGTTTTACCGTACACATCCATGCAAACATACACATACAGACAGACATGCAGTATTCGTTCTATCATTATACCCTTGTTGCCGCAAGAAATTAAAAGAAAAGTGTTCGCGCGATTTTCGTCATTCTCTCTCTCTCTCGCTCTCTCTCTCTCTCTCTCTCTCTCATAACATTCGTTCATATCTCACGCTTTCACTTCGCGTGATATATATATATATAAAGTCTCTACGTGTACAATCTTATGTATAGTCTTCGCCAAGTCTCTTGGTGACGCGTCCGTGGGCGTTTCTCGCCGCCGGTCGTTAAACGGGGAACGACCGGAGGTCCTCCATTTAGTCTACCCCCATTCTTGCAACCCCTCGTTTCGTTTAGGTCAATGGTTCCCTGTCTATCTGAGGTATTCTATTTTGCGAGATGCGTGTACAATGAATAAAAATAGTCGCTAATCGCCGTCGGTAATTAAAATAGCGGTATCGGTACAGCAGCCGGCAGGTGGTCGTGAAAGAGAAAGAAGAAAACCCCGGGGGGAGGGGGGCGTACGTACGGACACGATCGAACGGAGCCATCGTTTAAATAAACTCTGATCCCGAGTGGTGTACACGCTTTATTAATTTCCATTCGTCGACGGCTCGTTTCAATCGTGAATCGCACCACGTCCGACGTAACGTGTCTTCGCTTCTTCGCGTCGAAGAAAGCTTCGATTCCTCGCCGGATCGCGAACGATTCGCGAACATTTCGTTATTAATAATCGGGCATTCCCGTTTCTGAGAGGAATCGTCGAATAATTCGAAACGGACCCAAACGTTGCGAAGCCCGCGAGAAATCATTCGCTTCCATCCGTTCCTCTCCTTCGTATTCGTCTCCCTTTCATCACCACCTCCGGCTTTTCTTTCGAGGGGGCGGGTGGGAGAGGGGAGGAGGAGGATCGTTCGAAGACGATCGAACGACACAGCGAGCTTCCTGGAAAAATAAACTTTCGCGCACGGTTTTCTCGACTTTCGGTTTTCGCGAGCTAATCTCCTGTCGTTGCCGCGGCGAAACGAAGGGTCCGGGGGGTGTGTGGGGGTGTCGCAACTCCGACGTCGACGACGTTTCCGTTAGGACGGCGGGACCGTCGCGTCCCGGCGCTCGTCGTACGATTGATCCAGTCGTGGATGAGGCGGCAGTAGAAATAGCGTTTCATCGTTTGCTGGTTCATTTGGGCACGCGGTAGTAACGTAACACCAGGTAGCCCAGGGTGCGGAATATGACGAGGAACGCCAGGAGAACGGCCGTGTTCGCCCATAATGGAAGACCGGAACCCCTGGCACCACCTTGGCTCTCCAAAATGGCGGACACTGGTATCGTTGTCGCGTTCCTGCACTCTGCGAATTTGCTTGGCTGCGAGCATCTGCGGAGCAAAAGGAGGGGGAAAAAAAGAGTCACTTATCTGGCCGAGATTTCGCAATCGCTTGACTTCTGAACGTTTCACTCGGTTAGTCGTAGCGACAGACCCGCGAATCGTTCGCTCGAGACGATGAAAACGATACCGATCGAGCGGACACTGTTCGAAAAATGGGGCCGAACAGATGTTTCGCGCGGACTGATCAAATTCGTTTCGCGTCTCGCACGCATTTCAATTACACTTACGTGATAGGCTCGCCGACGCCGAATTCCAGGATCTGCATGTTCTGATAGGCGTAGTGCACCATACTCGCGTATCTGGCCCATGCCAACCACGGTGGAACAGTCGTCGCCAGATAACCACCGAGCAACTGCGTGGCGAGCGTGTAAAGAGCGGACGCGGTTATGCTAACTTGAAGGTCCAAACAGCACGCGCCAACAAAGAAACCCACACTCTGGAAAAAGTAATAAGGATGGCTCTGGTTAGGCTACGCAAATTATGGCAACAATAAGAAGATACCAATGTCGCGAAAGAAAGGAGACCGGAATAATAACAAGGATACCAGCAGCGGGATACTTTTTCGAACGAGCGCGATTCATGATTCTACAATAAATCGCGCGTGCATGCAGCGCACTAGAAGTAATGTCACGTCATCGGGCAGGCCACGAGAGATATGGGTCTTGAAATAAAGAACGGATCGATTCGGTCATTATTAAATACACAGAGAACGATTCGATCGCGATATTGCACGCCCGGTGTATTGTGAAACGCGAGAGTTACCCATTTCCGTCAATAAGTAGGTGGTTTTGAAAGTAAATCGCGGCCGCCTTTCATGCTACAACGATTCAGTATTGACCGTAGGTGGACAGTGTCGAGGGCTGGTCGAAAGAAGGAATAAGGAGAGGTAGGGGGGGACGACAAGACTAAAAACAAAAAGAAAAGGAAAGGAAACCGCGATGTCTTGCAGTTTATTATGTTTCGTGTCGGCGAGAAGGCTTGATGCTTCCCGAGAATTTCCCTGGATCCGTTGCGGAACGCTTTCTGTTCGGAATAAGAATAAAGAAGAACGACGAGGAACTGTTAAGCAAACCAAGAAGAAATATACGTACTTGTGCGACGACAGTATTGAGTAACAGGAACGCCAGCAGGGTGACGAAAACTGCCGGACTGTGGAAGCCCAACATTGGGTAACTAATGATATGGTAGACCGCGGGCAGCGTAATCGTAAGGGGCAACTCGCCGACCATTTTGGCCAGGTAATAGGCAGAGAGCCGATACGATCCTGACAGCCGCTCCTTGTTGATAACCTCTCGTTCTGGAGGGACTGGAACAGAGATTTCGTTTACGTCAACTTCGCTAAACGCAGTCAAAATAAGATTCGCATAGTGCGCGACATCGCCAATAACGCGATGATATTCTTGCGATGCAAAAGTAAAATATGTGGGGGACGATCTGTACGCGCGGGGGGGATGAGCACTCTTACGAACAATTACTGTGCTGCGTTTGAACGTTGGCAATTATGAATTTGCAACGCGGTGCTCGCAGCTGTGTTGCACGCACGCGTTTAGAAAATTCACCGCTCGGTCTGGTTTTTATTTTCAAACATTGCGGTCCGCTGATATTATTGGTAACGGAAACGGTCGAAATAATAAGGGACCAGCGATTGTAAAACGCGAACGACTAATCCAGCGACCGATTTTACGGCTCACTAAGTTATGCGCTTCCAAAAGTAGGCACGCGCCTATTAACTTTTCCGTTTTATCGTTCGCAGACCATTGTCCTCATCGATTCGTCACCTACATCCAGCCAAGTCGATTGTCTGTTCGTTTTGCTGCCACGACAACGGTACGGGGATCTTTACTGCGTTCCAGTTACACGGAAAAAGGTGTAACCTTTGTAGAAATTGCCGACCGGAACTACCATAAATTTGTTTCCAAACCAGAGCAGCGCGTTCTTGCAATTACAAAAGACAGAAGAAGCTTCGATCAATTTCTCTTGGACAGTTACTCGAGTAACGAAAAAAATTAATTTATTTAATAACCAGAGTTCCCTAACAATTTACCTACGCAATCCGTCATGCGCCTGCAAAAATTCATTACCCCAGGAACGGTGGTTCGACAATAAAAGAAAAGAAAGAAACTGGACCGTAAAGGGTTAACACGTTTGCAACCTGGAAACGTGTAGGTATACGTCACAGGCAGGCACGTCGTACTTTGGAGACCAATGTCAATTTTGAACAATTTTATCGACTTTCAATCCAGATGCGAACGCCTTAATAAATTCTAAGCAACCCTCGGCGTACGTCGTGGTTCTGCACGTCGGTATGATTCCCTGTCAGAAATTCGTCACGGTCGTTTCACGAGCGGAGCGCCCAGCGTACAAAAGGGTCCCAATTACCGTGTCGGATTGTAAGTGGGTCACGGCGCGACCTACATACTAACGCTCTTGATTGACCGTTCTTCTGGTCCTTTGCAAGTCTTTGCAATAAAAAAAAACGCGGTTCGGCTGAATGGTCGATTTAGCGTGTCACGTCGTCGACGCTCAATTAACCAATCTGCCTCGTATCTGACTCTTCGTGCGTGTTGCGCAAGCAGTCGTCGTCGCCACCTGCGAACTTTCCACTCCGAGCTTTTGTCGGGGAAGACATTTCACCCCCTTTACTACAGTCCGTTCATCGGGAAAGTTCATAGGCGGCGATGCGTCGCTCGAGGCGTATGCCTCGATTGCCCGCAACACGAAGAACGTGCACGCGACAATTTGTACTTCCGCGTCGAGTGCGAAATGATCCCCGAAAGAATCCGGTCTGTTCCAGGGAACAGTTTCAAGCGTACGCGGAGAAGAACCAAGGAGAGACTTACAACTGGAGAGTGTACTGAAGTGCGCGAACAGCATCCAATACGTGGTGCTGAAGAACATCCACCCTTGGATGTCGTGAAGCGCCGCCTCGGTTCTCGGAAGCCTTAGCCATAGCAGTCCAGCGAGCAAACCGAGGGCTATCGTCTGCAGCCAATTCAAACGGGACAGCATTCGCGGCCGTGCCTCTTGAAAGTTTCGCTCCGATAATACCTGAAATCGCAGAAAGCAGCGTGCCGTTAATTTTCGGACGGACGTTATCTCCCGGCGCTACAGCCGGGGGCAACGAGGGAGGAATAAAAATTAACGCGCAGGTTTGAGAGACACCCCGACGCGCAACGATCTTATCGTACGCGTGGCTCGCAAGATCTCGTTAAACATTGAACGTACAACAGTATCCCCCTGTTCGAAGGGGGCGGGACGGTTCGCAAAAAGCGTACAACGGTTGCACGCCCGCGAACGTTGTTCTCGCCCGCTGTAAATCATCGTTCAGAATATTGAACGAGCTCGACCGAGCCGCACGATTATATCGTTATTAATCACGATCCCGTACACGATACAAATACTGCCTCCGTGCGGGACAATGTCACAATGCAAGGTTGCTCGCTACACCTCTTTGGTGCAGCTCAATTATATCAGCGGCCGTGAGGAAATAGAACGCAAAGTTTCACAATGCCTGGGTTTCGAAGGCCTCTTTAAATTGCAACTATGTATGCGCGCCGTTTAACCGCGTAACGAGCACCGGCGCGATATCGTTAATTACTCAATCAACCGGGCAGATCGACACGATTCATCGGGATCCGAACGAGCATCGCGGGCTTCGAATCGACGCGGAATAAATTAAACAGATTTATTGCTCGGGTGCTAGGCAATTGTGTCCAAAAAAAAAAAAAAAAAAAAAAAAAAAGAGACGGTTCAACCGCCCGTGAAATTAATGAAACCCACCAATGCGAATTCAATTCGTGTCAGTAATAGACGCGAATTGCACGATTTTCCTGATACCCGACAAATGAATCGGATAAATAATAATAATATATATACATATAATATTCGACAATCAATGTACCCAATGAATACCGAGCAGATCAATAATTTTGTCTGGCGACGAATGGATAAACGAGTCGGGCAAACAATTAGTAATATATAAACGATATCCTGGAGTTAATATTTCATTCGAAACGCGAGCAGATAATTCGTCGTTTCTCTTTTCCTATCGATGGATGGTTGTTGCGGGGCGAGACAATTTAATTCCAATGGGCGGCGATCGAAATATTTTCGTCCGTCGTTCTAATTGCCCCTCGATTTATCTCGCATGCCATCTGGAACGCAGCGCACCTAGGCGGATAAACGTTCGAGGACTCGCGATACGAATTTAATGCTCGCATTAAACTTGAATCCTGATGTCATTTCCATTTCCCTCGCTATTATCTCCCGCATACCAGACCACTCATCTAAATTTTCATATTACGGCTGCATGCTCTATTAAGCGCGCAATGCAATCGAACTTTTTGATCTCTCCTTCAGACGACGACGACCGCTTCTCTCCGCGTTACTTTGCGTTCAATTCAAGCCAGCCGTTGTTTCCGAGGAAATCAACGTTGCCGTTGCCCTACATAATTTCCACGATCGTCGTTTGCTTGACGGAGTGTCGCCGTGCCGCAGATGCAATTACGCTAGAATAATTTCCTCGCTCAAGAATCACCGACTACTGTCCGCTGTAATCGTATCGGAGGACGACGTTCCGTGAAGCAAGTACTATTGGCGAATAGTTCGAAGAGTTTTCATTGTCTGATGTGAAATTTAGAACGGGCGACAACGATAATGAAATGAAGCAGTTCCCCGCTGTCTGCGTACTGTAACGTGTCGCAGAATATTTCGGTTTTTCATAGGTGAGGAGCGCAGCACCGATCGTTTCTCCGTGTCGAACAATTTCTCACCTGATGGATGCATAGCGGGCACGGTGCAACGCATCGCAATGGAAGTGAAATCAGAAAGTTAACGAGAACCAGAGCATCACGGTGGACGATCTCGTGACGATTCTGTTTTCAATTACTAAACTGACGTCACGTCTTCTCGCGAAATAACGGAACCGAGTCCGGTTCGTTTCGTTCCTTAATGATACGTTTCTTCGGCCTTCCGAGGCGTGAATACGTACTCCGGGCTGTCGCTGTTTCGCACACTCCGCCAGGCAATTTCCGCCTTTTTCTCATTCAAAACAGTGCCCCCCCACCCCCAGTTCCATTGAAAAAGGGGGACAGAAAAGGGAGCGTCAAGCGAAACGTTTAACTTTATCCGTCGATAAAATAACATCGTCAACGAATAATCTATGGATGAAATTATATAGGTGCATTTTCATTTTTCTCCGAGAGTACAATTTTATTTAATCATTTTTCGTTTTCCTCTTGAGGCGCACGGTCGCGTTCTGTTGTACAACGAATTCCAAGCAAGGCATAGAAATATTTGCACGCGCTGCACGGACATTCTGCGCGGTGCAGCTTCAGGATACGATCGCCTGAGACGTATGCAAAATGGTGTACTCACTTTGAATTGCGACCAGAAACTGGTGGGCCACTGCCACGCACAGTCCTCGTCCGCGGAACTGGCACTGCTGCTGGCGTGGCTTTGTGTGTCCAACCACAGTGTGCGACCTTCGTCTTCCTTCACTGTAAATCATCGAAACAATCGGAGGGTTAGGGATGCCTCGTGCCTTTACTGAACTTCGCGGATAAGTGGCCAGGGAACAGGAAAGTAAGAAACGCGGTGAAGTACTGTACTTATGGTTACCGCGAGATGCACGAGGCATCAAAGTGACCGTAACGGGGTGAAACGAAACGAGAAAATAGAACGGGGTGCATTGAATCCTCGATTTTTATTTACGAACTGTCGACATTCCCCGGAGTAATAATGAAAATTCAGACGATTATTCTTCCATTATAATCTTCCAAATATATTCCATCGAAATCAGACCTTTAAAGCTAAAAAGAAATGCCTGTCCGCGGTCGAACGATTCGACGCCCAGAAACTGAATATAATCGGGGGCAAGTTTCGTAAACACCGCGGTGTCGAATCGTCTGGAATCGAAGGTTCGATAGAATGATCGAGCTTTAAAGCGGAAACGGACGATTAAATGCGCCAAAGAAAACGGAAGCAGTATCGATCGCAATTAAAGGAGAAATATTCGACGATCGTCCGACGCCAGCAATTGCTCGGTATTTAACGTTCCTTCCAACGATCGATTCGTCTCACGACCTTCGATTGCTCGCGATTTCTCCCGAGGGGGAAACGAAAGAATCATCCCCCGCGACCCGACACGGTTCCCCGTCCGCGGAAAATCTCCGCGCTGTTTTGCCCCAGCGTCCATTTATAAACCGTTTAATCAATCGACGCCGGGGGAAATATTCGGGCGAGCGCAGATATCCGTATCTCGGGAAACGCGTGATTACCGACTACAATGATTCGCATTCATCGTGGAAACCGGAGAGATCGTACGAACACGTGTTTACTCTACGACGAACGAGGACGTTATGTCACGAACGAACCTGGCAAATAATTCCACGATCATTTTCAACGCGACCGAACGTAGTGTTCGTGATCGATCAAGCGTCCGTGGACTTTTTTTCCCTTTTTTTTTTTTTTATTACTATTCAGAATACTTTAGACTTTAGACAGTTCTTGCGGTACTTTACGTGCCGCGAGAAATCTCGCCGGAACGCGTCCCGATAAATCTTTCGATCGCTGTTAAAACATTCCCGATACGAGTCGCACGCGAAAGGGTCAGCAAGTGCCCCGGCCCAACGAGATTCCTTCTGCAATCGTAACGAACCGGCATATGTCGAGCGAATTAATACATTCGAACGGAGCTGAACGTAATATCTATCGTGGAAGCGTAACGTCCGCCTCCAGTTAAGGAGATCCGATCGGCCAAGCGGAATTAATTCCCTCTTATCGGAAGCGATCGCGGACGATTAAAAATTCCACCGACAAGCCAGCCGTCCCTGCCAAAACCGACCGCTAAATGCAAAAATCGTTCCGCCTCGCAGACACGTTGACCCCGAAAACAACGTCTGGCCGAGTTCGATCCACGGGTTTCGAGCGAATTGACCGGGACCGCAACTATTTCAGCCAGATACATCCGCGATAGTCCCCGGGCCGTGCACGCGGCTGGCAAATCGGACCGGTTCAGCACTATATTGCAATACCGTTGTGGCTGATGTGGTGCTCGTGATAATGGATCAGATGGTCGCAGAGCGGATGCTGGCTTGGATTGTACTCAGAACGAAGTTCCGGCGGGCAGTCAGGTCCCTGTCTCGCGTTCCTCGCCGCGGCCACGATTCGCTCTCGTACCTCCTCCGGGCCCTTTATTTGCTCCACTGAAACAACCGAAATGGAACCGTTGGAACTTGTAACTGCGAGTATTACTGATGATCTGGAATATCGTTTGATGTTATATGTAATTATCGAGTAGTGGTCGCGGGTGGTGCCGCTGCAATCATTCTACTTCGTTCCGGTGCAGAGTTTCGATCGGCTAGGGCGCACGATTGATTTGGTGTTCGATTTAATATAAATTATGGGAAATTGTACCGCTAAAGGTTTTTATCGCATGAATACGGGAACATAAATATTGGAAAGCGGGACTACGTTATTCGACTAAAATTTAATTAACGCCAATTTCACGAACGGCTAATCAACTTTGCTCGCGCGATAATGTTCTGTTACAATGAGGATCGGCATTCGAGTAATGGTTAAAGAGTACGTTAGTCGTTCCAGTGTTCTCGACGGCGTTCTGAATAAACGAAGAAAATTCGTGGAACCGATTTTTCACATATCCTCGAGCAACTTACGTATAAAATCAGCGGGGTTATAGTGCGGCAGCAGCGTGAGTCCTATCGTCGAGAAAAACCTGCCGATGTTCGTCGTGGGGCCGTAATACGCCACCTGGCCACGGCTCAGCAGTAAAATTTTACTGAAACTGTGGAACATCCTGGAACTGGGCTGATGCACTGTAACAACGATGCTTTTGCCCTCCTGCTCGGCGTATTTCTTCAATCGTGAAATCAACGCCTGTGCCGAATGCGAGTCCAGCCCGCTGGTTGGTTCCTGGACAATTAAATTACTCGGGTTAATCACCCCTCGGTGTTGCTACGTTACTTCGTCGCGTGTGAATCGCCGTGCAATGACGAGTTCGAACGATTCGCGGCAATCATTGCAGTTTGCGTTCAATTTCTAAACGGTAACCGCCCGGAGTTTGCACCACGATTATCGCTGGCAAAATTTTCGAACGAAAGAACCGTGGTACAAAGAGCGATGCTGAGCAAAATTCTACCGCGAATCGAATACGTCATCCGTTATACGCAATTCGCTGGATATATTCGAAATAGAGACGGTCGGGACGGTTAATTTTTGAAGTTAATTTTTATTCATGGGCAGAGAATTATCGAGGCTTACGTCGAGCAACATGAGCGATGGATTGGTGAGTAACTCGCAGGCTATGCTCGTCCTTTTCTTCTCGCCACCTGACAGTCCTCGTTTCGTGTAATCCCCGATGACTGTAATGCAAAAAAAAAAAAGGAACAAAATGAACGTCGTTTCGCAGACAAAGATACGCAGAGGCGCGCGATTTATCTTGCGATTAATTAATATTAATTGGCGAGCGTGGCCGCGATATTTTTTCCTGACCGAAGTGGATACCGTGATACACGGGAGATCCGGCGAGAGGCGTATCGGTTAAAAATACGTCGCTCGAAATAATTGGGATGCAAGGTGTGCGATATTTCAAAACCTTCGGCCCGGTGTCTCTCGATTTAATTTGTGGGTGGCTGGCTACCCGAGAATTCTTTCGCAACGCAGAATCAAAGGGTTACGGATATAAAGGGCGCATATTTGCCGCGGCGTTCCGCGAACGACGGCAGAGAAATAATTAACGATCGTGCGAAACAATTCTCAGCATCGCCGGTCGAAACTGCGAAGTAAATTATCGCCACGAGGTTTCTCGCTGTAAATCCCCGGTGTCCTGTTGTTTGAAAATATTTGACCACCCGGCCCCTACGTAACGTCAGGTTTTCTGCTCGACCACGCGTGCACCGGCCGCGCTAAACAGAAAATCGATAAACATTTAACTCGTGCCCCACTGTTGGCGCGGACGTTGCGCAGCTTCCGAAACATTTCGATAGCGAAGATACTTTCTTCCCCGTATTATTTCCGTACGGGCAACAAAATTTCCTCCCCTCTGTTCGACCCGATTTTGCTTAAAGAGGATACAAATCGTACGTCTGCAAAGTGAATCGGTTGGCAGTTTCCCGGAAAGATGTATCGGAAAAAAGTGGCAAGAAAATCAATCCCCCACGAAATCGACGAATCCCTCGACGAATCCATCGAGCGACGCCCGGCTGTACCAACGTGCCCCCCCCCTAAATAATTCACAAAACCGTTCATTACGCCATTAAACCGCGCGAGCCGTCGAATCGGGTCAAACGTTATTCGATTTTCTCATTTTCTCCGATCGACCGACTTTCATCGAAGCCCGGCTTTAAGTAAATCTTCGAATGCTTCAAAGCGTTCCAGAAGATCGTAATGATGATCGTGACGATCAAGATCCAGCCGGCCCGTAACGCGTCCCGATAACAAACGTTTTCGTCCGGCTTTACGACGAAAGGCGGAATGAGTTACGATCGCGGAAATCGTCAATCAGAAATCGCGGCAACAACGACGCGTCGTGGCGGCTACGCCGGCACGCGAACACGTTGCCGTTGATATCGTTTCTTAACGGTGGATATCGTAAATCGTTATGGGCCTCCTCGTTCGTGTCCGTAAACAAATTGCAACGAGTTTACACGGCCGGGACGCGCGACGCCGTTCCAGTTTCGCGAAATCGCGCGGACGCTTTGATCCTCCGGAAGCGGAAACGCGGCACGGTCGTGAATCGCGTGTTCGCAACGCAATATTGTATGAAATTTTGCGTGACGTTATTTTCTGTAGCAACGGGGAAATCCGATCACGATAATAGAACAGAGGACCACCGTTCTCTGTAGGAGCGCAACAGGAAGACTAGAGAAAGGGGGAGAAACGAAATCCGACGATGTTGGCCTGTCTCTACAGAGGTGGCGTGTAAAACAAAGAGAAAAAAAGCAGGCCGCCACGTACGCGTGGAACTTCGCATACCCGGCACGATCCATCGATCGTGTCCGATCTATACTCACTGGTGTCTTGGCAGGCGGCGAGGTCGAGGACCTCGATGATATGATCCACGCACTGCATCTTCTGGGAGTGCGAGAACGTGTCCGGAAGCCTGAGTCTCGCCTGGTACTGAAACACGCGGAACAACAATTTGAATGGGGAAAGAAGTAACGAACAAGACGGAAGAAGAAGAAGAAGAAGAAAAAGAAGAAGAAGAGGAGGATAGAATCGAGATCAACGAGCGAATCGATAAAGCTGAGGAAGAGAAACGGAAGCGGCGGAGTGAAGATCGGTGTCGCGGTGAATTTTACGAAAAACAGCGTGAAGAAGGGTGGCGATGGCGCTGGCTTTTAACCCAGACCACGGCCCCGTTTACGCATTAAACAGCAATGTAAGCAAAAGCCGGCGGCGTGGACGTGCATTTCCGTTTCGTAACATCCAGGCCACTTTGTGTCTATTATTACCATCTGACACGTATCCCCGGGGATGCACCGGTCCGCTCGTAATCGCGATCGTTAAATCAATTACGATAACGCGCAGCAGCCGGCCGTGCTCTTGCGAAACAGACGGGACGTCATGATTTTTCGATCGGGAATACGGCGGGCACGAGAATATCTTCCCAGCTACTACCAATTCGAGGCGGTGTCGATTCGTCGCGCGAAGCACAGGCCCGAGAAATATTCGCCGGCGTTACTCGTTTCGTTACGAGCGTCGAACTTCCAGTTTTAATTATTACCGTTCGAGCGGAGGTACGGGCGAACGATCTCTCGTGAGAAAATTCTTATTCCCCGTCGTTAGAACGATGTACGAAATATATTAGAGTTGTGCGTTGCTTCCTGAAGCGCTTCGGTAACGTTCAAGAAACGCAGCACGTCGGAATTAGTGAAGTAGTGAATTCGAAGTAGAACGGTATCGTTGTCGCGATCGAAAACGATCGAGTGTCGCGATTCCTTTTATTCTGGGTCCAATGAAAGATTTGGTCCTCTCGAGGGATAAAGAAGAACGAGTTGCGTAACACGGGAAACTGGAAGTTTTGCAACAGGAGAGGAAGCACCGTGTAACGAGCCACACCTTTGTCGTTCGACGGCGCGGCTAGTTGTGCGCCACCATAGGCCGTACGCGACTTTGCACGTAGTGCACGGACTTTCCTCGCCTCGAAACGTGTTTACGTGCATCCGATAATTCGGGGACACGGGAGGCGAGGCGGGCCGAGATCGATATTGGAATTCCATCGCCAACACGGATTCAAATTTTGTGTCCCACTATCCCGATATGTGCTGCTGTAATCTTTGGAACGTTGCTGATAGCACGAGGAACATCCTTCTCTATCGTTTTTGTTCCCGGTATTTTCTTATTGTCGGAGTTGATATTCGCCTTTTTCGTTACAGTAACAGAGCTTCGTATAGTATCGAACCGGTGCAATCGATATTTTATTATTAACGTTGAATTACAATCGGTGCCATTAATGTCGTAACTATGGTAGGATCACGAGTATCCGAATTGACAGGCTTCTTCGTCGACAATTTGGTCGAATAATAGAGTTCGGATGTTCGACGGTCCGCCGCGTTTCAATAAACGTTACAAGCACGAAGGACAAGGTACCGAGTGTTCACTGCTCGAAAACGATTTTCCATTATTCGATCGTTGCTCTCTGCCGCGACGGACGATTCGAATAAAATATTCGACGCTTCGACGGTGGGCTTTTAAAATTCTATTACGAGGCTGATTAATAGTTCCACTTAATCAATCGACGAAAGAATGCGCAACTATATAAAACTGTTGATAATGGCCGTCGACGCGGTTGGTTAACTTAAATCAATGTAAAGCAGCCAATTAAACGGCCCATTGTTTCCTAGCCGCCTATTTGAAATTCTGCCCGTACGAAACCATTAAACAGCTTAATGAAAGGAAATTCGATTCTCGTCTCTCGACGAGTCGATTTCGTAGCTCCGTGTTACGCGTTCGTTTTATAGCCGGACGAATTTACGCGACCAATAGTGATTAAAGGCCGTGCACTTTATCGTCGACGGTACAGCGGGATCGTTACGACTCCTGCTCTTACGATCCGATAAAAATCAAATTTAATCTACGCCCTATCAAACGGAACATTAAATTCTTACAAAAGAATTCGAAAGACGTTTACGACATAGCTGCGAATTCGCCACAGCGGTAAAAAAAAAAAAACGAAAAATAACGGAACGAAAATATAAGAAGGGCAGGACGATCGCTGAAATTCGCCGCAAATAATATACGATTGTTGAATGTTCGATAAAACCCGACATCGATCGTTCCGCTACTAATCGTTTACCCCCTGCATCAATGTTTCCGCGCAACAATAACTCAGAGTCCCGTCTAGGTTGCAAACCTAACAATTTTCACACCCCTCTCCCCATATCCGCCCCCTTCGAATTCCTCCGTTAGGCGAAACTCGGCCAGGTGTCCTACCTCACGTGTGCACGCTGCTTTAAGAGGATTTCGCCGCGGTCGACACACCCTGCGCCACGGCCAACGCGGATGGACGTACCATTTTCACGACGGCCGAGAGTCCGTTACACAAGAGGATCCGTTATGCGGAGAGAGAAAGTGGCGAGCAACGATATTTCGCTGCGGCTATAGCGGTCGCCTCTCGGCCAGCAGGAAACTGGACTGCTCCAGAACGGGCCGCGACCGTGGACGTCATCTCCGCCGGCTGAGCTCCTCGGAAAGATGACGACGTGCCGGTTATCATGCTCGGCGCGGTTGGAAAGGGAAAGTGAGACCGTCGAATCGTTTACAAAGAGTGTTTCTCAATGTATCAAGTCGATTTGATATGTATCTAACGCCCGGTAAGTGGAAACCGGGGGAGAGGGAGGGGGAGATAGAGAGAGGAAGAGAGATAAGAAGAAACGAAAAATATAACGAAGTTTCGATGAGAAAGTGCGACATGAGAAAATGCTGGACGAGAGAGGGAGATGCGTTTGACGAGGTACGTTTTGTGGTTTAAATGGTTGGGATTCCTCCGAGAAGCGGGGGAACGGTAATTGAAAAATAAGAGGTACAGCGGGAAGCTTCGATGAACAAACGCGAGGTGACGAAATGACGATAAGGAGGAAGAAAGTCGCGGGGGGCAGGAATGTAAAAGGAAAGTAGCAGAACGACGCGATAGAACGGAACGACGAACGCTTCGGCGTTAAGAAATTGAGGATCTGGACGAGACGCGGGATGGGACGCGAAGAAACCCTGCAAAGGAAAGACGAAAAAGAGGAAGGAGGAAAAAGGGAAACAACGAATCGAAAAAGGGGCATTGAGAGGCGACGTAAGAGCGCGTCCACAAGAGCACCGCCGACAGAAACTGAACGTCGCGACGCTCGAGGGAAAGGCACGAAGAAGAAATACGGGTCCGTGAGGAAAACAACGTGACGCGAGAGAGAAACAGAGGAGGAGGAAAGGAGAAAGAAACGGGCGGCGGTTGCTCTAGCGCGTTGTGTGCCGTAGAAAGACGGCGCCGAATGTGTTTGAAACACATAAGACACGCGTCGAAAGGTTCATTGACCGAATTATGACGTCACCGTAACTCTTTCTCCGTCTCTTTTTCTCGTTCCCTCTACCACCCTCTATTTGTTACGGGGCAACTTTTGTCCCCCTTGCCACAATCGAGAGGCCAATGTCCCGTTGGAGCCGCTCGTTCCTTTTGTGACACACACGTGTTCCATGGAATGCTCCTCCAGATTCAACAGGCACGACTGATCCCTTTTGTTTCTCATTTGAACGTACGCTCGCGGATAATTGTCCGCCGACTTGATTAAGAACCGCCGGGGAAGAAATCGCGCGACGAATAACTGCGAGACGAATTCAGAACGGTCCGATTAAAAACGACACGTCCATTGGCGCCCTTTCGAATATTTCAGTAGCATAGACCGCATCGATTTACCAGAATTCTCGTTCCAGTCGCAGGAAAATCTCGAAAACAGCGGTAACGAGTAGTGGCGCGCGTGGTAAACAGAAAACGTTGAAACAATTTCCACCTGAATGAACCTAAAATTAGAACCGATAGTTTTCGCGCGAGGATTTCCACGAATTTCCCGCGGAGAATCGTCGAATCTGCCCGACTGACAGCTAATTAAGCACGACCGTTGAAACTCAAAGCCGGGCAGAAACGAGCACGATCCGTCTTTAAATCCGCGAAACGAAACAAGCGCCGTCGCTTTGGCTTCTGGCCCGCATTCCACGCGATCCGAAACGCGATGGTGTACGCCTAATTTTCTGTCGCGGGCTTTCATAAATTTCCCGGGAGAATTGGCGGTCTAGAGACGGCTGATTTTCCAGGAAAACGAGGAAAGACCGTGGAGTGAAACCGGCCGCCACATATTAACACCGGCCGTCCCGTCCTTGATGGCTTGTCTAGCGCGTCTGACTATGTTTGACTGTTTCTACTTTCACGTCCGCACAGCCGATGCATCGCAATGTAGAGGACGTGGACTGAGAGCCTTGTACATTACTCCCGTTTATTAGCGGCTGGATATTTATTATTGGTAAATTTCGAGTAAAACTAATGTTTCGTTATAATTGTCATTTGATAAGTGATCAGATTAAATATTTGATTATTGTCACTGTACTAAATATATTTGAATATCGTAAGTAAGACTTGTGTCTTTGTACCTTTTTAGAATTAAACGAAACTATTAATGTCATTAGTTATTTCAGTACTGTAAGTGCATTTCCTTGTTCAAAAAGAAATCGTGAGTTGCGACAGGATTCAAGTTGGCACGGTAATTTCGTGAACGGGACAATTGTAAATCCTTTAATTGACCGAGGGAATATTTGTAGTGCAAACAATTGGGAGATTCGAGAGGAGCGCTTCCGGTGAAAGCGCGACCTTCTTTTTTCTACTATTTAACAAGAGAAACTTCGATTTAACGTGGACAAGAAAGAAAGAAAAAAAAAAGAACCTCACCTCGAGGGTCTGCCGCAACGTGAGATCGGGAAAGAAAACATCCTGCTGTTGCACGTAGCAGATCCTTCTGCGCCATCTTTTTGTCAGCCTTTCACGATTCAGCCAGATTTCACCCCCGTCCACGCCTACACGGCCAGACAGACAATTCAGCAGCGTCGTTTTGCCGCAACCTGTACAAGCAATCGAACGTGTCATAACTAACAAACTCATAAATAAATACGCACATATATCAAACAAAAATCGTTCAGCCCAGTCACAAACGACTTCCGTTTCCGTCCAACAAATTCTAACGCGATCGGCAAAAATTGTTCCCGAGTCGTTCGAATAATTTCCTTGCTCCCCCCCGCCCACACATACAAATGGAACAAAAATTCCTCTGGCCACGAGCAGCACCTCTCCGCTGACGCTCTTCCGCGCTGAAACGGTTAAACAGAAATCCGTCGCCGCACAGCTACCAACGCGTTCAAAACGCACGTTTCTCGCCCGCGTTTCCACTCCCACTTTACTATTATAGATTAGCCCATTCAGGACCGAAGTCGCGAGGCCGTGCCCGCCGTCTTGGTGCAATTTCCTTCCCAGAATCGTCGCCGTTGCCCAAGATACGCGTCGTCCGCGGCGAAAATACGAACGGCGCACGCCGACGGGTTACGGGTTACGGGTTGAACCGGCGACGTTAACGGCAGAACCGTGAGACGGTCGGGGGCACGGATGATTTGTACTCGCGTGCTCGTCCGCGAACCGGCGGCTCGTTAAACGGATACAAAGGGGGAACACGAGGAATCCCGCGATAAATATCGGCCGCGTGCTCGCGATTGCTCGTTACCGCCGCGATACGCCACTTGTCGCGGTTTATACATAGGAGAGGCATCGTGAATTTTCGGCACGAATAGCGATCGGAAGCGATTAGACGCCCGGCGAGCACAAAGGGCCACTTTTGTGCCCGCTTTCGCTATTCTTTATCAGTTGAAGAGTAACTCGATTCGTGAGCTTCTCAATGGGGGAAGGGCACTCGCGTTTTGAACACGGAAAAATCGAATTTCTCTTAGAAGATTATAAGAGAAGAAATATCGCGTTAAAGGGACGGATGCCCCGTGAAGCTGTTTGAATAATCCAACGGGTGACCGTAATAACCGACGACTCGACCAATTCGTGGCTATGTTCCATGGAAATTGTAAGCAGTACGAGTTCGAAGTAACTCCAGCCGAGTACGGGGGTAGCAAAATTCCAATCTATCTCTGACCTTCTGCCGCGCGATGAAATAAGTCCCGCTTGTTAAAATCGTCCCCGGTGAACGACGCGAGACCGAGAACGTTCGCAAATAGATGTACCAAGAGAAGAACGAGTTACGAGGGCGAAACGACCAGAGAGTAGGAGGCCGCGAAATAAACGAATGACGCAAACTGCCGCGAAATTGTCCAATAGAGGGCCACCGAAACCCGATCGGGTCATCAGCATCCGCGAGGATCGTGACGAAACGGTCAATTAGCCTAAACGAGGCGAACGAAGCTCCGGTCCAAAAAAAAAAAAAATTGGTATGATCGTTGTTACAACGCGATAAATATGTCGCGTCACCGGCCACCATTATCCTGCAGGTTTATTGTACCGAACAGTGAAACCCTTGAACGACTGACAACGTGCGAATGTTAGATTAACTGCTACTTGAATTGACCCTTCCTCGAATCGGTTCAAAGGGAAGCGCGAGTGTTTTTCTTCTTTTCGAGGACGATTTAATTAATGGACGCTGTCGATGTTAATGAAATTATGTTCGGTTGAATTGAACAAACTGCTCTCTGTTGTATTTTCTTTGCGGTGGACGCGTGTGTTTTGGCAATTTTATCATGCGATCAATCTCTAGATCGTATCCGACGAGTTAAAAGGAGAATAGAACCAAATCGCTGCGATGACCCTGGGCGCGATATGTCGACTGTCTTACCTGAAGGGCCCATGACGGCCAAAAGTTCGCCAGGTTTAACAACGCCCGAGACATCTCGAAGGAGGGCACGTTTCTCCTTGACCACCTGCAACCCCCGGAAGATTAGCTGCACCGGACGTGAATCCAGCGGGTACACCAACTGCAACGCTGAGCTTTCCACTCTGAAAGAGACGAAAGAGAAGTGGTTCAATTGCAATTTCCTGCCTGTATCGACGGAATAGTCGTCGTGGGGAAAGGTTTGCTTTCTTGTCGGAAAGCTGGTACCATTTTCCTACGGACGTATTGTTCGTACTGTTCAATGAGCATAGACTAGGGCGTCGATTTCTGTGGGTTTCTCGATAGATACATTTTTATTCCTACACTGTTCGCCCCTGCGCCTATACACAGTTTCAACAGGTTTTGCCCAAAGGTGAAAAAGTTGATAAAGAAATTGTGTCGCGTTCCACTCGACTCTCGTAACAAATGATTCGCCGCGAAATCTGATGCTCGTTGTTCCTGTACATTTCATTTGTGTAACTATCGCCGCGATATAATTCTGTACACGTGGTTAATTGGTATCGTCGTTGATCGAACAGGATTCTGATCTCACCCGATAATAATTAATAATAGACACGATTATTATCGTTCATTATTATGAACGATTTCTGTTAATCGAACGCGCGACTGCGAAATCATTTCGAAACCGTTGAATTCCAGCCGACAGAGCGACCAACCGATGAACACCCGCCTTCATAATAACAATGACGTGCCATCGGAGCTATTTCGCGACAGCAATTAAGACGGAGATGCGTTGCGCCACGAATCAGACCGCGTCAAACAAGATCTGGCTCACTTTCAAATGAAATATTCAACCTACTCGTTTCCCATTCTATGTTCCATCGAAATAAAAACATTCGCCGTCCATCTGCATACGCCCGTTCTTCTTATCCGCCTCCCGTTACGCGTTATTAACGACAATAGACGCGCAGGAACGGTAATTAGATTTCGACGATCGAAGAAAGGAGAAAAATATGAAATGTTTCCACCGGATGGACAATAACTAATTGATACCTTCTTATCGTAGTTGCGACCGATTAACGTGCGCAATGTCTGTCGAGGTAGAACAAATTTCCCTTCAAACGAATAACGAAGAAAGAAAATTCCACCCGACCGAGTGAACTCTCGACGAGGGAGGAAAGGAAAATATCGCGGAGAATGAAGGAGAGATATCCTTGCGGCGATGTTCCACAGAAATGACCGTTCGAGTTTCCTTCAAAAAGCGGAATAAAAATATCGCTTAATTCGTTTGAATTTCATTTCCCGAAGGATCGCTCGTGGAAATTCTAAAACTGGGAACTCAACTCGCTCGTGTTTTCGTGGATATGATATATTCACGAGGAATCTGAGTTAATTACATTATATCTGTCACGTCGAAATTATAATAGAATGTATATATATAATAATACGACCGGATTTTCGAAAGCTCAATTCGCTTAATTCGCAACGAAGAAAGGAAACGGAAGCGTAGAACTATTCGCCTTTGAGGCCCCCAATATTTTTTTTCCCCGCACAGAGGCAAATACGAAATCGTACTCGCGACAATTCGAATCGTTTCCGCTGGGAATTTTTCTACGGATAGAAAATCATTTTCTACGGGAGCACGAACTTATAGAAATCTGCGCGAAACGGCGTGAAACGCCGAGGAACGGCTTTCGATCCGTTGGATCAGCTTTCAGTCGTGCTGGATGTTTTACGGGACGATCAGGGACGGGAAAACGGTTTCTGCAAGGCCGTTCGAAAGCTGCCCGGTGAATAAACCCGTGTCGTCAATTATGGTGTCCGTGGAACATCTTCACTCGCGCGTGCCCATACAGACGGAATCAATCTCGGGACTTTCCAATGGGTTTCCAAGGAGAATAGGAAAGCCGACTCGTTTGTAAGAGGGAAGTGAATCGTTCAGACGACATCGAACTTGTTTGGAATGCGCCTAATTTTGTCATTAGGAGGATAGGAGATAAAGTGACACGTATAATTGTTTACTTGAAGAACGGCATTAATATAATGTTGTTGTTGACTCGCGACCGTTCATAATGGTCCTACTCAGCACCAAATTTTCCATAGCCAGGTATCGCGATCCATACAGGTAGGCCGTGTGGCAGCCGGCACGCACGTGTGGCGCGACCAGGCTATTTTCTAACGGTGCATAAAAACAGTCAGCGCAAAACAGGAAAAACCCGGACCTCGGTACAGTAACTAGAGAACTCACCCCCAGTCGCACCAGCTCTCAAGTCATTTCCAAAATCCAATCATAATCGACCACTAATACCTTTTCCTCCCACGTCCACCAATTCATCCACAAATAGCTTTCGAATACCAAAAAACCGAGGTTACATTTTTAGCAACGCCAAAGACATCAAAGAGAACTAATTAAGAACGCGAGGAGAACAAACTGAGAATTCAACTAGAACTCAACAAGAACTCGAACAGAACACTCCAAATCTAAACTTAGTACGTTAATACAAGGAAACACACGTAGACTTCGAATGGCATAGTTATAACCAGTGTAACAATCAGAATAAACGTATATATTTCAATGTGTATATAGTAGCTTACAACTACTTGGCATACTTGAAATCCTTCACGCCTCTAATACATAAAAAATAACACTAAGCGTGGTCGTAACGAGTCTGGATAAACTCGAACTCGAACTGCTACGGAACAGTTGTATTAGGCAACTTTGAAGTTTACGGTTTCGGGAGAAGGTGAGCTCGTCCAATAAGGACAACAGAGTAATTTGTAAAATGTTACGGGGTTGAAATTTGTGCAATGTTTTTTAAAATTGTGTGGCAGGTTTTAAGAATGTATATTCTGGAATAATAATGATAATTGTTATCTGGTGCGCGCGTTTGAAATTTATTGATTATGGGGTAGTTCAGTTTGTGTAATTAATTTGCTATCACATTTCTAAGAAAAATTAGACAAAATCGTATTGCATCAATGCGAAACTAGATTTTTCAACAAATAACATATTCCCTTGCTTAAGGCCCAAGCATCCTCGCGAAGCGCATAAACAATAGATTCGCATTGGCTTAACAGATAAACGCACGAAACATAACGCTGTACGTGATAGTGAAAAAGCTGTTCGCAGGTAATCCGAGAATTTCCTAGTAAACTGCTACTAATTTTTACACCTGCACTAGATGGAATTTCAGTCACGAATTTTTCAGATAGAGGGACGTTAATCATAGTTCGCATAAACACATCAACGACCTCGGATGCTTCATTTGAAACGCGTCGCCAGTTGGTTCGTTAAACTATTCTGCGAGAGATTTTTCGAGAGGAATATTCACCCGTGAAAAATATTGCAAATATTGTAAATATTTTACCGTTGGATAAATGGAAATTAATGATAAATTGCCCGGAAATTTTGAGGAAAAAATTCAACCCCCAGGTGCCTCATTGTATGTACCAAAGTCAATAACATTTCCAAAAACTGTAACGCCACTGAACGAATAAATAAACAAGTAAATAAACAGCAATGATTTCGTTCTCACTCTCGTCAGTTTTACTTAAAATTCTGCACCGACCCTTTATACTAGAACCTCCCCAAATGTTAAACAGGAAACCAATTTCCTACTGCTACCGGTTTCACTTCCTGTCTGACACTGTGCACCACCGTTTCACTCCAAGCACCATTGGCACTCGCAATCCGTCCTTACCCAAATTCGAAAGAAACTAGCTAACATTTGTTCCCGTGCCGCGATACACAAAACGCGGGGATCGTTGAACAGCGGAGTCGGATAAATAAGTTCCCAACATGGCGGTATCACGTCATCCAGGGTTCGTTGAACCTGGACGTTGCGCGACGTACATTCAATGGGGAGGAAAGACGGGGGAAGACGTTCAGATGCCGACGGTGAAACCTGTGATCAGTGCAAAGGGAAAACGGGAGAACCGTTGATTTCGCGTTTCACCAAGATTAGAAGGGGTGAGTTTCGGTGCGCGAAACTACGATGTAAATGAATAATTATAAACCCACGTGTGCGTACAATCACGTGAATCCTATATCCCTCGTCCTTTTCAATATTCTTTTTGGAATATTCGTATTCACCGCAAGCCCTATTCAATTTCCAAAAACACGTGCGCCAAAATCGAAATCGTTACATTAAACTCCATTCTGCGGATTTAATTTATTCGTGCCTACTATTATGCGAACCATCTGCTGCGTCAAATAAAAATTACCCAGGTATGCGCAGCAACGCGTTCGTCACAATAAATCACAACGTAATCGAATCACCGAAACACGACTGGCGGCACTGAATCATAATCTCGATCGCGCATAAATCCCCATCGCGTGGCGTCGTATAACCGAGGCCGAGCGGAATCCGCGCCGCGATATGAAAATTTCCGTCGATTTTTCAACCGGCGCAACAATTCGCAACGCGATTCGTCCTAATTTCCATCGAACTTCCCTGACAATAGCTCTGCTCGTCGAATCGTCGTGGTGCACCATTGAATTCGGCTCGACGCGTAAGCGTTCCTCGTGTCACTTATTTTTTTTTTTTTTTTTTCGTCCACTCTTGCCTCTTTCCCCGATCATTTTCGTAATTCATCGCGTCAATGTCGGGTCGAGGTTTCGCGGGGTTAGGTCTCGTTGAAGGAAGTGCCAGGGTCCGTCCACGAATTGACCCCGCTATGGTTCGTTGAACTCGCCTCCTGTGCATGCAAATAACCGCGACGAATTTCACTGTTCCTCTGGCGAACGACCTTATCAACGGCGTCAAATTATTTCATGCTTCTCCTTATTTTTTCTCCCCGTCAGATCGCGTCGGGTATACTTCACGAGCGGCTACGTGGGTCTCGTGGTTGGACAACAATAGGTGCGGTTTCGTGTTCATTTGAATGGGAGATTCTTGAAATAATAACTTTGCGTACGAAACAAATAGCGTACGGTAGATTTCTTTCTAATACTTGCGGCGATTATTAATTATGATTCAATTACGATTTCTCCGGAAAGAAGGGGTCGACGTTTCTCGATGCGTTCGGTCGAACGTTTCTAAGGGTGGACCGCCCTGTTCCGTTCTCGTTTGTCCGTCGAAAATATCGACGGAGAACGCGACAGGAGCAGGCGTTCCAACGACGACAGGCCAAACGCAATACACTTTGGCTTTTCGAAACTCACGAACGCACTACATTGCCCAGTGTCGGCGAAGAGAAAAATGATCGGGCAACCTCCCGGGAGCAGTCAATCACCCCGATGAAAGAAAAAGAATAAAAGAAAAAACGTACATCGGTACGCCCGAAATTGCGCGTTGACCAAGGAGTGTCAATTGAATTACAATCGGGGTTAATCGTTCGGTATCGATTCGAATCTTCCTTGTGGCGGGGCCCGGTGTCTACGTATCTCGAACGTGACGGTACGAAAATTTTCTTCTGCGATGAAATTTCCGTTACCTCCTCGTTTCTTGTATAACAATTATTGTTACGCAAACGACCATACGGCTGAGCGTCGATTGTTTTCACTTCTACTCGTTACTGTGGTGTAATATTTACTAGGATACACCACGCGAATTAATTTTCCGTTTCTCCTGCTTCTTCCGTTTTGTTTTTTTTTTTTTTTGTTTCAAGTACACTCATTACGCATATTTACCGAACAATTATTAGAGAAAGCACGAAAGAATTTCTCTGAAGCAGAAGAAATATTTTATCCCACGTTCTCTCCCATCGAGAATCTGCGCAGCGTTCTAACGTTAGCCATTTTACGTTCTGAAAGAACTATGCTGCTCCGTTCAACGAGGCAATTTTCCGTTTCGAGGGCGCCGCAGCGAAAGGATCAAGGAGATCGGTCGGACGATTCGCGGCGCTATTCATTACGCGCGAGAGAAATTGTAATTTGGCAAATAACACG
Organism: Nomada fucata; assembly: GCA_948146005.1. Taxonomy (NCBI): domain Eukaryota; kingdom Metazoa; phylum Arthropoda; class Insecta; order Hymenoptera; family Apidae; genus Nomada; species Nomada fucata. Next base: position 30,807,238 of record OX411276.1, read on the forward strand.
ATGCCTGATTATATTAATTGCGCGATTTTTTTCGTGGCCGGTGATGTCGTGGAAGGAAGGAATCTCTGTGGTGGAACGACGATTCGCGGAGCGGTTACGTCATCGTAAACAGAGGCTGTGGAAGTGCTGCGTGTGCACAAAAGGGAACCGAGGCAGGGTGCGTTTCGTCGTTGCACGCGCATAGAAAGTTTATCGTGCCGTTTCAGTGAACGATTTTGCCGGAGGAACGATTTTCAAAAGTGGAACGGGGCCTTTGTGAGCGAGCGCGAGTTCGATCCGGCCGATTCGCCTCGTCAAATCGGAGAAATTGCCGGCTCCGGACCTCTGCGACGTTAAAAGAGAAAAAGGAGCCGCATTACTAACTAACAATAAATGATACGCGCTACCGGCCACGTCGAACACGCCGTACGATAAATCGCCGGCTCAATCGGCACAACGAACGAGCCCCGCGATATTTCGTAATATCTTGTTCCCTCGAAATGCGACCCTACCAATTGTTCCAATAACATTCCCATAGAATTCTAATTGTTATCGTAATATTAAGCAACGGTGCGCATCGAGATACCAACAAGAAGTTTGCACATGGACAAACCTAACGAACCCAAACAAGTTTGTTCACACGCGCTTAGAAAGAACCCAACACTGCCTGCCCAACTTCAAGTCGATTATTATTATTATTATTATCGGCAGTAGTATCTGCGCCTATCGCGCGCGCACGCACGTACGCCTACCCCGACTACTACGACGTTTTCCCTCGGACAGAAGGTAACATTGTTTCTTTCCCAACCGTCGGTGGCGCTTATCGGCCGCGCCGGCGTTTAAGATCTGGACCGAAAGTCAAATTCCAAAAAGGCTGGCGCTGGCCAGCCGCGGTTATATTTATCCGTCAGCCGAGCTCGCTCTTATCAGGTGAACGGACCAAAACGGCCGACAGCTCGTGGCGCTCGCTCGTTTCTCGTGGAACGGTTCAACGAACCCTGCGCACGAGTCATCCCGTATCACCGAGGTTAATTGGGGTTGTAACTTTCGCCAATCTGATTTATGCCCGCGAAACATTGTCGCCCGATGCCCGGGCTTTCTTCCACGCCGAGCGTTTTCCGTCGGGATTGCCGTGCGACGATCGAGTGCCTCGCGGTTTCGCAACCGACGAATCGAAACAGGAGGAATTGCCTCTTTGGATCTTTGGACGTTACGAAGGTAATCGCGATTACGGTGCGATCGAGTTCCGCGGTAAACGTACGCGCGCGCGCGCGCCGATCAGCGTCGTCGACGAAGTTAAATATAAGTCGGAGGACGACGGACGGGATCTTCAATTGTACTTCAAAGTTACAATTGGAGCCCGGTGCCCTTCTGACATCGCGATCGAGGGTTCAATTGCGTTTCAAGGTTGACAATCGCGTGCGCCTCGGCCGGACGGTTTTTAACCCGATGGAAATTTTGTTGGGCGGCTCGGTGTCGATTTTAACGCCGATTCGAATAATAATGGACGCGCGACGATGATCGGGCGTGGCTGCGGATCGAGGGATCCGACGGCGCGAGCCTCGTCGCTGCGATCGGAGAATCGATCCGCGACGGTCTCGACGAAAACGATGTTTCCAGCGTGCAACGTGCAGCGGGGCTCGGTGTCCGCCGGCTACGTCGACGATCTCGACGATGGTCTCGTCGGTCTCGCTTTGGCCGATCGAACGCTCGTCGCGCGACGAACGGATCGCGCGTGTTTCTTAACGCGTACGAACGATCGTGCACCGCGGCGTTTCAGAAGCGTCGTAAGTCGGACTCGTCGCTCCTTTCGTGGGACGCGGATCGTGAATTTGCCACGGCGATAAGGAAATGTTCGGGGAACGGGGGGAGGGCACACGCTCGTGCTTATCGTTTCGCGCGATTAATCGTATCGCGATCGGCGCAATTGTCGTTACGCGTATTTTAATCGTGAAAGGTTGCACGGTTGATAGGGTTCAGATTAGTTTAGCTATTGTACAGAAATTGGAACGTTTGAGGGGAGGTAGCAGGGGGCGTCTTATTGCGGGAAACGCAAGATTCTTAATTCGAGGGGTAAGTTATTTCATGAAAGGAACAACGAGAAATCTGTGAAACTTCTCGCACCATAAATGTTCAGTTCGCGACTTTAACTGTGCGACAAATACGTTGAAGAATATCTTTGTTCTCGTTACTATTATTGTTATTATTGTATTGTAATTCCTGCTGAGTCGTGCACATTCGCGTTGCAGCCACTCTCAGCGCGGGCGAGCAATGTCGATTAATTAAAGGTGAAACAATCAGTTTCATGTCGCAAGAGTGGACGGAGGGGGAAAGAATTTACGATTTGTCCTGGCTGTCGCCGATGTGATATGCAGATTAATGTAGACAGCGCGCGAATATGAATTAAATATATCGAGGAGAAAAGTTAACGAGGTGTGCTGCGGATTGATTAAGTAAGAAGTCATTATTTTCCATACTTATTGCCATTCACGTGGCGTGTTTGTCTAACGACAGACGCGGAGCTTTGTGAGGACACGATTTTTCAAACATCCATTACAAATCCACGCCGGTGTTGTACAAGTTGTATAATATAATGCCTTTCGATCATCGATTATTATTGTATCTGTCGAGGCTGCCGACTTCGCATAGCGCGTTCGACTTGCGCGTGTACATTGTAGCAAAGAGTTTCTGCTAATAGCGAAGGAATGCGGTTTATTTATATTTTCCTACCAGTCCCTGCATCTGATATATTCCCCGAGAGTGCGTGCACACGTTCGTTGTTCAAACGAACTTCTGCGCGTCCAATAATTGTTCCGCGGCACGCGCGCTCCTTTATACAATTCTCCCACAAGCCTCTTAAAATACTTACTTACTTACTTATTTACTTACTCACTGTATTACCTACAGTGCAATGCAATACAAGCGACTCCCGTATCCGGTACACCCTCGGAAAAAAAAACATTCCCCCGCGGTGAATCGTCGCGAACGATACAGTGGCAGCGAACAGTATCGACCCGTAAATCGAGCCATCGAGCACATTTCGATTTTTTCGCCTAGCTGGAAAGCGTCGTCCGGAGACCGTGCAAGCTATCTTCGCGGGTATCTTTTGCCCGGAAAGTGGGACGCCGTTGCGTTCAACTCTTCTCTCTTCTCCTACCCCTCTTCACTCCCCTCTCTAGCGGGACGTTTTATCACTTTGCTATCGCGCGTAGCTCGCAATAAGCAGCGTAGTAGAAAGTACGAGCATTCGGCGGTTGTATTTTAGCTTTCACGATCAGATAGCCGTGCCAGTGTACGCGCACGCGGTCATTTCATTATCGCGCTTTTGCTTTTCCGCCTCTTCCGTCCTATCGCGCGGTTCTTCCCTTTGGTTCTCTCCTTCTGTCCCGCCGGTGTCCCTATTCGTTTCGTGTCGCGATCATTGTTTGCCCGTTCGTTAAACGGTATCGACAATGCGCATCGAACTACGGCTACTATATTTATTCAAATAATTGAGATTCTTCCGGGTTGATTTATTGTACGCGTAATTTCCATTCGTTGACACGATCACACGTATTCTTTAATTCATGTAGATTTCTCCAGAATACGAATACTTTCTGCACGTGTCATTTCTGCGTTTCAATTATATCGTGTTTATTGTCGATCGACGCTCGCACTACCGCCGCCGCCCAACATCGGCGATTCCTGTGTTACCCCTAACGCAGAACAGAAGGAAACGTCCCCTTTTCCTTTTCCATTGAATGCGATATAATAACGGGGAAGCGTCGCACAAAAGAAGAAGAAGAAAAAGGAATACTGGGGTAAGTCTCATGAAAGATTCTCTATTTTCAGGCCCGCGGAGACGGTTATTCTATAGTTCCGTCGTGCGTGCAAGGAGCCTCCCTACGACGAAAGCCGGCTGTAGGAAACCCGTTTCGTTCGCTGCACCCAAAACGAGGTTATCTCGGTTCTCGCCGTGCCGTGCGTGCACCACGCGTGTAATTTCGATATTCTGCACAATTTGTGGCGTGTCGATATCGGCCACGACCCTTCTTATCCCTTCTCATCTTTCTTCTTCACTGCGCACCGTGAAGCAACGGAACCCAACGTTTTCGATACACCGATTCGAGGGACGTTCATCCAGCCCGTGCAGCCGTCGTCGACGAACAGCTTAACGGAGCGGATGAATTTATTATTATTTTTTTCTTCACTGCATTCGTAGACGGTTTATGGAGAAACTGCCTAATTTGAGGGAAATTAATGTTGCTCGCAGTTGCGTTTGTTTGCCGGAAAACGTGACGCGTGTACTCGCGTAACCTTGCAGTAATTAATAATCGTGCGCGACGGAGGAAAAGAGGAGAAGAGGAGAAGAGGAGACGAGAAACGTGGCACTTTTTGGCCCGATACGCTGTGCGAACCAAAAACAGCGGGGAAAAAATGAGCGCAGCTTGCACGAACGAAAGAAACGGGGGGGGAAAGGAGGAACAAGTGTCTCTGGTGCACGAGAGAAGAGAAACAGGGACGCGCGAGACAAAGCGTCGTAATTTTTGGGCGAACGACGAGCGTATGTACGCGCGAACACGAATTTCGTTCGCTCGCTCTTTGGTTTTCCTCGCGATTCCTGCCGCGTTCGGTTAGCGATGGATTCGAATGTCTTCGAGGACTGTCGAATCATTTCGTATTACCAGGAAAAATTCGACAATTAAAGTATCACCTTCCGCTTCTCCTACTATTCTAACAAGAAATATTCATCAAATTTCAAAACCTTTCAGAACAAAATTCGCCAGTCTCTTATCAAAATCCCTCCGGTATCTAACTCAGTCCATGAGAAGTCTTATCAATAATCATCGTTTACCCAAAAACGGATTAACTTCGGACCAATGAAAAAATTCACAGAAAATACCTCCTCTCCCTAAAAAAGAAAGGGCACTCCCCGAGGCACTGAATTTTACCCTATAAAATTCACAGAGGCGTACGTTCCTCGAAGCCCCCGGATCATTCGAAAACTTCCACGCGAGAGAATCGTGTGCACCCATCGCTAGCAACGTCGGTGCAATGCACCGAGGACGGTCGAGTGCAACCAGCCTGTGTTTTCCCGTGTACGTGCGTATGTGTGCCTATGCGTGTGCATTCGCGAGCGTGTGTGACGGTAGGTGCACCGGCACGGAGGAGAGTAAACGCAATAACTGTATCTCTGGTCCAGGGGGTCACTGTTCCACGACTACGAGAGCCCGCTCGGCTGTTGCTCGGCTTCTTTGCCGTATACAGGGTGTGCCTGGAATATCGTGGACGCGCCTTCAACACGGAGGACAGAGAATACCGCGGCCGTTTACGTGAAGCGATCGAAAGGTTCGAAGAAATCGCCTCGATTAAGTTTGACGAAATTGGCAGAGACGAAGCTTCCATCGTCGAGGGAATTTTTAGGGGGCTTTTAATTGCATTGCTCCGCGAGGATCGAAGGAGTTTTAGTGAACGCGACTGGAAGTTCCCCTACTTTCTGGGTTTGCATTGACGCTTTGCCGACAGTTTTCGGCGGTTGGTTTTTGAAATTTTTTTTTTTTCGATCATTCGGGTGAGGTGATTTTATGTACGAGTACCTTCTCTCTTTTTTTCTTTAGGGATCTCGATTTTTATATTTGCTGCAGGCTATCGGCCATTGGAGTTCGATATTGGATTTTTAGAATGGAGGGTTGTTATCTTTGCACAGTGACAGGCCAATTTGGTTTTCGTGCCTTTCTTCTAAGTTTGAAATTAATTTACTGCGCTATCGCAGAACTCCTTGTACCGAAACTTTTCTTTACTCCTCTTACTTTGAAATATAAAATTCCCATTCTTCTTCCATTTGTAATTCTTGTTTCGAATTCCTCACTGGATTCAACTACTAAGAATGATGCCCTAATGCTCAGGTATTCACAGAATTGTTCTCTTTTTTTTCGCGATTTTCCAAATTCATCCAGAAAAATATTCTTCTTTTTTTTTGCTCACGGCAAGGATCCTGCTCGTTCCAGATCGATGGCCGTTTGCCCCAGTTTGGCCACCCTTGCTTCTCGAAAAGTGAAAACAATCGGATGTCCACGTGTCCCTGGTCACGTTGTTTCCCTTTCACTTCTTACCACCGGACCCACATTACCCCTAGGCAGAACGCACCCTTTCCCTTTCGTTTTCCCTGCCGGTTTTCCGCAACACTGAACGGACACCTACCAGAAAAGGGACAGGACACGCGTATTTTTTTTTCACGCTAAATTTTTCTCGCGCTCGTTTATCGACACAGCTCGCGACACGATTCGTTCGCCAGAAATCTTGATTCGCTAGAAATTTCGAGGCCGGAAACATCCACGCTCTTGTGAACCTACTGTCCGCCAAAAAGTTTTATTTATTTCCCCAATAGAAGACTACCTACCCATCAAACCTGCGAATCTTTCGAGAAAATGTCTGCAAATTCGAGTAATCATTGCTGCATAATAATTTGGACATCTATTGAAATTACTGTTTGGTATAATTGATTTTGTAAATGGTAAGAAAAAGTGGAACAGTCTCTCCATCAAGAATTATTGAAATACTTCTCTAATACGATTACGTGGAAATCGGTTCGAGTAAATCGATAGAAATGATCGAGAATTTCGGAGATTCTTTCTTAAACCGTCCTCCCTTTTTTTCCAATCGGTTTAACCCAGTAAAATTGATCCGGTCGCGTGAATTCGCGCGAACGCTCTCGCCGTTCCAGCACGTTTTCCAACCCCCGAGGGGTAACCTTTCCCTCGTTTTTCTTTTTCCTCGTTCTTTTTTTTTACGCTTCCCCACGGTTTACCCGGAATAATGACCCAATAATACAGCTGACCGGGATTTACGTTTACAGCCTGTGAACTGAATCTACAAGGAGCGCGTTAACGAGTTGCCAGGAACAATGGGAGGTGCGGGCAACGTGGAGGAATCGTTCGCGAAAGCCGCGTTGAAATATTTTTAGCGCGCCGCACTGCACTCTCGAGTGACGTGAAGCTTCATTCGAAGGACGAACTATCGTTTATATTTTCCCTAAAAATTCGTTTCGAAATATTCTTCTTCTTTTTTCTTGGGTGAGCGATGTCACTGCTACATATTCTTGCGCATATGAATTTCCATTTAATGGAATAAGTGTCGCCGTTATTTTTGGTGAAATGCATCGCATGCGTTGCATTGATCAATTTCGTAATTATCTAAATGCTTCGACACGGACTTTCTATGATAAAGTTTAGCGCACACGTCGAGGGAACGAGGCTGGACTTTGTTTATCGAAACAACTGAGAATTTAATTGGAACAAAATGCTTCGTATGAATTTTCAATAGTGGAAAACGTCGCTGACCTTTTATTCAAGAGTTGTTTCAGGCCCGCACCACTACGTCAATTCTATTTTTAGATTTTGGATGGCAAGACAGATTCATCATAAACTTCTTATCAAAATAGGGGTTGTTAGTATTTCGCACATGGCTCTTATTTAGAAAGAACGAAAAACAACAACGCGGCACTGTGACAATTTCGACAGCATTCTTGTATTACAATATACGCTAGCACATCGATACACAAACTGATAATCAGACCTTGCGATTTCTTGCAAACTGTAAGGGAAAGTTTGCGGCACCTAGAAAAATTTCCTCTCGCAAAAAGAAAGACGCATAACCCACACATTTGTTCCGACCTCCTAATTATCAATCGACTGCTGAAAACATTCACAAAAACATTCTCCTAGTGGCAATACCGACCTCATTGCCACTTATCACTATCGTACAATTAATTAAATCGAAATTGCTATAATTTACCCTATCGCCGGTTCCATTTAATAACTCACCGCGTATCTTTCGCAATAATAATGAAAGAAAAAAAAAATCGTGCTCATTCATGCACTCGAATATCTTCGACTTGGAAAATACCGTAATCGAACGTTCAATTATCTCCATGCGACACGTCCTACCGCCGTATTCGTTTCAAACGAACGATTCTCAGTTCTCTTCTGTTAAGAACCGTGATTACATTATTGCGTGAACCCCTGCACCTTGACTAACGGCACGCCAATGACTGACGACATCGTCGGCCGAGATTTTTCATTGGGAAAAAAAAGAAAGGAAAAGAAAGAGAAGAAGATCGTTCCATCGTGTCGCACGCCCGTCGACTCCCACTGTAGAAGAAAAACGATGATCGTAGCGCTACGTCAACAGGCGGCAACGTGACGCCGTTTAACAACACGAGAATCGCGCACACGTTACGGTATGTTAATTTCTAATTGCGACAGAAACGGCTACGTCACTTCGAAGGGGCACCCGATTTGTCCATGGGCAACGATCGGCGTCTTTTCACCCGCCACCGGGAAATTCGATTTTTGCATAAACACGTGGGTTCATAGCCGCGTGGGCGGCCCAAGTGGGCAGCTGTTTACGGTGTTCGATGATGCGTCATCCTTTCCCAACGCTGGACATTTAATCCCCTTTCTAACGATCCAATTTTCATCGTTCGTCTGATTAAGGAACCGCGACGACGTTGCATTCGCTTTCGCGAGTTTTTCGGTATTTTAAATTTTGGGGGGGCGGGCAGTGATATCAGCGACGGCTACGAAAGCGATGGGTTTCAGCGATTCGTATATTGACAGTCGTTGCGCGTTCTTTTTTTGCCAATAAGAAATGACGCTGAACCGACGGGACGATAACGACGCGTTATCGCGACCCAAAGCGAGCCACATCAAACAAAGCAGCCTGGCACCTATTCTTAGCCCCGATAAAAAAGAAGCTCCGAGTTACGAGTGTCATTGGAAATAAATCGCAACAGCGGGAGACACCGTGTTTTCTTTCCGCGCGCGACACCGTCATTTCTGTTTCGTTTCTTTCCCCTCCCGGATGACAGTGAATTGCTCGAGGCGGACGGAACAGCGCGACAAATTTTCAAAATAAAAAATCTTACGCCGGTGCACGTTTAGTTATCGAAACGCAGGTGGCCGACGATTATCCGGGGGCAAGATTTTCGTCTGGCCATAGCGAAATCATACTTCGAAGTTGATTGCCGCAAAACAGAAAGGGGAGCAAAGAAATATCATGCGTTACGATCGACGATAATAATAATAGTAATCAAGGGTAGTATCAATAATGATCGCCCGATATCTCGAAATCTATCAATCACAGGGTCCTCCAAAAAAAAACACGATTAAAAAGGAAAAAAGCGCACAGAAGAAGGAAAAAAAAGAGTCGCGACAGGCGTTGCGCATTCGGCGGTGCATTTGATGCGATGCAACCACACGCCCGGCGGCGCGCGCGCGCGCGCCACGCACACACACGCGCGTCGGCGCGCGCGAACGCACAATTACAACCGCGTGCGTACAAGTCGGACGTTGAGTGATGATATCAAGTATATATACGACTGTGTGTCACGGGTCATCGGCCCTCGGATATTCTTGGCAATTCTCTCTCTTTCCCTCTTTCGCCCCTCGTTCTCTCGATTTCTCCCTCTTTCTCTCTTTCTCCCTTGTCCACGTTCTTTTTTCTCTCCCTTCCCTCGCTCTCCTCTCGCTCTTTCAGTCACTTGCTCCTCGACGACCCCCTATGCGAGAGGAGGCTCCGTTCACTCCCCTCGATATCTCGCGTGGTGCACCTCTTCCCTCTCGTTTGAATCGAGACTTCTTCTCTTCCGCTGATCCTCCTCCTCCATATCTTTCTCTCTCACTCTCTCTCTCGTCCCCGCTGCCCTTCCTCGCACCCTCTTTGATTGCCTTCTAATAGTCCGACAATCCGAGGGACATCCTGCCCTTCCGGACGCGACTAACGAGAAAAATCAGCGAGAGGGAGAGAATCGATCCTTTCCTGTCGCTGTCTTCTTCAGAGAGTTCAGAGATAGGGTGGTGGGAGACAGTGATGGATTACGGTGGTGTTACTAGTTGTCCACTTTACGCGGAAAGACTGTTTTGGTCACTCTGATTCGAGTATACTTAATGGTTAACGGTGTTCCAACCCTCCCGAACGTTTAATTCGAGAGCACTCTAGAGAATCTCAGATATTCTACTGTTTCCATGGGAGGTTTGTTAAATATTTCGAATATTTTGTATCATTTTACGTCCCCCTCTTTTCCTCCATTCTGAAACTTAAATCTGCCCGCAATAAACGAAAATCCCCGTAACTTTCGTCGTCCACAAAACTACCGAGCACACCTTCCCCCGCCAGTCCAATCACTCTTCAGAACGCAACCCTCGGGCCACCTCCGCGAAATCGCCCGTAAATCCTCCTCCGTCGCCCAACCCTTCATCGGCGTCGCTCCCAGGCCCCCTCCTATCCCCGGACACGCGTCTGCCAGAGCACTTGGGACGCCACGGTGGATTTCAATTCCCGTGTCGCGAACCGAGACAAGGTGTCGGGGGGTTAATTCTACCGCCCCGTCGGTAAAGCCTCCGCGAGGGCTGCGCGGCATCGGTGAAATCTCGTTATCCTCGAAGGAGACGCCGCGCGGCGGCGCAACAATGTGGCGATGAAACGTCGTCGTGGTCGTCGTCGTGGTCGTCGTCGTACGACTTCGGTCTGAAGGTCGACCGTCGAACGTCCACGTCTGGGGAAAACGGCAATTCAGCTTGATCGTTCGCGAGCCAATGACGCCGGTCGCGATCGTAATTCTGCCGTGAGGTATTCCCGTGTAATTGCCATCGAGACGGTTCATCCTGCCCTCCTAATCTCACTACCCTTCGTTTTATGCCGTGCCTTTTCGCGTCTGGCTTTTGTTGCTCGATTTTTTGTTTCGTCTAATCGCGGGGAAGCTTGGATCGCTTCAAGGATGTATGTCGGTGGTCTCGGCGGCGATAGGGAGTGGAAATGGGCGAAGGTCGGATTTATGAGGAGTTCGAGAAAATCGTGAATGATTTGTTGCCGAGACTTGGGACGAGATGAAAAATATTGTGTTACATTTGGTACAGGCGACGCGACAACGTTTACGTCCCAGTTTGTTGGATGCGTTGTAGCATTTGGTGGAATATTTTCGTACGGAGAATATTTTTACCCGTTCCATGTTCATTGAGCAAGTGGTACAGAAATGTTACCTGCGTCTCCGATCGAAGCGTAATGGCAGAACTTATCTTAGAGTGTGAAGAGTGGAATTCTCACCTGTAACAGAAATAAAGGAACAAATGTAGAACAGATTAGAGAAGCTGATATTTTGTACGAATGCGCGAGAAACGAGATAGCATTTCGAGTTGAATGTCGGAGAGCGGCTCGATTCTATGGGAGGAATGCTTGCAAATGCGAATGAAACGGGGAACGATAAAAGCTAAAAATAACGAGAACGAACAATATAAAGTTCATTCTTATTTTTTCTCGCACGCTGGTATTTTTCTCGACCGATTCCACCGAACTGACAATGCTATTTCCATTTGGAATGCAATAAAAAAAAAAATATCAGCGCTTAATTAAACAAATCTCTCCTACTTACGTGTGTATAATTTTTTGATCCGTTAAAAAAAATCTCAGCCTCACGCTGTGAAAAAAGGAACGCGCAGAAGTGACAGAAAATATTTGTGACGACAATTTTGTTTCATCCGCTCCTATACGCAGTTTCGTTTAGGAATACGGTATAATAGAAATCGAACAAAAGGAATAGTAGTTTGCGGGCATTGTGCAGAAGTCAAAGATTCATGGCATAAAATAACAGAGAAAACCCGAAACGAAAGGCATTAGTTATTCCCGACAACGAGCGGTCATTAAAATCGCAACGTATTCGAGTAACTTCATCATCGTCATCGTGATAAATCGTGGCAAAGAATCACTGTGTCCGCGGTGAAAACTGGCCTTTCGCTTACAGGCTGTTTCAGTTTTCATGGAAAAAGTTCGCGCAAAAGTATTAAAAAGTATTTTATTTCCTGCCAAAACATAATTGACCATTCTTCTCCAGAAGTAACGTGCTGAAAGATTGCACGATAAGTAAACTCTGCATGTCGAATTAATTTGCAAATTAATATTAAACCAATTGCTTTTCAATAAAATGTACATTACTTCAATACGCCCATGCAATTAATCGATCGTTTTACTTTCAGTCAGCGATTGCAATTATTTTACCTGCGTTTGTCTAGTCTTCCAAGTCGTGGAATACAATTCATTCAAAAATAGAAAATAGAAAGATGCAGGAGGGAAGAATAAATTCGAGTTAAATATTAACGCGATAAAAGTACAGCAGTAACCATTTAACGAAGTAAGGACGTCTCTAAGAGTACTGCAAATTTTGAAGTATCCTGTACGAGCAGCCAGAGGCGCAGAGTCCGATAGGCGCCGCGTTTTTCGTAGTTTTGTTCTACTAGCTCTCGTCCCGGTACGAAAAATGCTCGACAGTCATTACTAGTTCGCGCAACCTTTCATCCCGTCACTGCGAAAAAATTTCGCTTTCTTTCCATACGCTCTTGCTTGGCACCTCGCGAGTAAAACTCGCGAGGCCAACATCCGAAACGTGCAAGCATTTCTCATTCATTTATTAATTCTTTCTAGAAGTGACAGGAAATCGATCCGCTTGTCCAATAACATTTTAACGGCTACCGAATTCTCCAAATTTTCCCCGACACTCGCGGGCGGATCGTGCTGAAAGCTTCACCGATTTTCCTCTCAAGAAACATCGAATCGACAAGTTGCAGCCTCGAAGTCCTTCACAGCACGGATCGATTTCCGATATTGTTCGAGAGACGTTCAACTCTTTCGCTGCGGGACGGGTCGTCGCACGGAAAGTCGATCGTAGGACAGTTTCACCGTCCAGGAAAAATTCCACCTCTCTCTTCCTCTCTCTCTCTCTCTCTCTCTCTCTCTCTCTCTCTCTCTCTCTCTCTCTCTCTCTCTCTCTCTCTCTCTCTCTCCTTTTCCTCTATCACCTCTCTGTCCTTCTCTTTCTCTTCCTCTTCCCCGTGGAAATCCCCCACCAATTTCCCCTTTCATCGGTCGGCATTCCGCCTACTCATGATCACCTAATGCTCTTTTTGTGAATCTACGAGCGCAGCGGATCACACAGGAAGATGTAAATAAACGAGATCATTATTTCTCGGCTGCTGGTGTGCAGGTATGCACGCGTGTACGTACGAAACGTAGATTTTTTTGTGCACGATGAATCGGGTGTATATTGTGCAAATGTTGCGGAAGGATGGAATTTTCGGGTTGCAATTAAATTGAAATACATTCCATGCGAGTACAGAGATTTTCCCTACAATGGTTCCAAATAATAATAATAATAATATCGGAACTCCCATAGTTCCCCTCAACGGTAACTCGGAACGAAAATATTTAATGGACAAGGAATCGATTTGACTTCAACCACGATTACCAAGGAATCGTACCGGGCACCTGCATTGATTAACACCGCCAAGGTAATCCGCCCGATCGAAACAGCAATCTCGCCGGCGATTATACCGAAACCGGCGCGCGTAATAATAAAGCGGCCGATAGGACTGAATAAATTAAACCACCTATTAAATATCACAATCGAGCCCCAAACTAAATATCCGAGCTTCTTCGATCCCCCAAACCTCGCGAGATCGGCGCACCCCCAATTTCGCCAGACGCATCCAAACTGTCCATTCGAAAACCACGAAACTAATGCATACCGCGGGATACCGTCGACCCGACCCGAGCAGAACGGTCGAGTCTGCACGTGGAGAAATAACCCACGGAAAACAAGCAGCCGCCGATAAACGCTCCAATGAAGAGGCACTCGGCGCAAACAGCGTCATAAATAAAAACGGACTCGCCACTCGGTTGCAACAATCTCCCGTCTCTCTCCTTTCCTCTGTACTCCGCTCCTCCGTTTGATGCATTTCCCAGAGCGAGCACGACGAACAAAGGACACGCGGCAAGGGGTTAAAAAAGAAGAGCAGGAGAATGGATGCAATCGAAATTGCTCCGATAATATTGGACGACCGCGTGACACATACGCAAACATAAACACGCACACACATATATATATATATATATATATATATATATATATATATATATATATGTACATATGCACACAGTCGCGAGCAAATACATATACATGTACGGTTGTAGTATTGTGCAAAAGTGTGAAACAGTACGCAATACCATTGTACTGTGCAATGTGTCATACTGCAACGACGACGACGACTGTTTTCCAACGTGCCGTTGACCTCGCGTCGCGGTATTGCATCCGTTCACGTGTCTGCGTGCGTGTGCACGCGTACGTGAAAGTGCGCGCGTGCACAGGCAGCGGTTGTCGATGTGCATAAACAATGGTGTTACTTCCTCGATCGTGGAAATAGGTGGCGTCGCGTTATCGTAGTCCAGGGTGTTCGTTAACTTAATTGGAGCGTTAGAGCGCCGGTGTACGGTTGGCGCTTGATTGAGGATTCGATTCGCGGGGAAATTGTGCGTTCGTTTCGATTGCGAACGGAGGGCCGACGTTCGGTTCGGCCTTTGAGCAGAATGAATGGAGGAATTGAGAAACCGAGAAACGGGGGCGATTACTGTTTGCTAGCCGCCAAACGGGGATAGCGGTGCGTTTAATGTGTCCATTGATTCTGAATAAGAAGCACATGTTACGTGGAATTGCGGAGTGTTTAATGGTGACACGGTGGTTGAAAGTTGAGGTTCATTCGCACAAAGCCCCCCTCGACAAATCGCAGAATATTCGTGCAAATATTCTTCCAACAAACGACGAAGGCAACGTTGACGAAATAATCGATTGTACTAAAAGAAGAAAAATAAATCAATAGATCCGCGGCAGCAGGTGTAGAAACGCTACCCTGTATATCATATCGATCGTCTCAGAGCGGACGAAAGGAGGAAACCAGAGATCGAACGGACGGTCGGTAGGTTAATTAAACGGGAGATCTAATCTGTATCTAGTGTCTACGTCTTCAACGGGGTGTCCTCGTGAGGGAGAGCCGCGCGTAAGTGTGCCTCGCGATGCCGGCTCAATTAAAGCAAACGATAAACAAGTCCGCGGGCATACAATGTGAAAGGAAGCATCCGCGAAGTTTCTCTCCGGCCTTAATAACCAGGATAATTGGAAATTAAGGACGCTGGTTTATCGAGAGGAGAGCAACGGTGCCGCGAGTGTCTCGTCCCGCTGATAAACTGCTCCCCAATTAAGTAACCCCCGCGCTGATAAAGACGATCCCACGGGGGAGGCCGACCATCTTCGTTTTTTCGAGACATCTCGCGCGGCGATAGCGTCGAAAAATTGCCTCGACCGCGTTCGAACGATTAAACGGGTCGGAATGGTTCATTCTTTAGGCGATTTAATATTTCGCTGTTGACAGGTGTGATCCTTTTTCCTTCGTTTTTCCTAGATATACGTATATCTCTCTCAACTTTCGACAGCTGCGCCGAAGTTTCGTTTCTGCGGCGAACGAGCAACGAAACGATTGAACCTGTCGAATTCCTCTCGACCGGGGCGTGAAAACGGGTGGCTTCAGTAGATGCAGATTGTTCCGCTCGAATTTCGTCCGAGTGAAACGCGGAAACGCGTAATCGATCAACGAAGACTAAACGTCCGCCTCGACAGATTTGACGAAACGTACGTCGCCTTTCGATCGAATGCCCACAATTTCGGGTTCAATCGATCTCCCGATTTATCCAGGACAAATTTCGTTAGCCGAAGCAACGCGGATCGGATGATTGGTAAATTTCCCTTAGACCACCGTGAATTTCTAACTCCTCCACCCTGCGTCGCCGTTCTAAACGAAGTGGCACGAAGTTGAAGCGCTGATCGCAAGAGCAGGCTATATGTAATACTGTCTCGTGGCTACAGTTAATTGCGAGGAGAGGCTTGGCGGCCATTCACGGATCATTTTCGAAATAATACGTTGGCGGAGGGTTCGTTACTTCCAATTGACCGACTGGCCCAATTTCCACCGATTTCTCTCCGGCTCTCTGTTGCTCTCCGCGGTGCAACTTGCATTATACTTCGCGTGCACTTCGACGCCCGTCGATCGATCGCGGAATTCGCCTCACGCTTTATTTGCACCTGTTGCTCTGGCCCTTTGTGCCGTTGCCTTCGTGCTGTTTAACATGTAAGCACCAGAATGGAAAGTGGATAATTCGCGTTCCGCTTCTTTTTGTCCGTTCTTCCTTCTTTCCTCGTCGAGCTTTTATACTCCAATAATGTTCACGTGGCGCGGCTTGGGGAGAATTATTGAGGTGTGTACGTGTGTGGCTGCCTGCGGATACGTGACGGTTTTGCATAATGGAATTAACTGGACGTAATAATATTTTGGAGAGTTCTTTTCTTTTCTTTTTTTTTTTTTTTTTACTAAAAATGGAACAATTTTATATTTCTGAGTGTCTCGGGAACGATCGTTTTTAATTGTTAAGCGTAGATATTCCTTCGCAGTTTTCGTGACGCTTCGCTTGCATACGTTCGAACTCGTGGTCTGGTCCGCGGCTTCTATTTATTTTTCCATTTAACCATCGGCGGCGCAGAAAATTCAGTAGAAGACGCGCAATCAGTAGAATATGTGCAATCTCATCTCTCTCTGGCGAAAGAAAAATACACTTTCACGACGTCGAAACTCAACCTGGATTCCACGAGTACATTCTTCCGCCTCCTCCGAAACCGGAAGCCTCGTAAATCAACACTCTTGCGTTGCAACAGCACCGCCAATAATTCTTTCAAGCTTTACGAAAGCAATTATTCGCATGTTTGAATGTTTATTATCACCTTGTACGTTTCCGTCGGTTTTTCTTCGTGTCTCGATCGAGTATGAATTCTACTGTATACAATTTTTTTTCAGTGGGAAATAATGTTTCGTTCGTATTTCAGGAACGCGATCTTGTGATTCGATATTATAATAATAAGAAGATGGAAGTATTCAATATTTAAACTGAGAATTTTTATGCGCCCGAAAATTCCGTTAAAATATTCTACAATAAGTAACGATATCACAGATGACAGAAACAGCGCGCGTATTTAATTAAATATTCAATTCAATCAATATTTTGCTCGCATTCCGACCGAATTAAAAGGATTAGCGATTAAACGGATCTAATTGATAATTGGAAGAAAATAATTCCCTATTAAATTCTTTAAATTCGGAACTCTTTTAAATGAATTTATGATTGCGACTGACGGGATTTATACGCATGCGACGAATTCGGAATTCGTCGCGACTCCAGACGAGGGTTTAATCGAGTTTCCGTTTCCAGACGGGGCCTGTCGGTTCGCATAATTGATACCCCGTAATTTCCCTTACGTCTGCTTCTAATTGCACGTAATGAACACGAACGTTGATCGACATTCGCGAGTGAGAGCCACAGCGGGCTTGGGTTAGAAAATTGTCACGGTCCCGTGATGAATCACCGTCGCGATATAAATCAAAGGCAATATAACACGAGAGGTGTGCAATTATTCTTTCGATTGTTTAAACGAAAGGGAAATACCAATTTCGGGTGACGCTGCTATTCCAAAGTCTGAATCGTTACAATATTATCGTTTCTCCTTTGTCGTAAAATGCGCCATTCGAAATAATAGTACGCGCAGAGAATGAATAACAAGAAAATAAAATGCATAAAATTTCAGCGAAGAAAACTGAAACGAAACGAGAGGAAAGATATGTAAAAAAAAAATGCTATCCGTTAACCGTCCATCCGGGATTTCGTTGCAACAAAATCGAAAGAGAAACTCCAAAGGAGCTCGCCGTCGGAGGAAAGAGAAAGAAACTGAAACGAGAAACGCCGAGTGCAAGTTAGAATTGGAAAGTTAAAACCTTGCGGAGAACGGCGAGGCCTATCCGCGCAATTAAGTCTTCAAACGGAGAAGCGTCGTCAGGTTTGCGAGTTTCCATCGTGATAAGCGGGACCGCCTCTAATAAAACGCAATCGAACGCGACGGAGGCCGCGATGAAGTCATTTCGCTGCGATCCGATAAAAAAAAAAAAAAAAAAGAGAAAAATCGCGACAACCCCGCCGGTCGCCGGGGACAATTAATCCACGTCAGTTGTCGGTGTATCCTGTGCGAGTGGCGAGTTCAACGACGGTCCCTTTCCTGAATAAAAACCGGTAGAAATGCAAATGACTATTATTATTATATATCATCAGCGTTCTTCCTAGAAGGACATTATCATACAATGCTCACGATTATACTGTTTCCATCGATTTTCATCGAATCGTTCGAATCTTGCGCAATCGTCCGTTTAATTTCCCACGCCCGTTTTCCCTCGAAGAAAATTCCATTCCCCTCGTCCGATCGCCGCGGACAATTATACTGCCCATCCGACGAGCCTTCTTTTAATTGCAAATATCTCGCATCCAGTGCGCGCCGCGCGAGATATTCAATTAAACTCGGACGAAGCGAATTCCTCGTAATTCGAAAGCAAAAAAAGAATATCGCCGTGAAATATTTCCCCGGCGTTCATCTCGCTATCACAATGGATATAGATAACGCGCGAAGCGTTTCAACTATGCAACGAAAATATCGAGCGACGCTCGCACAGCGCACACCTTGCGCCTCGTTTCCAAAGCGGATTTCTGTCACGAGCAACGAACCCGTCGTTAACATCGACCATCACGATCGTCGCCTCCTATTTACATCCAACGCCGGCCCAAGCTCCGCACCGCCGACGAAAGAGGGGCGAAACTATCTTTCACCGTGGCCGACTAGAGCCGACCCAATTCCCCTTAATTGCTCGTGAAGGGAATCCTCCGCGAGCGGCAAGAAATCGTTTTACGATCGCCGGGAAGTCCGTTTCACGGGGAACACGGCGGACCGCATCGCGATCGTTGAAATCGTCGCGGGAAAAGTGCGCCGAGGAGAGGGATCGATATCGCTCCCCTGGAGCGTCGCTCCACTTTTCCTTCCTTTGTTTACGGCGCCACGCGTACCTTTCAGCGTTTTAGAAAACACGTTTGAGACGGGGACGGGGTCGAGACGAGAGGAGAGATCCCGATTTGCCACGTTACCTGCGCGAACGAAGGAGGACGCGACGGTAACGGCGGGTCGCGGTTGATTACGGTTGCGAAGGTGGTGATTCTCGCGAGACGATCGACGATCCTTCGTTTGCGGGGACGGTGAACGTTTGTAGGAAAGTTGGGAATTAACGGTGGAAACGGCGGAAGGAGTTTCCGGCTGCACAGTTGTACGCGGCGTGGAATATCCGTCGAATGAAGATTTATGTAGGTTGCGCGCGGTTACTGTAAAATAGAAAACTGTAATATATGCATGCGGCGTCCAGTCGGTTCGGGAGAGACGTTGAAAAATCTCGCGATCACCTGCTACCAC
Source organism: Nomada fucata (assembly GCA_948146005.1). Lineage (NCBI taxonomy): Eukaryota > Metazoa > Arthropoda > Insecta > Hymenoptera > Apidae > Nomada > Nomada fucata. The sequence goes on from OX411276.1 coordinate 30,826,403, forward strand.
GCGCTAATTTTACGGTTGCAATACTTTCTTGATGTCGGTGTGTCGTCCGCGATGTATACCGTCGTCGTGTTAATTGTATAATCAAAAGGCGCATCCCTCTGACGAAATTATTAAACGAATTCACATTTCCACCGTCGCGCGTCTCCGCTATTATTCGTCCGGCAGTGATACATTTTCACCCCGGCGACGATCTTACCCTCGGTGATGGACACTCGCGGATTCCAGCGACTCGCGCACGCGGAAACGAGGAGAGGAAGATACTATTAAACGGAAAAGCAGAAAATGGCAATTACCTTTCGATCAAAAGGAGCACCCTGATGTACGAGTTCTCGTCCAGACAGGCGGCCACCATGTCTGCCAGACGAAAGGACAGAGAGACAGGCGAAACGTCCCGGATAGGTATCAACCGTGGCCGTTAATTGAACACGACGGACGGGGAAACGGCGCCGCACCGACGGCCGAGTTCACGATCCGCGTAATCCGAATCGATGTAAATAAACTGTGGGCGTTTGTTCGTTTGCCGGCCACGGTTCGACGGCTACGCCACTGCACACGGTTCTGACCATCGACCGATCGATTCACAGCGGTGGCATTCCGCGTTTCCACCGCGGTATCGATTCTTCCCTCGCGCTCGATCGCGTTCACGTGCTTCCTCCACTTTCGTCCCTTCTTCCTTTTCCTGTCGCGCCGCGCGATTCACTGAGGCACCCGGTGGTTGTTGTTGTTATTGTCGGTGCGCTAGGAGCGACGGGAGGGAAGGGAACGGTTTTTAGCCTTAGGTGGTGGTCGAGGCGAAGAATGGTGGAACAGATGGAAAGTGGGGGGTATGTTTGTTTGGGGGGATGATTAAGTGTAAAGGGGGATTGGCGAAACGGCGAATGGTGCGGGAAACGTATCGGGGATACTTAATGACGGGGTCGAAGATGAAGGGGTTGGACATTTTTGCTGACTGAAAGGATTCGAAGACTTTTGCGGAGCAGAGGGGGGTGACGATTAAAGAGCGGCCGAGTAGAGGTTTCAATAAGAACGGGGATCTTTTTATAACGTTTCGTATGGAAACGATCTTCGTCGACGCGCAATCGACAAGGTAATCGAAACCGGTGCAGGAACATCTCGCGCGGTACCGTGCAACAAAAAGGGAGACGTCCCCGAGTCGCAAATTTCGACAGAAATAGGAACGGAAACCGACCCCGGTAATCGATCCGCCCGTATCCCGATTCTCCGTGTCTCGAGAACAGGAGGAACCGCGGCGTCCGGAGAGACGTCGCCGTTGAATCGTGCGTAGGAAACATCAACGTGGACGTCGATGTGAAAAGGGGCGAAGGAGGCGCGAATGCAGAATGGAACGGAGTAGAACGGAGCGTGTCGGCGGCGGAGGAAAAGGGAAAGAGAGGAGAAAGAGAAGAGAAAGAGAGCGAGAGAGAGAGAGAGAGCGAGAGAGAGAGAAAAATGGAGAACTGGTCACGCCCGGCTCGCCCAGGCCGGGTCTCGACAATCGCGACGTTTTCAGGGCGAAAAACCGACCCGGAACCCGGGTCTCTCCCGCTCGCTTGCTCTCCGCCTTGGCTCGGTTGGTCGGCTGGCTGACTTGAATTAGCTCTCTCGCTCTCTCGGCGACGGTGCAGCAGGCCACGCGGAAGTGAACGGCGCTCTCCCGCGATTTTTCGGCCCAGAAAACGTTCTGGCGTGGGTGTCAGCCTGGATACCTCGTTCGATGCACTCCCGGCTAGGAGGCACGGTCACCGTCGAGCAGCACGTGAACAGGTAAGCCTGTTGTTGCAGCTGCGCCCGCGAGACGGTTTTTCATCGATGGCCATTGTGCGTGCCGGGTCGAAAAAGCATCGAAGAGACCGGTGCGCCGCTCGGGGAGTAAATTATTACGGCGCACGGAAACGTAACAGGGTTTATCGGTAATAATCGAGCCGGCACGGCGTAACGATCGCCACGGTGCTCGGACAGATGTTATTAACCCTTTAAGCGGAGGATCGAACGCCCGTCCCGATGCTCGTCGCTCGACGAAGGAAATTTGTAACGTCGTTGCCTCGCGTTGCTTTTAATTTCCTGGATAAATGTACAGGCGCGAGCGCCGCGCTGTTTTCTTTGATAAAATAACGTCTTCGTTCGTCGAGGGTGCAAAAGTAGCGTCCGCGTCGAATCGTTTCGTTTAAATCGTAACGCTGCTGATCAATAATTCCGCGACCGTTCGGGACCTCGCGGTTCCTTGGAATTGGTTATTGAATAGGCGGGGGTGTACTCGGGAACAGTATTTAATCGCCGCGGTTTGATTGCGCGGAAGGTTTCCCGCAACGGGACAAGGCAAAGGAGAACAAGAGGCGAAGAGATAGGAAAAGAAAGATGGCCGTAGAGGGGGAGAACGTTTCTTGGTTATATCGGGCAACGATACCCGGTCGCCGCTGGATTCATAGGCAGATTTAGGTGGATATTGTTTCCGACGAGATGCCACGTTGATGTGGGACGATGCCCGGTTACCGAGCGTCCGGGTTCTCTCTCGTCCCCCGACCTCTTGTTGCCGATTTTTCTGCGACGTCGGTACCAGCGTGTACTTGCTTTTCCAGGACGATTTCATGCCACGGATCGGCCTACGACGCCGTCGAGATGCACTCGCGAGATACTGCAGATTCGATTAATCGCAGGCTGGCGCTGCGAATAATGTTCGCGGTTTTGGAATATTAATATTTTCCCCGATAATTTATCGCACTTTTATCATTCGATCGTTCGATTCGCGGCATTTTTATGTGTTACTCGTATTTCGTACTTCCTGCTCGCAAGTCCTTTAATCTTCGAACGCTTCGATACTATGTACATTTAGTCGTTATTTTATTCCAACGCTTTCCGTTACTTCGTTCCTTTCGAGATTGCGAATATTTCTGTCCGTCCGACGCGTCCATACTGTGTTGCACGATATTTATTGCCCTTTCTGGCCTATGCCAACTCTTTTCGTTCGGAAAGTACATTTTATTTCCGTGCCAGGAGTCCATTTAACGAACTTCGCCACCGTTCCAATTTTTCCTTCTTTCCCTTCTTCTCGCGCAACTATGTTTCAATCCAATCAACCCCCTCCCTCGTTACCACGAGAACTTCTCGCACAATCTTCCCACGGGAGGTCAGTCGATTCGTGGCTCCGACGATTCTCGTGAGTTACCGGTTTCCGATCGGCTATCGATTCCATTCTAAAAGGTTTAATTAACGAGCCATGAAGTTTCTTCGCATCGCGACTCTCCACGCGCTTTCCTCTCCCGCTGAACGTTTCCCGCGGCCAGCTAAGAAACTGTGCCGTGGAAAATTTACGACGATCCCGCTGCAACGACCGAACGAAATCGCGTGATCTAGGAACCCGTTCGTCCGGGAAAAACGTCTTCCTTAAACGTGACCACTTTTCTGGTTCATTAACGCCACCCGTTAGCGCGCGATAAATATCGGGAGAAACTTCGGTTCCCCCCCTATTCATCGAGGAAAAATCTTTTCCGATTGTTCCCCCGAAATGAAGGGGAAGATTGAACCAGCAGGCTGTAGATAATGCTCGTTCAACGCAGTTGGTTTAATCGCTTCGAAATTTGATTGGCGCGAGGTCGATGTGAAATTGGAAAATTCTCTGCCAAATTATCTCGACGCGTTCGAACTTGTTTCATCCCGAAGCTGCGATTTCGTCGGAGAAATTCAAGCGTTCCTTTTTGCTCGTTCAAATCGGACGCAAAAAGAAAGCAACGCCCCGTAAGGGCCGTTACCTTGATTACCCTGCAACCCATCATCGCGAAACATTTTTCTATAAAAGAAACAAAAAAGCTATAGAGACACCGCGGAGACGATCCCGTAAAATATCCAACGAACACCTCGAGCACCTCGAGTCCCATGAAAAAATCGAGAACCGTGCTACTTCGCCCGATAAACCATGCGCGCGTACACGGCACGATAATGGTCGCGTTAAAATTGCAAGACGGTTCGCGTTCCTCCGCTTCGTTCTGGTAGACGAGACGTTTCGTGAAAGGGGAAGAATCGAGGCGATAGAGGAGCACTTTCTAGCTGTATCGGGCTTCATTAGCGATTAGCGGCCGTTCGAAATGTGCCGGTTTCCATCTTCCGACTCGAAAGTCCCCGCGGAGAGCGTTCCACTTGCGAACGGTCGGATCGGTGACATGTAATTTTCTCCGCGATATTGCGCGGCCGCCTTTAATTCGACAACTGAACCGTGTCCGCTCGTTTCCGACGAAACTAGTTCGCGTTTTTCCGTTTTTTCTTCCTTTTCCTTCATCCGGCAAGGAAGCGCCGAGCGACACCGGTAAAAGAGAGAACGATTTCCAGAGGGGGATGATATTTTACGGGCGTGGTCGTATCGGCGCCGCGACTGACGCTCGTGGGATTTTCGTTTCGAAAGGAACGCCGGTGTCACGGGAAGTTCGATGGCACCGGTAGGGAGACAGGTTGGTACGATCGCGGAATCGAGCGCGGTATTAGAATATTGAACGACCTCGCAGCGGGAACAAATAGCGTTTTTGTTTTTTAGAGTAGAGCGAAAAGTCAGCTGTTGAATATTAGCTATGGATAGTGAATGTAAAATGTGCTAAAGCAAAATTGTCTCAACGTTCTTAGAAATGGCTTACTAATAAAGATAGTAAGAGGACCAGACGGGGCTCTGCTTGGGGAGTCAAAAAGGGGCCTGGTTGTAAAATGTGACGATGCGCATTCGTAGGTGTAAGTACCCAGTTCTTCTGGGCGCTTCGTTCAGTTCAGATGAACATTTCATGGTGATCAGACATTCCTTCTGAGCTGTTAATAAATACACGGATTGTGATAAATATAATAGTCATTTTGTTTAACGCACCATTTCCAATATCAACTTTTCCAACAGCTACTGTACCGCGCTACATTATTGGAACAAGTAGTTCATCTCAAACGATTCGCCGAAAGTGTTCTACCAGCGGGTCGTAACCGTTCTCCAATTAATTTCCCATCCGTCTCGCCGGTCTTCTTCCGCCCGATGCCGCCCCCTCCTCGATTACAACATTTTCCCCGCGGGTAATCGCTCGAACGTCGGGAACTGCCACCGTCCCGCTGTCGTCCACTTTTCCAAAGAAAATGACCCGCCTCCTTCGCGCAATGAGCCGTACCTTGTATTCGACCGCGTCGTCCGCGATATTCACACTGCCCATTAAGCGTCGCTCGACGCTCAATCGACGGCAAAAACAGCACTATCGGCAACAAAATAGTTACGGAGAATCGGAAGCGCTTAAACCGGGACGAGAAGCGACCACGCCACCAGAGGGTCCCCGAACGGAAAAACGACGAGGCGCAATCATTAACGCGAAGGGCCAACGATTATCTACGTCCACGTGAGAAACGATAACGCACTTCTGCGCTATCATTGGGAATCATCGCGTCCGCGAACGGTCGCCGGCCGGCCGGCAGAAGCTCGCGAGTCGACACGCTTTGCATAAGTATTGTATCAGGATATCAGCGTGGACGGGGTGGCAGGGCGAAGGGGGATGGCAAAAAACCGGCAGGACCGACGAAACAGGTTCCCGTGCCGCGTTCGAGAGCCACGAGACGCTAGTTCAGGCCGCACGTGAGCAGGAAAGTGGTAAAAGCCACGGCGGAATGCGACTGGCAGCCTTGAACGCGGTTGCGTCGCGGCGACGCGACCCGTCACTGATTCTGATAACTACCCCCTCGATTATCCGTTGCCACCAAACACACCCCCCGGGGGAGGGAAGGACCCACGCTGTTCCCCTTTCGGCGTCTCGGGCAGCGGGGAGGGTTCGTGGCGAACCGCGACATCATAATTCCGACGGTTTCGCCGGCTCGAAGACAAATTTTCTTGCCGGCCGTCGAGATAGCCGCAGGGCGAAGAGGAATTTCCTCGATCGACAATTAACGGACTGCGGCGATCTTCGTTTTTTTTTCTTCTTCTTCTTCTTCTTCTTCTTCTTCGCGACCAGTTCCAGCGACACCCTGTTTACACAGAGACCTCGTATCGGACCGCTTCGGACGGAATCGATCAAGGCTGCGAGGAAACGCGTTTTCCACCGGGGCGGCCGCGATGAAGCGCGATCCTCCGTTTCGCGCCGTTGTTCCCATCATTCATGAAGCGGCGCGTAGCGCGTATGAAACTGCACGCCGCGGCGAAACGCTTCGAGCCGCTTGTTTTAGAAACACGTTCAACGCAATATATTATCGGGCGAAATTAATCGTCGACCGGCCGAGATCGCTTCATTGAATCCTGAATATCCGTTGGCCGTTCCCTTTCTGCTCTTTCGTTCGCTCGTATTCTCTATTCGCGTGGCCGACTTGCTCGTCGAGTTTCATCCTCGTCTGCAACGATTTTCTGTTGTCCCTTTTCCTTCTTTCTTTCATTTGTTTCTTCGCCGTATAATTAATTCGATACTTTTTACTCGGTTAAATGGCAGCCGCGATAAGCGAAACGAGACGCCGCGGAAGAATGTCACAATTTAAAACGGAACTGTTATATAGATGGTTATTAGACAGTAATATTGGGTTGCGCGGCGTATTATTAGTAGGAGGCGGTGTTTGTGTCTATCAATTAAAAATGTAGAAGGGTATCGTGATTTGATGGGCTCAATTATTGCCCAACTATCAACGCTGCCATTATTATTATCATTATTATCCTTGCTGTTATTACTACGATTACTCCTTGACGCTGTCCGGGGATCCAACGTCGAAAATAATAATAAACGTAACAGAACCCGATTGCGGGCAAATGTTCTCAAATAACATTTCTTTTCATCGAATATCCGATCTCCCCAACCCTTCCCCCCCCCGGGCTGTAAATCAGCGACGCACAAAATGCGACGCGACATTTCTAAAATTGACTACGGAGACACGCTCCCTCGAAAATCGGAATATCGGGTGAAAATCATTTTCTCAGCAATATCGCATTCGGAGAATCAGCGCGTGAACGTTCCCATAGCGATCTAAACCGCGTCCAACGCCAAGAACCCAAAGACCATTCCCCCTCGACGTCGACGAATCCCTTCCCACAAGTTCCACTGACCCGAATCACTATGCGAAACAACCACGACGAAACGAATTTCTCCAAGCTTGTCCAGATCGGACTAATAGGTCGTCCCTCGTCATCCCTCTGGGTCAGAACCGCCCCCGTCCAGACGGACGCTCGTTTCTCGAGGTGTCTTATAAATATCGCGGCGAACTAGGTTGGAAGTGGGAGTGTCGGGAGCGTGTACGTGTTGCGATACAGAACGCCGCGGTGCACGCGACTGCTTTCCACGGCTCGGCGTGGAAACGAGAAATCCGAGAGGTTCATCCGGGATGGGAAGATTTATGCGGAGATGGTGATCGTGAATCTGCCGTGGGTCGATCGAGGATCAACGGTAATCGTTGTGGTTCTGATATCGACGAACGACTTTCTAATTTCAGGGGGGAAACCGCGAGGCGTTGACACGGTTTTACGCCGTCGATGTATGGTAGTTTCTATGTTGGCGGAAGGACACGGGCGTCATTTATTTGGGGAACGATCCGTCGAACGATCTTTCGACCAATGGAACGACGAGTATTTACCTTTCCACAGATTTTCTATACGCGCCTCCGTTCCCTCGAAACGCTCGGACGTCAGCGACGACTCGGAAACGTCAGATTCATTCGCGTACTCGCATGAAATTCCAAATTACACGAGAGTTCAACGCGGTCCGAGTCGACCGTTTCAGACTCGACCCCCTGACGATCGCTTTTCCTCTTCGAAACTGCCGGGGGAAGCAATTTTCATCCCCCGAATCGGTCCCCGTCCGGTAGCTCGTTCACCGAAACGGACAAGTGAATCCGACGAGACAACTTATTTCTCGCCACCGATGGGCTTCGCAGTTGCGGCCAAGTGCATCTCGCCGGGATCACGGGTGTATCGACCCCGGCGTCACCCCGTTGCCGCCCTTCTACCACTTTAATCCGACTGCATCGCCTCTCATTTCGCGTCCCTCCTACCCGTGGTTCGTCGTGGCCGGAGGTCGCCGACAACGACGGCCTCTCTCCTTCCTTCTTCCAACCCTTCTGTTCTCTCGCGCTGGTTTCTACTACCCCTCCTGACCCTGCGACCATTAAACCAGTCGCTGCGCCGCCAGCAATCCGCGCTACGTCTGATCTTGATTGAACGAGTCCTGTAGTCTATGGCACTCAGGGGGGTGGGGGGCTGTACAATGTGGCACTGTACTTTACGATTATGCCCGCTGTCTCTATTTTTTCCCTTCTTTCGTTTCGGAGGGTCTCCTCGATTTCGTTCGCCCGGAAGGTCGACGATACGGGCTTCTCTCGGAACGAGAGGAAAAGGGTGGCGAGTATTTCGACAGCCTTATGATTGCTCGCGGTCGAAAGGGCGAAGAATGTCTCGCGTAAAAGAAATGAAAAGAAATGGGAATGCAGGAGGCAAGAAAATTGTCTTTACAAACGGCGTCATTGAAAGTGACTTTCGTTAACGTAGATAAAATCGCCGAAGGGCGCGGACCTTGGGACACCGAGAGTATAAAAGGGTTTCGAAACGAGGGTCAAGGTGTTTGCCCTTGCGGAGCCCATGGGTCTCAAGTGGGTCCGTATTTGCCATGCTGATGGAATTGTTTGTGAAACTACGAAGAAGGGATGGATCCGCTGTACTTGTCGGGGGCGGTCGTCCCTGGAGAGGGGTTGATTCTCTACGAGACGTCGTTGGAGAAGGTCATGGTGCTTGGGATTCTTCGATTCAAAAGGGGCGCCGATGTTTTGTCGGTGATATGTATCGCGGCACCCAACCAACGGAGGGTTGCTGAAGAGGGATCGGTGCCTCGCTGCGACAGTCATCGGAAAAGGTCAAGGCACTCGTCGCTGTGGAAGGTTCTCCGGACGAAAACGGACTATCTGCGCGGCGTTTCGTGAAATTTCGTTCGCGTGCAAACCGAGTTGACAAAACGTTCCGACGATTGGCGTTGAAAACATTTATATAAATTCCTCGCACAAATACATAATCGACAGATCTTTTCTCAACGAAGCATTGCAATATTGATAACATGCATTCCCTTCAGTCCTCTTTAAACAATCCTGCGAGCCGTTTACCGTCGACAAAATCCCAAAAATAATGGCAACGAACGAATACCCCCATTGCCAATACTGCGCGAAGCCCCCCTAAAACGATCCGTCCCTATCGATCTCGAAACCGGAGCGGCGAAACGATCAATCATTTCCTACTGAAATTCCACGTTATTATCGCCAAAGGTCGACGACCTCCGAGCCCCCGCCGCGCTTCCACGCGTATGCATAAATCCGCGTCCAACGGAGTACGAGCATTACGTAACGATGTGTTCGCCTCCAATCAGGCCTGCGCCCGACCTTTTCGCGAGGAAAACTCGCGGTCGAACGCGGTGGAAGCGGCCGTTCGCCGGCATCCAGCGAGATTTCCGCGGGCGATCGACGACGGTTTTGCAGCGGTTGCAAAACGGGCCCAACGGGGCCCGCGGCGACGGCGACGTCGGCGGCCGCACGCAGAGCACCGAGTGAAAGTAACATTCTAGACACGTGATGCGGCATCACGCTGCACGCACCGCGGAAAAATGCCCCACGGACGCTGCACCTGTGTGCGGCGACACGGCCGATTCATCGGGTGCAGCGCGAGGTATCGCGATTGCAACGCGAAATATCGCGAGTTCATTCGGGGCCCGCGATTCAATCTATCGATATCGCAATCTATCGAGGCCGCTAAACACATCTGATTCGTCGCGGAAAATCTCAAATCTCCGCGTCGATCGTCGAATCGTCCTCGCAGCTTTCCTCGAGGGACAACGTTTAGCGCGGGCGCAGCGGACAGCGGTGAATCGCATTTAGTCAGCGCCACCGCCACTTCCGGTCATCCCGTCGTTCGAGCGGCGTCCGAACCAGACGAGGGCCCCGTAAGAAGCGGCGGCGGAGGGACGAAAAATAGGTACGAAGAGGCCGACGCATCGCCGTCCGGGGAGGCGCAGTAATTTTCTAACGAACCGCGAACGGGATTCGTTTCTCGGCGAACGGCCTGATTTATAGCGGCTTCCACGCGTTTATGGACAACAACGAACGCGGAGCGTTCTGCTCTCGATCCGGCCAAGCTAGATGGGCGCAAGGACCCCGAGCTAGGAGAATCCTCGCGGAGATGGGGCCAAGGGCCCTTGGCCACGCCAGACAGACCCATAAAACGCTTTATATTCTTGCTCGTGGAGTACGAAGACCGCGCCGGGCTGTATACGCGACTTTTCTAAGCGGGCACGCGCGTGTACGCGGCGCACGCATACGCGCGCGCGCGCACACACACGTGGAAGAACGAAAGGGAACGATAAAAGACGGCTGAGAACGGGCAACGCTTCTCCTCGGACTCGACACTTGCTGTTCGAAACCGTCGGCATTCCTCTTTACGATGTTTCGTTTACTTGAACGAGCGTAGTGTTAGTTTACTTCCCTTTCAATTTTCTCGCCTTCTTTTTTTTCATTTCTCGTCCGCGGTGCTCCTTCTGCCCCTTGTTCGCCGCGGTTCGTAAACCTCGCTCGCCGCGGAATTACTCGTTATCCGGCGTCGAATCCATTAACGATTGGTCAACGCGAAATTTAGAAATTTAACGGAGCCGCGACTGCAGCCGTATTGCTTCACGTAACGCCGCCCCGTGATTGATTTGTATGCGCATTAATTGATTACCGTATCCTTTGGATTGTCATCGATAATATTGCACGGCCGATGTCCACTCGAAACGGGCCCGGACAATGCGACCGTTTAGCGGCACGTCGTATAAACCTCTGAATTATTGTGCGTCGCCGCGAATCAATTTCAATGGATTATTCTTTCGTAACTCGGGCAATACTGTATAGTTTAACGAAAAGGTTCGATAATTTCGCATCGAACGTCTATTGAACGCGCCGCGAGCGTAACCCGCGAGGGAAATTCGCGCGTCCACCGCTCGCGAACCGTCGCGGACGTTTCAAAATGTCGAAGAGGAACGTCGCCGGCGAACGTTCAGCCCGGCTTTCCCAAGGAAAACAGCGTGATCGCGTGTCTCCGGACGTGGCAATCGATAATCCGGGATTCTTCCGCTATGATGCCCCTCCTCTCCGCGAACCTGCGTCGCTGCACCATCGCGGAGAGGTGAGACGGGTCGCATACAGAGTAGAAGGCGACGAGGGCTGGGCACCCTCGTGCACGCATGCACAATGCTCGCGGAGGGTGCAACAACCTCCTCCACCTTGGACTAGGATGAGGAGAAGGAGCCGAAGGAGAAGGACGGCGAGGCGACTGTCGAGGCGAGAGAATAGTCTGCCACGGTCTACAGTCGCGTTTTCAAGCACGCGTTCCTCGTTACTGTGCGGTAGACATGGGAAAGAAAGAAGGAAAGAAAGAAAGGGAGAGAGAGAGAGAGAGATGGAAGTCGTGGGAGTGAAACGCTGCCGGGACGTTCGTACTTCTTTTATTCTCGTTTTTTTTTTCTTCTTAGTCGCACACGAAGAACGCGAAGTTCTTGAGTCACCGAACTTCATCTTTTTTCTTTTTCTTTTCTTTTTTTACTTCTCGTTTCCCTCCTCGTGGGTCACGGGGAGCGTTAAGCTCCCCGTGCCAGCCAGGTTTTCCATCCTTTCGCCGTGCTCTCATGGTTTTGGAGAATGTTCGAGTAACGAGTTGTTCGCCCCTCTCCGTTTGTACAAGGATGTCGTCGCGGTCCAAATTCTTCAACCGCCGTGTCATTCCGGTATTTCCGATATACGCCCGCGCCCAACACGGCGAACGTTGAATATTTTCCCCGATTTCTTAATACCCTTTCCGAAACTATTCCCGAGGAAATAAAATACCGACGGCCCAAACGTTGCGTTGCACCGCGGACGAATTCGAGCCCGCTGTCCGGACGGAAAATCGGGTCGCGTGTGAAATGTTGCTCGCGATCCGACGTCGACGGGAAAGGGCCGTCGTTAAACGCGAAACAATTAAAGCGACAGGACAAAGGCTCGTTAACCGGCCCGATACGAAGGCATCGAGAGTCGAATATCGACGGGGCGGTAGGTGGTGTCGCGAAATATTCATTAGTCCCATTAGCCGCGGGACGATAATCGATAAGAGTCGTATGACTCGCGCCGCGCAATAGTCCCGGACGCTTATCGGCGTTTAATTTGCGCCGGTCCTTTATCATGCAGATCGGAGGGCCGCCGGAACGGACACGTGGCCGAACACGGACTCTGACGCGGCTAATTGGCAGGCCGATCGATTCGATGACGGGTCACCGACACCAAACCCGTCACTTTTACACGGTGTACGCGACACCGTCCGAACAATCGGGGAATGCAGCCGGCGAAAGAGAGGCGACGAGAATCTCCTGCGATCCGCGGATATGCGCGTGGCATATTCATCGGCGGGATCGCGCTCTACGAGACGTAAATGTGAATCGTCGTTTCTGTTCCGTGCGAGTCGTGCGAACAATCGAGCCGAGACGTTTCGTCGTTCAGTGGAAAACGAATAACCGAAACGGCGAGAGCGGAGAGTCGTACGGGAAACGGAAAACGGCGAACGGCGGTGGGTGCACGAGTTAAGGAGCGGAAATTTCGACGACGAAGTGGATAAAACAGCTGGTGGCGCGATCAAATATTAATGATTTATTATTATTACAGCGCGTGAAACGATCGCGACGGTCGAAATATTTATACCGAGACGAATTGTGATAGGAAAAATGTGTACTTTTAGTGGGACAAGTGACGGAGAATTCTGTCGGGTGAAAATTTCTTGCGAAGGAAGATACAAGTTGCGGACAAAGGGAAACTAAAAAATAAGTTGGAGGTGGAGAGAAAGAAGCGCCGGGGACGTCGACCTTGCATTGGGTCACGGCCTTGACATCGTTTCAAGGAAATCTCGGTGCGCTTCTAATCGCTAACAAGTAGTATAAACCACGTGTGCGAATCACACCGAGGAACTGCGAGTCCGACGGATAGATTCGAACCAATTCTCAATTATTTTTTACCGCTGACGAGAGATTAATATCGACGGCAAGAATAGCTTGCAAATTAATCCTATCGTAAATCGCTACCTTGTATCAGTCGGAGTTTCAAGTTCCCAGCAGCGTGGCGCGTTTCAACGCGCGATCGACGCGATCGATATTCTTTAGAACTGCATACGGTTCTTACCTGTAATCAGAAAAAGGAAAACGGGGTCAGTCAGTGCGATTCAGTGAAAACAACCGTTAGCCCTTAAGTCTACGTATTAATAGGGACACGCGATGATCGAACCGTTCGCTCGAGTAAAAGTGTTTCACGCGGAAATTCGAATTTTTCCGGAGATTCGTGTCGGTTACGAGAATCTTTTCCCCTCCTTTCTCTCGCCCGCGAAACGTGCGCAAACGGGAAACGCAGAAAAATAAAAAGAAAAGAAAGATCGACTAGCGATTTAGATAAACATCGTGCACCGGCGCGCGAGTCTATTCCGCGCATAAATCTCAGCCAGTACAGTCACGCGTTCGACACAAATTATCCTGTTCGAGGTACACGTGATACATGAACAAGCAGACGGAAACGCCAGTAATGCCTGATTTCCCAATCTCACGCCGACTGGCTTGGCTGAAGCCTATAGGAACCCCATGAGCAGAGTTCTGACTCATTGCCGGTTATCACGAAACTGGCAATCGCCGATCAACCGTGGGTTCAATGCACTTTCTGTTGTTTTACGCCGCGGTAAACACGGTAGAACGGATCGAAGTTTCTTTCACTTCGTTCGTTAGGAAACGTTCCGCTCTTTCTCGGCTGTGGAAGTGGAAAAGGAAAGATCGGTATTGCGCTACAATATTTCGTTCGATTGCCCGTAGTTGCCGGGATATATTCAACGGTGCGTTCAAATTTCATTTCAATTTCATTTTCGTTTACATTTCCGCTTCGGTAGTGCAAGAGAAAATCACTGATACTCGAATCGAAATCTCGATTAGGTGTTAGAATAATTCCGTAGGCGTGCATATATTAACAAGGTATTCCGTTTATTAATACCGTGCCGTCTCGACCGTAGCCTATACAAGAATGCCTTCCTTTGGCAAAAGCGTCGGTCGGGAGGGCGCCTTCGTCAACATGGCCCTTTTGAACCATTCAAAAACAGCGTGCATCGGCGAAATGCACATGGCCCGCCTCGGCCGTTCCTGTACATCGAATATTCTAAATACTCGAACGAGAACCTCGAATAAACAGTAGTATTAGAACAGTGGTCAGACGTAATCTCGATAATTCTTCGCGGCGTACGCGCTGACCGTTGACCCCTCGTCGCTTGAGTTGCGTCGCCGTTATTTTCCTGGCCTGCCAAATGTCTTCCGCCAGAACGGCAATAAATACCAAGACCTGTTCCACCCGCCGTCTCACCTAACACGACTCTCGAAACCCGTCAAACTAAGTACGCCCTTCGTTTCACCGTCGAGCCCAACCCGAATCACCCCGCCCGTCTCGAGGAAGACTCGAGGGAACCCGTTGCATCGCGGAATAAAGGTTCAACGACCCCCGCCGTCGTGGCCAACAAACGTCACGACAGTTTCACTTTCGTTGAAACACGCGGTCGCTTATTTCCAAATATCAGTTCGCTCGAACGGCGGCCCATCACGAATCCCGTGGGTCACCCTACCGTGCCGCACCACCTACCCTTGCAACGCGGCCGTCTCCCTCTTGGTTTTCACGAACACGAAGGGGCTGCGTTACGCTACGTGACACGGGAATCACGTTACGCCCGTATAACACGGCCGCTAACGATCACGGTTAAACGAGCCCGGCTACGTGACTAAATCACGAGCCTGGTAAGTCTCGCGCGAGTCATGAACGCTGTGATCTCGCTCTGTCTCTCTTGTTCCCACAGCAGTTTTGCCCCCCCTTCGTCCTTATAGGAGCCTGGCAGCGCGAATCCTTTTCTGCGCCGCCGGCGATACACGGTGAAAAGTGCTCGTTAGCGTTCACTCGCGAGCTGCCACCCGTGGCGAACGCCGGGCTCGCGATCGCCGAGGCGATTTGGACCGGCGGACAGGTCGGGGAAACAATGGGACAGGTAGAATTTTGATTTTCTCGGACTGACGGCGACGCACGGTGAGAGGGTTTGCTCGTTCGCCATTCTCCGCGGCCGATACCCGTTTTCCTTTCTTCGTTCGTTCGGTTTTCGTCGCTGTTGGTAGCCGCGGCGCGGCCGACGCCGTAGAATAATTCGATCATATTGCATCGGCACAGTCATCGGTTAATCGGATAAGCCGAGTGATTTTCGCGACGAATCATCCTCTGTCGTTCTTGACAGAGAATCGTTGAGGTAGAAAACGGGGAACAAGATGAGCGACGAGGATTCGGCGGTGTTCGATTTCTCTATTCGAATCGGCGTCGATAACTCGTCGGCTCGTTGAAACGATCCTGCTTCGAAGTACGTATTTCGCGAAGGTAACAGCGGGATCTTGAAACGCGACGACAGAATGTGGCCTCGCCGAGGAAGCACGGCTATTAGTCGCCGCGCAGAGCGTCGCGAAAGTTTCGAACAGAGCGACCAGGTGTACAGACAGGGGAACGATTCGCAGGGGTACAAATCGACGGCGTACCCGTTGGAATTTCGGTCGGGCGAGTCCCGATTACGTCAGATACGATCGCGCGAGTTGCGGTCACGCGAATTGCAATCGCGCGAGTTTCAGCCGGGGGAATTTCAATCGCGCGGCCGCCGCGCACGAGACTTTCGAGCTTTCCAATGGCGATCGCGACTACCGCGAATTCGTTTACTATCGTTGATTATCGTTTACCAGTTTTCGCCGTCGGAAGGAGACCCCCCTAGTTTCTTCTGTTCGTCGTTTCCGTTTGTACACGAACGGCGTCCCAGTTGAAATATGCCTCCGAGAGCGCAGAAACGAACGGCGGAGAAAATAATATCGAGAGGGTTTACAACGCCCGTCGGACACGCTCGGGGATTCGGTGTCAATGGCACCAAACAGGGATGCACGAGTTTCCAGCGCTAATAGATACTATATTATAGCCATAACGAGAGAGGGAATCGTGGCAGCGAGACTGTTTGAATTTTACGGCCGTCCCTATTCTTCACGGCTATCGTATTTATGGTGCACCGTAAGAGAAACGCGGCTCAGAGAGGCCTGCGCGCATCCGATCGAGCCGACCATAAATAATTCCCATCGCCTGAATTCGCTCTGATTTATAGTTAATTCAACTACGATATCCTCTTAGCTCCCCGCTTTCCTTTCGCGGATCCAGCTAGAGAAACCAACAGCCGCTCGATACCATCGTTCCTTCGTTCTTTCCGATCGTTCCCCGATAGCGCCGTTTAACTATTCAATCGAAGATTTCCCCCTGCCCACGTTATTTACACGGGGGACAGGCGTAAGCCGAGAATATTGAAATCCTCCCGATCGATACCGATATTACGTGAACGAGGACTCCTCAACGTTAAACAGACGTCGAACTAAATAACGGAAATATTATTATTCGTTGCAGTTCCCATAACCGCGGCCGCCTCGGAACGTCCTGCGCTCGTCTCGCAGCGCTCGAGCTACGAGAAACGAGCGTAGCGTTAATAAAACACGCCCGACGATTGCCCGTGAAAATACCCTCGAAATCTCTCCCTGGACCGGTCGACGGTGCCCGTCGCGGACACGCGGTGCACTCCGTCGATCGAAACGGCGAACGATTCCTCCGATACGCGACGGACGTCGTTATTGGCCGGCGATAGAGGAAGACGCCTCGTCCCCGTGACTGCTTATCGCTCGCGTACGCTTCGTGGTACGCGAATCGGTGGCGCAAGGAGTGCACAGGCGCACAGTAGTCGTGTGCAACCGCGCTGTACACACGTAGGACGGGGTCTCTGAACTCGCAGATACAATCTCTCTCGCCGCGCTATCTATCTATCCGTTGGCCGGCGAGAGAGCTGGCCTCACATACCTCTCGTCCTACGTAATGTAAAAACGCGTCTTGACACGCGTACAGAAAATATACACCGAGGTTGCCTCTGTTCACCGGCTCCTAGATACGTTGATACGGGTCCGCCGCCGGGCTCGTGCCCACCGTTGTCGCGATCCTTTTCGTCCGCGGGAGGAGGCGAGAGATCGGCGATGGCGGAACGCGCGATCGTCTCGCGGATGCAAGCGCGGTGGATACGAGCGAGCGCTCAAGGTCGCGTGTCCTTTATCACCGAGACGAACGGATGGGTCGGGTGGAGAGGTGTCGATCGGAGAATCGTCGGTGGTCTGGGATTCCTTGGTTTCCTTTTTCCCGCAAGTACGGTTAATTCTTCGCTCGCGATTTTCGTCGAACTTCGCGAAACGTGACTGCGACCTTATTGCAGCGCCGCCGCCTTCGAACGTCGAGCACCGCCTTTCACGCGAATCCCCGCGGTTTGAAGAAATCGTCGACCCGCGGAAGGTGTTCCATTGAGAATTGAAACGACCGGCCGTTCGACGGGAGGGCAGCCCGTAGTCGGTGTATCGATATTTTTAGCGACGTTCCGGACTGAATTGGAAGCTGAGACAGCAGGGGAGGAAGCGTTTAAATGCGCTCCATGGAGGAAATTATGCGCGCCCCGGGGCCAGACCGACCGGACACCAATGGAAGATTGTGTCGGCAAAGGTTTATTCTTACAATTACCGATAATGAAACGTAATACGAGCACGGATTGCACGATCGACTGGACCAACTGCTCGCCCCTTCGTCTCGAGCACCTCGAAGTTCTCGTGACATTCCGCTCCTTTGCGAATTTCATTGTTTCTTTCGGTTTAAATCAGCGGAGGACAATTTTCGTTTAGCGACAGAGACGGGTCGGATATTTTTACGTACGGTGGCGTTTAAATTGTATCGATTTCAACTGGCTCGAGTTTTTTTTTTTTTAAATAAATAACGCGGATAAAGATTGAGGTACACGAAACTGGACGGAGCGAGGAATAAAAACATTTATTATGTATGCGAATTTATAGAACTCACAGGGGACACGAGGGAACTGAATTAAATAGTAGTGAAACCCGGCAAACGATCTTTAACGGGTAGTAAAAAATGCAAACGCGTTTGGTCGATTTGCTGGAGTGTAGGTAGCAGTTTCGAAGCGAGTCCCCTGGCGAAAATACGTGCACTTACGTTAATCCATGGGGATGGTGCATGTGTTCGAGGAGGTTTAATCACGGTGGATCGACAGGATCCGGTGGTGGAAATACGGGAGCTTAAGGCGGGCCAGGCACGCTAATCCAATCGAGTGAAATTGCAGCGAGAGGTTATGCAAGACTCGACGATGGTTAATCAGTGGGAAAGAAAATTCGACTTTAAAACCTTTGGCAGATTACGGGGAAAGGGAGCCGTTCGGTGCGGAGAATGAAATTTGCGAGGAATTTCGGAACAAATATTTGCATTGGAAGAGCTGCGCGGATAAGTAAATGGATTACACGCGAAGGGTGATTAATTTCAAGACAAAAACTCTCGTATCTTTAATTAAACAACGATTAAGAAAACGGTTTAAAGATTTAAAGAAAATTATTGAAACCCTGGGTCTGTTTTGTTTTTTTACTGTTTGCCGCTTGCAAATGTTTAAGAGCTACGTTCGCGGGAGGGATTAATTTCGCGTGGAAACGCGTGAACTTCAACCGATTTGATCGAAAGCGGATAAAAATAGGCGACAATTCTGTTGCCGTCAAGTGCATAGTTCGTAATAGATAGCACTCTGCCCACTTAGTTTTCATCGTGCTTATTCGTCTCGAAGCGCTTCAATTAGAAGAGTAAACGCTTATGAGGCAGCAGAATTTCATAAAGAAAATTGGACTGCGGATCGCACGAGGCATTCTGGGGATTTAAGTACCTATGCACACACTTCAAAAAGAAGAGCTTGATTTCGCTCTCAAAGGAAGTGCGTTTTAAAAAGGGAGTCTCTTGTACTGGAAGAAATCTGCTAACAAAAAAAAAAAAAAAAAGAAAACATCGAATAGCAGTTTTTGTTGTGCAACGTTAAAAGAGGATCGAGAAGAGGTCGTCTGCGTGAGAAAATTAAGAAACGAAAAAAGGCTCGCGCAAAATCGCCGCAGACGAAATATGACGAGTGAAACGTTGAAGAGAAGTCGACGGAGAAGGGCTCGATTTAGACAAAAATCATTGCCAAACAACCATCGTCTCGCTGCTAACAAAAAAGTAGCCACAAGTAACACAGAACGACGAACATTACGTACGTTCAATTAACATACCAACGGTGCACCTAATTCATTGAGCTTGAACAATTGCCTGAACAAAATTCCTCTGAAATTATCCCAAATCAATTTCAATTAACGTTTACCAAACTCCCTACAACAACCTTCCTCCTCGAAAATAACAATAAACCCCGCGTTACACAAAATAATATCCCCCGCCCCAATCACCCTCCAAAAAAAAAAATACAAAAAAATAAGGAACAAGTGCCCCGGACAAAAGTGACAAAAGTGACAAGAGCCGAACGCACGGGGCGCTCGATTCGCAACGATGGTCTCAGGGTACGCGACCCGTGGCGCGGTTACCGGAAAGAAAAAGCGTACACCTCCGCGCAATTTAATCGGGGAGATCAGGTAGATCAGCTGGCGGAGGCAGGGTACTCTGGGGTGGATGTTAGGTTGGTCGGTCGCTGCGCGGATATCGACCCCGGGTTCACCGACCTTTCTCAGCCACCGTCGACCCCTCCACCTGAGCCTTCCGCCATCCCTCGTCGGCTGGCCCTCCACCTCCCTCCATCCGGTACCCGCCGCCTAGGCTACCAAGCCTTCTTCTTTCGCTCTCTCCGCTGCCACCCTGGCCCGCCAGCAGCTCTCAACCCTGCCAGATGTCCTCAACCCCGACACCCTTCATCGATCCGCCTTGTTGCGATTCCTCGACGTGCCCCTCCGGTCGTGTTCCATGTGTCCCCGCGACCGGCACAGGTAGCTGGGGTAGTTCCTTTCGCTTCTCCATTGTATTAGACGGGCGTGTAGGGGCGAGGGAGGAGATCGGGGAATTTCGTGCGATGCGTTTCCTTTCCCATTCAAGTTTTCTACTTTCGATTAGGAATCAGCGACAAGAGAGACGCGCTACTCGCAACGTTGGGATCGCGCGTTCGCCGAATTAGAATCGCAACGGGTGGTGGATAACTGGATAATTTGGATAATTATTCAACTCTGTTCGATAATCGTGACGCGTTATTGTTCAACGGTGACGTATTAACGAACGGGGGAATTCGAAGAATCCCGCAACGCGGCCGCGCCGAATCCACAATTATCGAACGCACAATTAAATACCGGCCGTTCTATTATTCTCGTAAATTCAATCCCACCGGCGGTAGCGGGCCTTTCTGCAGGCCGGTCAAAAGCCTCGAGCCTGTTATTAACGAAAGCATTCGGCGCGGAGAAAGGATTAATGGACTCCGGCCCGTGAATATGTTCCGCCGTCTAACGAAACCGCCGCTCTCGGTTTCCCAACGGCCGTAACGAAATTCCGATAGAATCGCCGACGAACGAGCCGCGGATCCGTCGATTCCGCCGCGACGTTCGCTCCGCGTCGAAACCGCGACGCGACGTTTCACGGCGAACCGACGAATCTTCGCGGCGGACTTACGACTTAGGAGATCGCTAGGTACGCTGTCGTCGCGATTTCTAAATTATTCACGGCACCGGGTTATTTCGTACGCCGGGGTCGTTTCGATAATGTACGCTCGATTGATAAGAAGGGCCGTCAATTTGTGAGACACGATATGAACGCACCGCGGAATTGAAATTGTTCGTTCCGAGGGTAACGGGACGAGTATCGAGTTCGCGAAATGATTACGATTCGCGAGCGGATCGCAAGCGTTCAACACGAAGCATTGGAAAGTAACGTGCATCGACGGAAACGGAAGAGCAAACAGGCCGCCTGAAAAGAGGAAATACCGACGGGAACGGATGATCCGCGCGTTTAAAATGATTCCATGCGTCTTCGAGGACAGAGTCGCCGGGGAAGAGGAAGCACCGGCGAATCGTAGTTCGGAAAGTCGACGGACGCTTAAACGGGTCAGTTCTCGATAAGTTCCCCCCCCCCCCGGGGATTGTTTGCCAGACTGTTTAGGAGGCGATTCGCGGGCAAATGTAGTTACGGCTGACGTTTAAGCGCTAATAGGCGAGAGCTCGCCCGTGGCCGTCCGTGAAACGCGCAAAAGTGAAATTGTTACGGTGGGCGTGCCTTTCATTCGGGGCGAGTTTGCGTCCCTTAAGTTCTCCCCTGCGATAAAAGTTTACGAGCCGCTGTTCCCGTATCCGCTTGCCAAACAGTTCCCCCCCTATTATCGTCCACGGTGTTCTCCAAACGGTTCCAGCCGCCATATTCGTCCGCGATTTTCCCTCTCGACGCGACGACGAGAGAAAATTCTGCGGCCGCGACGTTTCCGACGCACGAATTCGCCGGGTATCGCTATTATTACGACCGGGGCGTGTTTATCGAACGAAATCCAACGCGCGTTAGGCAGGACGGAGTATTTATTTAGAGCGCGGTCGAAATTTTCTAATTCCGCGATCGGCGCGGCGAATTATTTGTTGCGCCGTTTCGCGTGTTACCGCTGGCACAGACGGGAGAGACGCTAATCGAGAGGAAAATATTATTATCGAATAAACGTGCGGGCTAACCGGAGTACCGAACTGTTGAACTCGATCGAGGGGCGAAAAGCAAATTGAAGTCGAACGAATCGAAATACCCGCGATCGGCGTGCAGAGAACGTTTCTACGAATTCGAGCCGAGCTTTCCCTCGGCCGCGTTGAACTAATTAACTAATTAACTAATTAATAACCGCGCGCAGCATGATCATCGGGAACCTTCTAGGCCGACGGCGCGTCGAACGAAAAGAGCACAAACTCTCCCGTTACCTTGTCCATTGCCGATCTCTTATCGGCGAATGAATTAATTCGAACGCGATTTGGAGTGAAATGACCGTTTCGCCGGACGTCGCGTAACAGATACCGATACGTTTATTTCGCTCTCGCGCAGATCTCGCGGCGGAGGGGAAAATAAAGCAGGGGGGTGAGGGGGGTTTGAAAAATCGGACGCAACGGCCGCCGCGAAAATCGAACGACACCTCCACGGCCAGATGTTGAAAGGTAATTAAAATGCAACGCCGATATCGCGGCCGGTAATATTATCGAGCGCAATGCAAATCGAAACGCGATATCGGTTGGCGATACTGTTTGCGACGCATATGCATTCTCATTACGGCCGCGGTGAGCTTGATTCAATTATACGATACGCCGATTGCGCAACCGATCAACGCACGCGCTGCGCTAGAGATTTGATAAAAAGGGTTATCACGATTTTTCTTTCGAAACGCGGACGATCTCGTGCGTCGCCCACAAGACGGACGAATCGAGAACTGAAATCGGGGAGCTGGGCAAATTTCACTCGGACGTAACGGGCGCTGAACAAAAGTGAACAGCGCGATTGCAATTAAACCGCGTGGACGACGCTCCAGATGTCGACGAGAAGAATGATTAAAGGGTCGGGGATAATGTTTCGGCTGGAAATAAAGACGAGGGTCGCTCTTGGGGCCGGAGGCAGTTTCGTATAATCATCCGTGGGACTCCGTATCGATAAGATTGAAACTTCCCCTTGGAAGAAACCGTGTCGATGGGCTCAATTTGCAAAGGGAGCTCGGGGTGCGCTGTCGAAACGTCGCGTGAGAACCATCGTCGAAAAGCCGATCCCCTGCCGCCCGCCGTAATAACACGGTTGTAACCGTGCAACATTACCATCAAATACGGTAATTTACTGAAAACAATCTTACCGGATGACCACAACAATGTGGTTAGCCGGGCAAAAACCTGGACGAAACGGTTCTGACCGCGGTCAATCGTCCCCGCTGCCAAGCTCTTTGACGAACAACGACCGGCGCACCCTTTCGAACAACCACTCCCACGGTCTCGATTATCATTTAACCCGTTTCGATATGTCGGTATTTCTATTGGCCTCTTAAAACGTGACGCGACGTTCGCGCGCTGGGGATTCCAGGAAAGTTGCAGCCGGAGAACGTCGATCCCCCCCCGGTCGAGTTTCTCTCTGCCGCGTGGAGATCAACGATCGACGAGGATTCGCGTGGAAAGAGATAGCCGTGATTTTCCTGCGCGTTACCAGCGAGTCGGGCTTTGCGTCACGATCGACGGGAGTTGCGATAGGGAACGCCGCGGGAAATTTTGCAGAAAATCGCTCGGAAGATCGCGACGCCTCGGTGGAAATTCGTTGGGCGAGCATTAATCGATCGGCAGTGAAACCAATGGACGGAAATTGATATAACGATCAGGCGCAACGAGAGGTACGCGTATTAAACGGCTGGAATGTTTAAATCGTTTCGCTGGAATATTTTAACGAGGAAATGCCCGCCGGTGTTGGTTGCGCGCCGCCGTGTCACGGCGCGAAATTGCAGCGTCAAATATACGCCGGAGAGATATTCACGCATGCAGATAACGTTTCAATGCAATTTTTTTATTAAAGCGTCAACGTAACCAAGTTACAAGTTGGCCTGACCCAAATCCTCCTCAAGGCTTTTAGGGCCCATCAGCGCAATAACTCCGGTCCGCAAAGTGCGATATAAATACCGGACCGCCGTCTGCAATTTACCACCGAAACAATTGCTGCCCCCGCTGTTGCTTCAATTTCGCCGAGCTTCGCCCTTTCATGCCCCCGCGATTACAAACATGAATTCAATACCATTCCAGTCGAACCAATCGATCGGGGGAAAAATCTGACCAAGAATTCCCCCGAAGAAACGGCAGCACAAAAGGGTAACATCTTCTTAAAGAATATACACCCCCCCCCCCACGGGATTTCATTTGGCACGCCGAAATACGACCGGTCTCAATTCCCAAAAGTACCACCGCTCGAGAAACCTCAAAACGTGTCCATCGGAGTCATCATAACCGCGTCCAGACTATCCCATTACTGACCTACGTTTTCCTTCCCACAGGAGACGCCGGTCCTTATCCTCGTCCTCCCCCTAGCCCCCTCAACGAGCGCCAAGGGGAAAGGGAAAGAGCCAGCCGTTAGAAACACGGGGCAGAGAGCCGAGTCGGGCAAACGCTATATAGACGTCCGTCGGGACGCTATCCGGTCGATACAGGCAACCAGCAGACTAGGAAGTAAACCCGGGCATCAACCTCTCTTGCCTACCACCCGTCACCCTTCACCGCAACCACGCGCCGGACGAACGCCGAGAGGAACCCCCCCACGTTCTCTCGAATTCGCTCTCGTCGCTTCGATCGTGGGTGCAACGACCCCGTCCCGACAGAAATTTGGATCTGGAACGCGGGGCTGCACTCTCACAGCCGCGACCTGTGTCGTGCATTTCGTAATTATCGACGCCGCGGAGAGGAGCAGAGATGAGGCTGCGAGGGAGCGGAGACGGAGCGGAGAGGAATAGAGAGGAGGCGAGGGTGGGCGCACGGTCGACGACGACACAAAGGGGTGGAGAACACGGTGTTCCTTCGTCGCAGACCCCGCCTCGCGACCATCTTTCGCGATATTACTCGCCGGGAATGCGCTATTGACTTTGCTGTTCAGATGGCTAGACTTTCGACGAAGAAGGGATGAAACGGGGATGCCGTTGGGACGAACGGAGTGGGGGGGATGGGGACCCCCATCGACGCGTTTGGGGTCTTTTTGAGGACGATTCGTGAGACAGTTTTCTGAGGATTGATACGAAGGGTGTTTACGTGTTTATCTATTCCAGACGATGAACAGCGGCACGGTTCGGCAATTG
This sequence comes from Nomada fucata, assembly GCA_948146005.1. Classification (NCBI taxonomy): domain Eukaryota; kingdom Metazoa; phylum Arthropoda; class Insecta; order Hymenoptera; family Apidae; genus Nomada; species Nomada fucata. The sequence continues at coordinate 30,851,094 of OX411276.1, forward strand.
TTTTTTTTTTTGGAAATTAGATTTATCGCTATTTCAGTTCTGAATTTTTACGTTTCGACGTGTTCGATTTATCTCGTTTCTCGGTGGAAATCAATTTTTATACGCTTCCGTTTAAAAGATGTCCCGTCCGATGATCGGTACCATACGCGATACAACTGTCCAGCGTATGCAGTCGAATCGAACGTACCGCGAGCGGAGGGGGGCACTCAGAATTCGAGTAGAGGAGCATCGTTCGCGAAGAATGCGAATGAACGGTCGCGCGAAAGCGTAAATCGCGTTGAATCCACCTCGAGAAACAGCGAGGCGTAATATTCGCGAATACTTCTCCTTCGGTCCCCGTGTAATAAAAACGTGATGCCCCGTGAAGGGGGCCCCGTCGCCGTTTCTGTGTATAGAGGGAGGGGGGACCCGTTAATCAGCCGGCGACAATTTGGGACAAAATGTTGCATCCATTAAAAGCACGGTGTCCTGAGTTACGATGCTCCTTCGAGATTGCCGGACAATATTTATACTTGAAAGGGGAGCCAACCAATGGGGCGGCTGGAACGTTCACCGCCGGTTAAAATCCTGTATCTTGAGAAATGGGTCAAACTGTTCGCCTCGCGGACAGACTTTCCATCTTCGACGGGGCGATGCGCGAAATTATCGCCAGCCGAGGCACCCGTGGGTCGCGCTTCGTGCTCACGAGTTTTGGTCGAAGATATTGTAAACGGGGAACGATCGTTTGGTGATCTCGAGATATCGGTGGGGGAACGCGGAACGAAGGCGGGCATAGTCCGTTTTTCCCGGGTGCTCGACGACGAGGATGCGTCGAAGCGAGCGCAGCAAGTGAAAGTCGCGAACGAGTGTAAATATATCGTTCGCGTACGAACGCGGAGAATTTGTTTAGAGGTGTGCGTAGCTGGACTGGCGAGATGAAACGGACGTGGCACATATTGATGGAGGATCGGAGTTAAAATCATTTGTCGCTCGTTGCAAGGGGAATCTCGATGTTTAATCGCCGGCTGAATAGAAAGACGCGAAGCGCGTCGCTTTTCTTGGAGTGCGATTGCGCCGGTACGAATTCCCAAGTGAGCCGTGCGTAATAAATATCGTATGCTTGGTGGTTTAATCGCCGTTGCGAATAAATATAGCGAAAGACACTCGAATGAAAATATGCCTCGCCGTGGCAGCGATAGAAGGCAAGAAATATGTCAACCGGGAATCCAACAAAATTTCATTTACAATTTTATGCCGTGGACAAAAGTTTCCGACTTGTACGACAGATAATTTCATGCGCCTTTGTCGAAATCTACATAAGTGTTTTGTATAAATGTATAAATTTTCATAGCGAACGTCCACGCTCGAAGCGTTCAGGATTTCCGAAAATGTATTTTTAGACGGGGGTTCGTCGCTGCACAGTACTTCATCGTTCTTTCTTCTTTTTTCCTCGACGTAGAAAAAGCGAATTATTGGTCGGGTGCACTAGACGGGATCAACGAGTTACTGACCTTAAAGAATGTATCGTGCGGCTTTTATTTATGCATAATCGAGTTCGCGCACGAGGTAAATTTTAATGTGATACGACAGTCTGGCCAGAGCGATTCCGAAGAAAGGATCTGTGCCAAGGTAATCGAAATGGAATGCCACCCGACTGATCCTTTTTTTTTCTCCCTATTTCTCTTCTACTCGCCTCGTTTCGAGCGCGACGCAGACCACCGGGGACAGGCCCGAAAAGAGAACAAAATTTTCGGTGTTATACAACGTGAACGTCAGCCATTCTTTTCTTTTTCTTCTTGAATAAAAAAAATCTTAATTTTCTTTTTACCAGGGCGTCACCTCTCTTTTTGCAACTTTTTAAATGTACGCGTCTGGCCGTAAAATAAAATGCGATATTTATTAAGGTACGATAATTCGTTGAGATTAAGGAACAGGAATTCTTGTAATTCGCGCACGGCTGATTGCAAGCGAGTAATTATAATTTGGAATTGTACCGTGGGTTACGTGTTGTCCATCTTTCAGGTACCACACTGGTGTACATTATTATTCTCCGAGTTTCCCTTCGTCCGTCGCGTTAGATTTAACACAGCAACGAGATACATCTATTTCTTAATAATCTTTTCCAACTCCGGATACACGGAAAGCTTTACAAACGTCTACGTTAAAAAGATTTCATCGCGAGCATTATTACGATTATTACGCCCTAAGAAAGAAAAATTGTCAGTCGAGCAAAGAGTAACGAAATATCGCGTGTATCGAAGCAACATCGGATCAAATAAAACAATCGTTCCACGAATAATCTCCAAGTATTTCGACCGGCTTCTCGGATCGCGACATCCGAATCGTTTCCCCGTGCATGGTCGGTTTCGAAGCTCGTGGCGGAGCTCGAATCGCCAGACAGCACAGGCACAGATCAAGCCAGCAATTATCGCTGGCAGCGACGTATCCGCGAGGCGAGACGCGACAAAGGTCGCCAATGGCAGGCGTACGTTTCACAGCCTCCTGACATTTCCAGCTTTGGAAAGTCTGGGAATTCGCGGGTCGAATTCGATTGTCCCGGCTCGGCGAGGGACCACGCGATCCACCGAATAAATGTCACTTGGTCGTGAACATTTCAATTCACCCCCTCGCATAAGCGACAGTGCTGGGGTAGATACGATCCGTCGTGAAATACGGTCCCCGTTCTGGCTTCGAGATATCGCAATAGAAAATTCTCCTTCGGGACTTCGCCGCGAATCTGCGTGCAGCAGTTCGATTCGGTTCGAAGGTGATTTTTTTCGGTGACTCGATATCGCGATTCTCGGAGAATTTGCTCGACACGAAGGGGAGACGTTACGCGGCGCGAATAAAAAATTTTCTGCCCGCGGTGTAGCGTGTTCAAGGATGCGCGACAATAAGTAATTTCGTTTTATGGAAGGTTGTAAAAACGCGAGGAATCAGGGGTCGGGTCAACGCGTGAAACCGGGGTCAGGTTGACAAGGAATGTTGCACATTTGTCGAACTCGTCCCAATAAATGTCACCGGATCGCGAATAAAAAGTGTATCGGTCTGCTCGTCACAATTAAGAACCTTTTCACGAACACCCTGGCTCGGTTCCTCGATTCGTCACGGTTGTCAAACGGGCTCGAACGGTCGCGTTCTTTTTTAATGAAACACGCGGTGCAAAGAAAATCGCATTGATCTCGGTACATTTATATGGACGAAGTGAAGCCAACGGGGGGGAGGGGGGGGGGGACAAATAGATGATCGTAGGTGGAGAATTGACCGGCGTGCACAGAAACTAATTAAAACGACTCCATAACTCAGCAATAATCGCTACACCATCTAAAGGAGTCATTAAGACAAAACGTTTACAAGCAGAAAGCAGTTGCACAAGTAATTGCGTAGATTTTTGCTGGCACAAATTTCCCGATGCCCGACTCGTGTGATCAGCAGCTAGAAAACTTCTCACTGCTTCTAACCGCGTGCACCACGTACACAACCGCGTTCCCTTTTATTCACATAAATTTCACGCCGTCTGAGCAATCGACGATAGGAATACGCATACGCGGAGGGTTCGCGACAGTGCAGCCTGTAATTTCCAATCAATTAAAAGGAGGAAAAAAAGAAAAGGAGTCACTCGTAATCGACTGTGGACATTGCTCGGACAATCACGCTACTCGATGATTCGGTAGCTTTCCCCTTTGGCTTTGAGCGAAAAATATATCCTTTTTTTTTTTACACAGAGCCAATGATTTTGGCTGGTTCAAAGGAAAATTAATTTGCGAAATATAATATTTTATTACGACTGGCCCGTCCCGCGAGACGACTGAACGTATGCGCACGCCTCGATTCGATGAACGAGTTTTAGTGAATCGCATAATCGCAACGGGGCACGCGTGTTGCACCTTGAATCTGACAGTATAATGGACGCGGCGTCCATTATGGAAGTGCTGGATTATTGAAACGCCAGAGCGTTGGCGTTTTTAATTACACGACACGTAGGCGTTCGCGGGCTTCGATTTAGTTCGCGTTCATTTATCGAGACCGCGATCTCTATTCTTAAACGAAACGAGAAGAAACTGTATCGTTTTGTGGGAAATTGTGTTCTCCCTCGATTTATTGACGAATTTCCCAACGGCGAAATACGGCAACGCTAAGATGGACCGAGCGGTTAATCGACGAAAAAGGAAGCCGAACGACATTGTGTTATCAATGTTATCATAATAAACCATATTTAATAATCACCTTCGCGACAAAAATAAATTTCTCCAAGTGAAAGAAAACTGATTGCCAACCAAACTCCTCCGGGCAAAATAATAACAGGCTCGTCCCCGGACGATTTGTCGTTTCCAAGATAGAAATGAATTTACGTAGCAGAGATTGCAAAATTGCACAAACGCGACGCTCATTACACCAATATACCGACAATTGCTATCACTATTATCATTGTACTGTAAATTAAAAAAGAAAACACGAGGAAAGGAAAAAACACGTTACCCTATCGTAACAACAGTTACAATGTACCACTGTCGTCCTCGCATCGCCTCGACTACACGCGTCACGCAACTAAAGGGGCCCAAAAATCATCATCGTTCATCGTTCGAACTTTTATCGAACGAACCCTGTGTCCAAGTATCTCAGGCTCGCTCGTCGTTCCCTCATTATCATGAACAATTCTCCTATCACGCCGCACCCTGCAAGATCCTCTCCAACTATCCAAGCTATCCAACGATCCCCGCTCATTTCTTCGCAAACCATTTCAGTCGCAGCTGCGCAAACAGGCCGCCCCTTTCTTGCTAAATAACGAGTACGCGACCGTACGGCGAACTTTCCACGCCGGCTTAACGAGTCTGCGGCGTCTTTCGTTGGGAATCGGTGAAATCTCGCGAGCCGATAATTACGCTTGTCGCGGTAGCGGGCCGCCGGTGACGTATGGTTATTCAAAGATGCAAATGTGCAGTTCGCTGCGGCCGTTCGCCGGTGCGGCCAGCGCACACGTGTCCCACTTTTCTTCGCGGTCGGAATTTTATTCGCGGCCTTTTGCGCGCCGTGCCACCGATACACAGAGCGCGTGAAAAGACGCGCGGCACGTCCCGTGTCCCCCCCCCTGATACGACAAAACCTTCTTCTTTCCTCCTCGACGTCTTTTCCATCGTCGTCGCCGCTATTTGCGGTGAAACGCAACACGCGCCACCGCAACGCCCATCTACGGTCTGCGGTTCGATCACCGTGGACGATGGACACGAGGTTCAACTACGGGAGTATACAGTAACGATCTTCGAGGCGTCGTGCCTCTGGCCTATTCGGACTATTCTACGGGTGCACGCCACTTTTCTCGCGGCTCTTTCCCTCTGCTCCGTTTGGAAAACTGTGGACGGGACGCGCGTTGATTTTACGCGACCGCGTTGGATGCGATGTTCAGGGTACTTCGTCAATGGGAGTGAAATTTCAATTGGTTTAGATTATAAGTGATCAGAGTTCCTTGTCGGGCAGTTTGAAATTGCAGGAGTCGATGGCGCGCCGGATAACGGGACAAGGCGGAAGAAACGAGGCAATCGCTTCAACTTCGAACCGGCGGAGAAGTTTGCCCTTCGTCCGAGACTCGCGTTGCCCGACTTCGCGATCCGGCCGAACTATTGAAAGCCGAATCCGCCGGGCGTTATCGTACCAGCCGAGCTAGAACGGCATTAAGGGGCGCGGTGTGGGTGTAGACAATTCTATCTAAGTCGGGGGGGCAATGCACTGTGCATACATGACGAACGACCAGAGCTTCGCATCGCTTAGCATCGCTCCTTAAAGGATCCTCGTTCGACTTCGGTATGCTGACGCCGTGCGTCGCGTCGCGTCGCGTCAATTCACCTCCACACCTGCGCTCACCTGCTACGATTTTCTACGGTAGTCTCGTTTGGATATGTGGCTACTTGCCCGTGTAAACTCGCCGTCGAATTTCGTCAGTCTGTCCAATTTGCCAGCTCTCGACCCTTTGCTACCGATGTCCCGTTTGTATATGATTGAAATCATTTATAATTTTGTGCACGTTTGGAAATATTAGGGAATTGAAGTTTGTCCACTTCGGAATTAATATTTGCAATCAATAAATTTAATTTAATTAATACGCGCGATTTTCGAATGCGAGTAAATGTCTGTTAAACGATCGACGAATGGTATATCATTTTTCTTACACCGATTTGACAAAATGAGCGCATATCAATATTCCACGAACGATTGGCACAAGCAAAAATCATTATTCGGTCGGCAGAATTTCGTACGGATGAATTTAGACACGAGTTCGGGGAGTCGAAAGATGCGCGACGTTTTAAGGAGAAAGTGACGACCGAGTCGGACATCGTTGGTCGAGCCGTCAGCTGTCACGCTTCACTGTTGAAACGATTACTCTTCGATGCTAGAACGTGCACGCTGTCTTTTGAGAAACTGCGCATCCGAGTACCGTGTCTTTTCTCCCACGTAATTCAACATTTCAACACGTCCGTATCAAGCGAATTTATAGTCGAGATATAACGTGGTTCTGACAGTCTAACTGTGTTGCAGCGTCCGTAGAATCGCTAACTATTCAACGCGGACAGTAATGAATAATCAAAGCTTGAAAAGAAACACGCGCATTCCCTTCACTTTTATTTCGCGTGCCGGTAACGCACAGGTAAGACGCGTGGAAAATTTAGTTGACAAAAATTCAGACAGCCATAGATTGCCGGGATGAATTTATCGTTCGGGGGATTAGTGTAAATAGTTTTCTGAATAAATTATAATGCAATGGTATAGCGTGCCGGCTTGTTGGTTGCATTTTTCTTTTCTCCCTTTTTTCTGTCTGCGAATTCGCGAGCCCGACAGCCGTTTCAAAACAAGTACCAATGTAACCGCGAAGTGACTCTCAGCGCAGAGATTAGAAATGCCGGCGTTATCTAACGCAGACGGTGCACAATTGATTTACCCCCGAAAAGTATCACGAATCGCTGATAAATATGACGGAGAGAAAACTGCGGTCGAGAGTATTCGATTTTTCTTTTGGCGAGGAAAGTGTATTCCCTTGAAACTTGTCCGAAATCCCGAGGAAATCAATATCTCAAGAAAAATGCAAATTTCGTCGCATCAAAGAGAAGCGGAAAGTTTGGCCCACTTTTAAATACTAAAATAAACTATCGTTCGCCCAAAAATAAACCGAAAATCCGGAATATTTCAAGAAGCGGTCCGGTTGCACCGTTGAAATCGACGAATAGACGTTGCCGGGGTGGTTTCAAAGCCACGAACGCGGCCTCTTCGTTTCCGATATTAATTTTGTCGATCATAATTGACCCGGATGCACCCGGTTCGAGTCATTGGCTGCATTAATCAGTGGACGTGTCACACGGGCCCACGATATCGATCATTCGCGGCAACGACAGACGTTGCCGTACCTAATTCTGCCTCGAATTCCCAGCGAGAAATCGCCACGGTAATTTATAGAACTGGGCGATCGATTTTCCTGCAGGGAAATATAAAGAAGCGCTCCTTGCTCGAGAAATTTTCACGAACTTCACACGTCCGTTCCAAGATATCAAACGAATACGAAAACTAATCACCTCGCGTTATCAATGATCAAACGTATCGTCTATTTATCGTTCAATTTCTTCCCCCCCCCCCCTGTTTTTTTCTTCTCCCGTGCAATTTCAACACACGCAGACGCACACCGCGACGCACTGTCTAACCAAGATAGAGCGAGCACGAAAAATCCGTGGCACTTTTGCACGGCTACGTTTGCTCGCATGCCTGCCAGTCTGCAAAAGTCTTATCTAGGAGAGCCTCAATATTTGCCGCGTGCCACGAAGGAAAGTCGAGAATCGAACCGGCGAATAAGCCGTCCATTGTGTTCCCGATAAAACGCGTCTCGATTCACGGTATACGACGCGGATCGCGAAAAAATTCGACGCGACTTGCCACTGCACTCCCATTTCCCCTCCCGACCGACTCGATTTCCTTCTGAAAGCTGTTTACTTCGCCGATAAATTTCGCTCGGATAAATGAAAACTCTTCCCCCGGTCATTCTCCAAAATTAAATTTCATTGCGAAACGAAGTTCTCCGAGCGATCGGGGTAATCGAGATGTTCGTTAAATACGTATTCGAAATATTCCTCACGCCCATCTTCGACAGACATTCAATTAAACTGTATCAAGATAAATAAAGAAATTAATTCTAAACAACATATAATACCGTCGCGTCCAATACGGACAATATTTTTAAACAATATTTAACCATCCCCAGAACTCGCCCAACAAATCCGTGCCTGTGTCTGTTCTTCGTAGAAAGAAAAAATATAAAAAAAAAAACCAGTTCCTCTCCTCTGCACATATTTGTAGGTAGAATAGAGCCATTCCACTTTCCCGTAACGATAAGAATATCTCTTATTTTTCCATTCGAAGCTATTCCAGCACAGTTCGAGGTCCTTGCACCCGAGGCAAACCCAGCCAAACGAGCCAGCGAGCATCGTGCCGCATCTCGGTAATTCCGGCTTCTCGAGGGATCGATCCAACGTCGCCAGCCTCCGCCTCGATCGGGCGCAGCTCTCGATACGACGCACGTTCCATACGAGGAACGATCCAATAGGCAGAGCAGCGTTCCCTGCCAAGGAAGGAAGGTTATCGTGCTGAAACCCAAGGATCTCTGGCCGCGTTAACGTCGGAGGTATCACGGCTGCAGTGCGTCCCATTTCGGTGGACGAGCGACTGCACGATGGCCAAACGATAACGAGGCCTCCAGAGGGCCAGGTGAACCGAGACCGGAGAGTCGGTGGCAGTTGGCGCTTATCTGCGTTGTCTGTGGTCCGGGAACAGAGGTCTGACCGAGGCAGGTGGAAGGGACAGAACGAAAGTTTCCGATGAATGGATTGCGGGTTTCAATTATTATTGGTCATGGTTAATGGAACAGGGGACGCGATCGGTCAAGATGTTTTTCGAGTAACTAAGAAATTAGTTTCACGGCTCTCTCTACATTGCATGGATCCGTGCACTTTGATTCATCCTCCATTCCCAAATGATCCCCGGCTGTTAATACACCTTCCGTTATCGCGTATCCTCGACGACCAACAATTATCCGCATCGTCCACGGGACAAATCCGAGCGTCCCGCTTCAATTCCAATGATCCCAGCCGAAGTAAACCAAGGGCGAATAATTAGCGAGTTCATTAGTTCATCGTGCGCGCACCGTAGACCGCGAAATCCGCTCGTTAGGTGCGTTTCATAATCGCGGTACGGTCTCGTCGTGGCTGGAAAAGAGGCGAGAGGACGAGGTGGAAAAAAAAAGAGGCGAGGCTTCTCTCTGACAGAGAGGAGAGCCAGCCAGGCCAGATGTAACGAGAGTGTGTTGGTATCTTCGATGGAACAGGAGTGGTTGGCCACCCCTGGCCTGGATACCGCGGCGTGTTGTTCACCTCCGTGTGAAAGTACTCGCGGCACGCACACGCGAACAGGTAGACTCGTGCATCGATTCGTTCGCGCGTGCACCGGCTTCTATCTAGCGTCGTCTTTCTTTCTCCTGTTCACCTGGATCCTCTTAGCCTCTCCTTGTCTCCCTCCTTTTTGTCTGACCCCTCTACAGCCGCCCTCTTCTATATATTCTGCGTTGGACACGATGGTTCTCCTGCATCTGTGTCTGTGTGTGTGTGTGCGCGCGCGCGGGCGCGGGTTGGTGTGTCGTTGCACCTTTCGGAACGTGGACACATTGGAGTGGTTACGTCGGTCGGATTTAAAAGGGCAGGGGATTGGACAATCGTGAGATATTGAGATCGGGGGTAGTTGTTACTTCTCGTCGAGGCTCCGCTGAGAGTACACATTCTGGAATACTTCTTCGGCTTGGCTCTTGGCTTTATTTGTTCCCCTTATTTCCCATTATCGTTGCATCGTGAATGAATTCTGCGCGAGTAATTCGTATTGTATGCTGATCCTCCTGAATTACTCTGCCCCCCCTCCGCCCTTTCACTCTTCGTCCACGGAGTCTTTCATTCGTATCCTTTTCTACTTTGTTCCACTTACTTACTTAGGTTACGCTTGTCGCGATCTTTCTCCTACTTCCCCGTACTTTCGTTCACTTTCCCGATTCGACCGCACGTTTTACTCCTTTTCTCTTTACTCTTCATTTTCCTCGCTCTTCCACGCCTGCCCCCGCTCCCCCAATACCTCCCCCGTCACCCCTATTTAATCCCGTAAACTTATCTCATTTTCTTCCCCAACTTTCTTCCAATTGAATTTCATCCGCCCTCTGCTCGACACGTTTCTTCTTACCGGCGCTCCAACCCTGCCATCCTCCTTCCGCGATAATCTTCGCGGAATCATATTTTTCGTTGCTCCTGCACGCGCTTACGGGGATACCGCGTTCGAGCGGAGTCATAACGTGACACCTGAGCACGTGTACCGTGTGCACGCTCGCAGCGTGAGGCACGAACACGCACGGATCTCCGACCGAGCCGAGAGAAGTGACGGGGAAATCGGAGGAACATCGACAACCACGTGAAAGCAATTAAAGTGACACGTCTTTAGAAGCACGTCGGAACTCGACGATAAATTTTAATTAACAGATCTTTTCGAACAACTCTGTCACGCGCACCGCCGTCGCCAATTAAAGGATCAGCCTGCCCAGGTGATCGCGATTCGCAAATTTTTCTCGAAGTAACTGTAAACAATGCTTCGCTGAAACGTTACGGGTGTTACGATGCATCCATCGGCCGCCCTCTGCGATTGTTACAAGCGAACGTTCGGTGCGACAGAAAGGAAGGAAAGAAAAAACACAAACGACTACCCTTACCCCGTCATTTCGATAAATCATTAGGGCACCCGTTCCAATCCAAATTAAACAGCCATTGCTATCGCTATCTCAAGAGGTGACAGCTAAAATCCAAGCTGAACTAAGTCCAAGGAGAAAGATCGAATTCGGTGTTTCAAGAATTTCATAGAAATTAACCCCTCTATGCTAAATCCCATTTCCCTCTCTCTCTCTCTCTCCCTCTCTCTCTCTCCCTCCCTCTATCTATCTACCAGCGCACTCCGTCCGCTTCCATCCACTATTTCTCGCGGCTTTCCGCGACGACACGACCGAAAGGACCGCATAGAAGCGGACTGATGTACCGTTACGAGGTAGAATGGCGGTTGTTAGTGTGGCAGTATGTTAGCCGGGCAGGATCACGTAGGTAGGTAGGCTGCTGGGTAGGCAGCGTGCCGGCGTGCACTCTGGAAAGGTGTAGGTGTACACGGACGGAGCGTGCTCGCGCGAACGCAAACGGAAGACGAGAGGGAACGGCCACGAGGAAGAGGACCCACTCTCGAAGATCTACTGCAATATCCTGCTAGCTAGGACGCAACAGCTGCTCGTAGGTAGTCGGAAACCTGTCCCTACAAATCTTTATAACTGCTACCGCCACCACCCGCCTACCCTTGCATCCACCAGGTCCCTGAGACCGGTGTCCGCAATATATCAGATTGGCTCTTCCTAGGTTCTTTCCGCGCCGCGTTACGATATCACGATGGTCCGTGAGGGGGAAACGAGGATCGGTTTGAGTTTCGATTATTTCGATTCGATGGGACTTGGAGGCGGATGGGGGGGTGGCTCGATGCTCGACGAATGGGGCGCGATTCGGGGGGGGCCGAAGCGTTCATTTTTCGCAGAGGTCCGTCGAGGCGTGTTGGAATTCGAGGGGTGAATTTTTTCTCGCGACTTTTAAAGGGGGCGGGACAAGTTCTGAGATGCTGGCGGAATTGGCGCGGGGTAAGCGGCTGCTTGGAAATCATTCGCACTGAGACAACGGGCGGCGCTATTCAACAACGGGGTGGTTTTGGAAATTTATTGCACGGGGTAAACCGGGAGCCCGATAAATTGGAGCTCGATTAATAGCGCCGCAAATTCTATCGAACCGACGATGCTTATAGATATCGGGACGAAACTGATTAACTCTCGCCGCTGCTTGATTCGCGACCAAAATATTCGTTCCCATGAATAATTCAAATCGTCGAATCCCCCCACCCATTGTTTTTCTACCTTTCCGGCGAATGAGCGTTATCTTTCCCATTGAAAATATCAAAACGCGAATAAAAAACCGCAAACTCGAGCGAAATATCGAAAGAACAATTGCATAATTCGAAGGGATCTCGAGGAGTTTCGTATTCGTTGCAGAAAATAGCGAGATCTAACAGAAGGATGGTACAGAAAATTTGCAATATTCATCTTTCCCACAACGTTACAAAGGTTGCCGGAAAATTGTTGGACTGGGTTCACGAGCGATTATCTAAACATTACCATCATGGCGGCAATAAATTTCGGCTGGAAGGAGGCGAGCACGAATATCGGCGGCCTGCACAGCGAAAAAGTGGGTCATACGTGTCCAGCGCGGTGGAATGTCAAAAATCAGCATTTGCAATTCGAGCGCGACCGTTACTTCTCTTTTGATTCATTAAATTACGTATGACCCCAGTGTCCGATATTCTGCGGTTTTGCTGGTCTTGTTCCTTTTCTTCTCGCTCGTAATTGCGCAACCCAGCGAGAAGCTGCAGATACGATTTCGATAAATATCTGCCCCATTGAGGGGGTCAACGATCAACACTTTCCAGCTTCATTCGCGTTTTCCTTTTTACTCCGATTCGTTCGTTGCACCTTTATTCCCTTTCCTCCGTTCGTGCAACGAGACTGTTGTGAAAAAGGGTTAACTAAGCGGTACAGTTTGATCGATATTGCAGCCAACCCGTGGGAATTTTTCTTTCGAACAAGAATTATCCCGGTGTCAGGATAGAATCATAAACTCCGGTTTACGCAAATAGCAAATTACGCGCCGATTATTACTTTATTTGAGTAACTGCATTTCTATGGCGATAATAATTTCGTAGCGGTGTGACACTCGAAAGGCTGCGTGTCACTGTGTTATTCAACGATATACGACTTCCTTCGTTCAATAAAGAGCAGAATTTTATCATTTTTTTTGGTCAGTCTTATATAAATATTCGACGTTTTCGAAACGCGCAACAGGAACGCTGGCAATATTTTGCCCGCAAACGGCTCGGCGTAGTTAAACGCGGAGGCTCAACCGACTGTAAAATTATTATTGCTTGATAAATTACGCCCGAGATAGCGAGTGTTCCGATTGCTCGCTGAATAACCGGCTCCGTGAACTCTGTGTCAGCCTTAGCATCGTTCCAACCCGCTAGCTTCGACGAAACCACTTTCACCCCTCGAAAGCTCCCTTTAATCGTTCCTCAAATGGACCAAATCGAGACAAACGTTGAGATAACACCGAACGGAGACACGTCTAGGTAATAAATAGTTGCAGATAGAGTGCTCGATACTCGCGAAGACAACTTTAATCAAATTGATTTCTGAATCAGCGAGATACGTGTAACATTTTTAACAGTGCTCCGGTTGGAGACATTTCGTGGAAACCACCGGGGTACGCGTAGCAACGGATTTTTGGATAATTTCGAGTACACTTGCGGTCGCAACTGTCCAATGCAGATTCTCGACGCGGCTAATTAATCTGGAGCAAGGTTGGCCTGGTAAAAGTTACTATGCCTCCGCTAACAAACAAAAATGTTATTCGCAACTTTTCGTAATTACGATGCAAAAAAAAACCACGGAAATACTTAAAATCCCTTCTCTGACATTTTCATCGTTTTCACGGCTTTTCACGTTTCAAACAACTCCCTACAACGACGTCTCTTCGTTCCCCGTACCGAACCATCTCCCTCCCCGCGTCAGCGCAGAAATTTCATCCTAAATCCCCCCGTAAAACCTGGCGACGGTCGAATCGCTACACGGTTCTGTGTGATCGGCACGACGCGAAACGATCCCCGGTCGGGCACATCTGTAGCAAACGTTCGATCCTCGCCTTTTCAATTGTCAACTGGCGGGGGGAATATCGCGCGAGTAAACGCAACACGGGGTCAAAAGGCTGGCCCGCGAGTCATAAATATCATCGAGATCGCCCAATCGCGGTTATCCTTGCACGATCGACGCTTTCTCAATAGCCGCGACAGATCCGAATGAAAATAAACGAGTCGCGAAAGCGGCCGCTCTGACACCGTGACTGGCATTGTCACGCTGGTACCGGCCGTTTCTGCCTGGACGACGTTAAAAGACAATTAATCTGAATAACTCAGCCTAGACCCGACTGTGTCCCACATTTCGCGATGCAACCCATGTAACGCACGCCTCCGCCTTATGGAACAGCCGCGAATTATCAGCGAACAGACGGTATCGTGGCGTTCGTCGCGGGACGAACGGATTGGTGTGCCTGGGAATTATTGATCTGAAGGTTAGATCGACCAGGAACGATTGCTGTGCGGATTGGCCGTTCCGTTTGTCACTTTGTTACTGACGTTTCAATTTGCGCCTCCATTTTTCTATGTCTATCGTATCTTTTGCAAATCATGCTTACTAATTGATAGACTCTATTCCCGTGCGGTACACGGTACACGATTCACGGTACGCGTATCATCGATTCATTTCGAGCAGTATTTATTTTGCCGATCATTGAACGATCGATGGTTTCTTATCAAACAGAGTCGAATTATTCACGCGCACCTGCTCTCGCTCGCAATTATAGAATTTGTATTCCGTATGAAAGTGGGGCGAATCGGTTGATCGATCGATCGATCGATCGACAACGCGTTGCGCAGCGAACGAACGGCGCGATGAAGATAGATCCCTCGCGGAAGCGTTCCCTTCTCCGTTTAAACTAGGGGCGCGCGTGTGTCGTCATCGATGGAAATACGTCGCGTACCGTCGGCATCGAAATGAACGTCGTCGTTGATTTTCCTTTTCGCCATTGTTTCGCCATTGTTCGCCGATTCGATGAGATAAGCGTCAACGGCAGAGACTGGGATCGGTTTTAATAAACCGCGCTGCGAATGTTTCCACTGATTCACAGGTACTTCTCGCTTTGCGGACCAATGACCGAATCGACCCCCGTGAACGCAGAACGATTTACGTTCACCTGCTTCGTCGCTTCCAATTGAAATAAGGGGAACGAATCGTTCTGTTCCCAATTCGCAGAACGATGTTCTTTCGATACATTCGTATTTCCATCATCGAGCATTTTCTTCGGCGTTCGCACTCCCGTTGCGATCCAGCTTCGGTTCTCCTTATTTTTGTAGAAAGGAAAATCTCGCGTGGAACTGTTCCACTCGTTGCCTCGAACATGGAACCGAACGTCAAGGAACGAGAATACCCTCGCATCGATCCGCGGACGATCCGAGTTCTCAGTAATCGACTGCATAATTTCGTCTTAAAAATAGAAGATGAGCGCAACGACAAACGACACCTCGAAGCATTATTACCTGCGCGGGATCCATTCAAAGCCTCTCTGCGCTTGGTGCGCCTCAACGGACGATTCGCCGCGTCTCGAGGAAACAGGAACCGGAAGGAGGACCAGCGTTTCGCTTGGGAAAATTCCTCACGCACGATCAACTAAGCCAAAAATCATCGATGCCCAAACGACGACCGGCTAATTTTAGAGAAGCATGCCTCGTGATCGATTCTCCTGGCAATTTATTCCCTTCACGCAGCCGGCCAGCGCGGAGAAAACAATAGCGAACGTGAAGGTGGGCGCGCGCGCGAGCGCTATCGTAAATAGCGACACGTGATTTGCATAAGAGCGTAGTTCAGAATTTACGAAGATTCAGCTGCTTTGGCAGTTTCGCGACATTAAGTAAGACAAACGTAGCCTGGCCATCCAAAACTAAGTGCCGCGTGACCGTTTTATCCGATGGCTTGAGATCTCGAAGGAGTGCGACGAGAATGCGATCACCTCTGGCTCTCGTTCGAAGCGAATATTATCGAATAAAAACGTTGGGGCGACACGCGAACCGGGATCGAGCAAGATTCGACCCGAACCCCGATACAAGGGTTGAATGTACGGTTTCTTAGGAGGTATTTACACGAGTAGAGACACGAACTGTCCCGTCTGAAACGGGTTTAACAGGCCAGCTGAGCGTCCATCGATGAAATATTCAGCCCCCGGTCGCGTGCTTTATTAATTTGACAAGTCGAGCTACGAGATCCAGCGGTCAGCGTTTCCTGTGCTCGCGATATTCCAACTGCGGAATTCCGTGGAACGCGCGAATAATTTGTAATATGTCGAATATATTTTGTAAATTGCCCGAGCAAGTTTCGAAAGAAGGATGTCGACGTTCGTTGATAAACCGTCACGAGGTATAATACGCGTTCTTCGTCGTTACTTTTACATTTGCAAATTTGCTTTCTTCCGCACTTTCTCCTCGAGACAGTTGCATCGTGAACTTAATTTGGTGCGCCTCCGTTTTAATTCAGACACGCGCTACAGGATCACAGGGTAAAGTAAGTCCGACTGATAATCAGTTCCCAAGTCTTGCTTCCCTCGCGTGATTCATTTTCCTTATCGGTCGACAGTGAAGCAAATCGGCAAGCAAGACTGCTCGAAGTATCCGATAAAGTGTAAACAGCGTGTCGTATCTCTGAGGGAGGAATTCGACGGCGATTACGAAAGGGACAGATTTTTGGAGAGAATTCAAGTAGCCGTTTGGCATCTGACAAGCAAGTAAACGCGTTTCGTACGCGTCAAACGAAACCACGGGTGACACGTGCTCCAATTTTTGCAACGATCCACGAGTTTTCAAGTATTCTAAATTCGTCCGTTCCCTCAATTTCCCTCGAACTCCTCGGCAATTCTATCACGCTGCAAGCCTCGAATCTATCGCTATCTCGAGGCTGCACCGACGGTGGCGATAAATTAATTAACGAAATACCAATTGACCCACATATCCGACCGCGTCATAGAGCAAAAACGACCGGACACGTGTCTCTCCCGCAAGAAAGCTCGCGTTGTTTGCGTGCCCCGTGACACTTATGCCACGTTGAAAAGGGGGAAAAAAAACGTGCTTCCGCTGTGCTCACGTTGCGGCAAAAGGAGAATCGGCATACAGATAAAACTATGCGGGGCAACGGTCACTCTGTTATTAATCGTTAAAATCTCCACAGGAATTGCTGTTCAAACAGCGATTCAACGCGCTGTATTATTATTGGAATAAAATCTGTATCGTTCCTCGATTAATTAATTACTACCGTGGATCCATGGCCGGCTTAAAACGTTCAATTCCACGAACCACAAACGCGTGCCAATTCCTCGCCGCCCACGATATCCTGATCGCGAAACTATGCGATTTCCCTCGATCGAACCCCCGACGGCCCCCCCCCCCTGAAAACAAAAAAGAAAACCAATTCCCAGCACGTAATCTGACACCGTTCCCCGAAAAATCCGTGAAAACACAGCATGGTACTCGAACCGTCCCGCAAAGCTCGGCTGACGATTCCGTCAGAACCGAAAAAGAACCCTCCCACCCCGAAACGTACGAGAAAGAACGGCGAGAGAAAAGAAACGAGAACGGTGAACAACAGCAAAAAAATCTCGTATAATTCGCGCGAGGTCGGACATTTTTATTCGGTCTTAAAATCCACGATCGTTCAGCGGGAGAGACGGAGGGGACGCGGTTGTAAAACGTGGCTAGTCGATCGGCTAGCAGAACCGGGAACGCATAATGAGCATCGTAAAAGGGGGAACAGGAGAAAAAAGAAAGAAAAAAAAAAACGAAAGAAACGAGAGAGAGAAAAAACAAAATTGAAATTTATCCAAGGCCCGTAGAAGAAGAGGCGAAGCCACCCCGCGAGAATTCGCGCGATAAACTCGATAAACTCGAGGCACGGTCTCGATGGGGCTAGAGGCTAACCCGTTCAACGCCAACGGAGAACGAGGCTGGTCAACGTAAAAAACTGTAACCGAGATAACCGCTACGATCGCGGGAAACGGAGAATGAAAGGGATACAGGGGGGAACGGATGAAAGGGAGAAAGAGAGAGAGAGAGAGAGAGAGAGCAGGAACTCGCGACGCGTGGGCGGCGGAATCGATCGGACTAGTCCGCTTGGCTAGTTCGACCACGCTCGTGGACCGAAGCCAAAAAGCGAGACCGAGTTCTTGTTCCCGGCCAAACAGGCGATCCGGGCGACTCGAACGACGCTCCGCGTCGATACGGAACGAAATTCGCTGGGCACGTTTCGATTAGATCGAGATTAGACAGCTTGGACTGGTCCTAGAGAAACGTTTCGCCGCGGGAGACCTTAATAAATAAAATGAAATAAAAATCGTGCCGAGAACAGAATGTTACGGGGGACCGTTTAATTGGGTGGATTGCAGTTCGGAGAGGTTTCTCGCTGGACGGAACGGAATATCGGTAAGTAAGACCGGGGTTCGGTGACAGTGCCGTCTAAATTCTGGGTTCGGTGTTCCCGCGAGCAAAACGATATGAACGGAGCTATAGAGAGCGGAGAGTATCCGCCATAGGGGCACGCGTTCGAGAACTTCGGGGGCTCTAAGAAAGAACTTCCCAACCGTGACGGATCTCGATGATCCGACAAAAGATTTCCCATGCCCGAAAATCGGGCCGCGTAAACCGAAATCCGCGCGACCTTTATAAATCCAACAGCCCGGCGAAATCGAAGACGCGATTTCCACAAAGCGTGCACGAATTCCCCGAAAAATTGCCGCGGCGCAAGGACCGTATAACGCAGGCCCGCGTCGCAGAAAAAGTATTCTATACAGCATCCTCGCCCCCGACAAAGAAAGAAAGAAAAAAAAAAGAAGGAGAAAATGAGAACTGGGCCGGGGTGAAATTTAAGCGTCCCTCCCTGGGGGTGAGCCGACGGTGAAAGGGATAAAAGAAGCGGGCTAACCGGGCGGAAGCTAGACGGCCAATTTCCAGGTTTCCCTGCGCCACCGCCGCCTAATGACCGTCCTTCAGATTAATCCCGGAGGAAGGAAAATCCTGTCTGGCCTCAAAAGATCCCTCCACCCCCTCGAACCGTCCCCCCGTCCACCCGCTGTCCGCCGTTCCCTTTGACCGTTGCACGCGAGGACACTTGACAAATCTGCCTCCGGAGGGAATTACGAAACCGCCACGGCCCATTGCGATCCCGGGGACATTTCGGCTCGCTTTTTCAACCGCCGGCTTCCTCCCGCCCGGTCCGAACCGGCCGATCTAACCCTG
Source organism: Nomada fucata (assembly GCA_948146005.1). Classification (NCBI taxonomy): domain Eukaryota; kingdom Metazoa; phylum Arthropoda; class Insecta; order Hymenoptera; family Apidae; genus Nomada; species Nomada fucata. Next base: position 30,870,099 of record OX411276.1, read on the forward strand.
CTTTCGCGGAGGACCGCACGCGGGGAGGAGGAAAGAAAGCGACGCGCGTAGAAAGGAACGATAGGGCAAGGAAGAAAAATGTGAAAGAAAAGGGGAGGGATAAAAAAGAAAGGGAGGGAGGGGTGGAAGAAAGGACGGAAAAGAAAACAGAAGAACCGACGGCGATGGTGCATTCTCTGACGAATGTTGAACGACGCCTCACAATGGCGTCTGAGATAGTCTGATGAGGTTATTTGTTACATTGTTCAGGCATAATGGAGAGGGCCTTGCAATGGATCGTCCTGATCCCCCTTTCTGCTTGCCCCAAGGATCCCCGAGACGCTGCCTACGAACAGAGCGGCCACCGGAGCTTTGATGATGGCCTGTGTGCCCCGGTGCATCGGCGTCAGGGTCGTCGGCGGATTTTTGGCCCGGCCTCGTAACGGGGCAACCGAAGCAAATCCGATCTTCACTTCGGGGATATAAATCGTGACGGAGAAAGTCGCGGTCGAGAGGGCGAATGTATACGTATAGCTGGGCGGCAGGTAGTCGGTGCTTGTCGGGGATACCAGGAACGGCTGAGACGTTGCCTTCAGCTGGCTCTCCTCTGTTTTCCTCCCGGTCTCCTCACAGGGCTCCTCCTGTTCCCAGAACCGAGGTACGCGAGAGGTAATGCGCGATAGTCGAATGGGAATGGCCGACCCGTTCGTGTTTAAGGGATTCTAGGATGCTGGAGATTATTCGGCGGACGCCTATCCTTATCTACGACAGCATCGAGGACGGGCATTCTTATTTCTCCGAGCGGCCGAACCCCTGCGTCGTTTACGAGCGGTTCCTTGCCGACGAGAGACGGGATGCGAATACGAGGCTGGATCTCGCCACCCTTGCGACTCTTGGACGTTCGTGGTTACTACCTCCGATGCACCCAAGTGTAGAAGACAATACGCGCAGACGCTTCCTCCGCAGAGGTAGGCAGACAATTTTCCACGAGCAATTCTTTGCAACGGTACGTCGAACCCCTCGGCCACCCTCGAAGATCTGAAATCTTCGAAGGATCTCGGATAGAATAGATAGAAGATTTCCAGTGTCAGTAAAAAAATTCAACCAGCCAGCCCATCGACCCATCCATCGAGATCATCTCTCGTTTCTTTCCTCGTTTCTACCGACAATCGATTCGACCCGTCTCTCGTTGCGACGACGCGAGACAATCCCTGTTCCTCTGTGTTCCTGACCAGGGTCCATCGATATTCCGCGAACCGTACCGTCGATCGCACGAGGTCCGCTCGCGGAGGCAACACGCGTGTGCATTCCTGCACTCAGTGAACCCGCACGCATACGCGGCACGCATTCTGATACGGAAAGCACGTCCAGCCGAACAAAGAGGATCGGCGGTCGGTTGCGCCGGTGAGGAGGAGCGCCAAGGACTCTGCCGCAATTAATTCTTCGTCACTGGCTCTCGCGATGGGTGGACGCGGCTGAATGACCGACGAGGAACTGGCTGAACCGCCGACAAAGAGGGAAGAACGGAACATCCGGACCCCTGGAGACGGATGAACGTGCATGCATACGTCGAACAACTGGCCGGGCATAATTGACCGCTCTTTCCTTCTGTGCCATTATGCACGCCTATGCGGGGTGAATCTTCTATGCGTGTTGATATTGCGGGATGGCGTGTCGGAGGGTGGAATTCAATAGGGGGAATCGAAATGGAAAGAAGAATGTAATTTCTGTTTAATCGGGAACGATTGGGCAAGATCCTCTTTTTCACCGTTCTATTTATCCAAGATCTTTCGGGGCTGGCTTAGACGAGCTCTTGGCCAATTCGATTTCCCCGAAATCATTGGTACCGAAATATTAATTCAATTATTCGCCGACCCACTGCAAACGATCCGCGTTACTTGCCCCCCGTAAATCCGATTCTCGTAACTCTGATACTTCCCGATCCGTGCGATCATTGTTAGCGTTAACCCCAACTATTATATACGCCCGCGTAACTCTATAAACCATCCTCGCAGACGCATAAACGTTCATGGACCGCGGTCAGAACCCGAAGGGGGAGAGTCGGCGTCGTTGACTCGAACCGTGTAATCACCACCTCCCATGTAAACGCCCTGGCAATGGTAATAGCTCGTTTAGAGCACTTGCATGCAGTTAATTCCGCCCTCCCGGGGAGAATGTCTGCTCGACAAGACGAGACGAGACGGGACGGGAGGAGATGAGACGGGACGAGACGAGACGGGACGAGACGGGACTGCGACGTCTCTTACCGATCCGTGCGACACGCTCGCAAACGTTAGAAGGACGAGAAACGACGCGCCTCGTCCTGTCGTCGTTCTATTTCGGAAGCGACGCGTAAAGTTGGCGTCGAGCGGAATCGCGCTTCTTCTATCCGTTCTACGTGCACCGTTTCGCAACTCCTTGGGCTCCTGTCGCAATTATCATCGACTATTTTGCCTCGTCGTTTTCTTCGTTCGTGCTGGTTTCGGTCGGGACGCGGTGATCGCGATGGTGTTGCGAAAAGCTTCATTGATCGTACGCAGGGGCTCAGAGGCCAATCAGTGCGAGTCCAACTTTCCCCGAACACGAGTTTAGTGGTTCGAAAACTTCTATATTGTTGAAACTTTCGGTTGATAAATCAATCGAGTCACGTTTCGTTCCCCAAGCAATTTCTGAAAGCCTTGTCCGTCTCGGTTTGAACGCTAACGGACACTGTTCGCCTTCTGAGCCCTCCGTTCACATTTTCGATATTTTACTCGAATAATCTTGACGGACTGTTTCCACAGCGTCCATAAAAATTTGCCTATCTCACCGGCGTCAACGGATATTACTGCCCGTTCACGAATACGCGATCGCGGCGTAATCAACGAAACAAGAATTCCGAGCTTGTAGATCGGCATCGGTGTATACCTGAAATCGTCGATCCAAAATATCATTAAAAATAATTTCTCCCAGCGATCTGCCACACGCTACGCCCATTAAAACTATTTCCACGAATCAACCCCGCGACCCCCTCCGTCCCAGGCCGTTTCCCCCCCGTAGCGACCTTTTATCGACTACTCTAAATCTCGACCATCCGAAACATTTCAATTACCCCGATCCTCCGTTTCTTGCGAAACGTGTCCGCGTGAGCGACGCCGTCTCAGATTAAGGACAACGATTTCCCACGAACAACAACCGCCGTGCTCCACGCTGTCGGAGCGATTTCACGCGTTGTACAAAAAGGCAAAAGGGGGAAGGGAAAAAGAAAACGGGCGAGGCACGGGCCGGCGGCCGTGTCGCGTTTCCATGCGCAGTTTTGTTCGCTGTGGAAGATGCAGATAAGCTACGTAATCAGTCGTTCACGTGGCACGTACGCTTCCAGTTCGTGTCCGCCGTTTGAAAATACAAGTCGTACGCTGTCGCCGGCGAGGATCAGAATTCCTCCGGCCGGAAGTAGGTCGCCGTGAACACGAAGCAACATTGTGCCAAACGATTCCGCTGACCGTGTACACCGGGGACGACGCGATTCTTCTATTATTTTCAGGTTTCCGTGTACCGTCGCATCCGCCAGCCCGGCAAATGTTCCTTCCGGCTCATTCAAGACCCCGCAACCGCGACACAGTTGGCGAACGAAACCTCCTTCTCGCGATGCCTCGAGCCAATCGCCTCTTTTTCCTTCCTCTTTTGCCGGAATAACGGCGCGTCCCGTTCTCGCGATTAACCTCGTGCACGTCCGGTTTTCAATTTCCCAACGAACCCTCCCCGGCGACGTTTGTCCCCGCTCCCTCGTATTCCGTTCGGAAGTCTCCGGCCGATAATTCGACCCAAGTGACAGCTGTTCCTCGACGCCTCGAAGAACGCCTGGATCGATCGATCGTCGCGGAATCGCCTCGGTCGATTATTTGAGAAAACCGCCGCGGAAATCGATGGACCGATGTAAGCGCGGAGAACTTCGTTTCCGTCGAGGAAGGACAACGGTGGCCGCGCGGCGGCAACAAACCTCAGAGAATAAGGCCGGCTATTTTTAAATCGTTTTCACGAGTCGGGGATGACGGGTGAATTGAATTTTCGGCAATTCTGTCGCGGTCGCGGAAATGCAGGGGCCGCGCGAACGACGGGCGAGTGAAATCGAGAGTGAACGCGGGGATGGCGCGGGGCATATCTCGTATCGAATCGGAACGGTCGAAATTCTCGGTTCCCGGGGCCAGCACGAAATTAGGCAAGAAATTGGACGATAAATCAAGCGACGCTCCGCGTACGCGAGGCAGATTAGCGCGCCGGCAAATGGAGCAACGTGAAATAGTGGCTACGGTCGGGTACCAGCTGCGGTCGAGGCGCGTCCCCGTGTCCCGTCATCGAATTGATTCCCGTTCGCCTGCACGGCGAAACGTCTTTTACGCGTGACGGACCGGCCGACATTGTTATTTCAATGTCTCCCCGCGTTGCTCCGCTTCGGAAATAGAATAGCATCGAAGATATCGGCGCGACCGCTCGGCCGCCAACGAGATTCCACGAAATTCCACGGCGATTCCAAACAATTTCGCTCCAAAGGGTCACCGTGCAAGAGCCAGCCGTCACGAATCGAGGAAACGAACGACCCTTCTCGAGTCGCGAACCGTCGAATATTATTGCACCGCGCGAAACGACGCGTCGAAACCGATTCTCTTCGAACTTGGCAATAAGGCGACTGCGGAGAAACGAATTCGACCCCAGTGTTCCTACTTAAAATCGAGCGAAAATCGAGAAAATTGGAGGAACAGGGGGGAGCAGGAACGAAGGATCGCAATTTACCCGATTCCCCGGCGGTATCAATGACGCACGGACGATTTTAATCTGTCGAGGTAATGGCGATATGAAACGTGGCGCGGCGGTTCGCCGACCGGCGCGTTAAGTGCCATCAATAACAGTTCATTCGTCTTTGTCCTGATATACGGTTGACCGCTCCTTTGACACGTTTGCTAAACTGGTTACCATCGACTCACTAATTATCCGTGCGCGTCCAATTGCACCGGCGCGTTTATTGTACACCCCGATGCCGCGTCGCCGTTTGCGTAAGCGGCCTATACGCGTCAGTTACGAAACAACGCGAGACGTCCGATGATTCGTTCCGTTCGACACCATCCGATTTTAACACGCGATTCGGGTTCACGGGTCGCGTCGAGGAAAGTGCTGCCGTCCTGTCCAGAAAACCGCGACAGCGTCGCGTTTTCCCCCGGCGAGCAAACGGAGCACGCGGCGGAATAGAACCGCGGCGAGACTCCGGTGGAAAGAAAAAGGGATAAAGAGAGGAACGTAGGGAGGGCAAGGGGATGGGCCTCTTTCCAACAATAGAAGTCCACATGGCCCACGGAGCGCAGACTGGTGTCGGTCGCGAGCTCAAAGCCGGTGCATCCCGCTTCTGCGGATCTATATCCTGTCCGTGGCCGTTCGGCCCGTGCAAATATTGGACGGACGTGGAATTTCGGGTATATTTTAAGAGATTCATCTGGCGGTCCGAAAAGTTCCGAGAAGCTATTCCGATCTTTACGATGCTTATTCACCTCGGACTGCGCAGAGGTGGCGATCGAAGTCTTTTCCCGAAAAAAAAGGGCAGAGAGAGAGAGAGAGAGAGAGAAGAAACGAAGGGCCGAGGGCTCGCGTCTTAATCGTCCGCTTGTACCCTCGTTCGTTCGCGAAGTGGTGGGAGCGCGGGGGACAAAAATGATACGAAATAATCGATGATCCTGCCGTGTTTCCACGGCGAGCTTTCCCGTCTGGCGAAAGTTTCGACGGCAGGTGAAAATTTGTGCCTCTGTTTTTCTTACCTCGCTCGAGGTTCCTTCGTTCTTTCCTTATTTTATCCCTCTGTTTATTTATGGAACAATGAACAGCGCTTAGGAATCCTTCTGTTCTCCGCTTTTCCCTTCAAGGTTAAAAATTTCGACTCGAAAACGTCTTTCTTCGTTCCCCCCCCCCCCCCTTCTTCCTCTTCCTCTTGCTTTTTCGTTTCGTTCTCTCCGTTCCGCCTACGGATCGCCTCCTTTTTCTCCGGCTTCTCTCCCCTTTAATGCCTTTCGACGTTACCGAAGGCGCCTCCTCTCCGTCCTTCCTTTGCGAATGAGATTGCACGAACGCGTTGGATTGGTGTGCGTCGCCCGTTTGAATGTCAATGACGGAGGCACGGCCGGTGGATTGTGTGTTTATCGACGAAGATTCGGCAGCCTTGGCAGGCGCTAAAATTCTCACTTTCGGTCTCGTTGAGGTCGGCCCGTCTGCCCCGGCCGAAATTCCGCACTCTGATTCACCAAATCGGGACCCCGGCGGAGGGAACGGAACTGGGCTAACTGTGATACGAGTAGCACCGCGGGACGACCTTGTTCCCGGTGGAGGCGCTTTTGTTCGAGGGGCGGCAGAAAGTTTCTCGAATCGTTCGCGAGATTCGTTAACGCCGCTAACCCTCGAACCCCGCAAGGGTAGTTAATTATTTTGTCCGGCGAAATTCGAGATCGATTACGCTGCAGTTGAATCGAGCACTCTCGACCCGCGAGTTTTGTCCAAAGTTAGCACGGTGCATCCGCCGGGCGGTGTTCTCGCGATGTGTACTTAGGCGGAAACGAGCGTTCCGTTCGCGTACGCGCAACTATTCAGCGCAGAATCAGCAGGCTAGGCGATAAACGGCCACGTTTTTGGGATAGGTCAATCGCGGAGGCATCGCGCAGGCAGATTCTGCTGGCGAGTAGAAAAATTCGCCTCGCGCTCGTAAATAAAGCCCGCCGGTGCGTACCGGTACGAGACAGCGCAGCGAGCAATAACCAGAACCGCAAAAACAGACGCAGCAGCGTTCGTTTATCCTTCGTTCGTCGGGGCGAGATTCTTTTCCGTCGAATCGAGCCGCGCTTCGGTTATAACCTTTGGCCACCTCGCGGGGGAAAAGCAGGGAATGGAAAACGGTGGAATGAAAAAGTAGAAGGACGATAGAAAATAGAAAAGTAGAGACGCATATAGAAAAGACGAGCGTGGAATCATCGACGGCCGGCTTTTAAATTAGCGTCGTCCCTGCGTAACGCGCACGACATCCAATAGCCGCTTACCACGATTATTGGTGAGTTTTATAGCAATTTTCAACTGTTCAGACTCGGGGGACCGTATGGAAAAGCCGCCAGGATTCACGGAATCTTCGCCATTGTCGCGTGGAAATAATCCAAAACGTAGTACGCTTGATACACGCCGAAAGAGTCCTCGATTGAACTACCCCTACAATTCATGAAACTTCAAGAAACGTTCAAATTGTTACCCGCAGCGAAAGTTATTTCGCGTTTCGAAGGGAACTATTCTCTGTCTTTTTAACTTCTATGAAGGCTGGTTATGGGCTCGATTGGTTTCCAAAGGAAGCTTCAACTGTGCACAAAATTCTGTTCGCCGAAGCTTAATCGAAAATGAGCAATGCTGCATTAATGCCCCTTCTAATGGCTGCGCCAAAAAGATGAAGTCCTTGCATCGGTAACATCGACTTTCTCCGTTCAAGGAGCTGCACCGGTCAGCGGGGAACGAAGCTTCTCGAGCTGATAGGATTAACGTTCAGGTTCCAATTATCGTAAAACCCTGACAAGCCTCCCCTAACAGTGACATGTGTTTCGATACACGGTCAGAATATTGAACTCCCCATACTAATACGCATCTTTGCCAAGCGAAAACGAAATAGAAGGAGTAAACTCGGTCCCTGACTTTGACAACCCCTTCGAAGCGATATCTAATGTCTGTTCCCGTGATCCACGAATGAACACGCTGACGGTAGACTTCGTGCGGTTTGGCGTTACTTGGCCAAAGAGAGGGTAAAGAAATTACAAAAAAAATAAACGAAATTTCACCGACTTGCACGCGATACTTTCTATGCCACGACGTCAGCCGTCTATGCGTCGACACTCCTAGAAGATGCAAGCGTAGGGAGGATCAGGCCGCGAGGAAATCGCGCCGCGTCCGGATATACGACGATAAAACCGAAAGTGGCGTGACGTGGGCCCGTGGGCCCGTGGGCCTCCCGTGTCCCTCTCCACCAATCCTGCTGTGCGTTCGTTTATGCTCTCACCAAGGTTGTGTTCCGTGTGACCATGCCCAAAGCCATGTCGTATATATGCAAAGCAAATGCAAGGTCGGCCGCGCGTGTCTCTGCCGTGTCTATGCACGATCCTCGCGTATGTATGTATGCGCGTGTGTGCCGGTGCGCGCGTGTCTGTGGGCCCCTCTCGTTGCACGCAAACATCACGAACCAAGCGATATCCCCGCGTGTATGTGGGCAGAAGGCAATGACGTGGCCCGAAACGGTGGCTCGGTAAAAAAATCCCCGGCGCCCCTCGGGGCCCCACGACACTAACCGCTGCGGCGAAACGACGAAACTGGACCTTGAGGCCCGCTGGGCTACTCATTTCGCGACTCCCACCTTGTGCCGGCGCAGAGGAGGAAAGTGTGCTGGTGGATGCCGAGGAATTATTTGCCGGAGGTTGGCATGCATTTTCTGGGTCGTTTCTCGCCCGTCGTTTTCCACGGTGTTTCGTTGCGCCGACTTTTCCGGGCGTTACGCGGAGATTAGGCTCGACTCGAATGAACGAGAAAAATATCGTTACGGTTTCGATATACGTTTCTGAATAGCTGTACGGCAGATTTGTGACGGGTAATGGCGAACAGTGGCGAACAGACGCGAAGTCGGCCCTTTGTCTCACAGATTTCGTTCGGGGGGGATGCGTTTCGATCGACGAATTGGATAATAAGAAAAGCAAACTTTCGTAACAGTTTCCCCGTTGTTTCATAGGCCCCTTTTTACTATCAATTGCATTCGACAATGCTAGCGAAGAAACTCGTGGTGACCGTCAAACCGACGACTATTTCTGGTGCAACGACGTAATCGCTAGCTACCATGGTGGCGGGGGCGATCCGTACTTTGGACAATCCTCGAATATATGTCCGTTTATGCGCGATTACCGCCCCCCCCCCCTCTCACACAAAGGACCAATCAGAAAAGGACAGAATCCACGAAAATAGAGGTAGAACGAGTGGACCTTCTTTTTCCAATTGATCCAGAAATAATCCTTTCGCCACGAAACAAAATTTATTTCCTCGGCGTGCACAGAGAGCAAAGGCGAAACTGGCGTGCGGGGGACTCGGCAGAAAAATGTTTTTTATACGAGCCACAGTCACGATCGACCTTTTTTTTCGGCCAATGATAGAACGAGAGGACGGTATAAAAGGATTCTGCGCCGTTCACGCGGCTGAAACGTTACAGGAACGAGAGAAAGAGAAGCGTCGAGCACCTTGCGTTCCAACGGTGGAGTTGTAAATGCTCGACCTTGAACGGTATTTATTGACCTGTTCTGCATACTAGATTCGCGAATAAGCTGATTCATTATAAGCGATCACGCGTTTTCATTCGTTTACCGTTTCACCGGCTAGAGAATGGCCGATCGAAAAATCGAATCACCTTGCACAGTCATCTCATTCTACCCTTTTGCGCCATTACCGCCGTGTAACTGGATCTTTCAGGCTTTCGTTTAATATTAGACGTTTCCTATCTATTTTTACGTCCTATTTATCACCGCCGGCCCTGACAGATAGTCGAAATGAAAGTTTCAGATGCGCGTCGAGAAATTAGTGGAGGAGCTGCGGTAGCCGCGTCGAAATATTTCAATGCGGTCTACGGCAACGAGAAATATTAACGAGCGACCGTAACAATTGAACGCAGAGCAATTTCCCTGCAAAGCCCTCGGGGCTGGAATTCATACGATCGAGGAAAATCTCTGGGAGTATCGGCTAGCCGATTCGAGATAAAACTCGATCGTTTAGCAGCGTCTGGACATCGGGCTCTAGCACCTCATGCCGCTGACCTGGTCAGGTAAATAATCATCCTTTTTCCTGGAAGCAACGTCCACGACGAGTTGCTATGCAGCTCTACCGCGTTTAGCAAACTGATGCTTGACGTTAACCAATCAACCCTCGCGACTACTCTCTCCTTCTGCCTGTTGATGGAATTTTTTCGCCTTCCGACTGGTCCATCTCGAGGAACACTCGAGATGGTACCGTGATGAAGCATGACGAGTGGCGAAGCCACCACGATTGGCAAATTGGACAATTTCTATTTACGCATATAGGTAGATCGTATTAACGCGATCCGCGTTTGGAGGAGATAATCAAGTTTTATCGAAATTTGGGATAGCTGAAGCGTCAAGATTGTTCATCGAGACGGGGAACGATTATATTGTATATCGTATGTATATTTGTCACGTTTCCGTGACGTATTTAACATCGAAAGATAATTAGGCGAGCGCGAAAAAATTCAAGGTGTTGTATTTTAGATATCAGGTTTATCGTGACCACGATAAAACTGTTCTTCCACGTTGCCAAGAACGTGCAGGCAATTTTTCTAAGGTAAAGGTTCACGTAAAGGGCAATACATTAATCCTTCGTTGTGCCGAAATTTTGTAAGAGAGTTACGTTATGCATCTCTTTTATCGGGTATACTTTTTTACTTACTCGTAATCGACGACGAGGACTTCAAACTGTTTCAATTTTTCACACGCGAGGCTTACCTGAAACAGAAGAACAGAATATTTCCATGAAACCCATCAGTCGTGCGTGCATTTAGAATTCAAATTTTTATAATAAAACTCGCATATGGCATAGAAGGCCGAGCGTACTCGTTTGTTCGATTTTTTGTAAGGCTGCTAGGCAAATACCGTCTCTCAACTATTTTTTGCACCTGTTACGTAAAGGCGTGAACGTAATTTTCATGGTCGACTCGCAATCAGGCGTTCTTGAAGTAAAAACGTCGTAAACAAATATTGCACAGTGTTCAATTTCGTAATTTCAATTTTAGTATTACGATTATTATTATCATTGCGTGCCATTATTACCTCAACGATATTTTTACCCACGTGCATGACGAGCGTCTATAGTTTACAACGCAAAATTAAGAACAATTCAGAACGCCCCGAGACAATTATAGAGAATGTAAAAAGACACTCCATCTACGTGTCCACCGTCACACCACTTCCATCCACTTTGAAAACCTTTCGACCCAGATACTTAACCCCTACATTTATCTCGAACGATGCAAATCCAACAGTTTCACCGGTGTCACCCTCTCAGGACCCATCCGCATCTTCTGCCTCACCAAACCGAACCTATCCACAACTTCCAACCCTTTACCACGTAGGAAAGCTGATTTCCCAGGCCAGTGGCCTACTTTCCACTTGGGACCAACATCTATATCACGAACTGTGTTCCCACATTCGCCGCAGGTCCGCTGAAATTCGGCGAAAAGCCTCGTCAATCATCCCTCTTTAGCACAGATTCCACGAAATCCAGTCCGCGTTGGGGCAGGCCCGCAGAAATCAAACGTGGAAACGATAAACGCCGGGTACGTTTCAATTATCTCAGATATTATTTTCTCCAGGGGCAAGAATATGTTTCCAGCGCGACGCTCACGAAGAAGAAAACACGAATCTCCGTGCCTTATCTCCGTTCGAAATTCCATACGGATATAAAGATCGAAAGAAACCCCGACGAGAATGGAAATGCGAAAAATCAACCCTGTCTCTCTCCGCGTCGTTAATGGAAAGAATTATCCACATTCTCCGCGTGCACGTACATGGACAATCCCTCGCGCGAAAACCAATTTTTTTCTTAACCTTCGCTCTATTAAGTCTGTTGAGTCCAGAGAAGAAGCAGGTGCAGTGCAGCGGAGTTGCACCCCGAAGGAGTACGAGGTCCTTTTATCTCGGTTTGTCGGCCCGAGAATAACGGAGATGTGTGGGTCCACGTTCGCCGTGCGTGTGCACCGTGTGCATAAGTAGAAGCGTGCACAGACGTCACACAAGCGGTGCGCCGCGGCATTGGGGCTACCTGGATGTACCTGGACCGCAGTGGTCCGCATTCCAAAAGTCAAGGACTCTCTCGAACTAATCCGAACGTCGGAGGCGCCTCTCTTTTCGCCACGTGCCTCCTCTCTTCTCCTGCTCATGGATCGTTCCAGGATCGTTGCTGCCGGACCTTCCAGAAAACGCTCGTAGATCATCATCGCGCTGGTCCAGCAAAGATAATCGATCCGTTACCCCGGAGGATCATGCCTTCTTTTTCTGTTCCTTTTCCCCTTTTTTTTTTGTTTTTCTTTCTTTTTTTCACTTCGCCCTTTATTGGCCCTTTTTGAAATGATCTTGGGTCAGGCGAGGCGAAACGTTGGGTCGGCGTACAAGTGGACAGTATTCGCGTCTTTTTTATTACTTTCGGTCGGTAATAGTTGATAATTGAGGGCTTCGATGGGGGGAAGGTGTTGTGTTAGAAATGCTAAGATTCCAGTTAATTGTGATTGAAGATCTTTTAATTTAGATTTTTATCGTTCAACGAATAGCCATATTCGTTACTATTTGCATCCTTTTTGAGGGGACTTTTATTCCTCTGGCGAAGGTAAATGTAAAAATGGTAAGCACGTCTTTTTTTAACTTCCGAACGTTCCAGTCGCGCGGTAATGCACTGTACGTATTTGAAAAATATTCAACGAGTCGCTGGTTGCGTTGACATAAAAATTCTTGGGGGAATTATGTACTATTATTATTGCGTCTCTAAGTTTAACGTTCGATTGTTTAACAGCGCTTAATAGCAGCGGTGCAAAATATTTGCGATAAAGGATTTCTCGATAATAATGTGGCTGAAATTGTGACAAACAGATATCCCGTGCATCTCACCCACGAAAAGCATCGCAGAAGCGTTATCTGTGTGTACACTCGTCCTTTCAACTTATTCAAAGTACATCACTATATACTGCCGGTATGTAAATCGCCAGTGGTGCATGATTATGTAAATTTTTAGCTGTCTCAGGGACTGTTCATGTCAAGATTCCTATACGTGAATTTTTTCACGCAATTTAACCTTCCAACTTCTTATTGTATCCGTAATCCGACTTCATCGCCCCCCCACCCCCCACCCACCCATTGAAAATGAAATTCTCCGCGTTGTGACATTAGAATCACCCCGGTTCGTTAAATTATACCACCTCCGCGCGCGTTAACCAATCGTGCGTCGAAAATACTCCCGAGAACCGGCTTTGAATCGAACCAAAGATTTGTTCCTTCCAGCTCGAAAAATATGTCAATATTCGAAACACCCTGCTGTTAATTGTCACTATTGATGACGCAATACTTTCGTCCTGCAAAAAACAGTAAAATCAACAAAACTTTAGGCATGGCCAGTCTTGTATGCAATTTTGTCACACTGCAGTGCAAATGTTAACTCGATTGGACGTCCTTGGACGCGTACAACGAGTGTGTCGTCGCGATTTTGAGCGACCTAGGCGAAGGTTGAGCAAAACGGTGCCTCCGGGCGAAACGGGTTACGACTATTCTCTTTCGGTCAACTATGCCGCTTCCTACTATGACACCGAAGGCCGACGTGAGAAATATCGGGGACCCGTTAACCAGACAAGCCACTAACTCACGTAGGCCACTAAACCATCGCGATTACGTTGTTGTTCGCGCCGGACGATCGGTCAATTCACTTTTCGCAGAATCGCCAGTGTCGGGGGAACCGCGAATTCGCCGGCGATTCTGTCGAAAAACGATGATTAAATTAACATACTAAGGGGATATTTGTGTTTCTGACGAGGTTTTTCGTGGCCTTTTTGGGGGAAAATGTTGGGAATAATGAAGGTTGCTCGAAGATTCCAGTGCACGGTACAGCTTGGAACCGGCGGAAATAATTCGCCCCCTATTTTTCCAAATATTTCGACTTTTATAAATAGAAAATTGTCCCGAAAGTCTCTGCGAGGGCGGACGAATCTAGATTACGAGAACGTATAGCACGTCCCCGCGTAAGATATAACAAAGAAACCATTAAACACGGTCGCGCAACGAGACTCACTTCCATCTCGATCAATATTGCAACCATTTCTATGGAATTCCATTCTGAAGTAGTACAGGGTGACACGAAACAGTACGCAAACGAGTTTCAAGCGTGTCGTCGATGAAAATCAGAGGTCTCCACGGATATACCTTAATAAGGGAATCGTACCTTGACGGACGCAAAACCGGTGCTAGAACGGCGAATGCATACACGGCTGGAAGTTGGTTGAGCCAAGGATAACAGTGCATCGAATAAAAATAAATCTTCGTCTGGTTAACATTTGTTCCGAACAGATTTGTGCAAAAATCCGTCCACGATTTACGAATCGTTCCACGATTTTTTCCCTTTTTTTTTTTTTGCCTACAAGAAACAGAAGGAAACAAAAGGTGCCCGTCGTTTTTGTTTCTAACAAGAACTCCTAAAAAAAAAACGTGTTAACCAATGGCGGAGTTCGAATCGCGGCGTGTTTACCATAGGTGTGATTGAACCCTTCGTTCGCTAGGTGTGAATGAACTGCTCGCACGTTAGGTGTGAATCACGAATGTTAGAACGTTAGGAGAGATTGAATAGCTATTTGGGCCGCGAGGACCTGTTTCAGCCGAAGCGCGTATATACCCGTATGTAAAGAAGTGTTGGAAAGCCACGAGAAAGCTTAGACGTAAGGCCAGATCCAACAGAGCGGACGTGATGTGTTTGATTTAATAATTAGAATATCAACCATTTGCGGTGGACGCATCGTGTGTTCGCGCGGAGGAAACCAGCTTTAAAAATCCGTTCCCATTAGCGTCGATAAATCTGTTACAGCGCGGAACGATACGAGATCGACCGAAACCACCGAAATCCGAATGGAAAATGCGACAACATCGGTCCACGCGTACCCGCGTACATTTAAATCCGTTCTGCGGCCCGTTACGAACGCGCACGACACCCTTTTCCGTCGCGCGTCAAAGACCGCAGTATTTTTACTCGGTTCCGTGTCGCACCGTTTCGTCAAATGCCTTCCACCAGGAGCACTGCCCACGGTGCACCAATAACCGAGTTTGCTTTTGCGGAGGCCTCTAATCCAACGTATCACCACTTCCCGGGGGGAGGAAAAATCAGCGTACGTTCAACGACCGTGTTCGAGCCATTAAAGAGCAACAGGTTTCGCTGCTTTCTAACATAAGCAGTAGCGAGTAGCGGCGGCGGCGGCGGCGGCCCGGGAATCAAGAGAGCCGCGTGACGTACATACATCTACTCTCTATACACACGACCGTATATCTTTCTCTGCTCTCGAAAGGCCGCGAACGCGGATAAAGGCGTGAATAAAGTCGAAAGGCATTCACCCTTGGTGAAAGTAGTTCTCCGATCGATGTCGCCGGCACGTCGGGCGCGGGCGCGCGAGCGCGCAAAGTTCCTCGAGCTTGTGTGCAGCTTTCTCGTGGTCGCGACTCGCTTTTCCGCGGTTCGAAAAATCCTCGAGGTGGCACGGCCGGCGATTATGCCGAACGGGGAACGACAGGAAGCGATACACGATGGGATCACTCGGTCGATGTAATTGATGTAATTGAGGTAATTGAACGAATTACCGGGCGATCTTAAACTTCGTTCTCCCTTTTGTCTTTGCAATTGGATCGCCCGTTCGTACAGGGCGTTCGACAGCGACGTCGACCCGGCTTCATAGCGTCTATTGTATTTCTTTTTACGTATGTTTGTTCTTGCCCAGTTACCGGCGTGCTTGTTCGCGATACTTGTTTTTAAGGCGTTACGTCAAGGGGACGTTAAGTAATCCGAAATCGGGCGTGTCTGTATTTCTTCTTATGCGGTTGTTTAATAATATGGCGAACGGCGCATTCTCGTTTTGGTATGGACACGCGAAGCGGGGCAAGGAAATTTATGTCGCCGGCCACCGTTCTTTCGATTCCTGTGCTCTATTTCATGAATACAAACGAGATATAAAGACCTGCCCGAAATTGAATATGTGCATTTCGGTTTTCTGGATCGCCGCTTACACAACGTCCGACGGAATAAAAAAAAAAAAAAGGAGAGTGTAGAAAGTTTACGGGTCGTCCGATTACGAAGAAAGTTCCCATTAAACCGATGCACCGAAATCGCACGAATCCCTTGCTCGAACAATTGTCGCCCCCTAAACGTTGCAGGCGTTCTCAAACAAAATCTGTTACCTTCGGTATCTGGAATTTGTCATGAATCGTGATTCCGACAATGATAACTCTAGGCAATTCGGTCAGGCAAACACTGATAGAGAAATTCTCGTATAGACTGTTCGTCGCAAAAATCGTCGACTTTCCAGCAACGGACGCGAACGAAAAGTAATAAGTAACGATACGGGCACGTAATAACCAAGGAAGAGAAAATCAAACGGGAGCTATTCGTATGACTAACAGTCGTAGCGTGACTATTAGACCAGAGAACGGGTCTCTAAGAGCTCAACGAGGTCGCTGACCTGCCGCATAAGTTGGTATTTTAACGCCTGTTTCGGGGACCCCGAGCTTCCTATCAGATCCCGTTCTTTCCAACCCTGACATCGGCTATCAATCGTGGAACATATACATCAACTGGAAGCATACAGCAGGGATGCGCGTCGAACAGTCATATTTCACCCCGCTCGCTGAAATAATGAATAAACGTTTCAATTGTGACGGGACAATTATTGATTGGCGGATATCGAATTCCAGCAAAGAGGTCCACGCAAATGTATGCATTCGACTTCTAGCCCACCGTTCCCCGTGGGACACGGTCAATTAAAAATTGCTACCAATACGCGTCGCCTGTCCAATTAAATTCGTTCTTTTCCTCAACTCTATTCCTTAACTTCATTTCTCCGCGCCGTGTCGCGTTCCCCCGCCACGTTGAAGCTCCAAATACGGCGAGCAGCCTTTAAAAAGCCGTCTGGCGAAATCCTAAATATATGCCCGCTAACAAATACGATTCGTTTCACCGACAATTTTCGGGCAATCTCCGGAATCAAATCCCGCGAGGAACGCCGCCGAACGGTTTCCACCGTTTCGTGCACGAAAATTTCAACGAAATCTGACAAACTACACGTTCCGCCGCGAAGCCCTGTTAAAAATGCAAACATCACCCGAAATACGCGCGACACGTTAATTCGACGGTGGAAGTCGGCGTCGAGACGGATCGATCCGCGACGCGTCCGACGTCGTCGTCCGTCCTGTCCCCGCGATTCACCGCGGTCGTATTTCGCGGGGCAACGCGAACAGCTTTCCTTTCCGGAAAACGCCGGCCACAATTGCGCGAGAGTGAGAGCTGGCCGTCTCGTTCGAGTGTTAATACTAATTTCACTAAGTATCCGCCGCCTAATGAAATGAACGCGTTGCAACTTCAACTTCGTCGTCGTCGCCGTCGTAGTCGTCGCCGTCGTCTCGACGGGTCACCGACCTGTTAGACTTTAGAGTTCGCACTGGTGTGTATGCGTGTTCCCTCGTTCTCTCGCTCGCTCTTTACCGCTGGGGTTCAATAGTCATTGGCGTTAGACGGAACGGGCAGCGCGACGCTTACATCGTTATAGCCTGGCGGCCGGATCAATCTGAATTTCAAAACCGTAACAAACGCGTAATTGCCGCGACTCTACTCGTCCCGGGGGCAAGCACCGTCGTTCCTCCTCTTCTGCCGGCATTCTTAACAAATTTAGGGAATCTCGCGATCTGTTCTTCTGGCTTTCCTTTCGTTTCGAACGGGCCATTTTGAAGGGTCGCCATCGGGTGTACGTTTACGACTTTGCATTAATTTTTTATAGGTACTTTGTTTCATATCGTTTTATTAAACGTAACGTGCGTGTATCAATGGGAGGGTGTTTTACGCTCGTGAGGTCGTTCGATGAATAAATTGTTGCAATAATTTCGGGTAGGGGGGTCGTCGTCCCGTGGCTTGATTTAATTGCATCGCGAAGCGTAATTGATTCGTTCGCAGTGATTTCAATCGTTAGGCGGCGGCCTCGGGGTATGAAAGGCAGGTGCCTGACTTCTGTCAGGTAGGTTTTGTTTAGCGGCGTTCGTATCGTTAGGTGAACATTCCTGGTGGACGGGGATTACGACGAACCTCTGTTCCATTCTTTTTCCTTCTTTCTGCGAACGCTACCGGAGCACGCGTTTCATTCACCCCTCTATTTCCGTCACGGTAAGATGAATGGAAACACGAATAAAATAAATATCCAACGAGACGCGCCCGTGGATATTAAAAATTGCTCGAGCGCAACTTGAAATCCTCCGGTATCATTCTGAACGGAGAGCAAGCCCAACTAAAGCTGGCGCATTATAATTCGACGCTGCTTGCACGAACCCCCACTTTCGAGACTTCGCCGGAAGCAGTCTAAAATCCCATTCACGTTAAGCTCGTTACCTGGAACAAGTTTCCCTGAATGAAAACTGGTACCACTCGAAAAACGTCGTAAACGTTCTGCAATGGTGCCGCTTCGATTCGCAGTTGGAACACGACGATTTACGATTTCGTGGTACCGGCCTCTGTAACTGGGACACGGTGTTCCCGACAAATTTGACGAACTAACAGTAACCACGTCGTGACGGTTAGACGGTAGAACACGTCGAGTGGCCAAGCAACATGGAGGTCAGTCACCTTCCTTGGAATATTCGAGCAGAAGGGTTCATTAGACGACGGAGTACGCAGCCGCCTTAATAATCTTTAAGGAAAACCGGCTGCACCGGGCGAATAACAACATCGATCAACGCCCGATGCAACAACTATAAACAGCGATCCCTTCCGGCGAAAATTTCATTCGCGCTGAAAGCTGAATTAATTCGAACGACGCGATACCTGACACATGACGTCACCCGATTCGCGCGATACGTCAATAGAAATAGAAAATAATCAATCTTACACGCTTCCAGTTACTGCGATGTCACCTTAAAGTGATTTTCAAATTGCTTCCCATTATCTTCCCTCCTAACGGCTAAGATCGATATGTTCTGAGCTACGCGTCGAATGCGCGTTGCAATTTCTTTTTCACAGAAACGCGCGTACCCCGTACTCCTCCGAAGGGGTTAGCTGCGAGAAATAAAAGGGACGAAAAACGATCTCAACAGTGTTGCAGGTTAATCGTCGGTATCCTGTAATTAATCTAACGCGACTATCTCGAACGTACGAACTACCGTTCGGTAATATTTATTGCCGTAGCAGTATCGGTGATAAATATCAAACGCCTATGGATATCTTAATACACTTTTGTCGCGTTTCTATGTGGAAGCTGCGGACAACCGCCAAGAGCAATGCCGCGTGGAAAGGAATGCCGCGAATCCTACCGCGGAACTTTATTCACAAGCGACCGCTATAAATTCCCAATGAAACGTGGCACGACGTGAATCGAGTTCTGCAGCCGCGTTACGGTTGTGCTAGTAAACTAATTAAGCACGTTAATGAGCCGTGATATAAGAGGGAAACGTACGCACCAAGAGTTGCATGCTCGATGTGTATCAAGTGCCCCGCGGGGGCTAATGCACACCTTGCATCGCGAGCGGAGAAACAGAGATAGGCGAGTCGACGGAGCTTTCCAAAGGAACTAAGTACGCTATCGATGAGCTCGTCATTACGATTACACGTAACGGCGTTTTCGAGCGTTAACGAGATAACAGGTTGCTCGCCATTAGATCGTCGAATAAGATAATAAGTGCGGTTACCTCGCGAAGGATGAGAATTCATTCTTATCGAGCGCACCTCGTAATAATCCGACAATTACGTACTACACGTAACGACTAATCGATGCACGCCGAAGAAGCGTTATTTTTGTTCGAATAAATCAACGTTGCCGGCAGGTGTACTTGATGGAAGGAATATGATCATTGTCGTGCGTTGCGCAAATTATTTGCACAGCATCGACACGACTCGTTTTCTTCGCCACGTCCCCCGATGTGGAACGACGTTTGTCTTTTTCATCCAGGAGAATATTACGTCCCGCGAAAATTGCACAAGCCCGCGTTCTCACGCGCGTACCTACTACACACCTTTCGACGAGCGTCACCGTTTTACTGCGGACCGATGCAATGTCGTTAGGGAAAGGGAAGATTACGTTACGGAACGCGGTGTGTAATTTGTCGTCTCGCTTTACATAAGAGACAATTGCGAACCTCGTTTTCTTCGACTACACTCGGCCGGCGTGCTTTGTTTCCCACTTCGCGGTGCATCGAGGATCTCCGGTGAGCGGAGTTTCCTTGTGAAATGCAAATTCTTCGAATACACAGAGGGTGTATTGTTATCACGGCGGCTCTCGAATCTCTAGCTCCGAACGCGTAGCAAGAAAAGCGCATCGATAATAAGGACGCGCTATCGTTATTAATATTATCGTCCGATCGATCGACGGACAAGGCAACGAGGAACTCGAACGCCGGGACACCTTCGACGATTCAACGAACGGCCCTAAACCCCTCGCCGCTATGCAACTGCGTCATTGCTGTTACAATTATCGCAATTGACCGAATGCATAAATCAAGAAGCAACGAGGACAAACGAACACCGTGGCATCTACCGTTACGCCAAGGAAACAACCCTCATCCCCCGTTTCCCTGTGCGGCAACCTGACGTACCGTTCCTCCGAGCGCATCCTTCTGGCCGGCCCGTGATTTTTGCAGGTGCATCCGCGGCGGTTCCGATGGCAGAGAGAGAGAGAGAGAGAGAGAGAGAGAGAGAGAGAGAGAAAGAGAGAGGGGGAGAGAGGGCAGAGGAGGCGTCGGAGAGGGTGGTCGGTGCAAAAATACACGCGCATATCGCCGGGTCGATACGCCAATGGAATATTGGCCGTACTATTGAGTCAGACCCACCATACATTAACATATTTAATGCGGCGAGCTCGCGCGTACACACGGTCGCGCGGGTGCGCGCGGGTGCGCGCGTGTACACGCACCTATGTACGTACGAACACGCTCGCGACGCAATCGTTGCACGTGCAGGCTACTGCAGCTGAGCCGCGGTGATATGCACACTCATACCGAGAGGCGCATGCGCAAACTATGCACTCGACGAGTCATTGACCCGCGTATAAAACACTCACACGTACGTGTTAGCACCTACACAGCGCAGCGTTCGGAGCCGTTCAAGCTGCACCGGGGCTGGCAATGATGGTGGTGGTGGTGGTGTTTGGTAGTGGTAGTAGTGACGGCGGTGGTGGAGGCGGCGGCGGCGGCGGCGGCGGCGGTGGTGGTGGTGGCGCTACCAATGGTGGTGGTGGCGGTGCAGTGCACTGCAGTTGCAGCATTGCACAACGATGGATCGTGTGTTCGCGGGGATTGTGTTCTCTCCTCTCGGTTATTATTATTACGGGCGCGGAGAGGGACGGGAAAACGCGACGATCGGGGTTGGGAAACTTTTGCCTGTCTACGAAGACGAAGACGTCGAGGAGACTCGTATACGCCACGGAATTAATGGGAACGAATGGCTTTTACTAACGGGAGGTTGCTTTTTTCTTGTTCTTTTTCACAGATAACGCGTGTCCGATACCGGGATATGTAATTCGAGGAAAAAGTTGGGCCCAGGTAGATGAGAAACATTGATAATCGTGTTGGTGTAGCGGTGATGGCTGAAAGCATTGAAACTCCCATTTAAACCCTCGAGTGCCTCGGAGCACGTTTTTCCATGGGTTGGAATGCTTTTGAGGAGTGAGCGTAACAAAATACCGGCATGAAAAAGTAATGGTCTTAATGTACGCCGCGTATAGTCTGGGCATGAACGGTATATACTACTGTGGCTCGCACGAAGAACCAGAAGGATCTCGACGAGCATCGAGCCGGTGAATGAACTGTTTCGGGGACGACTTAGATTTTTTGTTTCCAAGCAATAAGCCCCGCTGTATTGCACTTACTGTGCGCAGCGGAGCAATTCCTACAGAAAATCGTCGATACAACGTCTGTGCACTCAAATGCAGTGCACTGTCCGCCCGTTCATTCATACATGAAAGATTCTACGTGCAACGCGGATTTTCCACGACGTGTTCCACGATTCCCTGCAATTGGCGGCTACAGTTTCGAGGCAAATCGATTTTTACTTATCCGAGGATTGCGTTCGGTAGCTCGAACGCGAGACCAGCTTGCCAGCCGGACACCGTGGCTGCGCCGAGCTATTATTTTTAACGCGTCGCTCGAAAGACGACGTTTATTGTGAAACGACTGTTCCGCGGCGTCCAGAGGCTGGATGCGATAAGAACGAGACGCTTAGAATAATAGGCGGATCGCGTTTCTGGCCAATTCTACCGTGTAGATTGAATGTTAGCGACGAAATACTGGTAGGCTCGCGCGCCACTATTTTCTCGGGCGTGTCGAGTTGTGCGTGCGGCAGAGAGATCTTTTAATTATATGCAACGATATACGCTGTGTTACGATGATTTAACTGGACCGAGTGTATTGCGAAGCAGCTACTATCCGAGTCTATTTAGAAGCCAGCGGGTAATTGGTATCGTAGGCGTTACGCCAATTATTTCCAACCGAGTACACGCCATTGTCTGGTCGCGAAAATGTTTGCTCAATATTTCCGAAAAAAATTTCTTCGCCCAGCGAAAATCACACCAATACAAACTAATTACGTATGTAATTACAAGATGGAAGAATTTGTCCCGTCGACTGGAGGAGCTATTAAAAATGAACAAACCCGATTCCCAATTTCTCTTAGTCGTTGCAAACGGCCATGCGTACGCATAGAGATTCATTGCGATTAGAACATTCGGGTGCCCGGTTCCGCAGATTTTTGTCTAATTACGCGATCGTACACCATTCAGCGCTCAAGACGAACGGAAGAAAGCAATACCAGCCCCTCGCGATACATTCAACACGATGAAAGAACCGTGTGTCCCATTTACGAAAACGTGGCCGATTAAGAAACCGCAGGGTTAACCGCGAGGCGACTCTAATTGCCGGCTAACGTAACGCTTCTGCGCCGCTCTAACTCTATTATTTCAATGGGCATCGCGTGCCACGCAGTCCTCCGCGAAACGCACTCCTCCGTCCCGATGCATCGTCTGGAAAGGGCGATTATCAATGAAGTGAAACCGGCGGCCATCGTGCCAGCGGACACGTTCGTCCAGCGCTGAATTTCCCCGCCATCGAATCCGAAAACTGGCCCAAACGCCGGACAATGCCCGTCGCGGGGCCCGCGAATTTCGGGCCCGCCGCCCGGCACCGCGGTAAAAAGCCCGGAGAGACCCACACGAAACGGCCGCGAAACAGCATAGTTGTTGACTCGCTGACTGACTAAACTAATGACATCGTTACTGACTGCCCCGGCCTTATGCTACCTTCTCGCTCCTACGCGCGGCCACCGCGACCGCTCCGTCCTTATCGTGCCCTCCGCGCACCGACGGCGTATCTCTCTCGAGCCAGTCGGTTCTCGTTCACAGCGGCAAAACGTCGCGAGGAGCTGGCTCGCGCGACCGCGTGCACGGTGCAACGACGCGGGGCGACGCGACGCGACGCGACGCGACCCGACGCCACAGAGGGACCGCACACACCGTTGCACTTTCACGCGCGCGCACATTCACGCAGACGCGCATCGAGCACAGACTGCGATCACTGCAAGAGTTCAACGATCCCTCGACTCGTCCCTCTCGCACTCGGTTCGCTTCCAATCCCCGCTGCGGCTCTCCGTGTGCCGCTTCCATCTCCTTCCGACCATCGACGTCTCTTTCCTGTCGCGTTCGCTCTTGCCTGCGCCCAACGACGTTCGCCTTTCTCTTTCTATACGCTGTATATATCTCTGCGTTAACCCCCCCCCCCCCCTTTCGCTCTGAGCCGCTCGAAGAACGAGAGGCTCTTCTCTCTCCCTTCATTTCGGTTCACCGTTTTCCCCCGTTTTCTCTGTCCTCTGCATGCTCGCCACTTGCTTCCTTCTGCTTCCTCCACGGGCCCCTCGTCCTTTTCCTTCTGGCCTCCTTCCCTACCCACCCTCAACTCCTGTGCCCCAACTCTCCTGGCCAGGCGGCACGGTTCACCGTGTGGCTACTCTCGTTCCTCCTCCTCCTCCTCCTCCTCCACCTCCTCCTCCTCCACCTCCTCCTCCTCCTCCTCCTCCTTCGCTTCTTCTTTTTCTTCTTCGTCTTCTTCTTCTTCTTTCAGCATCTTTCACGCGGTCGGTGCAGTCGAACGGGAGCGCGAGCAGAGTGCAATGTCTGACCGAGGGAACCGGAGACCCCCTTTCTCGTGGCCGCAACACGGAATGGGATATCGAGGGCCGATAATGGGCCTTTCCGTGGGCTGCTGCTGCTGTTGCACCCTCCGGTCCACGACCCGTCTTAAGGAGGGAAATGGAGTGGGCACGAGGAAACGCTTGGCCGGATCGAACCGAGTCGCGGCGCGGGTTCGCGCGAACCAGCCCGCGCGCCGGCGGAACCTGAACCGCGAGAAAGTTCGATGATCCGGCTTGGAATCGATCTCGAGGACGAGGAGGATTCGGCGCGAGGACCGACCGCTTCCACAGCCGTTTTCGGGCCGCGCGGACGAACAGCTTGGGATCGATTAAGTTTCACGAGAAACGGGGGTGCAATTTGGAATATCGTGGTTCTCGTTGAACGATCTTGGTAAACTATATTGCTGGGACGAATCAGACCAGTGCGTGCGCTCTTTTACCAGAGTGTACTATTCGTAGGAAACGGAATAATCGAGGGATTGCTACCGATGGTCCTTGTTTCAAATGCGCTAACGACGCCAGTCTTATCCGTGACAGCCGTGGTTCGCAGTAGATTCATTACACCTTGGGATTGAATACGTTCCTCCGCGGGATTCGTTGGTACCGTCCAATTAAAGATCCGCCGGATCTCGTTAGAGTGCACCTACTTATTGCAAGTTGGTTCGACTATTGTCCGCTTTGCATTGATTAACGCGAAACGACAACGACAACGAAGCTCGACGCGGATAATTCTGCGAGAGAAAGAATAATCGTTTTCTCCGCGAAGTCCTGCGCCGTTTAAACTTTGCAGAAAGCGAACGATTTCTCCGAGTGTACGAGCTGACGCGTTTTCGTGCGAAGATAAGGGGCCACCGCGACCGCTTTATCTGTCCGAACCGCGTCCTCATTCCATTTCACCAGCCACGTCGTTCGATAGACGTCGCGCACGCTAATCATCCCGGTCGGGCAATAAAACGCACGTATATTCGGAGGCAGTCAGATGTGGCGGTAAGTAACAGCGTTCCGTGCAGAAGGATTCACGTGTACCGCGCCACGAACACCGACGAAAGTGAGAGTACCGACGAGATACACGCACGCACAAAAGGCCAGGCAGCTCTAACTAGCTGGGCACTATTCGCGTGATAGGTGCGCAAAACTGCGAATGCGTCGACTGGCTGGTGCAAACGTGCTTGGAAAAGGGTGTCGTTTTTTTAAATACTTTTTGGTAGGACCATTTCAACCATCCATACCTTCGCGCATGCTCTAATTGATTTGACAAAGGGCAGTCAGATCGAAGTATAATAATAAATGTCAAACATGTCCCGTGCCGCAAAAGTTTGAGCAGATTGAAATATAACAGCGTACGAGAACGCGGTAGGACAATCCAGGAGATACGTTAGCCTCCACCTAGAATCACCGGTGCAGCTTCGTCGCAGCTGATCGCGGATGGGATTCGTATCGACGTGGGAGTTAACAGGTATGCCAGAGCTCGTCACGCTGGCCTAGTAATGGCACTTTGCTATTTGGAGACGCATTCCTGTTATTTTTCGTTCCTTTTTAACTGCTACATCGTTCTTATCGGACGACGCCGATA
The DNA here is from genome assembly GCA_948146005.1 of Nomada fucata. Taxonomy (NCBI): domain Eukaryota; kingdom Metazoa; phylum Arthropoda; class Insecta; order Hymenoptera; family Apidae; genus Nomada; species Nomada fucata. The sequence goes on from OX411276.1 coordinate 30,895,627, forward strand.
CCTTTATACTTACAACACATTCTACAACAGCCACGGGAATAAAACGGTAACGGAACGTGATGCACGTTCGTTCGTTAGCTGTGTCAAAGCCTGTATACCGGGGGAGAAATAGTATGCAACGATGAAGAGAGATTTTCCTTCGTGGATAGAATATCAGGGAGGGGGATTATTCAGCTGTTCTTGTACATGTCTATAGAATGCCATATATTATGAAATAATTATATTTCCAACAGGATGATACCAGAAGAAAACTTTCATTATCCAATCGGTGCAATGGGACAGAAAAATAAAGGCGAGGTAACATTGAACAGGGCTACATTCGAACGAAATACGCATCGCTGACTTAGCGTTGAGAGTTTGTGCAGAAAATTGCCAGCGATGCTTCGTCTAAGGGAACGGGCTCAACTAAAATCGTTAGGACGGGCGAAACTGTGACGGAATCGAGGCAGGCGCATCAATTGCCACGCTTTATGAGAAAATAAGCACGTTCGTACGTGACAGGGCTCGGAGGAGCAGCCAGAATTGACCCCCGTGCTTAAAGGTCAGTGCAACGCGGTGCTAACGACTCGATAACCACCATGATTGTACGTGTATTGGCCACCTTATCAAACGGCGCGCCGTGGGCATTAAATTCTATCACTTTCCCCTTGCGACTCTTCCACGCCGTCCCTCTAGTCTTCCCTCGTTTCTCCGCTCGACTTTCTCGTTAACTACCGCGCAGGGTGAGGATCCCGAAGGATCCGAGTGGAAAATGGTGGGTGAAACTAGGAGGAAAGAGGTTTCATGGTGTTCTTTTTTTTCTTTTTTTTTTTAGATAAAATTGGAGCAGGAAAATTGAAGCGCTTCTATAGGATTTAAATATGCAGAAACTCTTGGCGCAAGTTTTATCCAGGTGCGATTAAAATGATTCCTCCCCCTTTGTTCGTCATTTTACATCGTTTGTATCACTGTGCTTATTAATTAGTTACGCATAATACACATTAGTCATACGTGTCATCGACCACCAGAAAACTCCACGTGCATTCTTCGAAACAATACTAATTGTAACCCCACTCGCAACCCAATACTCATAGTTAAACACTCGGAGGATATTGTTCGATCCAAACATTCTCAATTTACAAGCACTGACAAACAATACACAAACTTCTTTTACTTTTATCGTTCGATACGGTCAGTGACCCCTACACTCTAGTATATCGCGAGGGGGCAAAAGACTGCGACCAATATTCGGAGCAATGAGAGTTAGTCGAATTGCAAGGGAAATTAAGTCACACCTTAGCAAGCATTTCATAAATAACTGAACGAAATGAGAATCTCCGTTTCGATACCAAAGAAGAAATCACCGCTACAGTTTCTACAAAAATTTCGCAATCCTTCGTGGAATTATTTACCGCATCCAATGGTTGGCACCACATTTTTTGCAAAACAAACGCGTACGCCGTACTGAACGCGCAAATCCATTACGAGAAAAACGCTTTCGAGGCAAATGATATTTCCCACCAGACGAATGCACATTGCGAGACCACCTCCAAGCAGACATTCCACATGTTCCATGGCAATAAAATCGTAACGCCGTGCACAGTTCCGAAGTTATGCCCAATTTTTTCGACCTGTCGTCTCGACCGTTCGTTTCACGTCCAACTGGTGCGAGGCGTGGCCCTGCGCGCAGAATTTTAAGCGGCGATAAGTCGACCAGTCGCGCGTTAATCAAAATGATAATTCCTGTCAAAACACGCGTACTCTTTCGCTTCCGATTAACCGCCGCCTATTCCGCGATCACGAACGAAAAGAGAAGCCGGATCCTATATGGAGACCCACTAAATTTCATGGATCGTAATCGTTCCATAAATCAAGCTGATTCTTTTGATTCAAAACAAGCTTGATACACGACCCGCTGGTGGCTCTTTGATATCGCGAATCCCCAACAACAACTCGCCTTCGCGACTGATTTATCACGGTTCTATCACAAATAATTACCTACGCATTGATCCGTTAAACATCAACCTTTCATACCCATTTAAGGATCAAGTACGCGCTGTTTCCGATATCCGCGCAACGTTTCGAATTGTCCATCGATCGAGCCATAGAGGTCACCGGTTAACGAATATTAAAAATGCCTCGTCGGTAGAATAACCCTGACGATTATTCCACCTCCCCACCCTCCCCCTGGATCCGTATTAAGCGTGCTCTAAAATGAATTTCCTGGCACTGCTTCGCCTCTCGATAGCTCTAAGAGCTGTACAAGCTTTATATGCATCCCGATCGATCCCGTACGGGGCTGAAGTGCTCCAAAACAGAGGCCTAATGACTCCGTGAACTAAAGAGGATCACGTATTCCCGGTCGTAAACAAACGTTTTACGATCCACGGGGTGGGCATGCATCATCGGCGAAACTTTTAATAGTTCAACCGTCAACTCGCTTGCAATAATCGTGTCAGCGGGAACGTTTATTGCCTCCAGCTGGGCAACTTTTGGAAACTGGTCAGGAATTCCGTGGCGCCACGTCGAACCCGGCACACCAGAACCAATTAAAACGCGTTTAACGCGTGTCTTTTATGCGCCTCCGCGACCTGGAAACACGCAGCTGCGTTTTCCGAGGGGGGAGACGCTTTTCGAGCGTCTTTTTCCCAGCTGACGTAATAGTTCGTCGTCGAGAACGTTTGGCACGATCGCACGATGATTCGCGCGTACGTAGATAAGGATCCGCTTGTATGCGCGTTTCATTGGGGAAATGATGGCAGAGTAAGTCGATGGACTGTCAACGATATCGATATTAAATAACTAACGTCGTTAATCGCGACGAATTGAACGAGTAGAACACAGTTTGGACAGTTTGGAAATCGAATATGACTTTTGGTACGCCGGCACGAGGATTTTTCTCGTCCGCCTCGCGTGTAATCAATTCACTTGCAATGGGACTGCGCTGCCGTGCTTCTGGTACTTTTACTTCGAACGTATTTTTAGAAACCGATTGCTCAATTCCGGCACCGTCAATTTTTATATACGCACGGGCCCTTCGTAGCGAAAGTGTTGAGGTAGACGGGGGAAAGTTCAATGATATAATTCGTTACGCAATTCGGATAGATTTTCGACACCGTTGATGAAGGAACGAGAAAACACAAACGAATATAAATTATTCGTCTCTAACGCGAGGCACATCTCTTCGCGAAGTGAAAGGCGTTCGTTAATGAGGCACATTAGGGGTGTCTGGCGGAGGAACCATATTAACTGGATAATAACGGGTTGATGGCCGAAGTGTGTCGAATTTCTCTAGCGGGAAAAATTTGTTGCATCGCGCGAAGAGAAAGCAAAGCAACCTTCGAAGTGGAAAGTTTCTGTTAGCTTGTTATGTACCATTGTTAAGCCCGTTTCCAAACGAATATGGCCCATTCGCATTGCGCCTCAAATCTGCCCGCGAACGGCCGATGCTGTTTGCGCGTTTCGATAAATTACTCGCCGCGGAGAACGATATTTCATCGTTCGTCTCACTCATTCCACGTGACGTTAGAAAATCGAACGGCGTGTCGGAACGAGCGCGCGGAAAATTCGAGCCCGAAGCTGTGTCCCTCCGTTCGATTGATAAAACGCAATGCACGCGCCAGCGAGCAACAAATTGATCCCTCGACTGATTAAAATAATCGCGGCAATAAAAATACGAGATCGCTATCCGACGTCCTCGAGCTCTAACCCAATTCCGTTCTCCGGCTGTGGCTCGAAAAATTCGACCAAGGACCGCTCCGAATTAAAATCTGCCCGAACGTTCTATCGTGGAAACGCTCCGGAATCTTTTCTTCCGGCGAATCGAAAATCACGCGATCGCGTTATCAAGCACTCCTCGGTTGCCAACGTGAGTCCTCGACGTCGATGAATCCGCAGTTCTTTTCGTCGACGAGACACTTGGCCGCTGCTCTACCCCGTCCATATATCTATATAGAGGCTCTTACATGCCGGAGACCGCCTCGTGCCCGTACAGAAATAGCCTAACAGCCTGGCGTGTTATGCGGTCTATCGGCGTGCCGTTGCTCGATAGACCGCCTGCTTTTCCCGAGATCCTGTGTTCCCGCGGAAGGGACACCTTACTGCACTCCCTTGCGCGAGATTTTCGCGATAACGGAACGGCAAGGTGAAGGGAAAGGCCCCCGCAAGGCCTTCGAAGAAATCGGCCGACTGTTTTTCGTGCTGCCACCGTTCTCTGTTTACATAAGCGCTTCTCGGTTAATTCCTGCGTACTTCTTTGGGGACCGCTGGGGATATCGTTTGCTCGTTTTGATCCTCGACGAGGGGAATGAATTTTCAGCTGAGCGAAAATTTTCCCAGGCGTACCGAATTCGAAAGCTTTGCGAGATATCTGGGTGCGGAGAGTAACCGACGCCGTTGGAGCAGAGATACGCACCGTTCTGTACATACTATATATAAAGAACCTTGCCATCGTAATATTTTAGTCGGCTCCCTTTTTCGTTTCCTTTTTTCTACGAGAAACCCAGTTCCGTCGATGCAAGCACGCGGCGGAACAACGGTAACGGGGAACAATGTGCTCCGATCGCGGTGCAAGAACGATTGTGTCCGTCACGAGCCCTTTCGTGTGTTCTCAAAGGAGCGGAAAGAGTTGCGCGAAGGGGGGGGAAAAAAAAGAAGGAGAACGTGGCAAAGAGTGGACACGACGTTGCGACACGCCGAGAGGCGGGCGAAAAAAATGTCCAAGAATATGATCGGCTGAAACGACGGCGAACGTTTATCGAGGAACAAATCGTGTCATTGTTTCAACGAGCGCGACTAAAAGCGACAGAGCATTGTGCGCCAGAGTATTGAAACGCACTGCGTGTATCGGACCGAAGAAACTGGGACGGCAACAAGAGCGATAACAAAGAAGCCACTGCAACACCGCGTTTGCAACCATATTTCATGCACCTACATGTTTATAATATAATATATTTACATAGAGTTGTGTACGTGCGTTTGTTTATGACGCGAAATCTCGTACAGGTACAACACCTGTATCGGAACTGTCGGGCGTGCCTGAAGTACGTTTATGTACATATGCATATAAAACCAACGAAATCATTGACCCATCCAGCTGGAAGTATTGAAACTTCGTCTGCGAAACGACGCTTCTGCCAAGGAGACGACGTTCTTAAAATTACGTCTCGCGATATTGAGGACTACTTTTATAAGCGCGACGCTCGAAGAATTTATTTCAGCGAAAGATCGATTTATCGTATTCATCGAACCTCCTATACCGAAATACCATCCTCCTTATTATCCTTCCATTAATGTCGAGACACTTGAGCCCCCAATATTAAACCACGATCTAAACGTATAAGACCAGCGTCGCGTTCAGAAAGCTACAATCAAAAATCCGTCGACCTCAAGCGACACCAAAATCCCCCGAATCCACCCGAGACCCCTAACCAAAGCGATCCACCCACGATACTTTGAACGAAACTCCAAACTTCACTTCCACCCGAAAATTTTCCATCCGCCTATCCCAACAGCCAACCACCTTCGTATCCAGCCGACGATCCGCGTTCCCCCATTATCCACCCTCGAGCAATCACCCCCTTGGAACCCTCCGGCAAGCCGACGAACGAAGGAGAGAAAAGAAACGGCACTTGTCGCGCACTTCGCCCATACAGCCCTTCTGCCTCGCGACGACGAAGAACGAGAAGTGGAAGCAGACTCTCTACGCCAGCCACACGTTCCGAGTCTTAATCCCGGGCAAAGTTACGGCGCATAAAAGTCACGGAGAATATCCGTGGCTCGTATCCACGGGGAAACGAGAAACGCCCGTATCTCGGCCGTTCGCGAAAGAACGTCGACGTTTTAGGAGGAACTACACGGTCACGCGGTATATATCACGAACGAGGGAGAAAGTTTCCATTCCTCGTCCCGGAGCCCTCGAGACCGCGACGACGAAGACGACTACGACTACGGCTACGACTACGACGACGACTACGACGACGACTACGACGACGACGACGACGACGACGACGACGAAGTAGAAGCGGAGGTAGCATGGAAAAGAGAAGAGAAAGACAACTACGGCGCCGGTCATTGGCCCGTTGACGCAGGTATATACACCAACGCCTAACGGAGTGTACACGTCCGTGTTATGTACTTGCATTCGCCGAGTCAAGGATGCGATTTGCATACGGTCATCGGATGTCTCTACGCTCGCACCAGAGACAGAACTCTGACGTCTGGTATTCGCTCTCTGTCGTTGGCCCGTTCATACGAAAACGCACGTAGAATAAAGAGCGATAACGCGAGGAGCTACGATGGCCACGATCAATGCTTTTCTCGATTGCCATCTCTCTTCTAATGGCCATGCGTCGTCGCGCTGAATTTATGCGTGTGTGTGACAACGGAAACAATAATTTGAATGTTATTATTGTTACGAAAGATGTTTCCCTTGGGTATGCAAATTATTGTGTTTACAATTTACGTGCAAATAGGAACGCAACGGTTTGCATCAAATGAAAGCTGTAACAGTGTTTATCGTACGTGAAATTCATTCGTTAGCATAAATTGAATTAAATTAAAAGTTTCGAAATAGTGATTTCGATTCGGGTGCTTCGTTTCCGAGCTGAACGCGATTCGGAAAAAGCTTACGACTAGTCGTGCAAGCTTATTGGATAATGTAATAAGAATACGTATAATTTTGGGAGCGGTCCAATTCTTTCACGCGATTTTCCAGAAGTCAGTGACATCGCCGCCCATGTGGTATAAGAATATCGTCGATACTTTCTATCTCTGTTGCGCGCACTCAAATTTCCCTCAGTCGATTTTACGATACGTGCGATCGTCATAATGAGTCGCGTCCTCGAGCATTATTCTTCGTCACGCGTACCCCTTTCTTTCGCCGATTACTTTCTTTTTGTCCTCTTGCTTTTCGCGACACTTTTTCCTCTTGGCAATCTTTGACAAACTATTTTCTGCACAATACCGATACAGTTCTAAATATATTTATTAGCTCTCGCGGAACGGCACACTTGACACGTTGCATTAATAACACGTCAATTACTTATCTACAGATTGCACGTACACATATTTTATTGAAGACATGTCTAATGAAATTTTGATTAAATCAATTTATTGTCTGACAAATTTATATCGCTTTATTGCAGGACGAAAGTATTAATAATTGCTCAGAAATAAATCAATTCAAACCTCCACGAAAGAATTTCTTGTCCGCTCGACCAGGATCGTTTCGTTACTATTTATCCCTAAACACCACCGACGTACATTCGAAATATCCATCCATTCGTTGCCGATAATCAAATTCTTTCATCCATTTATCCACTTATCTCGCGCAACCCTAAAACACATCATAGAACATCGTCCCCCATTCCTTCGAGTTCCCGCGAGGCAAGCAGTAGGCTTTTCCAACCCTGTAACTCTCATTGACGATCGAAGGGATCACAAGAATAGCGTTCAACAGTTCGTAAAGTCGGAGGGGGGCTCGAAGGCGGGCTGCGAATGAGCAAAACGTGTGGGGACGAGTGTCGGGGGTGACAATTTTAGTCGCGACACCGAATTTAACGCCGCCACACGATGATATCGTAAATCGCCTCGGAAGCCGCGCTGTTCTCCCGTCACAATTTCATTCTCGTTCCCGTTTGCGACGCGCGCCCGCCGGGTGGAAGCACCGCCAGAGATGCGCCGTCGACTCGTAAATAATTGGGCAAGACGCGAATATCGCCGCGGTGCCACGGGGAACCGTATTGTCTGCGTGGTAAATTGAACGACCGATGCTTCCGTTTCGGCGAATCCATCGCGGTCGACGAGGGGATAACAATGACGCGAGGTGGACGGAATTGTTAGCACGGGACGTTCGATTTAACGGGTAACGGTGGGACAGCCCGCGGAAGATTCAAGTTGCTCGAAAAATGTACGCGGGGGGGCGAATAGAACGACCTACCGCGCTGTATCGTTCAGCGCTACCAGAACGTCGAAAAGTAGATCCGAAAGATCGCCAACCGTACACCCTGGGAACCGTGTGATACAGGCGTGTAGGTGTATTTCGCGGCCACTGGGCAGAGAATCCGGCGAATCGATGGCCGGGCCCGGGTCTCGTTTAAAATACTTTAAACGAACAGCGTCAACGATCGGCAACGAACGCGGCTGAACGGCCGATAGCCGACTAAATTCGGCGGAGTTACACTTTCGAATTTGGCACCGCGGACGAGACGTGACTTCCGTTTTCACCGTGCTCGGGGACGTGCACCACGGGACGCGTCCTTGGCTTCTTCTTCCGCGCTCGTCGGATCTCCCTCCGTGGAACTCGAAACGGAAGGCGTGTGCACGCGTGCAACGTGCTCGTGTAACAACGAGCGATAGATAACTATAATAAACTCGCCACACTTGCCCAAAGACAGACAGAGGCGGGGAGGGAGAAGAAGGAGAAGACGAAGACGAAGACGAAGAAGAAGAAGAAGAAGAGGAAGAAGAAGAGGAAGAAGAGGAGGAGGTGGAAGAAGAGAGTGGCGTGGCTCGCGTGAGGTAGGTCAGCGTTCCACTCGCCGCCGGAGGAATCCCTGGCACACTCCTATTTCTTTCCGGAACGCGACGCGACACTCAGGCTTGTCGCTCGAGTGTTTGGTTACTGTTTGCTTCGACTTTCCAGAGACACGATGGGTGACAACGAATTTTCGGGACATTTCGCAGATTCGGAGAGACGCACCGGTACCATCATTTCGATACCGTCCTACGCGATAACAGGGAAGTTCTACCGGGGAACATGAAATTCGAGTACGCGTGTATACATGCGTATGTTGCTCGATCTACCTTCATATTTTATATGCTTTTTAACAGCTTCCGTATCTGTTCTGTATTCGGAATTTCGCTCACCCCCCTCTATCAACTAGTCTTTATTCCTCCAATCGCAATTGCAACCCGCGGCGTCTATTATGGTCACCCACTTTCGCTCGTATCATCTCCAAGTTGCGTATTATTCCATCCAATCCCTCTCCCTCCCTTTCCCCAATTTCCTACGCGCATTCCAACCAAAAATCTGACCCCCGACAAGGCCCCAAAGTCGTTCGTCGGAGCAAAAAACAAGGCACCAGGTGGAAAAGAAATTTATTCCAGACTTTCGACCCGTTCATTCCGCCAAGAATCACCCACTTGTCGACCGTGCCATCGCCAGCGGACCACCCTGTGCACTTATACAGCCACGAAACGACGATCTCAAACGTTACACGCATACGCACGTGCGTACCTACACGCGAGCGAAGCCGGTCGACGAACGCGTCCCTCGTCCGGACGAGTTATTAACCATAAATTTGTTCCACGGCTACGAGACTCGACTTGCCCCCTGAATAAGAAGCGCCTCGAACAAAAGACAACTCTCTGCGCGTGTATTGTTCCGCTGCACCTTGTGATTTTCAAGCGGCACCACGGCACGTCCGTTGCTTCTGCTGCCCGTGACGTGATTCGTCTTAAACGGGGCGTTTGCATTCCACTCGCGGCCCGTGCCGCCGTCTCCGATTTAAGAAGAAAATATTCGACCGGGCCTGCACCCCTTCGTTCCTCCGCACTCGTCGCACGGTCCCGCGGTCCGATAGGTTCTTCTGCTCTTTGCGCTGTAGAAACGAGCCTCTCCTGCGAGACAGTAGAACGAGTCGCGTGAGGCAGGTCAGGCGTCCTCGGTATAAGGGGAATGATTCATTTTCAGACTGTGGGCCTCTCTTCATCGAGGCATTCGCATGCCCCGTGCCTCCTTGGGCCCCCTCGTACGCGATCGCTCTTGACCAATTGTTTGCGAATTGTGTCGCGTTCCCGGCCGATCCGCGTCCTTCCAGCTTTCCATTCTCCTTTTTATTTATTTATTGCCCCGGAGTCGGCAGTGTTATGTTCCATTTCGTGCCGATCGCAAGTTTCGATTCTCTCTCGCGTCGATTACGGATCATCTTTTTTATCCGCGCTTCATTTGTTCGCCGTGCACGTTATTTTCCGCGAGGGAAATGCCTCTAACGGGGCGAATTACAGGAGAAGCGGGTCAGTGTCACTCTCACGAGAGAAATCATTCCTCGTACCCTTCGCTCGTTTGACGAAACTATTAAAATTCCGAGTAATCACGCGGTGTCATCTGCGCTGACCATCGGATCGGAGAAACGAATCCAAGGTACCGGCGGCTCTCCATGGCCGCCTCGCCGAAACGCAATTCTTCTACCCGTCCAATTTCCATCGCGCACGAACCAAATCGATGCGAGCATAATCGCGTTTTCTTGGAAATCTCCACGTGTTCGATGCCAACTATCAAAGTCTCTATAAAATCGGGTAACTCTTGTCGACGATGGGGAACGATAAATACGCGACACGATGTAACTAAAGCAAAATTTCTGCTCGCAAAACAGCCAAGTAGATTCGTTCTACTTGCCCACTAATTTTCCCAATTTCCACACGCTCCTACAGCGTTGAGTATCTCTCACGAGCTATTGACTATCAACGCCCAAAAGCGTATAACCGGTACCTACGGTATTTCAACCCCTATTGCCGTGCGAAATTTCATTAAAAAGCACCCCGCGGAGGCAACGTTTTCCCATAATCAAACGCGTCAGTCCGAACGGAGACAAGCTACGCGATCGAGTATCAACCGAACAAGCATCCAGCGGCTCCAGAATGGCCAGCAGACACCTGCATGCGAGCATAAATAATCCCGTGTAACGAGCACGCGTATATCATAGCCTGAACCGTAATGAGCTCGCGATGCATCTTCCCGATCCGGGACGTCTCTGGCCCAACCGACAAAGCCCACGAATGTATAATAACAGCCGGTGAAATATACGCGGTGTCACGGCCAAATAAAATCGTCAGTGGAGTGCAGAGTGAGAATCGAGTCGTTTCCGAAACGACTTATCCGACCATTATCGCGATCAGAACTTAATTCGAGATAATGGTTCGCGAGTTTCGAAACGTCAACGTGTATTTCCTTAAAAAGCATACGTGTATATTGTATATACGTATATCGTAATATATGTGTGCTGTATCAGGGACAAGGAATTCGAGGTGAAATATTATTTTCGAGGAAATCGATTACGATACACGATATTCGGTTATGAGAAGTTCAATTTTAAATAGAGCAAATCCGCCGACTATCCCCAACATAATATCGGCGATTTTTGAAACTGGGGAGCGAAATTATTTAATAGTTTTAATGCTGCACGATGTTCGCGGAACGATAGATAATCAATAAATGAATTATTGAACAATCGAATGGAGCACGTACGAAGATAAAAATGGGACAGGTCAGTGTTCACTCGCTGTCAGATCTTATCGATCTGAAAGGAGAGTCCCTTCGACCAAGAAAACATAATACATGCATACACCTTTAGGTATAATTATTCATCAATCACTATTAACTCTCACTTCCCGCTATTAATCCTGCCAAGACTTTCATACATTAAACAACCGTTTACCGTTGTCCAATAATCCCCTTACAAGTAGACTAGGTCAGCGGTTTTAATTGACTATTATAGACATTAACTATCGCACTGCAACAAAGTGATTTTTTCATCGAACAGAAAATAGAGCTCGTCGATATTATCTCTGTGCCACTAAAAAAACTACACACTCTGGAGCGAATAAAACTTCTCCGACAAGCGTGCACGTAGAAAAACAACAAAAGGCGTTCGATTGAAAAATTCGGATAACGAGAGATGCCGAAGCTACTGTTTCGAGAAAAACGCGTGGAACGTACAAAGCTTTGCATGAAGTTCGATCGATGCTCGAATAGGTAGGTACCTGACAATGCGTCTGCAGAATTTCACGAGCGAGACATCGTAATGGAGAATCGATTTTCGATGGAAACACAAGCATCGTTTAAGCAGACGTTTTCGTACAGGTGTGTCGACTTCATCGCAGACGAATCGTTCCTTTCGAACGAGTGAGCTCGAGCAATGATTGACAACTCGTAAATAGCCGATCGAACGATGACTGGACTTAACTCAATCGAGTTTTCGGATACAAGGCCTGCCTTAGCGATAATAACGCACGTTGTCCTTTTTTTCGTGCGCGTTGCATAGCCTCCAACGTGAAAAGTTGCATTGGGCGAAATAATATATTACATATTTGCAATGCAGAAATCGATGAATATCAACGATGATAAATCTTTCCTTAAGGTAATAATGCTTGAAACTTGCAAATACTCGGATATTTATTAAAAGAATAGGAATTTCTTGAAGAAAATTTTCTGAATACAAAAAAAATTCATTCCAACTAAGTATCCGAATGCAAATTCGTTACTTTGCATCCAAACTGTACGGATTGGAAGGAATTTCGATTGGAGAATTCCTACGTCGACGTATGTCCATAGGCGTATCGAATGGAAACATATTAATACGACAATTATAAATCAAAAAACGAAACGTTCTCTAGGTTAAGATGAAAGAACGCCCCGGATCCGCTCTTGAAAAACCTCATTGGCCAACTCGCAAGAGGCAATTAGAAGCTAGAACCTTGGAATATTTATAACAGAGAAATTATAGACTGACATACGTTAATCGTTCATAAATCATTCAATTACCACCGTCATTACCATTTAAATACGACTAACAGTGCTCTTTGCATTCGTAATCAGCATGCCACTTAGAAAGGAGCTGTCGCACGGAAATCACATAAGCTCAAACTCGAAAACTACCGCTTCTGCAGAACAGGTTCAATGTATCTATAAATACTAAGCACCGACGATCGAAAATATTCACTTGCGAATCGAAGAAGATAAATTATAGATATTAATTGGAACCACGGGCCGCGTCCACCGTAGTCGAATTATTTCCTCGCTTATTCCTTGCCAAAACGTAACTATTAATCTGTTCCGCTGAACGATTATCGCACCGAGTTACGAGAAAATTCGATGAACCACGTGCATACCCAGAAGTCATTCAATCGCAGGTTTCTCTCGAAACTAAAGCTCAACCCTAAACAGCCACTCGACCCTTTTACGCTACTCCAAACACTCGTCATTCATAGCCAACGTACGAGAAGTTCATTCACATCGAACATTCCTCGAGTTCGTTCCTCCCTGGTCTGTGCTTCGAAGTTGTTAGTCCTCCGGAGGAACACCTAGACCGAGCTTTCTCGGCCACAAAACACTTTACTTTGGGATTGTACAATTTTCGTGGACGCAAATAAATGTATCACAAAATTGGCCGATTCTGCGACGGTGACGTCCCCACCCCTTAGATATACATTTCATTTTCTATTACGGGGAACTCTATTCGGCAACCGTCCCCCATTAATTAACAACAGGTACCCCGTTTCCTAGATATTTCAAACTGTCCATCAACCGCGGTAAACAATGAAAAATACACAGCCCAGGGCGAAAATTTGCAGATAAAGTAATGTGGCTCGTTTCAAGTTCCCAACAAAGTTTCGGCATCGTAGTTAAATTGAAATAAAAAATTCAACCGACGCAGCGCTACCAAGAATCATCCCATAATGGTAACTATTCGTTGAATCGAGAAAATGAAGGAAAAATGGAGGAAAAATCGAGGAGCAGCAATCGGACTAACGTGAAACAGGTGTCGTATCATGAAGGAACGCTGAAAGGCGCCGATCGAAGGTGTATGTATCTCGAAAGAGTGACGAGGTGCATGGTGTACACGCGACAGACGTCATTCCGTGGTAAATTAGACGCGTTGCTGATAGGCTATTCAAGGCCGAGCTACGCTGCAAAGGAGAATAGCGCATTTTTCTAGGCTATTGATTGCATCTACCGAATATAGGGTAATATTCAATCTACTTAATGGCACGGTTGCCTGCGTGCACCGTCCTCGATTTCATTTCACCGTCTCGGCCAGCTGGAATACCGGGCCTCGACGTTCTTTTTTCGTTCCACTTTTGCGCCTAGGCAAAATAAGCTCCACACTTTGCCTCGTCGTTCAACTTTTTTTTCCCCCCCCATACCACCCGCCGCCCCGAGAAAACGCGTTTCCCCTCCGTGATCGCGTACGCTATCATTTAGCTGAGCGTTTTCTTATCTTGTACAAAATTCCTTTGGACTTCGTCGAATTGTCGTTCGGTTAGAGGGATTCGAATGATTAACCGGTTAATTGGGGCAGTGTAATTGAAATCTTCAGCGCACGGTGAGAAACGAATCGGGCGACAAGGACTATTTGTACCTTGCAATTGCGAGGCATTGTGTGTTCAATGAAAATCGTTGGCAAGAAAACGTGGCTGGTGTATCAGCTTGGTTTATACATTTTCAAATGTGGCTTACAATCGTTTCCTAATGCCGCGTATACAGTAGAAACTCGATATGCCGCGTGTGAAACTTGTTTATCAAGGTATCCAGACATGAGTACCTGAGAATTTTTCCTGAGGACAACATATTCAAACGGTCTGGTATATTTGTTGGCAATAAACTATTCAACTCCGTTAAATAAAGAGATTGGAAATAGAACCGCAGCTTGTTATCTTCGGCCTATGCAAATTAATTATTTCTATTATAGAATGGAATAGACCTTTAGAATATTACGTGTACACGTGAACTTTATCTCGGCGAACATAATGACAAAAGTAATAGAGTATTTACTTATTACTTGTCCCGAGCATCCAATGAACTTCCAAGCTCGAGGTAATAAAGGTTTGCGAACGGTGGCCGGTCGGCACGGAGGAGACGAAGAAAGAAAGGAGATCACATTTTGAATGCGACATCGCGAGAAGTAACACCAAGAGAAACCCAGTTATCGAGAGACTTTTATGGAGAGCTCGTGGCTGCCCCAGCGAAACGCCACACGAGTCTTTTCCAACTACAACACACATACGTGAATTCCTCGCTCGTACTGAACACCACGTGAATAATTCAATCATTTTTTCCATTCCCAATTTTTATCTCTCTCTCTCTCTCTCTCTCTCTCTCTCTCTCTCTCTCTCTCTCTCTCTACATATATATATATATAAGTGCTTAACCAACCTCCACACGGAATTCTTCAAATTGAAAATTTTCTCGCTGCATGAATGAGCAAGGCATTCGTTAATACGAACCACTTGGTTTCCTGCTGCCAATAATAAGTATGTTTTCCATTTTTTGTATTTTATCGAAGTTACGCCGCTCATGAACGGAGGGAAGGTTAACGAAGGAGCAGAGAAACAATTTTCCCGAGCGGATCGACGTTTTCGAGGAAAAGGGGTCGGAAGATCGAGCAAGTTTTCACCGATCGATCCCTCGCGACTCTGACTAATTCCGTCGAATGAATCATTCCATCCACTCTCGAAAGAACACGGCCAAAGTGCATTGCACCGGACCGAATTGAACTTGAATCCCGTGGCACGACTGGTGAGATAATGCACGCCCGATGCGTTTCTTTAAATAGTCTCGCGTATTCGTCGCGTTGCATAAGGTGTCGAAGATCCTGCCCTTATCAGACAGGTGTCCTGAGGGGCTCGTAAAATGTCTGCCATAAACAAGCGAAAGAACAGAGGGGAGAAAATGACACGAGGGCGGTCATTGTACGAAGCCTGTTTGATACCTCGATTGGAATGGATGTGCCGTTCGCGGATTGATAAACTAGATATGGATAAGCGGAACGATTCGTTGGTACTCAGGATTCGTGTACTAAGATCGATAAAAATTTCTCGAGCGCCCCAAGTGTTTAGATTTCTACGGTGACTGCGAAGATCGATATCTCTGTCGAGTGCATACGCGTATCTCGAATCCCCTAGCTGCAACGGCCAGATTAGATACAACGACAACGGAATCTTTTGCTTCGAATTTCGTGAAATTCGCAGAACCGCGATGGAGCGTGCGCGAGAAGATTTCCAACCGGTTGACGAACACGGATACCGTTGCGCGCAGGTACACGATGCACAATAATGCACAACAATATCCCGATTACTATACCATTCCCATTACGTGCAAGTATTACGGGCGTGAGCGGAGGCGCGGCGACACGATACACCTTTAACCTAGAAACCGATTGAAAGAAAAATCGGCGGTTTCTCCTCCGGAGAAAAATCGAGTCTTCCGCCTCGAGATAAAACCGTTCCAGTTTCCCATGCGTGACCCAGTCTTCGTGCCTGTGACGCATCCACGTGTATGTTGCACGTACAAACGCGTGTACAGGCGTGTACCCGTTCGCGTTCTCCTTATCGACACGAGGCATGGGCGTGGACCGGTCGAGGAAGAAGAGAAGACAGTGGATTACTTGCTGCCACCGGAGGCAGGCCACATACGTTTCTTTTCTATGCCTCGAATCGGGCAGATATAAAATCGTGGACTTTCAACAGTTTCTTGCGTGCACCGACATCGTTTCCGTTGGATGAAAGACCCACGACGTCGACGGGAATCTGTGGGATCGTTTTTCTAATGGCGTTTACGCGAGGACGAATTTTGTTGGACTTTTTCGTACGATTTCTTTAGCTGCCTCGATGTTCTCGGTGGTATGCATTATTGAATGGAACGTGCATCTTTGGAAAGTATTTCAATTGTGGAGCAACTCGAAATTTTTTAAATGGGAGCGCTGTACTTGAGGAGGTCAACGTGCGTCGTGTTGCATTTTATTTCCCGGTGAATCCGTGGTATCTAGTCTGGTCGTGAAATGTAACGCGATCATGTATTTTCGCGACGATATAGAAAATGATTAATCGCGGAATCGAGAAAAATAATAAGCAGGGAGACCTAACGTCGCTGAACATTCGCGCGTGCTAAGAGAGTTTGGCTATTGATCGGCTGGTAGCGGCACTGATAATAAGTCAGAAGATAACTCGGTCGCTTTATCAGTCGCGTCGTTCGATTTACTAGCGGCTTTGCACGAAAAATCGGTGACTAAGGACTGCAGTCCAATTTTCCTATCGGCGTAGTGCTGTGACGTAGATAAAAAGATCGATCGGTAATCGCAACTTCCGTATATTTTCGATGCGCGATTAGGAATGCACATCTTGCACTTTATGTACTTCTCTCCCTTTCTCTGCCTCTTTCGTTCCCTATTGGTAACAAGTCGGGGAAAAAGTCTGCCCTCTTCGAAACTGATTCCCGTGTACTTAATTACTTGCACGGTTTCGAAAGGACTGGAGAAGTAATCGATACGTCGAAACGCTTTCGAAACGTAGATCCAGAAACGAAGAAGAAAGCCTAAGGTGGTTCGAGTGGCGTCACGGCACGATTTATCATTTCTGCGAATTGCATCAATATCCGGAAACGAATACGACTTTCTTTTCTGTTGAAAACCCTACGAAAACTGGGTGGAGATTCTGCAAGTACCTAATTGGGGGGTTCGTTTCCAGGACCTGGTCAAGGTCCTCGATTTCACTCGAGGAATGGATGGCTGAACGAACGGTATTGAAATAATGAAACGACTGCGAAACTCGTAGAAAAATTTGAACGATACAATGCATAATGCATTGTACAAAAATATAGAAATTGTGTAATGGCGCAGGATTAATGAAGCCTAAATTGTAGAAGGGCATAGTATTAGGACGAAGTATTGATGTTAATAAAATTAAGATAATTGCTAGGGAAAAGTATCAGAACATAAGTTTCGGAGCATTGGAAAATTGTCGCAGGGAAATCAGAAAATTCGTATAGAAAATTGATGGTGCTCCAAAATACGCAATTGCTCATAAATACAATACCAATGCGGGGAACTGAGAAACTCGTAAGCAAAGCCTCGCGCTACCGTAGTATCGCTAGCCAAGCCTCGAGAAGTCATCTTGAAAATCATATCCATACCAAAAATGATTTATACCAGCCGCACGATAGTCTATCAAGCCTTGTTCAATCAGAGAAATTCAAACAGAAAATTCGTCGTATCACATTATCACACGACGAGACACGAATGAAAAAGGAACGATTAAAAGAGCAAGCAAATTCGTATATTTCAAAAGCTCGAATACCGTCGCATCAGTTGGAATTAAACGAAAGCTTTGATTGAACAATGGGACAAGAGAACAAAAGGCATGATCAAACAAACACGTGCACAAATAATAATGAGCAGTCAACGTTAAATCTGTCATGGCAAACAACCGGTTGTTATAAATAAGTTTTGTAGAACAGAATGATGAAAACAGAAAGAAATTCCTTCGACTTCTTTTTGCTGATTGAGAAATAATACTGGGGTGTGGGGAGGGAGAAAAAGAGAGCCCCCCCCCTGGCATAACACAAGGGAGCAATGTGCTCGTAAATTTGATAAATCAGCAGACGCGAATAAAATCAGCGTACGGGGGAATGGAAACCTCGAAATCATCGATCTCGATGACACGGGGGAAGATCGCGAGACGCGACGAGACAGAGGCTTCAAATAAGTGCTCGAGACTTTTTATTGCACGCCACCGACGACGTTCGCCGACGTATTAGTTGATGATATGTTTTTTTCTTCTTCACTTTTTTTTTACGACGCGAATAGATAAGGGCAGAACGTCGGCTCCAGCTTCTTTCGAAAGAGATCATCGACTGTATCAGTGGGTGATAAGGGATTTGGCGCTCGAACGCATGCGCTTGTCGCATTAATTGCTACTTTTCTTTCTTTATTCCTTTCCCCTTAATTGGCTGCTTGTTTGCTTGGACGAGAATATTTGTGCGATTCGTGAATGATTAATTTAGTTAATATGCACGTACGCTGAGTGACGGACAGATTGGAATCCCGATTGTTGTAATATTTTCGATCGAATGTACATTTGAAAAATCTTATCGGGCACAGCGATTTGAAATATGTGTGAGAAATATGAGATTTGTGCTCCGAGTCTAAATTTAGAATTTAGAAATGTGACTATGGATATTGTTCCTTGTATCTCGTATCGCGGCCGCTGTTTACTTTTGCTAATCGCGCACGAAAATTTATAAGTATCGGTATTTGTAAAGAAGCTCCGCACATTTCGCTGATTTTGATTGTCTAACTAAGAGGGCATTGATAAGAAACCTAAAGGCGCTTTGAAATATAGACCCAGCTTGAATATAAACTTGACGAAGTTAATGACCTGCTTACTTTAGAAATGAAACTACAGAAGGTATGAAATTGTGGAAATCGGGCGGAGCGGTATTATATAATCTGCTCCGTAAAAAATATCACGTGGAATAGAGTTTGCAGTTAGCCGCAATCCCAAATTCATTTGCACGAATCAAATTTCTGCAAGCAATTCTTGTAATTGGTAAAAACGTTCGCTTATTTCTAACTTTTACAACAACAAAATCTCCCCAAGTGTGGTGCTCGAAATATTCGGAAAACTGAACAACCAATATTCAACGCTTCCTAAGAATATAAATCGACCTAATTTTTAATAAAATACATCTCGATAAATAATTAATTAATTAAATATTAATTAATTAAAATATTCAAGCAAGAACTCGGCTACGATTTTAGCAGAAGAATATCCTATTACTGTGTAACAATCTTAATAAATTGAAAGAAGCACAAACGGTATCAATTATATAAAAATAATCGCCGAACGAAAAGTATCGCGATGTAACGGAACTAAAACAAAATCTTCAATTCCAATTATACCAAGCTGCCCGGTAATAGCCAATGGCAAAAATGTTCTCGCTCTTATCTATCAAAATGCTGAAGAATAAAAAAAAAGAAAAAAAGAGGGAAAAAAAAGAAAAAAAAAAGGAAACCAAAGCACCTAAGGAGCGGCCATAAAAATATAATACACCACTTACCTGGGAGCATTGATGATCGGTCGGCCCATTGCCCGTTGCTGCCGCTTCTCGTTGCTGGGAAGGCGCAGGTAATCTTGGTCGCCAAAGAGGAACAGATCCTTTGAAATAATCATGTCCACCGTGTGGTTGCCGGTTATAGCTGCCCGCCTTTCCCTCTTATCTTTCTCTCCCTGCCGTACCACTGGCTGAACAACGCACCACGACGACGACGTCAAATACGACGGAATATGTATCCTCAAGCAAGTCCCGCCACTTCAACACGCCCGACGCGATCACAAACGACGAATCACCAACGCGTATTGCTCGTTGCCGTTTGTCAACAGACGAACATTTTCGAACGAAATAACCGCGGCTCCGATTTTTCGCCGATTTTTCGTCCGCGCACACGGTCGAGTGCATTAAGTCCGGATAGATGCGATAAACGATGAAATTTTACTACGATTTGTCTGCTCGAAACGCGGTGTTCGAGATTGGAATTGATGTTATTGGTATTATTAGTAGCAGCGGTGTTACTATTATTACTATTACTATTATTAGAGAACTATTGGTAAGGTAATGTTTCTTTGGTAGAATCGTTCGATTCTGACACGATTTTCCTTCTCAGACGACGATGGTCTGTTCCGGGACAAGTGTTTATTGATGGGTCCACTTTGAAGGATAATACATTGCGGAGTCTCGCGAAGATCGGTACTGTCCGTCTGCAAAAGGAAAAGAATTTTCTTTATTTAATATGGCTAATTTTACGTTCCCCTTGTTTTGTTTGGGAATGTTGATTTGGGGTAGTTTCATATTCTGGTAGATTATACGAATCGTGGTTTCTTTGGTTGAAGAGTGTTTAACAAAAGTGGGGAAGTATAGGAATCACGATTTGAAACGTTATCTTGCGACAAGATCCAAAGGTCTGCATGGCAGTGTCCGTATCACGGAATGAGTCGATACACATACATTATACATACATAGGTAGCGTGTGCATTTCCCTTCTAATTTATCAGAGACAGATAGATCCAACGCCCTTATTTCGGTGCCACGCGTACCCTTTACGTACCGTTCTAACCCTTTCCAGGACATTCTCGAAACAGAATCTAATTACAGATACACTGTGAAATTTTGAAGCAACAAATGTAGAGCATCCCCCTATTTCATACGTATTTTGCTACACGTATTATCATCTTTGATAAGATCAAAAATTCATTGTGATAATTTCGAGATTATTTAACAAATTGTATAATACGTAAGTATGTATATACCACAGTTTCGTTAGCAATGAAAGAACAGAAATGAGGGGAGAGAGACCGAGATAGGGAAATGCTTACACAATACCAACTTCTTCTATTTTTAAGTGCATTCTCCGGTTCGCTATGAGCCTCTTTCGTTCTAAGAGACAGTTTTAATACGATCTATGAGTCGTAACTTTAGAATTACGAGCAGCTAGTATATCTGATATTCGCACAACGAATGCCTGGAATACGCTGCTCTCGTGAGAGAGAGGCTTGCGTTCACGCGTTCATTCATGATCGTCTATTACCAGGGCCGAAGGTAATCGTGTCCGCTGGGTAATTCGTTACCGGCGACGAGGCCGGAGCAAAAACAGAAGGCGTAAAAGTTTCACGCTTTTCACGTGAAAATAGCAACTTTAATGCGGCGATATTATTTTGATCGCACCCCTTAATGCACCTTTAAATCTCTACTTCTACTTACTACTTCATTCTTATTCAGTTAAAAAGAATCGCTGAACAGTTGCACCGCCACCCTTATAATTACGGTTACTTTAAAATCTCGAAAAAGTGCCATATGTATTCCGATTCGTCTAACAAGTTTTCACCGTTCTATAGAGCAAGAAGAGAGGAAAACAGGCTGCTATGCATTATTGTCGCGAAATTCGTGATTCGCCCAGTGGCACAAAAGGAAAAGGAAACCCGCGAAGAAAAAGCGCACGTCGGATCGGCCCATTGTAGTCTGAAGATATTCCAAACAGACCACGCGGCACGTAAATAAAAAGTGCTGCCAACATTTCGCGGGGCGCAACGTTTACAGCTTCCGAAGCCCGACGACAAAGAGGCATTTAAAAAATCCCCTTCGATTTCGCCAACAAGAAATACATATGTACACAACTGTATGTATACATATACATATATATATATAGGTCATCTATTTTTGCCAGAGAACGCACAGACCACCGTTGTATGCTGCATGTTCCCGTCGATCGACTTCCGAATTCCCTGCATAATCCGAATAGCCGCCATTACACCGTAGACCCACGTTATTTATCGAACAAGATTTGTCAGCCGCTTTAAAGACGCCGTAGCGTATACCCGCGATTGGGAGCAAATACGAATATGATGGGGTTCGACGCGTTTCAAGCTGACGAAGTAAATCGAGCGGATATACGCCGCGCGCATGAGAACTCGTCCCATATTTACATCGCGCCAATTCTCACCCGCCAAGTGTTAAACATTAGTCACGGATGAATGGCGTGCACACGAGAGAAACGCCTCGTGTATCGTGGACATCATCCTCCTCCACCTCCTCTGCCATCGCCGCCATCGTGCCCAGGATGATTCTGACAGGCGTTCCTAATTAGTCGTGTCGAGTAAAGTCGAACGGACTCGAGACGCGATTAACCAACTTCATTTTAATTTCATACGTCACGCGCGCACTAAACCCGCCGATCGAAAAATGGCGACTGCATTTCCGTTCGATCGTTTCGTCAAGCGTGTCAACCTTCGAACGCGAAATTTTTTACGATGTAACTAGGGTTGCGCGCACCATACTCCGTTCGCGCGCCTACCAGCGGCGCTAATCAAAATCGACAACGTTAAGAAAGGTTATGGTACCGGTACGGAAGTAACATCTGGGCGATGTTTCACAAATATAATATAGCGACTGCAAGCATATTAATTGTTTGGTTTTTTTCTCTTTATGCTAATAGCGGCTTGAATTTCTATTTATCGGGCAACTAATTTGTAAGTTAGCGTTATACAATTGAAATTTTTAATTTAACCATGAATATACATACATGTACAACGACTGGTATTATCAATGAGAATATACGAGATGATTAAGAACAATTATCTCATCGCGAGTAGTACGTTTCATGTTACGAGTGCAATGATCTCGATTCGCTAAACGGCGAGATCAATGAACACACGACCGGTCGATATCGCGACGCGCGAATTTCGACGTCCATTAAAGCTGGTGGAAAAAAGGTCCCTAAATCTTTTTAAAAATGCCGGGGAAAAATGATCATCGTTAAAGAATTCTAGAATAAAATCCCACTGTCCTAAACCACTAATTATTTCGAATATTACCAAAGAATTGAACAATGTACCTACCGCAATTTTTGAACGAAAACATGTTCCCATCATCATTAAAATAACATTTGTACCGAATAACGCGCGCAAACTAATCACCGTGTAATTAACTCCGCGCAGGGACCTTTCGTTAGAAAGAGAAAGAGCTGGCGCCCGTGTTCCTGTATATGTATGCATAGCATGCAAGCATGATAAGAATAGGCGAATGACAATGCAGGAGAAAAAGTAATTTGGCGCGAACAGAGGAAATATAAACAGTGCAAATGGCCATTTGACAGCGTCACTACAAGCCGTGACTGAATTTTTCCGCCTCCACGCCGGCTAATTACTACAGAATCGGACGCGTGAGCGGGGCAAAAACACGTACTTATCCTGATTTACTTGATTAGAATACACAAGTCAACCGGTTGGATTTGTTCCAAAGCGAAGTTGTTCCTTTCAACGCTACAACCGTCCGGTCTAATCGGTGTTTTCAGGCATAGGAAATCAAACACATACATACACGCCTAATTGAATTAACCAATTTTCTGGACTAATGCCTCACCCCTATCGTCATCCCTGAAACTCGCCGACCAACGATTTTGCAAACATTACCAAACGAAAATTGCATTAAACGTAATTCTCCTATTCCTGATTTATAAAAGAGGCACCAGAAGTTGCTTATATACTTCATACTCGAGCTGATAATTTATGATCGAATTTTTTTTTCTTTTTTTTTTTCTTTTACCGTCGAGTCATTCTTGGTTTAACAAATTCCGTCTATAGAAAGAACGAGCAGTAAGATAAAATGTCGTCGACTCGTGGCAAAGTCTAGCTTTCGTTGATTAGATACGAAATTAGAAAGGTTCATGAACCTAAATGAACAAAAGTAGCAAAATGGAGCTGCGTAGTCCACGGTGGTGGCGATAAATCAAAAATTTTTGAGTTTTAGAAAATTCCACAATTCACGATCGAATGGATTCATTTTGTTTGTTATTCTATAGGCGACTATGCTATCGAAGATATGTTATAAAAGAAATTGACTGCACCCTGACAAGCGGGTAATCAAGTATTATTACGAAAAATACGATGTTTATAATACCTACGGTGCGTAAGGTCAGCGTATTGGTGATAAGGTCATTGCAAGAATGACGTACGCGTCCTTCGGCTCTTCGTCCTCGAGCGTGAAGGAATTAATTTTTAATGAGAAGATATCTGGCGACGCACTATCTTGCGTAAAGTCCTGCGCCACGGAGATAATATTTTTGCAAATTCCCCCAATGTTTATTTACATTTCCACGTCGACTCCCAAATACCGCCATGAAATTTCGCGGAAAACACATTGTTATTCACTTGACTATCGACTCAACCGAGGACACAAGGTTATGTACGCTGTACGGAAAAGGGACATTTTATACATGCGTACAAATAAATACGTATGTACGCTGCACTTCCTCTATTAACCCACAGAAGTCAAATATTTTTGAATTAATTAAGTATCCATCGTAGGAAGAAGGAGATAAAAAAAACAAACAATGCGGAGGTGTTTGTAGAAAAAAGAAACAAATCGACACTCACCGGTCAGGATCAAGAGATTTTCCTATAATAGGACATTGACGTACAAACAACCTTTCGACGAGAAAACACCGGTCGCAGTGAATGACCCTACGCCCTTGATACTCTCGAAACACGTTCACTCCGTTTCAGACTCACGTTTAAAAACGAGCATATACTCGCGGGAACAGAGAAAACGAAAATTATCGGACGCACTGTGGCACTGATGAAAAAAAAATGGAAAAAAATTGGGTCACTTTGTCGTCGCTGCCATAATGCATCGTAACATCTTGCCAACGAGAATTCTTGAAGTAGCATGTATGTATGTATGTACATGCGCGGCGCGATAAATGTCGGTATTCTCGAGAATCTCGATTATCGTGAATCGAGCATTATTCGGAAACTAAAAATGCCGTATCGTCGAGATACGAACGAGCCCATCGATATTTGAACATCAGCGGGAGGTTAATCCTCGCGATTTTATGCTTTTCGCACAACATGAGAAAAGGTACAGGAACACAATTTTAGAATGCAGTGTTGGTATAAGTCGTGAGACACTCACCCAAAAAAACCACGAAAGGCTCCGGCGTTGCACGACGTTATCGCAGCTTCGATCCCCTCGGTACATACGTACGTCCTCGATCGTACAGGAACACTCAGAAGAATCTCAGTAGGTTTTGAGTTCGATGTTGGCCGTAGCCGGTATCTTCGGCCTCGTCGTCCTCGGCGTCGTCCTCCTCGTAGCTCCTGTCACCCATGCACTGTGCATCGGCCACGAACATGCGGCCATTGCGCGGCACGCAGTCAATGAACCCGCATTGCTTTTCACCCGGATTCTTTGCCTTTTTTCCCTCCTTAAAGCCTTGTACGCGCACTATCCGCCCGATCTCTATCCGCGAATCTTCGGCCGGACACTCACGACATATATTCCGGTGGCGGTTTTACACGAGGAACACCCGACCCTCCCGGTGTCACTGGCTCTCTTGCCACTCTTCCTGCACTGTGTCGTCGTTGTCTATCTCTCTCTACACTATACGTGTGTATATGTGATACGCGGGTGCGCACGCGCGTATTCACGTCTCTCCTCGATTTTGCACGTGTATATACGTATGTATACGTCGCGACGAAAATCCCTCTCTGTCCCTCTTTTTATTTTTTTTTTACTTTCTTTCTCTCTCCCTCTTCCTACCTTCGTACGGTCGTTCAGTGACCCGCTCTTTCTCTATATATCTTTCTTCTTCTAACACCAATACATATACGCAACTGTGATTCTTCACCGGCTTTTCCTCGACTGTTTTTACCCACGATCCACTGTTTCAATCGGGATAGAAGAAGATAGATACGTTATTAACAATAAGGGTAGA
The DNA here is from genome assembly GCA_948146005.1 of Nomada fucata. Lineage (NCBI taxonomy): Eukaryota > Metazoa > Arthropoda > Insecta > Hymenoptera > Apidae > Nomada > Nomada fucata. Next base: position 30,921,429 of record OX411276.1, read on the forward strand.
CGCTCCGATACGGGATAAGAGTTTCACGGTCCCGTATCGCGCGCACTCGCACCGACTGACTCGTACAGGAGTCTCGTGTCCCCCCGAAGTTCGAGCACAGCTTCGCGACGCAACACTCGCGGCAGTCGGATGCAGACTGAATCGGACGCTACGTGCCTTGCTCGTGTATTGCCAGAACGTCCCTCCCCTATCGACCCTCCCTCTTTCTCGCTCGTTCTCTTTCTCTTCCCCCTGTTTACTTCTCTCCGTGGTGGCTATCAGCTCGTGCCAGACCCCAGGCTCTTTTTTACTCGCAACGCGCGAACGCACGGCCGTAACGGAGAGGACAGATTTATTCTCGAATTTCAGGATCTTTTGTTGCCGATGCTTCCTGCATTCGTTTGACATAGATTAGACGGTGAACACTGGCATATAAAGGACTCGTCCGATGAGGCTCGCATTTAAATGGCCAATTATGTACATCTGTATTATGAAAATGATCCTTTTTAATATCTCATTCGTTTGTTTTCTTCCTATACATATATGTGTATGGTTAATTTGAAAAATTAGAAATCGCGCGATGCATGAATTTTACTTGCATAGAAGGTTTGAAGTGTCGATTACAGCATTTCCATCAGGGAATCGCTAACCTTTGGATGTCTATGATTTATACACTAATACTATAGCGCATCACTGATGCCATTATTCATTTATGTCATCAAATGAGTAATCTTCTATAAATATTGGCTGCTCTTTCCGTATGCTATGTACATCCGTAGAATGCAATTCGTATAATGCTTGAAAATTAAAGTCGAGATTGATATTTTTTGGGGGTTTGTTTCCAAAATTTTATTTTGCCTTTTGAATAAATTACAACTTTACATGCATCTCCATCTACTGGAATTACGACAAGATCGTAGTTAATGAATTATTTTTCTATATGTATACACAGTGTCCGTTTATATGGATCACATATGTAAAATGGAAATAAAAGTTCAAAATTAGGTACCCTATTTCGGTACCTATATCTAAAATTCTAATCACGTCTAACTATATGAAAATCCCATTTTCTGATCCTTTTCACAAGCCAGATCTATAATCGCCCTATAATAACAATATAATAACAAATAAGATTACTGCATTTTATGTAAAATAGAATGTAACAAAAATACTAAGATTCGAAACTTACTTTAATAGATTACCCTCGTAACCATTCCAAGATACCGTTCCAGGGTGTGTGATTTTGTACTTTAACATATAATTAAATTGTTTCTGTAGCTTCTGCAATTAGAAGAAAATTAAATGTAGGAGATCTTACATCAATTTCAAATTTCACACTGGACATTTTTATTTACATACCTGAATTAATTGTGCAGTTCGCGAGTCACACCGAAAATTTTCATAACCCGCTAATGTAATAATATACTTTTCCTTTTCTTTTTCTGGAATGAAGTTTAATATATTGGTAATCATATAGTGCCTGTAATTAATGAAATAACAAAAACAAAATTGACATACGTATACACATGTTTGACGCAGCAAATAATACAATTGGTCCAGTAACGCACGTAGTATCGTGCAAATATATCGCTGTCGACTTTTGCTTCGTAAAATAAGTGATATATGGGCTAGGATAGTACACGGCTCTGCCATTTACGCTTGATGGGTGTATACAAACTCTCCCGTCTTCTGCAGTCCATGCAAATGTTCCATTTCTTCCAATATTCCTAGTAGGGACAAAATAAACGAAGTTATTGCAAGCTTCCATTTCTATTATTTCTTGCTTTTATGCTTGAAACTGTATTTACTTTATAACAGCAATGTTGGGATACAAGCCAGCGCATACTATTGCTTTCACCAACGTTATATTTTTAGAATTAATGTTGGCATTTCGATCGCTAGGATTTTCCGTTTCCAGAAACTTCATATCACATAAATTCTGGGCAAATTGAGTTTTCATTTCCGAAAGAAGTTTCAACGTGTTAAATGAGAGAAAATATTTTTTGCAGAAAGCACCTGCGCCACCCTTCTTGTACGCTAACTCGAATGCTGTTAATGCTTCAGAGAACGCAATATGATCGCTAAATTGGTTCATACTGAGTTCAATTTTCCTTTCTCTCGCTTCATCCGCTCTGCCCAGAGGGCAGTAGAATGCATCTTTAAAGTTAAGACTCGCTGCAATTGCGAATACTGGTTGGACACACGAAAACAACGCTGCCCATATAATCATTTTTCCTAAAAACAAAAACAAATAAAACAAATACCACTGACTTATTATAGACAATTTTATTTTGTATGTTAGAATATTACCTGTTCGTGGATCAAGCGGCAATCGTGCCAAATGATATCCCAAAGGGGTCAAATGTTCCTCGTCGTCTAATGCATTTAAAGTTCGTAGTAACTCTAATGACAACTCTATGGCTTTTGTACGTGGAGGGTCTATAACTTTATCTAGAAAAGATTGAGCTTTCCCTAATTGTAAAATTTTGATTTGCAAAATAACTTTTTCTAAACGAGTTCCCAAAATTTCTGGAAGTGGGTACCGATCAAACGACATTTCTCTAGCTTTCGTATACAAATGATAACAAACGCCAGGTTTTACTCTGAAACATAAATATATAATTATATAAATAACTATCCCAATGGACAATCAAATTTTTTTTTAATTTCATAATTTTGAGCATCATACCGGCCTGCCCTGCCTTTTCGCTGTTTGGCATTTGCTAATGATACCCACTCTGGTTCTAAAGTTTGAACATTCTTATCTAAATCGAATTTAGCAAACTTTGTTTTTCCGCAATCAACGACATATACCACGTCTTCGATTGTTATAGAAGTTTCAGCTATAGAAGTAGCAATTATTATTTTCCGCACACCGTGAGGTGGTTCTTTAAATATTATCTTTTGGTCGACCGTCGGCATACGAGAATGAAGAGGATAGATAACATATTGATCTATACATAAATAAATTGTTTAAATTTTTAAGTAATCAGATAAAAAAAGGAACTGTATATAATATACCATGTCAAATGTATTTACTTTGTGGATACAGTCTGCATTGTAGCATTCTGTGTAGTTTGCTTATATCTATCATGCCAGGAAGGAAAACTAAAATAGCTCCAGGACTTTGCGTGTAGCAAATGTACACGATAACCTGTTCTATGAGTTCAAGTGACATTAATTCACTTCCTGGTTTTCGTAACTCATTGATAACAAATGTTGAATATTTTCTCTAAAATACAATTGCAGAAATAAAAAAAAAGGGTAAATTAAATACTTATAAGAATGCAATAGAAGTGCTTGCCTCGGCTTGTAATTGTCGTATATACGGTTCTATGATGTCATTAAATTCGTCCCTTTTTTGTTGCTCGTCATGGAATTTTTGTTTGTCCTTCCAACCAACTGAAGATAATATAGGTGTCTCAGGAAAACTAAAACTGTAATTAAAATTAGAATACAATTTTTGTTCTCCTAATATTTTTATTAAATAAACTTACTTTATAAATGATAAAATGTCTTCTAAATAAAATTCTTCTACAGGAAATGTAAAACCAGGTATATGAATTATTGGACAATGATTATAATATTCCGAAAATCTTTCAGAGTTAAGCGTCGCGCTCATTAACAGCACTTTCAAGTCGGGCCTCTAAAAAACAAATATTTTTTAACTTAAGGAAGATTTTAATAGGTAATATTGTTCTTAATTGAATGAAACGTACTATGGGAATAATTAGTTTCAATAGAGCAAGAATAAAGTCACTTTCCGTAGATCTTTCGTGAATTTCATCCAATACAATGTGAGAAAAGTCTTTGAGGGCTGGGTCATTTTGCAAGAATTGTAGCAACATCCCAGTGGTACAAAACAGTATACTGCCGCGATCTCTTGGTAATACCCTATGTATAAGCAGAATAATTTAATATCTTTTTCCTTCGAATAAATCGAATTAAAATTAACATCATACTTCTCGAGCCTGATTTGAAAACCAACAGATTTCCCAAGTCTTTCCGCTCTTTCAGCAGCTACTCTTTCGGCAACAGATATGGCTGATATCCTCCTTGGTTGAGTACAAACAATTCGTGTGGTACTACCATTGCATTGCTCTATTTGGCTGTCCAATATAAATTGTGCAACTTGTGTTGTCTTTCCACAACCTAAAATACATCCATATAATAACTTTATTTACCTTTTCTTTTTATAACAAAATACATTTGTTAAATAAATAATTAGTAATGAATGGGCCCAAAAGTGTATTCGCTAATTCAAATCTATGGCGATAAACTTACCAGTTTCTCCACTTATAACAACAACTTGATTCTCCATAATTAATTGTATTATCTCTGACTTCTTATCGTACGATGGTAATGTTCTACGAAACTTCATCATATTTTCATATTCCTCTGTGTACTGTTTCGCCTTGTATTCGTCTAATAATTTTTCATCTAAATTTGTATCCTTTTCTAGCTTGGATTCTGAACACAAAGCTTTGCCAAGAGTTTCGTGTATATTACCAGACACTACGTTCAAGAATTTTTTTTTAAACTGCGAGTCATGAATATGTACATATCTATCCTCGAATGTGTTATTTGTATCTCTTGCACATGGCTCACTGTTATACAGTTTATCATAAAAACCTTCCGAGTCTACCAATATGCGTTCTATTTTGTCTTGAACATTTTGGGATAATTTAATAATACTAGTTTCATTTTGTTTAGCTTTAGCTCTGGCCTTATCCCTGTAATAGAGGCCTATTTCTTTTCCTCTTATCGTGGGCAGTCTCCCTTCTCCTGTACCTTGTGAACGACCATTGTATCCAAAACCTGAACCACTTGCCTTAGAATGTTCACCTCTGCTTCCTAAATGTGAATTGAAATATAAGATGCGAGAAGTTCATACCAATGGGAACGTTCAAAGAAAAATAATCAACTTTAAATGTACTATGACATCCAAATGGAATTAGAGGGCCTAACCTAAATAATTATGCGATACCTACTAAGTTTTTCAGAGGGTCAAAAATATATTAAGACATATAGCATAGATTATCGGGGGCTTTGATATCGCCATATAAACAATACAATTATAAAATATACAACATGATTACATATAATTCTACTAGCATAGTTATCATGTAATTATATTTACCCTGTGTATTATGCATCGGACACGATCCCTATCACGCAAAAGTTCCGTATGAATAAGACGCGTCAATCTTCTTTGCTCTTCGTGCAAAACGTTTTCGGCTACTTAAATATTGACAGCTTCCCTAGTGATAGGGCTCCTGACGTGCTTGCTTCAGTTGCCTAAACGTTATTAAGGAATTTATAAGATAGGCTCGATGTACCCGTAGGGCGCGAAAGCGTGATTGAAAACTAAAACCAATTTAACTAAATAAAATGGAATTCAATTTTAAATAAACTTGTAATAACTTAAAAACAGAGCTCACAATTAGATAAAATATATATTTGCAAGTACGTTACATTGATTGGAAAGTAAACAATGGAATGTAGGGAACCCAAAAGATCTTCTTCAATTCTTAATATTAAAACATTAGACAACTTTGTTTATAACCAATTAAAATAGATATTAAGAAGTGAGTATTTGACGTCTCAGCGACGTAGTGAATTACATCAATGGCTACCAACTGGTGGCCCGGGTGGCCGGGATCCACACGGACCCCTTCCCCTACTTATATCTTCCACCTCCAGTGTTACGCTATCGCGTTAGTCAGGCTTAATGTCTAGTGACATCGGACCCTGAATCGATAGTAAAATCGCACTTATCGATAGCGACAGGAATTCAGGAGCTAAATTCAAAATCAGATGGACCCAATCTATACATCTGTTAATTAATGTACGCATATCTTTAGAAAACGCTGTAAGACTCTTCGACCTTTTCGCGTATTTTACTAGGTTTTTTTCCATAACTCCTCGTTTACCGTTACCATGCGACTTTCACGCGTTCGCCGGGTTTTCCCAATTCTCCCATTTGCGCGCACACCCCTACGTCCGTACCGGACACCGAATCGTTGCCACCCCCACGCGCCCAAGGACGAACCAAGGCCCACCAAAACACAACCCCATTGGCCGCTACCAAAAGGAGAGGTGGAAAATAGGAACTCAAGAAGAAGAACCAGAGCTGTAATGAAAAAAGAAGAAGCAGCCACATTCGAGGAACTTCGTTAATTCTTGAACCACCAGTATCTCTTACGCTGAATAATAGAATAAATAGTCGTTCTTTCTAAAATCAATAAATTGTGTTTGATTTTTCCGCGCTTCTCCACGAGCAGAGCGGTTCAGCGCTCCACGGGCAACCGAACCTACCTAAATTCTCCACATCCCACCAATAGATACGCAACACCAGCAAGCTACCGTGCGTAATATGACAAACTAAACAGACAAATAACGCTCCACCACCTATGCGTGTTGTTTAGCTGTATATCAACATCACCTCATCTTCGCGCTTAATTGGGAGTGGGGACTGGGTGGCCGTTGGAGGAGAAAAGCTTGGGAGACTCTGAATTATATGACAATTAATCAATATTTAATTAAACAAATTCTCTCCGCATTGCTTCAGCTACACTACTTATAATTTGAAGTTAGCGCGGGTTAGTGCGCATAGTCCACTCGTTGCACGGAGTGCGTTTATGCAGTGCCACCACATACGTGGTATAGGAATGTAAATTTAAACAAAGTTACCGATCTAACAAAAATACTTAGTAATCATTTTATTATATCTGTCCAATTTGGAGAACTTTAGTTTCCTATTATTATTGCTCTCTGCTATTGTAATACAGTCATCATACGTATTGCGTGGTTAACACGGATCTAGGGACACTGCAATAAATTTCCACGAAAACAGTTTGTAAAAGAAGATGGCTAGCGAATACTGCATCCAATGGAAAGCCCGCTATGCACATGACTTTCGTGTTGGCTACGTAATTCAAAAACCATTAGCAATCATATGAATAAAATCATTGTTAACTACCTCGATCGTCCGATTTGATTGAATATTATATAATATTGTACGATATTAATTAATACACGCGATTAATTAGTTGAACTATTCAATACCGCGAATCGTTTCTCTCACTAGCCCGATACAGATCCTCTACTACACAAATTAAATCTCTAGTGACTAGTTAATGGCAGTCGTGTTCACCGATTTCTTTCCACGTAACTACAGTGCGCGTTAATTAATTCAGGTGCTAGACACATAGTGAATGCGTGTAGGAAATCAGCATGGGGAGCACGGAGATAACATCGGCTCCAAAGAAACTAAACGAGAACAACGATGTCATCGAGGTTTATGGGCCAAACTTAAAGCTCCTTCCATGCAATAATCAAGTGAAAGAATTGCAAACTATATTGCGAGATAAGTAAGTGAATCTATGGAATTAATTGTTCCACGCTTCGTCGTACGTAATTTTATTCTTTGTGGTGGTTAAATGCCGGCACGTTTGTCGGCACATGCTGTCGTTTCTTTTTTTTTTACAAATAAACGAATTAATGGACACCGTGCGTCTCCGTTTGCAGAAATACCACGAGGAGCGATTTCAAGTTTTACGCCGACCGTCTGGTGAGTCTTGATTTTCTTTTCCTTTGTCCATTTAATTTTACGCTTTCACGGATTGTCATGCACTGTGGCAAACAATTCTGATTCGTTTAAAATATATTAACCTTCAAAGGAACGAAATTTATTTAATTTCATCCCTCGCGAAAAGTCGCAAATTTGATCGCGATTTTTTGTTCTACAGTGTCACGTTTTTCTAGAATTGCATGAGACTCTATCTTCGCAGAAGTCTTATTTCTATATTTCTCGCAAATTCAAGGGATGACATTAATCAAATTTTTCAAAGTAATATCCTTATTGTAACAAATTATGAATTGTGTAAAATAGCATTGTAGAATGTTTTGTAAGGTAAATACGTCGAGTCTTACATGGTGAATTACAAATTGTCAGATAAGATTAGTGATCGAGGAAAGCTTGAATCAATTACCATTTTCGAAATGTGTGATAACCACGCCGACTGGTGCCAAATACAGTGGTTTGAAGTACCAAAAGGGAAATTGCGGCGTGTCCATAGTCAGAAGTGGAGAGGCCATGGAACAGGTATAATTATTATGTTTATAGGAATTAATAATTACTTTATCAGATTACACGAATTTTATTACATATATTATAGGGTTTAAGAGATTGCTGCCGTAGCATAAGAATTGGAAAAATATTAGTCGAAAGTGATGCTGACACGCATGAGGCCAAAGTAGTTTATGCAAAATTTCCAGATGACATATCTGAAAGAAAAGTTTTGCTAATGTACCCGATAATGAGTGAGTGCAGAATTCAATATCCTAACTAACAACTTAGACTATTCGCTCATATATACCGCAATATCTTGTCATTTATTTTGAAACCAAAGGTACTGGGAATACTGTGATAAAAGCTATTGCTGTCCTGAAAGAGCACAATGTACTCGAAGAAAATATCATACTGTCGAACTTATTTTGTACACCAATTGCAGCAAAAACTCTAGTCACTACCTTTCCCCAGGTATGAACGTTCTTTATGCACAATTGCAGAAGTAATTTACACAACTATGTCAGCCTATTATATAAGTTCCTTACAATAGAACTTGTAATAGAAGCTGCAATAGAACATATTTTTAATAAATGTAATATGCATTGGAAAAGTTGCAGCAAACTGCAAAGATGAATGTAGTTCCTTTATTATTTGTATTAAACTATATTTAAAGATTTCTAGTGTATATCGATTGTTTGAATGAAGTAAGATTTCCTTTTTACAGATGAAGATTTTGACATCAGAGATTCATAGCATTGCACCAAATCATTTCGGACAAAAATACTTTGGTACGGATTAATTAAATTTTATTAGTATAGTATCACATAAGCTAGTACTTACAATAGATGAATGAACAGAAAATCAGTCACAGAAGGTGATATGTTTGTGTAAGATACGGCGTTGCTGCATAATATTTTATCAGTTGAAAGAAAAACTACAAGCAAACTAAGATTGACATACTGTGTATAGTATTGCCACTGTCAACTATATAAAATACGAGAGCTTGAGATATATAATGGTGTGTATAAAGATACATATAAATTCCAATGCATTCGCATTTTTAATGCCAGATAGTATATCTTACCAACATCACAATATTCACGTAAAACATGTTTATAAGTGGCCAAATGCCAGAATTTAGCATGCTCTGTTTTCTATGACATGTGGTTCTTAGTGTAAAAGAAAAAACTACATGCAACTGTAATAAATTGCATATAGTGAACAAGCATAATGCAGCATAGTCTTTAATTTTCTGTTTATTTATAATTGACGAGTGAAACAACAATTACGTAGGTTTGTCGGTCGTGATACTTGGTATTAACTTATAGATAACTTAATTATTATAAGTATAAAAGTATGCATATTATTCCTTTTGGAAATAATATTCAATTTACAATTTTATAACTAATAATAACTAGTGAAATAAACAAAGATGGTGGACGTAGTATGGAAACACATATGATAGTATAAACAGAATATGGCTCGAAAATTTTGCTTTGGCAATACTATATTATTATGTCGTTATACAAAGGTTTTATAGAAGCATTTATCTTTACATACTTTGCAATTTTAATTTTCAATTCTTACATACTTTACAATTTTAATTTTTAATTCCAACATTACTTTTAATATAAGTTTTTAGTTTGCGATTTATGATTAATATTAATGATATTCAATTATTGAAAAGAAAGAAATAGTAAGGCAAGAAATTATATATGTATATACATACGCATAGAAAAAAAAAGAGAAACTTGTTTTAATACATCATGAGTGCGTGTGTGTGTATGCATGACATATATGCCGTAAAGTCCGAAAATAGTATAAAATCAGTTTATTCAATATTTGTATTTGGCAGACCATGGGATCCTTCTGTAGATTGATTTTCTTTACATAATGTAAGACTGTAAGTTATACGTTCTATAATTATTTAAACAAGGTGAATCAATCATTTTCGATTGGTTAATCTTTTCAGCATAATATATTAATTAGAACATTTTTCTATCCTTTATTCTGTATATTGTTGAATTTGAAAAACGTTGAATTTCAAACCTAGTGGAATAAGTATTGCCACAGAAAAATATGCTTTAAGTAAACTGCAATATTTTTTTCTATAATTATTTGCTAAAATTATAATTTAATAAAAAGTGTTTATTTTTTTAACAATCGCGAGAATTCTATTTTTCTTATTAACAAATATTTTTTCTTTCAACGTTACTTAAATTAAAATTATTGACGGGGTACTACGCTTCTGAATTTCATAAAGCAATAAGTTCCCAATATTTATTAAGAAAATAATAAGTACGGTTATTGGTTTTCGTTTTTATGAAATTACAAATGGTGCATAATAAGTAAAAAAAAGTATATAATCAAATTATAGAATGAAGTACAGTGTCGAAGTACTGCTGCATGCTTGCAACATACATTCAATACTTTGGTGTGATCATCACAGAGAATATAAAATATTGCAGTAAATTTTCATTCAGAGCACAATTTTTATTCGATACTTAAATATATATAATTTGCATAACATTTTAGCACTCCTTCTACAGGTGCAAGTAACTATCACAAGATACATTTTTCATTCAAATAGCTGTACAGTTAATAAATAAGAGAACTGTTTAAGTATTTCGTTTTTAATTATGTCGTAAACTGGGTTTGATACGTATTATGAAATGTACTTTACTGTATTTATTCAAGGATGATTTTATTGTGCTGAATACAGAATCTACCATCTTAATAACAGTAGATGAAAATTTAGACATTGCTTTATTCTTCTTTGTGCGTAAAAGTGGTATTGCAGGTCGCGGTAAATGTGTACTTTTATTGTAAACAAACATCATTATGATGCAATGAACAACATATAAAGTTACCTAGCAGCGTTTCTAAACATCATATTTGATACCAATAATACGTTCAACATAGATAGTTACTGTATTTCAATTTTTCTTCCACTTAGAATTTTCTTCTAGTTTCATTTGAATAGTCTCGTATTTATTGATTATTTTAATACATACTAATTGTGTGTGAATAAGTACAAATATTAGCATAATGTCCAAAATGGAAGTAAACTTGAACCATTAAGGGTATACATTGAAATGATGCATCATTTCATTTACACATGCTAATTAATAGGCATCTAATTTTCTACATATATTCATGTGCGAAATGGGAAACATTATCTGACAATGTGCAAGGCACTTTTCACAGTTACTACGTGCTGTTAAAACATATACTAATTTGCAAAATTTAAAAATTATGTTATAACACGAATTCATGACGCTTGCTATGATTTGTATTGATCAGATTTTTCGTGTGATTGTTGAATGATATTTAATGTTGATTATGCAGCTTTTACATCTAGGAGCTTTCTTTTTTGCTTACGTATAATCTGTACGTTACTGCCCAAATTACTGTTTCTATTCCTTTTATTTTGAATATATATATATTTTTTTTTCATTTTTTGTTAGTGGACAACTTATAATACTATTGACAAACAATTTACCTTGGAATGTGCCTATGAAAAAGCTGCATTACAGTATCTAGAACTGTGATTTTAAGAACCATATGTGCATTATATTATGTCATTTGGGTGTACACATATGTCTGTTATTACGAACAATACTTGTACACTTGCTACACTGTAAATTACATCAGTGTAATGTTGAACATTTAATAATAGTTTCTGCATTCACAATGAATGTATAATAGTGAAAATGTTGTATAATATGTATACATTGGGAAATATGAATAAAATTTCACAAGTACTAATTACCTAACACTAATAATGTGAAATAAACGGAACTGTACGAAAACAATACACGCTTCAGTTTTTTTTGTGTTTTTTTTTTGTATTTTTAAATATAAAACGTTGTTCAAGCATTATTATTTTTACTTTAATAATTCAAATGCTAAATCTTGTGTTTGAAAGATTTGTAAAAGCCAATATAACATTTGTCAGCGTTTTATTTGTAAAGTATTGTTATTTTCTTTTATCGTTCAAATATTAATACGAACAAACTGACGTTCAATTTTTTCGGATTTTAAGATCTCACAGAAATATGTTTTTTACTTAAAATAAGTATGTCTAAATTAGTATTTCTCTTTTCTCTTACAAAATGTAAACAATGTATTTCTCAATTATTGATGTATATAGAATTTGGTTTTATTGTAGATATAATTATTTTACAGTTAGTCTACATAAATGCATAAAAAACACGTTGACAATTATTGTTTTCAGGCTGTTCTCGTTTCATCGTAGGGGAGGCGACAAGCGCGCAAGGAAAAGATATTTGAAGAATTTGTGTTGAAAACGTTGCATATCTAGGTTTAAAAATTTTATTTTATTTCCCGAGAAATTCACACTGACAATAACTACAAGGGAAACTAAGAAATATATTTTTAAATGTAACAATTGCTACACATTTTTTCAAATTTATGCATTTAAAAGTGTATTTCTTAACGTGATATGAAAACGTACTTAAAATACTAGATGCTTTATTTTTATATTTATTAACGTTAATGCTAGTCGTGTAATTATTGTTATTAGGGAAAATAAATATTTATTTTTAAAAAGAAAAATAATGCGAATGATTGTTAATAATTATGATATAATTTTGACTGTACCCCTGTACATAGAATTTATATGTATAATTGCGAACTGTATTAATATGTTAATTGTTGAAATGAACAGAATATCAAAACCTACAAAGCAAAGGTAATATACATATGTATATAACAATGTATTTGAAATATTTTACTTACCAATTGTGTGGAACAGATTCAACTCTAGGCTTTGTGGATCTTAACTCTTTTACTGCCAATCCCATCTGCGCGACTCACGCGAAGAACGCCACGTCCGATTTGATATGTGCGCTTTCATGAATAGGTTTGTACAGAAGACAATGCCGATTTCAAGACAAAAGAGAAATACGAAACTGTAATTATATCCTCATAGAGATAATGACTAAGAATAAGTGTGAGCGAAAGCCACACTTGACACTCATTGTCAGAGAAGCAATAATCTGAACGCTAACCGATATATATCGGCCCCTTGGCAGTAAAAGCGTGAATATCAGTAACATTGTATGTATGTTCTCTATAAAAATTTCTTAATACGTTAATTCTTCACAGAACTTATATACAATATAAATTATAATAAAACTAATTAGCAGATTTATTTAAACAAATTTTTAAACTTCTATCATGTTGTTTATTATAGTAAATTTTTTATATGCATGTAACAATGATTGGCATGATTCCTGTACAACATGTATAATGTGAATGTTGTTCTCGTAAATATATATATATTTCCAATACATAATGTTAAAATTTATTAACTGTGATACTCATGTCCAACACCTATTGCTCGTGAATGTAGCATTTTATAATAATAACGTAATGGACATTTTCCATTCGCACGTATAAAAGCTTATTAATTTCTTCTTTTCTAGCCCGATTTTAATAGCAAATATTTAATATGTCAAAAGCTGCGATACGCTATATTAAAATTAGTCAGGCTTATTATCTCGTGCATAAATATCGTACCACAAACCTCATACTTTACGTTTCATTTCATATTATAACAAAACAGTTTATAACACTCGCGTAAAGCTTCAAATTTGTTCGTGATTAACATCCCCCTATTGTCTGGTCAGGAAGTGAGTATCTTGTAAAACGAACTATGTCAAACTGTTTGGATGAGTAACGTAGCATTGTTAAAAATATATAATCGTTCTTATTTTTCTTCTTTTTATGTAAAAACAATCGCAAATAGGCCTTTGTGAAGAGGATTGTTATTTCAGTAATTTGAATGAAGCAAATAAATATTTTTAGCATGCGAAAAATAAAAAGGTTATAGGTATACTGCATTTCTGTTTCGTTTTTAGCTACTCTGGGATATTTATACGAATTTAATTATAAATATAATCGTAACAACTTGAACCATAATTTTGGAAGATATGTTATGCAATAATAAGAACTCTGTCCTAATCGTAACATTCTCCTATTCAATAATGAGAATTATCATTAGTGCGTACGGTAACAGCCTATTACAACTTATTTTGTGTCGTCTTTTATAAGAATTGCATTTCATGCAAAACTGAGTGTTGTACTGTCCGAACATATTAATATTACACAATCCATGTCCACAGAGATCTCATAAAAAATCGAATGAATCAAGCTGATACAATTTTCATTTATATTATTTCTATAGATAAAAAGCAATTTCTCATTGTCAGTACAAACGGCAATGCATACAATTTATAGTTTGGACCTCCTAATGAACACAAAGAACTCTTAATAAACTCTTAACGAACGATTTAATGTAATTGTCAACTGATTATTAAATGGGAAATTTCAAACGAAAATATAACTCTTTTTTTTAAGTAGGCTAAATCTATCTAAAATTCATTGTCGTAGTTTTAGCGAGTAACGAGAGAAATAGTATTCTCAATACTGAAAATTTATTACTCTTACCACATTGTTAGAGTTGTAAAGTAAAAAAAAAAAAAAACAGATAGAATACAATATAAACAACGTAAAATATCCGCATAAGAAATTAAAAAATTTATATTATCTACTGATATGAAGAAGGGTAAAATTCATTATCGTCTAGTCAAACCTATCGAAAATCTGATGGTGAAAACATGCTCAATTGCAATATAAAATATATCTATAAAAGTATCGTTTATACTTGATTTATACTGTTCGTTCAACAGACTTTCTGCAAGGGCAGACATATTATCTTGGCAGTACCTTCACTCAGCCTTAGAAGTGTGATAAATATAGCTTTTATAAAATACCCTTATTGGTGAAAAACCAAGGATGTTAAAGAAATATAAAATGTCCCACTATCATATGGGTCAATTTCGCATCTACTCTTCCTTCTCTTGGTCACCAGATTTTTCTTCATTTTTATCAACATTCTCTTCTTCATGTTGTGTGTCTTCTTCAGTTTTTGTTCCACCATCGTGTTCTATAGAATTAGGTTCGTCTGACTGTTCATTTTCACTTGGCAAATTTGTCCTTGCTTCAACACTAATACAACAAAAGCAGGAAGGAATTAAATTCATTGACAAACGATTTGTATTTTTAAAACAGCTAGTTATATAGGAACAAAGTTATGTGGCGTTCTTGGTTGCATATAATTAAAGTTATAGACATTATCTAATACTGAATGAGGGATTACAAAATTATGCAATCAATGCATCTATAGTGCTTACCTCTCTTCTGGTACTGTAGACGCATCTTTGTCTGTGGAAGGCTAAAATAAACACGTAGTAGTTAGCACAGACAAGGATACAAATTTAGTGCCAAGGACAAAGAACACCAGAAAATAAACATAATTTAAGACTTGCAAATCATAGAGCAGGTTACTTAAAATAATGTTAAAAAACATATGGACAAATTGAATGACATAGATACATTTGAAATTGTTCTTACCATCGTGGAACAATGTTCAATTAATGATATTTACCTCTCGACTCGTGGTATTTCCATTTTCTTGAATTTCCTTATTGTCGTTTGATGTAACCATAGTTTCTGTTGCACCAACAGGTGGGGCCACTTTCAAAAATTGTTCCAACTCGTCTATTTCATTCGCCAAGTCAAAATCCTCGTAATCCTACAGGATGATTCATTATCAGCATATAGAGTTCAGGCATGACATTTATAGTCTTCTAAAATCTCGAGCAATTGGTAATTTTTTATTGTTGCTTAAAATATAGATAGTTAGAAGTCATAGAACAATAGATACCCCGCAATATTCATCTTCGTTAAATATCTGAGGAGGTAATGGATATTTGCTGTCCCTTGCCATACTATTAGATTGCATAAACTCCTTTTCCATTTCCTTTCCAGGCTCCGTAATATCAATTGTTTCATAGTCTACATTTTTGCTATCTAATATCATCAACACACGCTGTTGCCTCTTTTTCACCTGCAAAGTTCAAGTATACATATATATGTTTCTTTCAACTTAACACATTATTAGATATTAAATTTTCAAAACACGATAACGGGATCCCGATTGTGTCACGGTCTGGTGCAGCACGAAGTAATTATCTTCTTAAGTTGATGTTAGGCATTAACGTTGTTAAAAATCGGTGGTGAGAAACGTATATGAATCACCACGAAAGCAAAAACTGAACGAGGAAAACAATGACATACGACATGTACGTAACGCGAAATATATCGTTCAAATGGAACCCCCGTGTTTCTCGATCGTGCCTAATAGACTTTCCTCCGAGACATCGTGCATCTAACGAGACGAAATGACTGCATTTCTATAGATTCGCACAAATCGATCGAACGATAAACCCCTGTCGCGTGTCACGTTTGATAAGCAGATCCGGTGGATGACAGTGATCATATAATCGACGCCTCGACCGTGAAAGTTGCCCGATATGTAACCCGATACAACATACAGGACGTTGAAATATCGTTAAGAAGAATTCAGGTGCACGGTAAATCTGGCATTCTCTTCGAGTCGTACACATATATATGTATATATACACGCGTTGGCCACATGCATGCACACATTCTCGTTCTCTTTGGCTCCCCTAGCTCTCGTATAAAATAATCTTTATAATTCCTCGATCACTGCGGCTAGTTTTCACACTCACTTCCTTGTTGCCGCTGATACCCGATATGTAGATTTTAACGACCATCGTTAGCCGGCGTTTTCGTACCAATTGACACTCTCGCACTTCTGTTCGTCGTGTGCCACGATTAAACAGTTCCGACGATGTGATAAGCGATCAGTGAATCGCTATATACGCTATTCAGTCTATAGATCGCTGACTGTGAGCAACACTGATTTAACACGCACGGGCCTGGCTAGGTCTCTCTGGGATCCACTGACTACGTCACATTTCAGGCCGGTTTTCGAGCGTTCTCATGCGCGACCATACGACATATCCTTTTTTCCTGCGGTCACGATCGATGCATGATCCTGACGTAGATGAACAATTCTGAGAGATCTAACGATGTAGCAAAGAGATCTACTTGTACGAGGAATTTATACGTGAAGATTTGTTAACGAGGCAATATTTGCATACCCGCCGTGCTTATACATACATATACATACGTTCTTTTGTTAGACGATCTTTACGCAAATGGAATTTTCGAACGAATTTAAATGATAAATTCAATATGCTCTAGTTTAACAGAGAGGACTGCGGTAATATATATTCGATTTATTTGGAAGATAGGCGGGCGAGTTCAAGTTATTTACGTTTACATTTTTCGTAACGCGCGGTTTAAACTCGCGCTATTTCGTAAACGCGCCATTGCATCGGTACTTCCGGTGACCGGAGCGCACGGTGAAGATCAGACTTTAAAGCCTTTCCCTTTTTCCGGTTCTTTTGGAACGTACCTTATAACTGTGCAAGATGGTAAGAATTGTTATTGGAAAATATTTTGTGAATCTTGATAAAATATGGAAAAAATTTAATATGTTGTGTTAAAGGCGATCAATGACTAAGTGTTTATGCGTATATTGTGCGACATATTTCTTTCGAATAATAAAATCGTGTAAACATGAATAGTGACTGAAGGTTGTGTTTGTGCTTCACAAATGATTAATCTATCTTTCAATTGTTATAGCGCATATGTTTTTAACCAGATAAAGATAAAATACTGTGCCGGATTTAATTAGATTTATGATTAAACATTCTTTTAAGAATTGCAAAAGTAGTATAATAACCTAAAACTTGACATAACCTATTTGTGTCAATCGAATATTTTCGTTGAATATGAAGAGGTGTATGTTCGATAGGAAAAAATAAATGCTTATTTATAACGTTCGTTTGTAACAATTAGGCGAAACGCACGAAGAAGGTTGGAATCACTGGTAAATATGGTACCCGTTATGGTGCCTCTCTCAGGAAGATGGTTAAGAAGATGGAAATTACCCAGCACAGTAAATATACGTGCACGTTCTGTGGCAAAGTAAGAAACGAAAACTTATAATTCTAGTTAATATTTTCTTATAATCCGTGACATTGGTTAGTTTAACAGCGTTGTTAAATTTTTACTTCGCATCTAGTTAACTATCATGGTAAATTTCATTACACGAAATTTTTTGTTTCTTAATAGGATGCCATGAAGCGCAGTGTCGTGGGTATCTGGTCGTGCAAGCGATGCAAAAGAACAGTCGCCGGAGGTGCATGGGTTTATTCTACCACAGCTGCTGCGTCTGTTAGGTCCGCAGTGAGGAGATTGCGTGAAGTTAAAGAACAGTAAATATGTATAATAAATATTTCTTAATAATATTTCGGATTGGTTTATTTATTCCTCTGACTTTATTTTCATGTATGAAATGTGTAGTTTTAAGAAACAACTTTTTCTGATAACAAAATAATGTTACAACAATGATTACTTTTTGGTAAATTTCATAGAATTTTTAAATAATATATTAAACTACTAATCATTGAGATTAGGTATTAAGCACGTAGATTATGCAAACTTGATGGAACGTACATAGATTATTTCATTTCGTTTATGGTATATTGATTTTAGAGTTTTCGTTTCAAATTCTTGAGTTGCAGTTGTATACATATACCCAAATTAATTCAGTAGCAACATAAAATTAAAATACTTTCATAAATGAACTTTATCAACTTCTATATATACATATATATAGAAGCAACTCATATATTGTACCAATATGTAATTTTTAATGTTTTCATGTTGGTCTTACAGTTATTTTTATTAATGATATAATTTTTATAAACAATCCTAGACTATGGTAAATTAAAATAAAAATGATAAAATGATTCACGTAGAAAATCACAATGTGATGGATGATTTATCTAATGGATTAAACATCTGTTTACAAATCATTATTTATTTTATTTTTTTGTTTATATATCTGTGCAATTGTGTTTAACTAAACTTTATAAGCTTAATCAACTAACAGATTATCTACAAATTTCGCTAAAACGTTTCTGATATTGAATGCATATTCAAGTAATATATCGACTTAATTAAAAATCGGGTCCTGTACAAAAATAAATACTATCGTCCTGCATGAATAATTAAATATATAATTAAGCTGTAAACGATATTTGTTACACCATCACCATTCTTTCATGTAACGTAAGATTGAGTATACTCTTTGACATTAAAACTTGTCCTAAATAGAAATTTTAGTGTCGTATATATTTTAAATATTATAAATGTAGTTTAATGTTTTCTTCGTTTAAAGTTATTGAATTAGTTAATTTTTCACTCAACTTCGAGTACATGTATAACTATTAGTCAATCTTTGTTCAGAGACAACGCTTTGTCTTTTCTTGACTAATTTTTCGTTCGGAGTATGAAAATTGTTTAACTTTATAATAATGCAAGGGAAGGGCGCCAGAATCTGATAACAACCACTTTTTGTTTTTGTTCTTTTTTCATTAGTCACAGGAAGCTGCCTTGTTCGCGCTTTACGCAATAATAATATTGCACTTGAAAGTTTCGGCATGCTTCTATACAAGTAGAAGGTAAATGGAGTCTGAATCTATGAAGAATTGTAACAATGTACGATGTTAGGAATATCATAAAAATATCTAGCCTTTTTTTTTTAAGAAAATACGGAAGACATTGTGTCTCGAATTCAAGAAGGTATTTAAAGTATAACAGTACAATGAATAACAGTCGATAGTTCTTCATATTCTTAAACGATACCTCATTAATCTCATATTGCTATGGCGAATTCAGGTATAAGTACATTCATCCTTTTAAACAAATAAAAAAAAGAATAACAACTAAATTATACGAACGAGATGCAACAAGGAACTGTTAGAAATATCAGTATAAAAAGATCCAGTGCTCTTCCCTAGTTGCTAGAAAATTGTACAGTACGAGTTCTAAATCGTAATCGGTAGTAGTCACAAATAACTCCATTCGCATTCTAACATTCATACCGTAGTAGCGATCTCATTTATGCCATAAACATATCCTATGTTTCAGCGCACCGATATATCTTCCAGTCATCCAGCATTGCACTCATCCCATATTATCAAATATGTCTCTCTGTTCTTTTGTATTAACAATTATTTATTTATAACAGTGGTCTGATATGCTTTCCCCTCTACTGTTTACTAGAAAAAAGAAATGTTCACATACATGTCCCTTTTCGTATCACTTGTGTACATTCACACACAGCTGGAAATAGTTTTCTTCTCCACACTCTTGTTTTTTATCAATCAAGGCATACCATGGAAAATGGCAGTAAAAATACATGATACTGCTAGTAACAGTAAATAAATCCTATGGAACTAAAAGCATTAACTTCTTCCTGTTGTCAAGGTGTAGTAGTCAATTTTTCTTTACGGTCACTATGAACCCCCACGATGATTTCCGATGGAACGACAAAAAAAAAAAACGTGATACTGGACTGGTCTCACGGAGTATAATACTATGTTTTCTTCTTGATTCTTTACGTACGGAAGTCTCCTCACTATCAGTTCTTCAATGTAGCATTAAATAGGTTCAACAAGTATTACATACAGATGGTGCACTTAGGAACACCTCGTATTAGCTGGCTTGCCATTTGAATTTGCTACGCATAATCCATCTCTGGCCGATATTGTGTGAATCACACGGCGCTAGCACAGGTTGCATTGCGTCGTTCGAACGAGGTTTCGACAAACAGTGTCCTGTATTGGTATGTTTAATCATCTTCGTCTGGGAATATATAAATACGTGAATTATTAAAATGTTATTATGCTCGTACAGAACATGTCAGGATTAATTGTACGGTACCTCTTCGCTATAAACCCAAGCTTGATTTCCACCCATACCGTGGCATCGAACTATTTTCACCGGACCTTGGGGACTGGCTGCATCAAGGCACATATCGTCGGACATAATTTGCTGTCGTTTAGTATATGCAAACACCTATGTGGACAATTTTTGTTTTATATTAAATCGAATGAATATTTAATATCGAAAAGAAATAGAGTACGAAGTAATTCATATTTAATTGCAGACCTGATTGCCACCTAATCCATGGCAATAGCTAATTCCAACATTTTCACCCGTCCTCCTGCCCATAGTGTCCAAACAAGTTTGCGTGTCCACATTTTGTACATCACCCAAATAGTAATAATCTAGTGGCATTGGAGACTCCGGATAAACGTTCTCCAGGTACCATCTAAAGCTTTTACACTTCAGGCGTTCTCTTAGTTTAACTCTTTCGGATACATCCCCAACAGCTACGGTACGTGCTCCTATAAATAAATACAATCATTTAAACAATAATCGATCGTTATCCACTTCGCGTCTAATATGATACTATAATGTGCTCGCTTGTGACGAATGTTCACTGAAAGAAGGGTGTGTCAATAGGTATGTGCTAAAATAAAGGAATTGCCGAGCGCGCCGTGTGGTGTACCGCGATGCTGTTTGCTTGCTCTTGGAAATGTAATTGTGCCATTGTACATCAACCTTCCGCGACGCTCCGAGTCAGAAAAGACAGTTTTAGAATCGGGCAATTCCCCCGTTATTTTTGCAACCCCTCTTTCTCGAAAGTACGTGTAATAATCGCAGTAACATTTTGCTTCTTCTAATAATGCATGAAATAAAAAGGAACATCTTTCTACATTAGTTTCCTTAAACATTAACGGGTATCTGATATACGCGCACGTTAGCCGCTACCAAATCTTAAGCCTCTAAGCTTCAACAACCAAATGCAACTTATAAAAGCGTATACAAATCACCCAAAACCCCAAAGGAAACATGCGAAGACATAGTAAGCCAACGGGTATCTAGAAAAAGCGTTGCAGTCTCTAATTCTCTTTCCAGAAATGCTGCGTGTTAGTGCTACCTGGATTAATGTTGTAATAGAAGTACTTCCATTGGTCCAACCAGACCTCTGCGAGACGCGCATTGTTGTGGTTCACTATCTTGCTGGTACCACCAGGAAACGTATATGGTGTTGACTTACGGAATACATGACCGACGTGCGAGCACGTTGCGATTTCCAATGTCCCACCACACATCCATATCTAACCAACTCAGTTCTGTTAGTATGTTAGCGAATTACAAATAGTTGATAAACACGAGAAGAGATCATATAAAAGGGGTAGAGAAGAACAAAAAAAAAATAATAGAAAGCAAAAACTGCTACGAGATTAAAAGTCTAAATCGATCAGACGGACGCTCGTTCTCCACACTCTGGTACCTATAATTATTATAGTTTATGAAGGTATCAACGGAAGCAAGCAAACTCATTTTGTTAGTCGGCTGGATGGATGAGTGGTTAAAGACTATACCATAAAAGTATATCGAAATGCAAAGAAATCAATCGTATTCCTGGAAATCAGACTTTGTATGGCTAACTTTAACTAAATCCCAGTTGCCATTTTACACACACGCACGCACACATACACATATATAGATTAGAAAAAATATTTAAATAAAAATATAATAGTAATAAATACATTTATGATATAAGAACACACATGTTAATGTAAAACTTCAATCGATGGATGCAAGATAAATAATTTGGTTAATATTACACTAACAAATACGCTTAAGATTAAATTCGTAATCAAACGTGAAGGAAAGTACAGAGTTAAGGGTGTTAATGCTTTCAACGTCTAGCTTGTTACAAGTGTTACTAACTGTAACTATACTTCGGAAATCATTTGTATTACTTCTCAAGAATGAATCGGATAGAGAGTTATGCTGTAACATACGTTACGGAAACCGAATATATTTCTTTGCAATATTACAGCATCGGTTGTATCAGATACCCGTCAAGTACGCGCAAATAAAATATATTAACTTCGAAATCAATTCTAACGATATGCAAACGCGTTTTAGATTACACTTTACTAATTATTATGCGATCGAGATTAACGTCATATCGATTTCATCTCTTCCATTTTCTCGTGGAACAGCCACTTGGTAAAAAAAAAAAAAAAAAAAAAAAAAAACAAGAATTGAATTGATTATCGAGTAATTGGGCGTCATTAATTTGTTGCACTTGATATTAAAACAAAGTATACAGATGAAATGATACACGCTTTTATCTAACCTGGGTTCATGGCATAGTAAAAATCTCTCCACTCATCCATCCAGACTTCGGCCACCCTAGCCGCATTGTGTAGAACTACTTTGCTGACACCACCAGGGAATGTGTATGGACTCTTGTCTCGGAAAACATGTCCAACGTGTGAACATGGACTGATTTCTAATGTCCCGCCGCATTGCCATACCTACAAGGCACTTATGACTTTACAAATGAAAATAATACTACCGACTGCAAAACCCTCTGCACTTTGAATAACAAACTTCAATTTTCTATTTTATTAGTTGGAGAAGGTAGAGCGAGAGAGAGAAACAGGAAATATTTTATTCAGACAACAGTATTGAATAATGTGAGGTATCAGCTGTAATACGGACAAAAAGGAAAAAATTATTTCACAAGTGTGAAACATTTAATTTCCCCTGGGAATCACCTGGAAACATTGCAGTCCAGCTTAATCTGCACTGAACAAGTTTGAAAACAGTATAATATATTTCACGTGTGATAGTTTTTTTTTCATTTGCCCGGGTTTCGTAACTTTATTTCCATTAAATAATCCGATGGCATGGAGCAAATACTGTCATCGATCAATACTCACCCGGAAACTCATTTCGAGGTTTTCACCGCCCCAAATATCCATGCCCTCGTCGTACGCTCCCAATTCGTAAAAATAGTCCTTATCGATAGAGAATAATCCGCCGGCCATTGTTGGTGTTCTCAGTGGGGCTGTTCTATCGCCCAATCTCCTGTCCATTTCTCTCTGCGCCACTCTATACCTAGAATATTTAAACAAATTAATAAAACTGACCAGGAACCAAATACGGAAGAATTTCATCTATTTGACTGATACAATTTCTCTTTCAGGTTTAAAGCAATTCTTCTTCTCTTACCATCTGAAGTTCAGTTTCCAATTGAAACCACCCCAAGTCATGTCGCTAGCAGGTATATACTCGAAGGTATCATCGCTAATCACATCAATAATTGGACAAACAACGGTGTATCTGTCCTCGGCGATTCTGGAGAGCAAAGGTTCTAACCAACCTTCTGTGCACTCGCAGTGAGCATCCAGGAACGTTATAACTTGCCCCTTCACGTGCTTTGCACCGAGCAACCTAGCCCTGATTAAGCCTGATCTCTTCTCGGTACGGTACACGTACGTAGGGACAGGCAATGTTTTCACGTAGTCCTCCAGGTCCTGTTTCAAGTGGTCTGTAGATCGAGAACGTTGTATGTATTAAAACAATATGTTACACGCGTACTTTTTTCCCCAGCAAAACAACACTGTACCCTCGTACTCGCCAGAGACAATCTTTAATACTGCCATTTTAATATACCCCCATTTGCCAAACAGGCTCCATCGAAACCAGTCACATACAGTCTATCCGACTATCTCGGCCACAAACCACCCCCACGATGACACTCACCTTGCTCGCTCTTATCGTCCACTAAAATAATCTCTTTAAGCAGGGTTCGCGGGGACCGATTAATAACCGACCACACGGTCCTCAGCAAGGTGCTCCAGGCCTCGTTATGAAACACGATCACGATACTGGTGTCCGGCAGGTATTTGTTATGCTTCTTAGTCTTGCACCCCTCTAATCTGATATCTTTCAGGGATCTATTCAACGAGATCATGTCGCTGGCCATCAAATTGAACTGGTTCAGCTTGAAGAGCTCCTGCTGCTTGGCCTCGTCCTCAGGCGAGATGTGGACCGCCGCGCCCATCTCGCCAGGCATCCCCTTGTTCTCCCTGATAACCTTCGCCGGCCTCCATAAATTCAACTCGAACTGTTTGTATCGTTTCTTACTTTGTTGCTCGACAGACGGGACTTGCCCGTCGTCCCTTAACGCCTCCTTCGAATGCGGAAGGCTTTCCTCTGTCAATAATTGTTGCTGCTTGCTGGCCTCCGTGCAACCCCATCCGGGCCCTCCGATGCAGTCCGAATAGAGCATCAAAACCATCACGTCGACCAGGAACCATACCAGCGACGTGAGCAGTATCACTTGGCACGTGTGAATTCGAATCTTGGAGCGGAACATGTTGTCACGGAGCCG
Organism: Nomada fucata; assembly: GCA_948146005.1. Classification (NCBI taxonomy): domain Eukaryota; kingdom Metazoa; phylum Arthropoda; class Insecta; order Hymenoptera; family Apidae; genus Nomada; species Nomada fucata. The sequence continues at coordinate 30,946,559 of OX411276.1, forward strand.
TTCACCTGCCGCCCTGAGCTCATCACCCGATCGTCCGGGTTGGTGGTGTCCACGAGTTTGTTCCGAGATTGGGCCGTTCTCGTGAGACGACCGTACGCTACCGATTTCGGGTGATCAGTGGAGGAACGGTTCGTCGTACAGAGAGTTACATGACTACGACGATGGCTGCTGGTTTCGCGATCTGAAATAAATGAGTAACGCGTGTTAGCTAGGTGAACCGAGGGATGCATGTTTCGATGGTATGTAGCTTTTATATTTCTTGCTGCGCGATTTTTAATATTGTAGTTGCAATATGTGGGGGCATTGTTTTTAGAAATTATTGACGACTTTGACGGGATAAGAACAACAGTTGTATCTTCCTGCTTCTTCATCTCCATTCGACCACATTTATTTTCATAATCTGTCTATCGCGTATTTACGTAATATAGCAGATGGTCGTTCTAGCGTTAGATATATTGCATGGCCACGGATTTGTGGATTTATGTAAATTACGTTGCTTTGATGTTTCGAATTCCTCTCTGCTTTTACGTGCACCGTGTGCAATAAAAATTATATTAGAAAAATTATATCGGCGGACCCTGGAAATATACTATGCTGGGGGCTTGCGTGACCGTCGGGATCGCGACGCGTAAATTGTTTTTTTTTTCCCCTTATGCACACAAATTTTTTTTTCATATCGCAAGGGTAATCTCCGACTATCAAAGGGATAAGTACCGTACCGGGCTGAATAATTTGTTGAACATTTTTTTGCGGAATCGAAACGGTTGCGATTGAACAGTTGTTCTTTTTTATTGCGTACTGTGGCTTTTATATGTTCGACGAATTGAACACGATTATACGATTCGTGTTTCTAAAAACAAATTTAGCTTTTCCTTCGTATTTGTAACGAGAGGTAGTGTTAATCACAGTTTTACGGTTGCCTTTGCACGTTCAATGACATTCTCGTGTATCCCTGTGAATTCGTAATCAGAACTTTCGCTTTTCCTAGTTACCATGATCCACTAACAGTTTATGGGGCAGAGTATGTGTCGAGCACTCTGTAGCATTTCCAGGGTTATGTACTGCGCTGTTTCCATGCACGAATGGAAATTAGAACAAACTGAATAAATCTTTGGATCCCTTGTGCTCCGAATTCCTAGCGACTCGCTTATACCGACACACGAAACACATTTATGTTAGTTCCCGCACTATACTTCCTCGAGTCGGGGTGCGATTGTTAATCAGTGTTGCGGGATACTGCAATGCTGACCATGGCTACGTACTTGAAAGATATATTCACGGTTCGTGGAACGTACCAGTATTAATAATTATAAAAATGTGTGACAATTTTTGACGGAATACGATTTTGAAGAATGGTCTGTGCCTATTTAAATGGGTACAATTTTTCTGCAGTATTTTTCGCAACGTTTTATTCCTTTTAAAAAAAGGACCAGCCAGATAGAGATGGTACTCTAGCCATCGCACACTCTAGTTCGAAAGAAAACATCAATCGCATCCCAAACAGTTCATCAAATCTGCATCCGTTACCATACCGTCAAACTATCACGATGGGCATTCACTTTGCACACCCTCTACAATCTTACAAACGCGGCATCATTTTCAACCCACCGAGGACTAATCCTTCCACACGAACGTGTATTTCAAACGTGCCACAAATTCATCCAGCAACTCCAACCGTATCGTAATCGAGCTATCGGGTTCCGGTGGAATACACGAGGTCGCGCGTTCAGCCTCCGATAATATCTCTATTAATTCCAATATCTCGCTGAACATCATTCCCGTCCCGTCCAATCTCACCCCCTTTTCTTCCAATATCTGTCCCGGCTCGTACGTTAAACTCGTTAAGCGTTGTTTCGATACCTTATAAGAAGTCTCTCGCCGGCGAACAATCGAGCCGGAAGTCACGCGAGACCGTTTATTTATCACGTGCATAATACATGGGACACCATTTACCATTATCGATTCGTTTCCAGTGGTTTTCTTGGCGCACGCACGCACGCACACACACGCGACAGAAACGGAACACGAAACGCTGAACGATAACCGAGTGCACACCGTGCACATTCCTGCATCGTCTCGATAACGATTCGCGGGTGTTCTCTCGCTGTTGCACCGACACGGGATATTATGCGCTACAGGGGCATGATTGGAACGGTGAAAAAGGCGGCGAGGTCGTTTGGAGCTAAACACGATTTCGAGAGCGCGGAACGGAGACGGTTCTGTGGTACATTTTTATCGATTTTGGTCGACGTTTGGATCGGGAGGCTTCACCGATGTCTGGTCAGTTTTTTTCGTTTCTCTTTTTCATGACGTTGAGAACGGACGTGTATATAGACGCGTGTTGAGGATAAAAACGGAACGAGAAATGGCGAGGCTATTCTGATAGACGGACGGGCTGGCTTGATGAATATGAAATTGCTGATTAGGCAAAGGGTGGTAGTTTTCGTGGTTTATGATACGAGTGGAGAAAGGAGGGGTTATTTATTAGCTTGCCAGGCGTATCGTTATTTTAATTAGATGCAGAGAACACGAGGTTGTATATAGACGTAATGGGACCAGATCTTGAGATATCGTGTCAGCCGTGTCAGAGAACATGGTCCCGAGAGGGAACGCATAAAGGGAAATGATTTTTCGTCGAAGTTCGAAACACAAATACCCCCTTCGTCTCGCTAAATTACGTATGCCGGCCACAGCTACAATGCTTCACTCCGAAACGGCGCAGAAACAATTTTCTATTCCCAAAGCTGGCTGTTGGCGCGAGATAAACGGACGCAACAAGAGGAACGGAAGGAAGGATCTCGAGCGGAGCTATTACTTATACAGTTCATAAGCTGCTCAAGACAGCCACGAGAACGTTCCGGCAACCGCAGCGTGCACGGAAAGTGAGAAGCTTGCTGTCGTTGTCACCCGTACAATAATGATCGAGCAATCGCGACAGCCCGTGGAAGTGTTCCGTGGAAATTCGTGGAAACAAACGCGGTATCAGGTATGTTATTCGTGAATGTGCAGTGCCGGCAGAAAGTTCCGATGCATGTACGTACTTGGGGAAAGTAATATAAGCGAAAATTCTGGACGATATTTGTACAACACTCTCGAAGTATTTTCGTATCTTTTAATTTCTACTGTTAATGAAGGATGTCCGTTTTTACAAGCCAAGTTTTATCTTCTATTATTTAAAGAAAAATCAATTACACTCGTTTGGGTTAGTTTAGTTTAATATTTGTTCAAGAGCAAGCTAATGGACTTTCGGGTTGGAAACTTGCATATTTATGAAAGCATCGTTTCATTACTGCAATTTTATTATTTGCTTTCATTGGCGCGCAGAAATATAATACAATTGCTATGAAAGATATCTTTTTATAACGAGAATGAACAAATATGCTTTGGTGGCTTGATTCCAAACAGCCAGATGCAACATTGCATTCTCAACTTTTTGTCAGCACTATATATTCTCCAGAATAGTCTAGAGCGAGGACGATCCTGGGAAAACGGCGGAACAGACAAAGCACCTTGCCCTCCGCTGATGCTAATTAATTAGCTCGCGCTAAATCATTCACTTTCATCGCGATAGAGACGACTGTGTGTCGCGAGTAATAGGGACTGATAATTGCTTACCACTGCGGGAATATACACGAAACGGAAGTGGTCTCGTCATACAAGCTTTTCCCTTTTTAATCATTCCTCGAGAAGCGTTGAAACATTGTTAATATTGTATCTTAGGAGATCATTAATATAGTAAGTACACATTGATGCACTATGTGCCCATTTTAAATTATTTTCCAACCAAGTAGAACGGAAACTCGGTTCAATTGTGGAGAATTGAAGAAACGCCGATTTCCAACTTCAACCCGGCCGAAATTACAATTCCACCGCGTTTCACATATGTTCTCATGAAATTTTATCGGAATAAATATTCCAATAATCCGTCCATAGAATTTCAAAACGCTTCGCCGGATCCATTAAGATTTCGAGTCTTCGCCCCGTAAGTCTCTCAGAGGCTCCTCTGCCGGAAAATCAAACAAACTCCGACTTTCCGGTAAGCCAGTACAGTGCAAAGTATCGTCGCGAAATTCGCGACCTATTCAAACTGGAGGATGTTTTGTTTGACGTTCCCCCCAACCAGTGGATCGAAGTTCGTCCAGCCGTTTATTGCCTGGCGGACTTGGTTTCAGTCTCAAACAGAATCCTCGAGGCACGTTCCCATCAAACTATATTATACGAGATACTGGGTGTTGCGTGAAACTTGCGTTTCTGGATGTCAAAATTGTTAGAAACATGGGAAGGGAGATTTTTCTTTCAACATACCACGATTCATTGTCGTTTGGTTCATTTCTATTTCGCGTCGCTATCAGTTTTATATCACATTTCGAGGCAATTTTTTTTTAACCACTATATCATTGCCGGACCTTTCACTATCATTATCGTTTGGCATATCTGATAAATCATCGTTCAATTTGTTGCGCAAGAATATCTCTTTTCATCCATTACAAGGGAATTAAATTGAATACACGAATTGCAACTTTAAACAAGCAGATGATTACGAATGATTATATGAAAAAAATTTACTGTCGCAGAATTTCTAAAAAGTTTACAGAATTCTTCAATTTCTTTTATATCCGATTATAAGTAACGCTTTACTTTTTAACTCTAAAAGTATCACGCGACAGATTAAACTGATCAGTTCAACGCTATCCGGCGAATATAATTAATATCTTTAGAAATTAGACTCAGAGTAGAATGAGTCGTCACTTAGAAGACCTATCGAAATCTCTAATAGTGAATATCTCAAATTTTTCTAATGTGAAAGCCCTAACGTGTGGTAAAAACTTTCACAATCTCACGTTCTCGTCGCATCCCGAAACGATTTTGTAATAGATTGAAATCGTCTGTGACCGTAAGATCTATTAAAACCACCAACAATGAGCTTCTCACATCTCTCGATTGAGAATCTTCAGCACAGAATCCTGAGCCTAAACCAAGACATTTACAGGCTTATATCTTTTTCGTAACGGCATGCACGAATTGCGAAACAATTACTACATAAGTGTAGAAGTATCACGTATTCCGCGCAATCTGTACCAAAAAATACAAGTTTATCCAGACACTGAGGAATTCCCTCGTTCCAGTCGAAAAAATCTCCAACAGCAAAATATATAAAATTCTCCAAGGATTCATTTTCTCGACCACCCAGCAAAAAGATCTTCAACCGACAACAAAATTTTCTTAGCTACTACACTTTCACGAATAAACTGTTCGTGAAGAAGAATAAATCATTCATGAGAAATTTCTACTGGATATCTACGAAAAAATATTCCATACGTCTCATGAAACCTATCGTCACTGGGGTAGAAAGTAAATAGAAATACGCGCATATCATAATCTGATGCCTGCGCTTACAATCTTATATAATTATTCAATATTTGTTAAACAAGGTATCGCGTTCCACGGTAGGACCTCCTACGTCATAAAGTGATTGTTCACTAGATCGAAAGCATTGATTCTACAATGCGCAGGTATTATTGATATGAATATATATTCACCGTGAGATTTAAGAACCAGTCTTCCCTCTCCTTAAATGTATGTATCTGGAATCTTCATCGAAAGTAAACATATAAGAATCCTGCGTGAACGCAATCGGATGTTGCGACAGAATGGTTAATTATAAAATTGAAATCACCGTGGCAAGAATGGAGTGCCGAATATCTCGTGGAAGGCATCGTGTTTCGCAAGAGGAACACCCGTCAGGTTGGAACACCGGCCATTTACGAACGCAAATTAGCGGAATAATAATGAGCTGACGCGCAATGCACTTGTGCAAACGAGATGCGGAAAGAAACGGGCACGTTGCTCAATGTTTCTCTCGCGCGAAACAGCTGTGGATGGTCGATGGTACGGTGAATTTAAAAAATTATTTCCAAGTACTGGCTCGGTAAAAAAAAAAGAAGATATATCGTAGAACTTAACCCTTTGTGGTATGGCAATGAAATTTAATTTACTCTGCAATTATACTTCTCGAGAACGTGACGTACGAATGCGATAAAAGTGTGATATTCCGTAGAAGATGGTTTAATAAAAATAGATGCCGAGCATAGGCTCCGCGAAGAAACTAGGTTGCCAAGAAATTTTTATCTACAAGGTTCTTTGACTTGTGGATATTTTTGCCGATTCGTTAAATTCCTCGGAATACACTGCGAGATAGCAAATTGGAGTCAATTACTCAAAATTTCGGGACACTCGATATTTTATTCAGGGATTGATAAATCAATTCCGTATCAGTGAGCGGAGATATCTTTTTATACTTATCCCTGGACGACGTAACCGTGCTCCCAATTACTACCGCTGAATTATTGTAGATTAATTGTACTGATAATTTCTTTAAAAAGAAGCACTTTTTACAGATAATTTCCACCGATTTTAATAACGAACAGTTGTCGATATTCTTGGCATCTATCTTACTTTTATTAGAGGTACAAGACAATCTGACGGAAGTTCTTCATAAAAACTAATAAGTAGTCATTAAGATGATTAATGAGGATGCTTGAAAAAGCAGTGCAGCGTAAAAAAAATCTTTAATTCTGATAAGGGGACGCTTTTCTAATCCCCTCATTTAAAATTCCATACCTTGGCTCTTATCGCAGTCGCGAAACAAGGTTACGTGGCAGAAAAGTTGCCCCTATCAGTGTTCTCGAAGATCGTCCGACCTTTCTCGCCACTGAATCGTAGGCTAATCGAATTTAGAGACACCTTGCAACGCACTCCGCGACAGCGAGTATGTACTGATAACGTTCCACCTATGCAAAGTAAAAAGAAACTCCTTTAAATAGTGGCTCAAGTTGTTCCACTTTGGATGCGAATAAATAAAACAGATACTTTTCATAAAAGATTAAGAGCCAAGAAAATAATTTCGGTTCCACTTTCTACTATTATTAATTATTAGCATGATTTGTATAGAGTTTAGGTTGTCGCGTAAATTTCCGGCCGGATTAATATCCGAGGACCATACGATATCGGAATAGATTTTACTTTTTCCGATGGCAAGTGTTACTTTCGAATTAATGGCGCAAATAGAGCGGGAGTAAGGGAGAATCGCGCACAGGCTAATTTGTAGATCGTTCTGTCGACAGGAATTAAAGTGAATCCGGTTTTATCCTGGCCACCGTTGAACAATGCGAAACAGTTAAACCGACGTTGAACGTATACAGCTCGGAACAAATAATCGTACAAACGCGAATTATTCGGTCGTTTACGTTGGCTCGATTGTTCGGGGGAAATTGCGTGCAAGAGCGAATGGAAATCGGCCTTCGAATGGCACTCGCCGTTTTCTGCTTTTACAGATACGAGAAAGTTTATATGCGCTGATAGGAAAGAATGAGTAAAGATCGAACACTTTATATGGAGAAACAGAGTAAAGAAGAAAATCATAATCTTCGAATAAGTAATTGTCGTTCAGTTCTCTTCAAATTATACGGTATTACATTTCTGCGGCACGAAATAATGCGGAACGGTGAATTATTCAATTTCCTGTAGAATTATGTGTTTATCATTCGAGAAGATTTAATAGAGTAGTACTCATTTATATTATTCAGAACTATAGCAGATCTATGTTTTCGTTATGGTACATCATAAATAACAAAGGGGACACATTTTTCTAAAATAATGCCCCGTTTCTTCTTCCTCGTACAGAGTTAGATATTACGATGAATCTGGACTAAAGTTCACGGAAGAGGCAACTAAAATAGAACCCCAGAATGAACGGAATAGGTTGATCCAGGTAATGTAATAAAAATTGTTCGTCGGTCGTTTCCAACACGACGGAGAAACTGGTCTGGACGAAACTGTTTCTAAATTTAAAGCGAAACTGGCATTTCGAACGTGGCGAGATACCATCGAAAATAAAATTAATGGCACCACTTCCACTTTCATAAACGACAAATTTCCACGGTGAATCCGCGTTGGCGAGTTTTTAATACGGAAGCACGTATCACGGCAATCACTATTAATCGACTTATCCAGTTTCGATGACGAAGGTAATTGTATATTTTACCTTCGATCATGTAAATTCTGCGCCGCGTTTGAATTTTAGGGAAATTAGTATTCCAAGCGTGTACGGCAGCACAGTAAATTCAATTTTGACGACTCTATTCCCATTTCTGTTTGCCGAGCTGTTTACAAGATGAATACACCACCTTTGCAGCTGGTGTTTAAAGGAAATATTGAATCTCGTGGGAACCTGTATTTCGAGTGGGTTAACAGTACAGGTTCCGTTTCAATAATGAAGGAATATTAATCATTGATCTGTTCATTCGCAGTGGAACATTTCTGGGGACCTTGTTATTCCTCAATGTTTCTGGCAAAGTGATATTGCAAATATGTTTGCTGAAGAAAAGCTTTGCCGAAAAAATTCTTTCGCGCTGACTTGTAATTGCAGAGAAAATTGTATCGACCCTAAAAGAGGGATTATTACTTTGAATTTGAATTGTCGAATATTTGAATAATCGAATATTAATGCTGTATATTCTAGTGGCGAAAGAATGGTTTTAATTTCTCGTTACAGTACTTATCGTAACAACGAACATCGTATACATGTTAGCTCGAGTGTTACCGTGCACGCTATTGTGAATGTTAAACAGCACTCCAATAGCCTGTTCCACCTACATTACTCCCAATACAATCTTGTTCCATTCAAAATCCACACAAATGAAATTGTAATATGAATGAGCCTGTCGTTTCAATGCCAAGAAGCGTGGCGAAGCGGCGTTTAATTAAGAAAATTGTACCCCGTCTGTGTTTCCACCGTTTCTTTTCGCTTCGGTATTCCTTAAATATAATAGGTTTTCTTATATTTCAAATCAGATTAGTTCTTAATCTCGCGCCATCAATCTCATCCAATGCTGAATTACAAATGTCAAAAAAATCCATTCCGTTTCACATTTCAAACGTTCACATTTTACTTCAGACATTTTAAATTCACGAAAATTTCCACTCTATCGACAAACTTCAAATTGGCGAGTATTCATATTTTTCCTCGTATATACAAAACTCTCGGCCGACATCTATTGTACGCCACAATATCAACAGTTACTGCCGTCTCTAACTCTTGCACGAAAAATGTGTATTTTCAAACACGTTCTTTCCTTTATAAGCTTAAAAATTCACAATAATTTCTTGCCTGTTCCGTACGGTAGTCAAACGGAAACATTAAGGAATCCTGGTATCACAGACCAATCCATTATACAGATGGTACTGAAATTCGCCAAACGGAAACGCACGTTGAAATCCACATCGGAAGCAAGTGTCCCGCGAGGAACTCTGTCAGAAATTGAATTTGACAATACTATTTCCAATTCTCTATATAGCTCGCGTTCCACGATGATGGATGCACGACCATTTTCGGGACACGTTTCGCACTGGAACGAATCCGGCCGAGAGTTTCGCCTGTATTTCTCGCCGACTGCGATAACTTTTCCAGAAACACGTACAAAATGTACGAGGGCGTTATGAATTTTACAAAAGCGCGTTTCAACTTTGTTACAGCGCCGACGAAGTCGCGATATATTGCCCTCGTAGCCATAACTTTTTCCATCGATCTCGAAGCAACCTGAAATTCTTAACCGTCTCCCCACCTTCGTCTGAGGAACGATTTTCGGCCGAAATTTCTACGCGAGATTAACCGAGGAAGCACGCCCGACAACTCTTTCGTTGCGATGCATTGTATGCACAAGAAGATTCGGAATATTAGGTAGATTCGAAAGATAGAAGGTTGTAGAGATAGTGAGCAGAGGTGCGGCGGAAAGGAAACATTCATTCTGAGAAGCGAAAATTGTGTCGAGATTTCGTTCTTCGGAATCGTACTACAAATATGTATTGTGTAGATACAATTTTTATTCAAAACCGTGAAAAACGAAATAGTTAAAATTAAAAATTAGTTCTCTCTCGAACAATCCAAGTGAAAGAAAAAATATGATCACTAAAATTTTTAAAATTAAAAAAAAATGTATGCCGTGTCTATACAAAAGTGCCTCTTTTCGAACGACAATTCCTTCTCAGGTTACGTTGCAAGAATTATTAAACAAATCCAGAGATTTGCCATTGTTCGAAAGCTGACGGTTCAATAACGCGTAAGTGTGTCTCGTAAATGGAGCAGCTCACAATTTTGTACCCTTCGAGAGTCATCGATTTTCCATCGACGAAACCACGTTGAATCCTTAAGCACTCTGCTGGAAGCCGAAAACCGTGTTTCTAACATAATGTTGCCTATTTGTTCTAGATGTGGCGCTGGATACAACGTGCTGGTAGAACAAGTGTAATACACATAGCGAGTAGTGAGGTAGGTAACTTTGTTTCGTTTATAAGGGAACTGATTTTATCTGGCGGCATGTATGATTCATGCTGTGTATCGTAGCTTTTTATCTGATGTATACTATTATTTTTAGATAACACTGAGAAGGCGTGGCTGATATTGATCAGTCCTTTTCGATAAAACGTATGAAGTGTTTAATGCGCTTGGAATAATTCCGTCCATATGGTTTTCAGGATTTGCCGACACGTTAAGAATTAATATGGCTGTTTGGACGATTAGTGTTACTTATAAATTACAGTTATGGGCCGTTATATGTCTAATTGATAAGGAGTGGAGGTAAATTGTTGTTCTCGCATGTAAAATCACTTTAACACTTACTCGTTACACCCGGCAGATACGAAATTTAACAATGCAGGTGCGTATAGTGTTTTTGCACGGCACCTTCAGAATTCAAAGTATTCTTGGCGCAAACAAAGTTAACACAGTATTTATTAACATACTCAGGAGCTCTTTTTACTTTATTAAAATCTAATTCATGCAAACGATAGCGAGGATGGACGCTATCCTATGGAGGACGTTTTTTTAGCAAGGCGACTGTACAATTTATGAAAGTATATATGGAAAAGGAGCAATCAATAAATGCCTCCATTTCACTGCATGTAGAGTTTACGATGCATCAAGATTCTGCTATCAATATTATCAGCGTAGAGGAACGAATTGTGCAAAATATCTGGGGCGTACGATTCTTGATTTCGTTCGAAAAATATTTAATTAATTGAATCCTCGCCAACGCATCATACTGTCGATCGACTTCCAAACCCAATACCATAAAAAAAACGAAGCTATTTCGTGATTGCTCTATTTATTTTCGCGGGAGCAACCGGCCTATTTCCGGTTGCGAGGCGCTCCCAGCGAGCGCCACGATGGTCGTTCACGCGGTAAAATGAGCCATAAAAAGAGGCTGATCCGATACGCGACAGAATTCATGGCAAGAGCATCCTTCAGTGCGATACAATTCGCGTCACGAGTGCAATTAACTCGCGTGACGATTTAAATTCTCGTGTCCACCTATTGTTTGGTAAGCAAATGAAATTCCTCCGTCGAAAGTCACTCCTGCACGCGTCATTCCGCTCGCTTAGCCCCCGTGAACACGCTCGTGATTTATCGAACAAGGAAACGAATGGCACGTCGAAAGTGACAAAACTGGGTTAACACTGTGTGGGCTTGTGAACTCTTTATTAACCACTATGCTTTGTAATGTACGTGGCGAGGGAAACGGCACTTTGGAGATATACTTTGATGTTTAAAAAAAAGGGAGCATGAAATATGGGCAAACGAAATTACGTGGGTCGTGTGTTCTCAGCTGGAAAAGGCTTGGCAGATTGTAACAGGAATTCGATTTTTAGTGTAACGATGCTATTTGCAGAAATGGTGCAGTGGTTTTTTTTTTGTTATTTTTTAGTAGAACAGGTAATTATTACGAATTAACTCTTCGTTTTCTTCCGCTTAATTAGAATTTTATTTTCTTTATCGACAACTTAAGTGTTCTACGTTTCTCTTTAATGTTACTGGAAGGCAAGGCGAGTTTGATATTTTATATTCGAAAAATTTGCAGCATCGTTAAACCTGCGCAATTTAATTAAACGTTCGAACGATCATTTCTAGATATCGGAGCCCCGTAGCCTTTTCCAACTTCTTATCTGGCCTTTCGACATTCGTAATGCCGGTTGGACTTCCAATTATACCCGGCGAAGCTCGACAATACCTGTGATACAATGAAGATCGCGGTATTATACGAATACCGTTATTACGCACTGGTTTATACGGGTCGCAAAACCGGCATAAAGTTTTCCGGGTAATGGTGAATGAGTTAACAATGGAGCGTGTACAGGAAACGCGCGGAATGATTGATAAAATTTTTTTCGAAATGCTTCGTGGATTAGCTGATGCATCGCGATAAATTACGTAGAATTTAATTAGCGTAGTTGTACATTCAGTGTTCAACCGTAACAACCTCGAAAGTTTGTCGAAATACAATTTCAATATGGAATCGAGGTGGACTTCTGGTGCGTTTGACTACAATGGTCATTTACACCTTGCTTTGGCCCGTATTCAATCCAGAATTTACATAATATCATCTCGCGAGTCACGCGAATGTTCATACACGAATAAAAAAGTAGAATAGGACAATTTGGTCAGTATGGATGAATTAAAAACCGCAGCGAAAGTTGAAGGGAAATATACATGCGTATGTCGGGTATTAATAAGGATGAATAAATTGTTTACTTGAATACTTCACTGGAGAATACTAACATCTCTGTGACTCATTGCAATGCGTACGTAGTTATTACACGGAAATGAATGGCTATCGCGTCTCACTCGTGAAACAGGAAATTTCCGAATGATCATCGCGTGATCTTGAATGAGGAACCCGGGGTCTCACCCATTGATCGTCTCAATTCTCGATTCCGGTGCTCGAAACACGTGTAACGCGATACGTACTTTCCTCATTTTACGTTCTATTCTATTGCGAATTCTACCGCGGCGTGTATTTGCCCATCTCATTGTAAAAACAAGGCTTCTGAACGAACATTAGTCGGAATGAGTTTCGACCCCCTAATTACCTCCTTGAACGTATGATATTTCTCCTTCTATGCGCGAAACGTGCGTATTTTAAATACTCCGACGATTCTACCGATCTCGATGTAACATGCACATTTTCCCTACTGCTGTGCATATCTATTCATATATTTACACCTGTGCGTAAGTTTCCCGTGCGTAAACGTTTCAAATCGAATCACAGGAGCGCCACGTGGCTCATTGAAAGCCGCAGCGGCGCGGGTCGAGTGTCGTGAACAATCCTCGTTAAACCTCGACGAGTAATCTTTAAAAGGTTTCTCGTACGGGCAACGATAAACTCGGAACAAACGATGCTTTCGTAAAGCTCGTCGACGTGCATCTACAGACTAGATGCATACACACGTGCGTGTCGTGCACCGAGAGACAGAGAGAAGAAAAAAAGGAAACAGTAGGACGAGCAAGTGGTTAAGTTACACTGCGTAGATAATTTGAATGGTGGCCGTGCACTTTATGTCGGGCTACCGGCGGAACACGGTTTTCTAATGGGGCTTTCAGTGAAATCGTTTTAGATAATGCCAGTTGCTGCTCGCAGGCGGTCATATATCGTTGAATTGCAACACGCGTTCTTGCACACCGACGTCGAAGGACTTGGTGAATTTACAAATAACCGTCTTCACCCGCCGTGAATCGTGTACGCATTCACGGTTTATTTCACTCGCACGAAGGTACTACACCATCTCGCTGACCGTTTCTTTCTCCTTTTTTTCTTTTCGTTCCCCTTTGTCAAACGCGTCGCGATGCTCGCGATATACATGTATCGCGTTCACCGTTATCGTTCGACGTTCGACAAGGTAGAATTCTGTGTAGAATTGAGCGGTAAACGAGCGACGGACGACGACATCGACAGGATCGTTTCACATGCGAAACGAATTCGAAAAGGCGGCGGATGTAGTGCATAAAATATGAGGCTGGTCAACGTTTCACCGCTTTGCGCATAATTAACGCGCGGCGAATACCATGAAGACGAAGGGGGAAGATGGTTTGCAGCAGTGAACCTTTCTTACCGCTGTTTCGAATTGCTTGAACACGATACTCGCAAATGTCGATGAGGGATTTAAGTAGCCTCGGTCAGTTATGATACCTTTTTTTTTATAAGGGATACTTGTGTGTGCAGAGATTGCCGAGAGTAATCTTATCGGTCGTTTAAATATAATCATAAATTAAGAATATAATTATGATCGTAATATTGTGAGATTTATCAGTTATTGGATTATCAGAGATTTGTAACTTATCTGAAGCCTGCTTGGACAAACATTTCTTCCCAACTTTACGTAATATTGGTAAATGGCCCATGGTTTTACTATCCTTGATTAAAAAGTGGTATGTCACTAATTTTCAACATTCTAATTCTAAATGTTTGAACGATGGATATAATTCCACAGGCACTCCGATCAGTCGTACCGTAAATTGTTCACGTATTCGCAGTTAAACGTTACAAAGCATTACCTACTCTACGCGCATATGCTAATCGTGGGATTGCCAGATCGACGAGATTCCACAAATACCATCTTCGAATAACAATCATGGCTTTAACACGATCACGTTTTAAACCGTCCTATCGCGTAGCCACAATGGAATCGTTTGTCGTAACTGCACAAGGGGTCCCGCTGATCGGTACACGTGTCCTTGCAGGTCGAGTAACGTGTCGTCTTGAACCGGTCAATTCACTCATCAACGAACGGAAGAAAAGGACCTTTCACTCGTTTTATTAATCACTGCTGTGGCATGCCGCATTTACCTACTTAACGTTCCACCATGAAAACAACATGGCTTTTCATCATGAATTATTTATCCGGCGTTAAATGAAGGTTGTTCGCGATGGTGCGCATCGTAAGAAATACTCATAGCAGAGTTCGTTTCGGCGATCGAGTAAAAAACATTGTCGGCCGAAACTTCTCCACACGCATTTCGTCCCCAATGAAATTCATAACTCATTGTAAGATCGAAAGACCTTGGGGATACGAGCAAAAGACTAGCAGGTGTGCAGCGCATTCCTTCAAACGGAATACATGCCGATGTAGCCAGTAGAATAAGATTATACTCGCCCCGCTGCCAGCAGACTAGCAAGAACAAGAGATGGGAATCCACGCGTATATATGTAAGTATGTATATGTATATACGTTTTCAGCAGTGAATCGGAAATGAGTAGTGCTGACCACACGTAAACGGTATATGTATATACGTGTACGTAGGATCGTCTCAAGTGGCGAGCAACAATCTGGTACTCGTGCAACGAGACGCGTCTACCACGTCGGCGAACGAATAAACACGTACATACAATATACGTATCCACGCAGCACCGTTATATTGCACACCACATGGTCTAGTGTGTCGGTCGCGTGACACGAGCTAAAAAGACATTACCCAGTTTTATCCTGGTCGAGAGCGTGGCACTTTCGATCGACGTTTGGCCAGCCTCCGATTCGGCCGACGACGATACGTTTTGAATGGCCACAATCGAAAACTACGATCGTCAGTTCGTCCTTCGTGCGCTGCGATGCACCACAAGAAAAAAAAGTCAACGATATCGGAGGCACAGTAATAGCTGACGCGGTATTCGACACGCCGTTAGACGAATTTTGGAATGCGTACGTCACTCTACACGACACACGGAACGCCGCGCGACTCCTTTTTCTCCTTGTACACGACAGAACCGAATTGTAGAACGCGAGTGACCGTGCAGGACGAAACGAAAGCAGGACGCGGAATGCACACAAGACGATAGATCAGACTGGCGAGAAACGCCAGGTGCGAGTAGCGGAGAATCGGTCGAACTTCTCGACGAGCGCATTACACGCGACGGTGTACGCTGTCACACACGCGTGGTTAAACGCGTGCGGTTACTTCTCAGTGAGCAACGGTTGATTAGCACAAATTTTCATTGATACACACCTCTTATGACCTAGTAACAAGAATGCTTCCAGGTGCACATCCCGTACGTCGCACATACGTGTATATCCGACACTGCAGAGCAACTGAGAACAGCGCCGAGGTTAGGCTATCGAAGTGGGGACACCTGTTCGACATTCGTAGCAGCACTTTCTATACTCTGACGGCGTTGCGGGGCCGTGATATCGATACTGACAACGATCACCGATGTACGCACAATCGACAGACCCGACGGCCGAGTCGGGGTTTATCGGAAGGGAAACAAGAAACGACTCTATCGTTCACTCCATTCACGCTCGACTCGATCTCATTGATTCTGCTGCGACGGACGATGCACCGCGCATGGTCGCTTTTCAAATCATGTAATACTTCAAGTCTACTGATAATGGAATGGAAGGCGTCCAAATTTTTTTTTAGAGAATTATGCTGTAAAAATACATTAACGTCGAATGTTTAACGGATATTATTTATGATTTCTCTCGGACCAAATTATTTGCCTTCCTATTTATTGAATTTTGGCGTGAGGCTTTACACATATCTACGCTTTGAACATATAAAATATTTTGCCGTAGATAAAACTGGATTAAACGTCACGACTTTCGTATTTATTTGTCAGAAATACCGCACATAAACGAGATAATAGAATAGGTCTGATATTTGTTAGATTTGTATTGATTTAGTCCACTATTTTCGACCATAGCGCTGCCATCTATAAAGAAGTACGGGAAACTACTCGTGCCCCTGCTTTGCCTACTCTCGAAAAATATTGCATCTAGGGTACGCCATATGTACGGAAGCCCGCGAAACTACTCAGATCCCTCATTTATGTTGTAATTAAATTTACAAGTAGATACTTATGAACTATTCTTTTATATCTACTTACAATATATCGTACAAGTAAATCTTGTATCAGTTCTAAACTAATACTTATGTAACTTGTGCATATGTAAAATATTTATAATATCTTTCATTTTATATTAAGCACATTCAGTAGAACTTGTAGTAAAAGTAATATTAAAACTTGCATAAGATCTACCAAATAAACTGAATATAAAATAAAAGATATAATAGATATACATAACAGTTAACACATTGGCGACAGGGTATTTGGAGTACAATTCTAAAATGACATCACATTCGTTGCCAATGTGTTATACACAATTATGCGATATGCACTAACAACTGCAAAATATTTTTATAAACTAATTTACTATAACTAACGTATGTGGTAAGAGTTATTCTTTCTTCTTTTTTCTTTCTTGCTTTTATGCACAATGAGAAGTGCTGGTCAATGCCCATATTACTCTTTGCCTGCGAAACCTGCGCACACGAAAAATGTATTAGTAAACATGTAACAGGGGAGGGAAAGATTGTTAAGGAACAAAGGGATAGCCCTTTATTGATATGTAAATGGGACTACGACATGATTTCCGAGATTATTAACTTAATTTGATAAATGAAGACATAAATAACCAAATTATGTTACTTTTATCGTACCGCTAATTATAAAGAAGTGCCTGAAATTACATACAACTCGTATTCCTGTCTGATCTACACCCCAAGTGGCCTCTAATTTTGCTATCTATGAAGAAGTGCTCAAAACTATCCGTATGTCTTCTTTACCTAGAGTTATAGTGTCGCCATCTATACAGATGTGAAGAAAACGACTCCGGCCTCTGCCATATCTACACGTAAGATAAGTAAGAATCACGAGTAGTTTCAAGGACTAGTGTACAGTTTCCAGGAGTTGTGTAGAGATGGCGATATCATAGCCGGTACTGTAGGTATGGCAGAGACCCGCGTAGTTTTAAGCACATATTTACAGATATTAATTAATTTATGAATTAAAATTAAACTACTTGAGGATTATGAATATACATCATCCATGTAAATCGCCATTATCGTTTCTATTATTAGTATGTATTTATTGCATGTTGAAAAACATGTTTAAAGAAAACAATATTCATGCATGTATTCACCTTTAAATGCTTGATTGTTGTCTATAATAAAATTAACAGACCTTACAATGTTATTGATAACACCTCATAGGTTCAAAACTCAACACCATAAATAATGAATAAATCTCGTGAGCACCCAAGGTTTCGAGTTCGGGTAGGATCGGAAATATTCGGGCGTGAACAGACTAGACTTGCAGTGTACTTCACAGAATATTGTTATTTGAAGTGCGCATCGAAAAGATGGTGGATAGTAGTGAATATCGACGATTCAGTGTTAAAATTTCTAAAGTTTAGAAGATTTTTAGCGTATCTCTGCACAGTACGTAATACGTGTAACTTGTCAAGTCGAGAATGGGTTCGAATAAACGACATAAGACTGAGAAGAGCCGAGACACTAAGAAGAAGCGTCACCGCAGTCGTTCACGTAGTTACACGCCTGAACGCGAGAAATCGGAAAAGCACAGGCATCATAAAAAACATAGAAGGAAAGAGCGCAAGGATTATGACAGCGATGGTTATTATCTGATTCATTGTTTTTAAATTACACGAACTAAATTACACGCTGGCGGCTTCATCTCGTTATCGCCTGTTCAGTTAAAAAAAAAAAATTGCTTACGCGCACCACTTTGCAAACGTAACTGTTTTTATACGAACGATTAACTAAAGCATCCTTTTTAAGTTTCCCTACTTCATGACAAAGCTTTTCGAAAGTAATGTCGTGTTCAAGATTAAATAATTTGGAAGAAATCAAAGCGAATAATATTTATATCTTTCATAGGTACATAAGCATTTACTATGACGAGCCTACGCTACTTAATATCAGTTAATGTTGCGTCCGTTCTATTTCAGTCGAAATTATTAATGCGCCTCCGCCACCAAAGATCTCCAAATCGTCTCATCCGTCTACACCTCCACCACCCGAAATCTCGAAGCAACGTAGTCCATCACCAAATAAAGGTGGCGCAGCGCAAACTTCCCTGTCCATTGAAGACACTAACAAATTGAGAGCTAAATTAGGTTTAAAGCCGTTAGAAGTTGACAGTACCGTGAAAGATGATCCTAATAAGATTAAAGATGATTTGGGAGAGTTTTATCACAAACCTGCGCCTGATGTTAATGAAAAGGTGAAGAGTCAAAAATTAAAGGAGAAAATTGGCACACAGAAGCAGAAGAGATTGATCGAAGCTAATCTAGCAAAAGTAAAAAGCCTGGGTGAATGTGACTCTGATGATGATACTAAATCTTGGATCGATAAAAATAAACGCTTGGTGGAGGAAAAGAGGAAAGCAGAAGAAAGGGTATATCTTAAATATTTCGAGTACAATTTCGTACATTTTTATATACGTTAATAATAAATAATACAATTGCAACACTTTTTTTCAGGCAAAAATGTTGGATCAATTGGACGAGGAGTTTGGGATTGGAAATTTAGTTAAAGAGGAAATACACGCTGCTCGTAATACAGCTTACACAGAAAAGAATTTAAAGGGTCTAAAAGTAGAGCATAATATTGTAAGTATTTATACTTGCAGCGTTATGTAAAAATAATTTGATACTTATAGAAAGTATGTCTTGCAGGAAAAATTTGAAGAAGGTAAAACAATTATTTTAACTCTAAAAGATCAAGAAGTATTAAATGAAGGCGAGGATGTACTGGTTAACATAAATATTACGGACGAAGAGCGTTACCAGCGCAATATTACAAATAAGACAAAGAAGCCTGGTTACGACGCATATGATGAAGATAACTTCGATGAGTTTGGTTATCCAAAGAAAACGATTTTGGAAAAGTACGATGAAGAGATCGACGGCCAAAAGAAGGACAATTTTGTATTAGGAGTTAATAATGCGAAAGACGTCAAACAGAAACTTGATTATGTTAAGCAACGTTTGGCAAGTAAACGGCTGGAATCGTTACAGTTAGCAGAGCCAAAGCTAGCCAGCGAATATTATAACGAGGAAGAACTTGCGAAATTTAAAAAACCAAAGAAAAAGGTAAATTTGTTATTGCAATTTTTCATTATTTTACTGATATTTCAATGATACACTGTCGTTGAAACTTGATTGTATTATAGGTTCGAAAGATTAGGAAAAAATTAAAGGCAGACGATTTAGTTCCCGAGGATAATGACTATCTTCGAGATCTCGGAAGTAGAAGAGCTAAACGGACCGAAGATGTGAAACAAAACGATGCATTAGACGTAGACGATATAGGAGGTAACTAATCATAATTGTATTTTAAGGTCCCTATTATTTAACGTCGCTTATTTTATAATTGATAAATTAAGCCCCAGCTGAGGATCTAAGTGGAGTTAAGTTGGAAGAAGACGACAAAGAATTGGACTTACAATTGGCGTTAAAGAAAACTCAACGACTAAAGGAATCGCAATTGTCTAGTATTGAAAAGGTTGTTGAAACTATAAAACAAGAGTCACCAGGATCCGAAGAAAATCAATCTGGAAATATTATCCTGAATGCCACTGCAGAATTTTGCAGAACCCTAGGAGATATTCCTACTTATGGCCTCGCTGGAAACAGAGAAGAAAATGGCCAAGAACTTATGGTATCGATTGTACTATTCATTGTAACCTGCCTTTTTTAAACATTGTCCTTTAGTCCACCTTGTTTTAAACACAAATTCTAGGACTTTGAAATGGATGGAATCAAGGAGGAGCCACCAGTAAACGAAGAAGAGGATGACGGACGCGGCGCTTGGAATACTGTACAGCTAGGTACCTCTATCATTCAATTACATTATGTTAATTTTACTTTTACACCGAATATAATATATTTCACTTTGCGAACAGACGAAAGTGCAATAGAGCCAGTAACAATGGAGGCAGCAATCTTAGATGCAGAACCATCGCTTGGTCATGGCGTTGGCGGAGCATTAAAACTTGCGATGAGCAAAGGTTACTTGCAAAAAGAAGATAGCAGTAGACCATCGGCATCGCGATTTGCTCATTTGCAGGCCCAGAATTACTCGATAGAGGATAAGACCTACGGGTATGTAGAGAACAATAACTATTGTTCAATATAAGAAGCTTTCTTACACGTCTTGCATAAAAGAGAATGGGACAGGTGCAAGGAATATTCTTTTATTGAACACGTATCAAACGCTCCAATGTTGGACAAGTCTCTAGTGAATTTCAAACTGTTAGTTAACAGTCCGTAAATAGAGAGCCCAGATTTCGGTGCTCGGAAAATGGATGATCTGCTACCGCAACAAGAGATATAACTACTTTGTCGGAGATGAAACAAAGGGCCGAGAAGAGAGTAGGATTGATAGAGGTATGTTTATATTATGCGATTCTATTGTTCCAAGCAAGTTTCGTACGAGCGTTCTAGACAAGTTCAAGTATGGATCGAGGCTTCATTAATCGAATTATAGTAAGAGAAACAGATTTTCTTGTATTCTATACATATCTTTCAACAGCGTTATTTAGTATTTTTGTTATTACTGTAGGCTGTACTTGCATGTTTAAATATATGAAGTGCAAAGTAACGCTTAGGACACAAAATTTTGTGTGGACTCTTAATTGAAATATTTTTCTACGTCATCTATTGAATTATCCAATTTGGAGGTCGATCATTTTTTAAAGGAAATCAATATTTAATTAACATGCGTACAGTTTACTGGATTACGATAACTTTTATTGACTTGTTTAGATTCGTGTTGATTTAATCGCATAATGTAATGTATCTTGAGAACCTAATCAATTTTTTTGTTTTCTTATTCGTGATGACTTAAATTTTGAAACACCGAATTCTATGGGCTGGTATAAGTTTTAATATTCCAAAACAATTTATTTAATACACGATGTTCACCGGTGATTTCATCCATATATTATTATTTTTTAGGGACGATGATAAATTTGGCAGAAGAGATCGTTTCAATGGTCCAACATCGGAGTTCAAGGAAAGGGATGGTTTCAAGCCAAATGTTAAATTGGAGTATATCGATGACGATGGTCATGTTTTGAGTGCAAAGGAGGCTTTCCGATACCTGTCGCATAAGTTCCATGGAAAAGGTCCAGGAAAAAATAAGGTATATATTTTTTTCAAATTCTTCAAGCAGGAAGAAACCAGGATTAAAAACAATATTATCCTTCGTAGGTTGAAAAACGAATGAAAAAAGCGGAACAAGAAGTTTTAATGAAAAGAATGTCGTCTACCGATACACCTTTAGGCACGCTCAATTTGTTGCAAGCAAAGCAGAAGGAAACTCAATCACCGTACATAGTACTCAGTGGAAGCAAACAAATGCAGACGTAAGTCCACGTTACTTTGATATATATGGTATAATATTGTTTAAAATACTGTTTTCTAAAAATTGATTCCTTTTTTACTTTTCAGGACTAGCATATCAAAGTCGAAGCATTAAAAGTTTTAAAGCTAACTTTAACGAGTATTGTATATAATATAGACAGAATCAAATCTCGCATCAGTACACATTTCCAAATAAAAAACTTTCTTTTTCGTTGTTAATCGTACACGATAATAAAATAACATTTGTCAGTTTATAAAGTAAGCTAAACTTCTTTGTATAATCCATCCTTTTCACACATGTTTTCTTGGACATTCTAAATTTTAATTAACGAAAAGAAAAATATAGTGAAATTTTAATAATATAATTCTTTATTTCACACCTTGAGACTCCTTTTTATATGAGAACGTTACGTGTTTCATTTTCGCACATGATGTGACTAAAATATTGTGTTGTATCTTACAGAAACGGTTTCTCGAAACTTTATTTACATTATATAAATTAGATATGCTGATTCGATACACGATATCATCAATATAGTTACCACAGAAAATTCTCACAATTTTCTCGACGTATATAAAACAGTATAAACTCGTGTGTTGTCGCATTTTCGATAAATTGTACTCTGTATACTTAAAATATTTCTCCTTACTTTAATCAAATAAATTTACTGCTATCACAATAAAATTAAGTATGGGGAACAAATGGTGTCCACGACTGTATCTTATTATTTATACCGTCATTAAAATAGTACGCTTCCTATATGCTAACAGCAACATGTGCATAAAAACTACAAATATTTTAACATTAGGGTTCACTTAATCCTCAATCACAATTTATGATTAGCTCATAAGTATCCATTTATACCAATCCCTACATGGAAGATAGAAATTTCAATACTACAAAATAATTTTATTCCTCCTAATGTTTACTATACAAACTGAACATTCTTCGTTTCGACTTAATATCGTTTGTGGTGAGATTAAAAACATTTGCTGAAACATGAGACCCGATGACACAATGATTTGTTACCGATATTATTTCGAGTATCTTTTGCAAATTACCGGCATACAGATATTGTATGTAAAAGACAATTGTTCGCTACAAGAATGCTGAATGGCATTTAAATATATTTATCCCTGATATCACAAGGCTTCGTCTTTGTGCAAAAATAGTAATACTTGATTCCACGAATCTTACATGGTGCACAATAATCCTATAAATTACACGTTATAAATACATCTCCAATGTAGGAAGATATAATTATATTTTCCGCTATTATTTTAAAAGACTTCTTATCAATCACGCTACTCACATATTTTTTTTGCTTTTCGTTCATTTCTTTTGTTTTTTGTTGGAAAGTTTGGCACTCTTAATGGTTTGCACAAAAATAATAGGAATTTTTTTTTAATTGAAAGAAACAATCATTTAACTATTATTTAAAGATCATATCTTATTCGTTAAGGCAAAGATATACTCTTTGCTGCAACAAATTTTCGATCTGCTTTAAAAGACCATCCAAGATTTGAATTGATTCCCTGTTTGCTAATAAAAAAATATATATATTATACTTGATAATGAACAAAAATATTAGGCGACTATGTATATGCTAATAACAAAAAATATATAATTGATCGAATAAACAACGTTTATGCTTTCATTCAGTATTTATTTCATAAACGAATTCCTATTAATTTTGTAACAACCTAATGTACATTTTGATACTTACAGATATGACTCCTACTTGCTGAATTCTAAGAAATTTCATTGACAACAGTAACACTCTACACAGTAGTATTCTGAAATAATAATCTCCAATAAATTAAGCACCAAAGCTATATATCGATTTCTGTTTTACAAAAATTCGTTAAAATATAAACTATTCTGTGCTACTGTTGTCTCAAACAAAATTTCTTATAATCGACAGCACGTACATTATATTCACACGTAAATATTCCTTCCTTAGTCTCCCTACAATTCAGAATATAATCTACACGAATTAGATAATTATTTATCATAGGTACTAACATCTCGCTGCATTCGAGACTTCCTAAATTCATTCCACCTCTTCGCTTAGGTATACGCACAAATTCTAATATATTCAACTAGTCTGACAGTCCGCCACGTTTTTATATATTATAAATTGACTCTGTTACTCTCATTCATCTTCCATTATTCATCGTATGGTATTAAAATCATTGGTATAATAAGTATCGTTAAAGGGAAGTGCGAGCCCCCTCCATTTCGATCGACAATATGTTTGTTAAAAAATAAAAACCAATCATCGCCGTATCAAAAATGTGATTTTGTATACAAGGGAGAACGACGCATGCACGAAACGTGCAGGTAAACAAGGATTATGGATGACACGTTGTCGCCAAATGATTTTAGCTTTTTGGATAGACTTTTCTCAAGTTAGTTACCTTCCAAGGTATCTTCCTTAAGCGCAACATCATCAGCAATTGTTATCTGTTCAACGTTTCCGTGTTCTGGCTCTGAGCAGTCTTACTGACGCCTTCTTCTTGGCCACTCGGACTCGACAGCCTGGTTGGTTTAATCGATTTCAATTTCGTCGTTCCGCCATATCGGAAATTTACGTCGCTGCAAGTATCCAGAGGATGCACCGTGCCACTTACATTCGACACATCATCGTCGGTTGTTATTTCGAGTTTGGTGGTCGGTACTTTCCTAATTGATCCTAATTCGTATGCCGACTTCGACGATTTTAATTTCATCTTCGCGTTCAATGGTAAAGAATTCGATTTCTCCAAATTGACTGGTTGGATCTTTAGATTCTTATCGTTCTGAACAACTGACTCGTTCGCCGAATTCACTGTATCGGTGATTTGAATGTCTATATTTACGGTTATTGGATCATTCTCGTCGTTTCTGATGCCTTGCTCGGTCGCGTATTCGTTTCTTAGAGCCGCCAATTGCGCCCGTTGCTTTTGGATATGGTTGTGCGAGTTGGAGAAGAACGACGAGACCCTTTCTAATTTTGTAGCCAAGTTAGGCTGGCTCAACGTGGATTTCAGAGGGTAAGGGGTTTCAACAGCGATGTTATTCTTTAGGAAATTATGAGATTCTCTGCCTGTCGAGTTACTTTTAATCATTCCCATCTTGTTATAGTCCTCTATTACTTTTAGAGGGTATGATCTGTTGGATGTGTTCCTTCGTTTTTCAGCTAGACTTAATTGGGCGATAATTCGTCGAATTTCACCTGGGAACTCGATATCTGGACGAGTTTCCGATAGTTGTTGAATGAACGCGCCCAAAGTAGTGACGGTCACTTCTAGACTACGATTTTGTGACTCGAGTTTGAGTAGAGTCGATTGTTGTACGGATCGTGCTGTCTCTAAACGATGCAAGTTGCTCATAGTAATCTGGAAATATCATTTTATTTACACAATTTCTAATAATTAATTTATATTTAAAAGAATAATGTTCATTTTTACATAGCTTACTTCGAGTTGCTCGTTCAGTTGCGCAACTTCTTGCGTGAGTTGTTTGTTAAGCAGCTTGAATTTCTCTAGAGTCTCGATTTGCGGCTTCACCATCATCATTTCCTCTTGCAACACTTGGTACTCCACTCTGTACTCGTTTAATTGTTTTGTAATCTCTTGATCTGGATAAAATACCCGCTTCATCACGCGATCAAGGATTTCTTTATCTACGGCTGGCACACGCATCTAAAATTGCAGAGGGCATTAACGAATGACGTCGACTTCGTTAGATATAATTTATAAGGAACAAGAAACTCAGTTACCTTGAGATATTCCATGATTTCCTCGAAACTGTCACAAATTAATAATTGATCCTGATGCTCTTCCAGTAACGCCATTGAAACTCGGAAGAGTACCTCTGTACTTTCCAAAAAAAGTAAATCTGTAAACGGAAATATATTTTGATGAAATATTTAAACTCATGCGAGCAATCGTTTATACAGTTATACGTATTTTATTATCCTGTTTAACTTACCAAAAACCCTAGTTACAAAGCCAAGAGGAAATTGACTCGCAAAAAGAGTCAGCAACCAAGGTGCGGCGTATAATGTAGGCGAAACTTCGTGTTTATCAAAGTGATTGTAAATTGATGGCAACCTATCGTGCAATAGCCTGGACAATTGGTACAGGTACAACTGTAATGCGGCCATATCGGGAAGATATAACTTCCTTAAGCCTCTTCGGAACATTAAGTGCCGCAGGAGAAAAAATGCCTGATCTTCCGACATCTGTTTACAGGAGGCACATAAAATAATACTTATTTTTTTTTCTCAAGAAAGAGTGCATACTATGTTTACAAATCATATAAATACTCACGTGCAGCAGCAGAACACCAGCGACAAAACTGAGTCCCTGGCAATAACCGACTTCATGATCCAAAAGCGAGTACGCTTTCAATAAATTGAACAATGCTAATTGCCCGGGTCCCAGAGGTGAACTGAAGTACGGATGATTAGGAAACGTTCGTCCTAGATCTATTAAAATTGCGTGCTGCTGAGATGTGAGCTGCTTTAAAAGCAGATCGTACGGTGTATTATAATTAGGAAAATCGCGAGTATCTATGGGCGGTTGTTTCAAGCAAAATTGCTCGGCCAAAAATTGCCACACTTCTCCTCTCTTTCCTTTTGGTACACCTGTATGGCCAATCAATAATTAGTTAACAAACTATAATTATTAAATATTTCTATATCAATTCACATTTGTTGAAATTCGTATTACCTTGTTTAATAGCATGTAAAAGCATCTGATTATCACATTTCGTGGAAACCCTTGATTCTTTGCTCACTAAAAGGTCCCAAACTTCTACTAATTCACGCGCAACGCTGCTAAGTTCATCGTATTCTAATTTTATTCTTTTAACAGTCGCCTCCTCTTGTCGAACTGTAACGAGAAACATTTTTAAATATACTGATCGTGCACGCAGAAATATATTTCCTCGATAAACAAGATAGCGTATTACCTCTAAGCCTTGCATTCTCTTTTTCCATTCTTATAAGTATTAACTGTTGATTGATTGCCTTCTTCCAAAGATCGCGTAATTCCTGTTTCGATCTGGGCTTGGGAATTACTTGTGGAGTCTTCATGATACCAATATTTCCAGGCTTATCGTTTTCCTTTTCGTGGTCTTTACCAGGAGTTACAACTCGGTTCAATATTGCCTGTCTCCATGAACTGTTCGACTGTACCGGACTGTTGCCATCCGCCTCGGTTGGTGACATTTTTGGTGAATTTCCTACCTTCATAAATCTGTAAAAACATAGACGATTATAGTCATACAATAAAAGAAAAGGAAAAATAAAGAAAAAAAATAATAAAAATAAAGAAAAAAAAATGATGTGTTGTTGTACATAATAAGACCTACATGTCCAGCATAGAACTCTTTGGTCCAGTGTTCACAGTTAGTTGCTGTTCTGGTGAAACCCTCAAAGATCTGGGTCTACTAGCATCCGGAGAAATATCCACTATAGAAGACTGTCGTGAAATGTCTGGGCTTTGGCTACCACTTTTTTGTATCACAGTGTTGAGGTGGGTTGGATCTTTTAAGTGTGAACCAAGCCCAAGGTCGTCCCGCGAACCCTTTCTTTTCATGAGATTATCGAAGCTATTCGTAAGCGAACGCTTTGCTTTCATGAATATTGTGCTTCCGACGCCCACGCTTAAGTACTGATTGAGAAACTCACTCCTACGAAAAATATACCATATTTTTATAAAAACTTTAATTTATCTTTTTTATATCATATTTTTAACAGGTCTGTAGAATACTTGTTTGAAAAAGATTCATACCTGTTCTCAGCTGTATCGTGGACATGTCTCGCCTGTTTCGCATCGCAATGCACGCGCAACAGTCTCATTAAAAATTGATTTTGCTCGCGTAAAGTCGTCCCTGTGCCGCCGCCGGCCTCGACGCTTTTGTACTTGCTAACCACTATCTCCTGCTCGTCCTCTGGTAGCAGTTCCATCCGCGAGAAAATTATACTCTGTGTCCTCCTGTCATTCTGTCCTGGAAACCACGGTAAAACACGCGAACTCGTTATTCCGCAATTTCGTTATAAATTGACGAAGGGAGAAAAGAAAAGGAAAAGTACACACTAGAAAATTACCTTCGATTTCCTGGCACAACTTGTTATACCAATACATGGGGCAGTGTTCGCACGAGAACACGGAATATCGTTCTCTTCTCGGAACCTCGCATGTTCCAACGAATGCTTGTGAAATTGCTGGAAAAGGTCGTAAAATTTTTTAAACTCATTTCCAGTTCTCCATCATTGATAGAATCTACTTTCTCGACGCAATGTCAATATTAAAAATTAACAAAGCAGCCTCATATCATTATAAATAAATTATAAGTTGCAGGAAACATTCAGACTTACCAGCAACAAGATCATCCGCAACGGATTCAGACTGGCACTTAAACACATAGCCGATGAAACAGTCCACGTTGCTCTCTCTACAAATGAAGCCAAAGTGCTCCGGATTTTTAACACCTTGCACGCAACTCGCCACATCCCTTAGCAGCTTGTGAAGCAGCACCTGTTTCCTATCCGGACTGATCAATCTCAAATCATGTCGGCCTACCTGAAATTCAACATCAGATCAGGATACGTAACCGACACGAGTTAATTGCGGAATTAAATTTAAAATATGTCGAACCTGGAAAAGCATCGTGCGATTATGCTCGTCGCCACCTCTAATCATGGAATCCCTTCTTGGATTTAAAACGCTACCGGTGGAGGATGCCCTATTTCGCATAATTTCCGGTATTTGCGTGGCATTGTTGTTCGTGGCGTCACGATTCTCTTCGTGCCCCTCTTTTTCCGTAAGGCTAGAGTTGTGCGATTTTGGAAATGTTTCCACCGATCCGGTAAGTGTCGATGGTACACCCAGTGGATTAACAGGAGATACGATGCCACTCCCCGAGACATTTTCGATACTTCCAGTCTCGCTTGCGCTAGATTCCTGAATGAAATTTAATTTCAACGTTCCATACAGTTTTACTGGATTTTCTTTTTTCGAACAATTATTACATATAAAGTTATTTACCGTGCTGTTTCTCCTATTATTGGAAGACGTTAAGAGTGATTGACGCTGATACTCAGAGAGGATATTGCTCGCCGACGATCTCGATTTCTCGAGGCCGTGAACCCGAAACCTTATCAGCGCATCGTCGATAAAGGCCTCCGACACCTTTGGATGTGATACCTTGATTTTCCCAACATAAAGCACCTGCAAATAAATTAAATAAATAAATTGGACGACTCTAATGTTTGAAATAATTTCTACTTTAACCGTCTTGATAATACTTCATGGAATCAAATACAGAATTCCAAGTAGAATAAAACAAGAGTCACCTCAAAGAAATGGGATGAACTAGGGGATATGTCAGCGCCTAAGGACATCAGGCTGGCCGCGCTACTTTGGGATCTTTGAGGAACATCCCTGTTTTCAAATCGGGACGAGGCTGACTGTTCCTTCATGTCTCCTAGGAATTGTTGTACCTACAGACAAAAGAGGAGCATTGAATCGTAATGTTTCATGCGACATGTCATTAGAACACTGAGGCGGCAAATTAATCCTGGTCACGCGATAACAGACAACAGTCATATTCATGATCCTTCCGATGCAATCGTTGCACCCTTATGATACGATTTTCGATACCACTTTTTTTTCCGTAAATAATGTAAATTATTCACAATTTCAAAAAGGGAACGGCGGGCAAGGAATCACAGGTCGTTTTAAGAATATTCGTCAAATTAAACAGAACAACTGATTTATTAACATAAAATGATTGAAAAATATTACATACTTGAATTACCGTTTAAAACATACAACTTATTCGATTTATACATTTCATTTAAATTAACTAATCTAAAGATAAAATATACAGTATATACGTATTTTCGTGCCACGTGTAAAAAGCACGGGCGACAAAAATTCTTAATCGCAGTCTTTTCAATGTTTACCTACGTTTGCATAGTGCCTTATTGATGTGCATAATTCACGCCGTCGTTATACAACAACGGACGTGCATCAGCCTGGGTATCATATATCGCTGGTATTCTCGCGATGAAAATTTGCACCAGAAATAATCTGGTGAATAAGAAATAATCCAGGTAGCATCTTAACTGCACCATTAATATACAAAAACCGATTTCGCAAGAAAGCGTGCGCCAAACGTGGCCGATGGCCGTGGACCAAAATAAACTCTTTTTCCGGAGCATACGCCGGCCACATGGTTTTCCGCTCCTTTACCCCTGAACTATACCCCCTTTCCTTTAGTTTTTACTGCTTTCCGAAATCCGCTTGTGTTCATTGCTCGCAACTTTCAATTATTACTCCAGTCCCTATGACGATATCGATCGTTGCGGGCAACGATAAGAGCAAACCAATTTATTATGCAAACGGCAGTTAGCTTTCGATTACAGGATATATGAAAGGTGACCAGCGAGGCGTCGGGTGCACAGCCTGGTGTGATCGATCACGAAACAATTTTTATCAATGAAGAAAAGATTATTATCTCGACAGTTAGTTATCCCGACAACCGTGTGGGGTCTTCGGCTGCGACAAAAACTCTCGCCAGCGTAAGTTGCTGACACAGAAAGCAGATCGGCACAAAGTGTGGGGCTTCCTTCATCCAATTACCAGACGTTCTTTTACTTTTATTAGCGAACCAGCCCTTCCTTCTTTCGCGAAATATGTTGCTATGTACGTACGACTGACATCTGATACAACCGACCGTCAAAGCTGCTGCACGTCGTCGTGCAGCAACGTGACATTGAAACGAAGAGGAACTTTGTTCGAATTCGTTCTTCTCGAAAACAACGTTCAGGACTCTTTACTCAATTGAGTCAATATTATTTCTTGAAAACTGCAGCATTTTTTGCCCACTTGTTAATAGACGACTATCTAAGAAGTTGCGAGTAAATCATCTTTTTGCTACGTTTTTTTTCTCCCCAACATAGGCTGTACTTCTGTACTCAACCATACTATAATAAGAGAACTATTAAACTCTGTATAACTTGTTTCCTGTCATCACGTGCAAGCATACCAAGTACTTACGTACATAACATTGTGCAACGAGATATCGTACAACACAGCTTGTCATGTCCTCAATAAATCAATGGAAAAGATGCAATAATTTAATGGAATGGAAGGAAATGAGGGATCATGAAATATTCCATCTCTTCTGTTACATTTCTATAATACAAATGGCAGCAGTTCAGTTTCCAATTTCCACTCTCATCGGATGAATTCCGGCTAAACTATAAATACCGTCAGGAAGAATCGTGAACTTCTCGCAAGGTCTTCGAGAATGCTCATCATACGCGTCTCTATATTGTCTTTGCTGACACTCGCTTGTCCACTTCCAATTGATCACCGTACATACATATATGAAGTACGCGTGATCATTGAAAGAAGCACGGATCTGCGTCGTGCCGCGAGTCGATTGAATTCACGTGGAAAATTCAATGGAACGTCCTCTCGAACCGACCCTGTGAACCGTTTCATCGGATTGCAGTTAAATGAAAGCGACACGGACGATTTCGCAACGCTTTTGCTACCGCCAAGCAAGGACGCTCGCATGATCGACGATCGTGAGAAAAGACTCGGCGGAGAAATCGTTTCCGTCCGCTTTTCCGTCGTCTTCACGGCCAAGAATTAACGAGACCCGTTGGAACGCCACGAGTTTCGTGTCTGTGAATGAAGATTTCTGTGACGGAGTCGACGGCATTCTTTTTTCACCGCAGATACTAAGAGATTCTTGGAAAGTTCTTTCTTCGTTAGGCTCTCACGAATTATAATTGGAGGGGGATGTTACACAATGGCTATTTTATATTTAATAGATGACGGGATAATTTATGGAGTTACATAGGTAGAAGTTATGATTGTTGTGTCAGTACTGGCATAAACTGAGATCGAGCTTAATTATTGTTCGATTCGTGGACGCATACTTTGTGGAAAATTTTGAGTAACTCTCAGCCGATGTTCCGATTGCTAATTAATATTCCAACGCGCGTGCATTTGTTCATAATTGCAGGTGTAAATATATTGGAGTTGGGACGTGTTGCACGAGTGCATACTAAAAGGTGCATGGGAATTAGGATAATATCTTCCGCGTAATCCTAATGTAATTACAATGTTTACTTGACAGTTACTGTAGTCGTGATGTTCGGTAAGGAAGAATTTAATGATGGGCAGTAAATAGGCACAGATTAGTTAATGTTTCTTGCGCACGTTTTCGATAGAATTTTATTCCTGGATTATTTAACAATTATATACAAAATATACTACATATAATATTAGACAGCTTTATGAAAAATAATCGACAATTGGATTTTATTTATTTCATTTGCCGAAAGTGCATTCGCTTCGCTTTTGCATGCGGAAAGTATCTGTGTGGCAACAAATGGGAGCTACATTTTTATGCGTGCCAAGTGACGACCATAATTAAATCCTAATTACCACAGCCCGGCTTGATTTGATTTGACGGTGAAAAAACGAGAACTTGGATCGTGTCGATAGCCGTATATACGCGTAAGGTCTTTGATCCTGGCTGACACAGTTTCTATTGAAATGTCGTGGAATGCGTCACGCGTGCTGTGAACACTTTTACAGGTTAAAATAAGAAACCTTGACGACCGAACGCCATAAACGAATGCGCATAAATTGTCTTTCATTTCAAGTATCGTTGAACCGGAATACATATTAATCTCCAATAAGTTACTTCAGCTTCGTACCTTGCTTCATTATCCGATTTAATTGGCATAAAATACATATACAAATCTAATTTACTTATTTCTTATTTCTTTGAATATCGAACCTGATTTTCCATGCAATTTACTGTAGGTATAATGCCAAGAATTTCCAAGTGTGTGCCATGCAAAATGGCTACCGTCCAGGTACAAATGTTCTAGATGAATTCGCGTAGTGCTGTATATACAATGGTCAACGCGTCTAATTATATGCAGACAGCTTGTCGCTCCTAATCCTTCCACGAATACCTGAGCTTTCACTCGTGTTATTTAAATACCACGATCTCAGGATTTCGAGCAGCTGTTTCGTCGAAGTCAGTCCTAGGAGCTTCCAAGCACACTCTTCCGTAATTCCGTTAAATCATTCAGTTACCTCTTCTAAACTAATTGCTTGCAAATTAACCGATTACCTGTTGAACAACTCTTGTCTAGCTTTACTACCAACGTAGGAAAAATATTGAACACTCCGCCGCCACAAAATCCAAATTCTAAATTCTGGGCCAGCTGTTTTAACAAAATAAGCTTACATCATTAAATGTACGTATATCGAAATATAATACTGTCAGCATAAAACAAAATACCAATGTTTTCATTCAGGTAGTATCACTAATATATTATCTATATGCTTGGAAAACCAGTACGTCTATCATAGATAAAAACGGGAGGGTTCGAAATAAATCTAGCATACGTATTAGCGATGGAAAAATAGAGAAAAAACTAATCCTTGTGAACAAAGATAGAAATGTTTTTTCGTTCGCCAACGCTTATGAAACAAGTATTTAAAGATGGTAACGCAGAAGGAAACGTAACGTATGCAGTTCTTGCACGTACTCTTGAACAGTAAAAAGGCAATAAAGACGAAAGAGAATGAATGCAACGTATCTGCTACGTGACCAAATTAACATTAAGTCCGAAACAAGTAGCTACCTCAAACTACGAACGAGAAACACTATCCCATGCGTGCGTGAGTACGATCAAGCCAAAATCTGTTACTACGCCATATTATCGACACTTTGTTACAGAAACTACTGTCTCTCTCTATCTAATGGCGTGTAATATGATTGATCGATACAAATCACCTTGTTGCGGAAGTTATTTTTTAGGTAATTTTTAACAAAGTTGTCTGTGCACCTACAACTAACTCGAATCACGTGAGACCATCAGGAGACAGTAGTTTACCTTCTTTTGCTAAAGCGTCTCTTGGCTGCCATGGAGAATTCGAAGAAATGCCACGAATCATGAAAACATACGATGCTACGTGATCGAAATGCCATTACTTTGGCACGACGCTAGAGGGTATCGGAAATATTCATGATGGAACTTGAATTGTACATACGTCGATCGAGACACCCTGCTTATTGCACATTTAAGAAATTCGACTTGTAACCAGGGTCGGAGAAACTTGGGTCCAATGTATCCAGTCACAACCTACTGGCACGACGTTCGTACGTTTGACGAGCAGATGCATCTAGCGACTTTTTCGAAGCACAATTTGTAGAATACAGACTGTGGAATGTGGATTGCGGAATGCCGATTGTGGAATGTTGAACTTAAAAGATGAATTGTAAGACATGGTCTGCAGAATGTGGAAATATTAAATGGTATTTTTTATTTTGTTCTATTACTGGAAAAGTAAGTTTTGTGCCTGCGTAATTAATCATTAATATCCTGTACCTTGTAGATTATTAAGTAGCCAGTACTAGCATGAATTAAAATGTAAACTGTATTTTTAAAACTCCTCCACGTGATTTATGCGCAGATATAAAATCGTTACTGCTTGGTATTAAACAAAAGAAATTTATGGTGAAATGCTGATAAATGAACTGAAAGTAAAAATAAAAATTCCAAACATTCTGTGTTCACTGTCGAATGTTTTGAAACCCGTGAATCACGTTTATTGGCCATGTGCAATATTTTTGTAGCGACATTTTCTTGTTTCGTTCTTTGAAGCCAACCTACTTTTCTTTCGATATTTTTGCCAAGTAAAAACTAGGGCTGTGTTATTCTTGAGCTCGAGTAAACTTAATGATATTCCTGAAATTTCTTCACCGTGGCTCTATTATTTGTAACTGTTATTAATAAAAATATACAAATATGAACTAGTATACAAATTTCTATTTAAATAAATTGCGGAAATCCTTACTGTCCTCTGTCATATTTTCTAGTCACAATAAATTGCTAATATTACTCTGGTAACACAGAACTGATTACCGTAACAAAATTCAAATACAAATATATCCGCATTCCTACTTTCCCTCCGCGTCAAATGTAAAAATAGGAACAAAAGCGAATATTCTTTACACAACAGGAATTTGAACTATTCAAATAGAACAAAACGTGTACGCATCTCCAAATATAAATTACTCCCGACAAAGTAGTAGTTGGAACACTAATTCCATCATTGCTATTTTCTCGAAGGTAAAAGGAAGGGTGGAAAATTAACGTCAGTTTCCAGAAACGCCCGCCAGAGGCCAGAACATGTGGAAAACGATTTTCATCATGAAATAATAACGTTATACTCAATTTAGATGCGTTTCTCATTTACGTAACTTTCACCGTCGCGTCGCGTGCACGGTAGAGGTGAGAATGCAACGGTATTCTTAGGCACTCGAATAACGACCGGTCTCTGTTGTGTCCATGAAATAATGCGAAAGAATGAATAGGTGTACGCGATGAAGGAGCCGATGTTTTTTTCAAAATAATCGGAACACGGTCAGTCAACGGGTTCTGGCAACCAGCTGGGATTTCTGGTCGTTTGTTCGTTGTAGTAAATTTAGCTACGCCTCGGCTCCACGGGGACCTAAACGTAGACGACGTCGACGTCGACGACGGAGACGAAAAAGGAGGGAAAACAATCTCCAGACTGGCGAACATCCTCCCCGTATCGCGTGCAATCCGATGCAGAAAATTAATACTCCCCGATAAGCCGATAACGATGAATAATGAGCGTGTAAGTTAAGGCGACAATAGAAGTATATTCGCGACAAAATACCAATACCGATTGACATGGTCATCCGATAACGTTGCGATAGATTATTCGATCGGCCGTAACTTCTGAACAAGACAGGAAACAGGTCGTTCCTTCCCAGATAAATTATTTCCACTATGTGTTTTACTAGCAAGACCCGGTATAACAGAAGTTCGTGCCAGAAATTTCAAGGCGGGAATTTGACTGTGACTTTGCTGACGATTTGAAAAATGAATATACGTGTAACATCGAAATGTTCCTATGGAATCTTTCATACTATTTTTAATGTTAATATAAGTTGAATTTTGCTATTTAATATTAGACCGCGTCTTCTGCTTTAACTTTCCAAATTTTTAATTTGACCAACGAGCAAACCCCGTTATCTGGAGGAAGGCACTCGATCGAAACTTCGAATCAGCCATTGACTATAAAACTTCTTTTCCACTCATTATAACAAATTCTTGAACGTGTGGCGATTCCCAAAGGTGAATATTTCTTGTCAGGAACATTAAATTGCCTTTCGGACCAGGCTTTTTATGATTTACATGCTAAATGCTAATAATTGAAAGCTAATAATAATAATAACAATAATGACGGTAAGGAGTAACAAATATTTCATCCCAAAAATTCCCACCATTTCTGCACGATATTAGAATATATGCAAATAAATGCGGCGAGACAAAAAAAAAAGAGGAAGAGCAGAGAAAAAGCCCGTTCACACGGCCTCGAAATAAAAAAATCAGGCTACGAACGGTTCCCCGATCTACTCACTGCAGGCTTTTTGCCAATAGCGCTTGCATCGCTGTAGGACGTAACCTTCGCGTAAGGACTGGACGCAGACATCGGTACGGTGATCATTTTTCAGCCCTTTATTTCTCTGTCTATTTCCCATTCGGCACTCGAAGAGTTGAACTCGCGGTCCAGTTAGTCGCAGATCGTGATCACGCTCGTCTCCTTCCTCGGACTGTCGAAGATCTGGCACGTCTCCTCTTCGCGGCCACTTCCGGTGACGAGATTTTTTCGATGGATCGATTAGGCGCACTCCTCCAGGATACGGACAAAACGACCCTTTTCAATGAACTTAGCACTCCTCTCGCATTTTACATCAATCTGTCTGCTGTCTGGCAGCGTGTAGGAATCACTGGCGTTGATTTATCGTCGAAAGTTACGATCATTATTTTACGGCGCTTCCGCGACAAAATTTTTTTCTTAATTAGACAGTCACGAGGGTTCGTACAAGGTGAAACGATCGTTGAATACGTTCCTATTTTCGTGCGAAGAATTATTATGGACCGAAGTTGATTACTATCAAGGCCGTCCACAATTCTCTTATACAATCTCCAAATTTCTATACTATCGATTAATCGTAGCTCGATACTTTCGCGGGAAATTTTTATGTTTCGCTAACTCTGGTATTTTAAAGTTTCTTGTGAGGGTCATTCCTGTGGTTCAATACAATTTCGTAATTCGTTCACAGTCACAAGTTAATTCTCTTCGTTACGTCGCCGAAATAATCTTTAAGTATTTTAATTGTTCATTTATCGGTCCCACTTAAATGTCACTTACGGTTACTTTTGGAAGATAATACAAAAATGCTCGCGGTGTAAATCTCGTCGCGTGTTCAAGCAACGCTTACAACGTACTGATCTAATCGTGGATTAACGTGCAAAGTGTAGGAAACTTTTCTAGTCGAGCCGAAACAACGTCGCTTTCGGTTCGACGAGACATAGCAGGACCACCTTTACCGACCGACGAACAAACATCGACTGAAGCGGAGCGGCGCTTCGACGCCCGACGAAACGCATGGATCTCTCCATTGGTTGTGGTCGTCGTCGTCGCACTTTCTGGTAACGCCGGGTAGATTACATATTCTTATAGAAAACGCCGTTAAAAAGGTCCGACATGATCGATGACGTGACTTGCGTTACCAAACATCCCATATCGATATTAATTTAACAACCTATTAGCGTCTATTGCTATACACTGTTTACCCCCGACTGACGTCAAAAACTCTCATATAGTGTTTGCGACTGTGCGATCGTTTGAGGGCGGCTTTGCAAGGGAGTGAACAGGGGATTAATCGTTTGATCAATTGGTCAGCCCGTTTCATATAATAAATTGTTCGAATTAATTGATATCTTTGATGTTCTGTTACCGAAACGTACAGCATATAGAAGACTAAAAAATTACTGATGGTATAGCGATTTAAATTTTCCTCACATTTTCATCTCGAGACGCGATGCACTTATGTAATGTTACATCAATGCCGATGGTCGAAGGTTTCTCAGGTATTTCTATTTTCTCTGTGACGAGTTATTTAGCTGGGAAGCAGTCGAGTATAAGAGATGGTTTTAATAATTTATTAATCCAAGCACGGTGCAAGCATTGTGAGTTTGTCAAGCGTGGACCGAGATCATGAGCAGAAAGATACAGATACGATAGTTTACTAGTTACTGAATCTTCCGACTGACGAAACGATAAGTAATTGCAATTTACAATTCTGTAATACATACGGATATGAATCGTTTCATTTTCACACAATCAGAAATTAACAACGATTTCCCTTTTCAATATGTATGGAGTTTATCAGTTTTTTCGAACAGTGCCACTCCAAAATGGAATTCCATACGCTACAAGCGACAATTATTAGTTTCTTCGTTATACGCGTATTCTACTGTCATGATTTGCAAGTCAAACGATCCCGTCATCTAGTGTTTTTATCCCACCGTAACGTCAGCACTTGTTTGATTATTGAACA
Source organism: Nomada fucata (assembly GCA_948146005.1). NCBI lineage: Eukaryota > Metazoa > Arthropoda > Insecta > Hymenoptera > Apidae > Nomada > Nomada fucata. The sequence continues at coordinate 30,985,092 of OX411276.1, forward strand.
CGCGTTCACACGATCGGCAAGACTGGTAGCCTCGTAAAATTTTCCTAACTTATAAACTATCATAAAAATTCAAGAAAAATTTAACGAGATGCGTGTTTTGATGGTCATTGAAACGAGCAAACACCTGTAAATTACTTCTACTGCTTCTCGCGTATGGCCGGTGAAAATTGGCAAAAACACCAAACCTTGATGGTAAACAATTGTTTTATATTTTTAGATGCGCCGATTCGGTGTTTGCTCCTCAAGCTATTTCAGTGGCTTATACTTTTATTGATGCATCGATGTAGGAAGATGCGCGTCAGAGTTCTAAAGACTACATACATCTTGCGATAAATCGACACGAATTTGCGTGGACGTCACTCACGAAAATGTTAATTTCCAGTTTAAATACATCGTAGTGAAGAATTATTTAATTATTGCAACTTTTTATACCAGATATTGGCTTACCCACAAGAAAGGTAAATGACAGTTAATCGTAAGACATAAGTATGTATGTATTCTTTAGAAATATCAGTTCTTTAAAACAATGGTATTGATTCACTTTACTCGAATCCCTCAACGCTTTCAAATGCGTAACCTCACTTTGTTGGAAACTTTTTATTTAACCCAGCCATTTTCTGTGTTACACAAATGCATACTAATACCAAAGCCAATAGATTCCTGCAACGACTGATTTCATTTCGAATTCATGAAAAAAGACAAATCATTCCACGATAATTGGTTACGATACGTTTAACATAATATGTACATTCATCTGTTTGCAAAATGCATGTTTACAAATACCGTTAATGGTATACTGGAATAACAAAGTGCTTTATAAACTATTTTGCTTATATTACATAATTTTCTAGAGACGAAGTATCAGAATAAGTTTCCTTCATTCTCTCGTGAAAATTCCCTAAAGGAGCGCAATGTTGTGATAAAAACCTTGGTCGCATACCGAAAATGTTACGATAGAGAGTACAGAAAAACGTGAACAGTACCGAGCGACCCGTTTAATATTTTATGTTTCAATTAAAGGCGCATATAGCGAGCGGATATCGTAAATTAACATCAAGAAATTGGTCCACGTTTATAAGATCTTTTTGCTCGCATGTGAGCGCCTTCGTTAACGCGCCACCGTGTCACTGTGTCAAAGGGGCTTAAGAATGAATGAAACTGTTAATCCTTAGAAATGCAACCTGCAGTAAGAAACCGATACTAAGGTTCTTCAAGGAAAGAGGTTTAGCTTCGATTTTTTTTTAGAGGGGACAAGTCACTAATAATATTGAACTAAATAACTGTTCATTGTTTCCATAATGGTTGAATCGAATCAAATCGATACAAACTTAATTAATTATTAATCATTGTAGTGACGAAACAATATCTAAATGAACGATATTATGCACTATCAAGAAAGTAGTTGATTTAAAAAAAATTTTTTTCATTCGTTGCATAATGAATTTGCAACATTCGAATCGAATACCAATAAATATTAACATTTATAATTACTGGTTATGCATATTGATCAGCGATTCGAAAGTCTGCTGGCACAACATAGACCAGACACGGTTTAGAAATCTGTTTCAAACGTTCCACTTTGTTCCTCTTTTACCCGATCAGTCCGGTGTTAATGAAAAATAATAGTTCGCTTGCACTACACGAACTGGTTCGATAAGTTGCGTCACATAAATGGGTATTCGTGTCGTTCGACGCAACTGCGATTTTCATTCCGAATAATCGCAACGGTAATTACTGCACGTACCGATGCACATGCATTCGCGACGATCTCAAGGTCTTTCCCCTCACCACAGTGCACCCACCACCACCATGGACATTTTTCGCGGCCAATGGAGAACAAACTCGTTAAACGCCAATTCAATAAGCTCACGTAAGAACCAATCGTTTTCAAATTAAATTAGCTTCTCTTGTTCATCCTCTAAAAGTCTGAGAAACGATTATTTAACGGGGTTACTTATTTTTAACGACCAAATTATGACGTTTGAAGAAATAATAAATGAAACGGGGTAGAAAGTTGAATCTATGATAAAATCCATAGGGACAAGCGTTTATATAATCTGGTTAAGATGTTTGAAATCGACTAATTAAGAAATATGAACAATTTACATATCTTAGGAGTGAGAACTGGTACAAGTAGAATTAAATATGGTTATCATGGATACCAGTTTGTGCAAGGTCCACCAATATAGTGTAGAACAGTTTAGCCAGCGTAGCCGCAGTAACAGTATCCAAAGCTACTCTGTCGTTGGAATGCAATAAGAATACCAACGCGTGCCAATGGACCATGAAAGGTCCTTTCATTTCGTTTTCCTATTGTGATTGCATAATCGCGATAATTGCATCCACCAGGATCTTACTTCGATGTACAGTTAAACGTGATCGTTATTGATGTTCCTCTCCTCGCCTGATCTCTTTATTTAATAAATAATATTAACGATGAAATAATTGAAAAATATTCTTCTACGCGAATGACGTTATCATTTATGTATTTTTCATATTTGAGCCAGATGGCACTCATTTCAGGTCACAATATATAAATGAACGGAGAGTGCTTGGTAAAACGGAAGCTGAAGTTAAATCAGTTCACAGATTAAATACATCTGTGAATCTCGCATGCCTTCTCCTTAGCTGCACGAGTCGAAATGAAGAGAACTAACTATGTATAGTATCAATTTCTTCTAATCTTTGTACTAGGAAAATTGTTATATCTTTGACTTTCTAGAATACGCCGTATGCTGTCCATAATGTTTATACACGTGCAGCAATTTAAAAACTTCGCTTCTTCCATTTTTGTTATATAAAATTTTCATTCCAATAAGTTTTCGGTGCTTTTCTTTTAACGTTGACACTTAAAATTTTGCATGATAAAATACGAGGCTCAACAAGTAATAATGGAACGTTAGATGTTATAACCCACGCAAAATCGATCAAGGGAACGTGATTAAACAGTTAAGGAGGTATCATCGTCATTGAAGATACGTTTTCTCGAGAATGCATCAGTCAAGGACAGCACTCGAAGAAGTGCACAGTACGTAATCTCGACGATCCCTTCCGCTTTAACGAGCTACAAAGCCTTAAATAATGCAATACCTTCGGACGGCTGATAAGAATTCGCGATAACACCACCAAGGAAAAAAGTTCCTCAACTGCTTACGCCCACCTTAATAATTCGAATGTCGCCGCGGAACTTGTGGCGCGTCCTGCAATTTACTTAATGCGATCTCTATACCATTTCCTTTCCCTAACTCGAATTTATTAAACACCAAGATTAATAAGTCTGATAATACGCAACTTGCATCCTTAATTATAAACTACTTATACAAATTACTTAATTGCAACCTCTGAACTATAGCCAAAGGAGAACAAAAAATTCTATTGCAACTATATTGTATCATTCGTTTAATTACAAGATTAGAGTGTAATGACTGAAATTGTTATGTAATTATATGCAATCTCCCAGAATATTTCTCCAAGCAATTTAGTCACCTTGAGATTTCGTTTAAATTTTACGAGGCTGCGGTAATCATCCTATTAGATTCCGCCATTTTCAACAGCGAATAAACAGTGCAGTAGGTTTTCTTGTTTCGTGTAACCGAGTCAGGCCCTTGCACGTTAATTAACCCGCTTCCGTCAACTTTGCTATACAACCGCGTGCATTTTACATTCTTTTTTTCTTCTTGTTTCATCGAGGCGCGGCGAAGAATTCACATTTCTCACGATATTCTCCCCCATTTCATCCTACATACGAATTAAAATAAAAATAAATGCAGTGCACGTTTATACGAACCTCGAACATTTTTCTTTTACAACCCCCTCACTTCAATTTCACTATTCCCGTCATACTGTACATTGATGAACCACAAATGCTACACCATTCAACATTGTTTAAATAAAGAATATTGGCTTTCTTGGCGCAGGTAGTTACTTTCCATTACAAAAAACAACAAAACCACTATAAAAAAGCCAATTGAGCGTTTTATTTATCAGGAACAGGTAGTTAAGACGTCAACCGAAATTAATGAACAGACGATAAGCCAGAAGCATATTAAACATGTTTAACGCAGTAGCACTGCGGCACCAGCTTTTTCTATATTTCTCTCTCCCTCTCTCCCTTTCAAGCTCTTTCTCGTTCTCTCTTTCTACCTCTCGTCGTGTAGTCCGCGTGTTAAGATTGTCAGTGGTAGCTGGTGCACGCCATTAGAAGACGGTACTCGACGGGTATGCATACTTGGTCGGCTTCAAACGAGGACGTGGCCAAAGAAGAGGGTTACTAACGCAGAAACAGAAGCGTAGGTCGCGACGTGAGAAAACATCACGATAATCAGAGAAAAGCGAAACAATGAGAAAAACTGGTGGTTCAACCTATTGGTAATTTGATTCGTTATCGTTGTATTATCGTCCGTTAGCAGTGATATCGATCAAACTTGCTGGGCTATTGTTACGTTTTATCTGAACAATATTAACAATGGATACAGCATGGTCAAAAGTATGTCTCAAGCAATAGTTTCATGATACCATCTAGAGAACAGTCGTGAAAGTTGATTCGAGTCATTTATTACTAATTAAAGTTCAATGTAAAAGGAATAGATGCGCCTTTGTTAAATGTTTCAGGGTATTCAAATTCGAAGTGCAATAGCACAAAGGAAATAACGACGGTGACACGTAATGGGTAATTTTAACTGACTCCTCTTCTTATTAACCGGTGTACTATACAGCATAGAGTGCGTTAAGGGCCAAAAGTCAACTGTGCAATTGACCACGTGGACGTATGTTTCCAAGAAATGTCCTTCGAGTTATGGAACAAATGTCAGCCGCCGTTTCAGATTAAAATAAAGAACCTTGCACAGATACGTTTGTTAAATAAATCCTTGCCAATGACCATGCGCGGTTGGTTAACATCGAAATGACTTCAATCTTACGAGTATCGTCACCCATGAATGCACATTTCAATTCTCGCTTACAAATCGTCGATGAAATTCGAATTGAACAAATATTATCCGCGCTTTAAATTAAATATTAAATTACAACTTTTATATTTAATTTACTTCCACCATTGACCTAACGTTCAACTTGTATATACCTGTACGCATATAACACGCTATAAGATTGAAATTAATTCAAACGCATCGAGTCCAATTACATTCTGTCGGGCACGAAAAATCTTGTCACAAAATTTGCGGTCGCAATTTCCAATTAAAGCCTATATCAGCGTTCTTCCTAGACGAATCGTTCATTTTTACGAATTCGTCGATAGTAGAAGCAATCTGGATTGTCTAACAGTACCAGTTCGAAGTTCAACGACAAAACGCGGGGGTGAGGTCTTCTTCTCGCCTCGAGTGCCTATTTTCGCATACGTCAAACATATAAATGAATTGGCACCGTTTCAAAGGGGAGAAGAATAAATATTGTTCGCCGGTTTACGTTGCCCGTCGATCAAGTCTTTCGACAACGAAACGCATCCCCGTCGAAAATAGAATCGTGCATACGTGCATAGGCGTGAGTGCATCGTGCGCATTACGTAACTGGTGCACGTGTACAACGAATGTCGATACGGGGGAAACGATCGAGATCCCGGTGCTTCGCGCGTGCGGTCGTTTTGGCACCTTCCGGACGAACTCGCGTACAACTTTTCAGATCACTTGAAAAGCCTGACGAGCTCGTTAAGACTGAGTTGAAACGGCCCTCGTTGTGACCAGACGGTGACACAAACGTTTTTTTCTGAGAGAACGTAAGCGGAAAAACGTGGGGGGGTTTTCAATCGAATTTTCATGGTAGCCGCATGGCTATTTGATAATTCAATTGCATGTTTAGCTATCAGAAGTGGCAATGATAAATAAATATTAAGGAATAACGAAATATTTTGCAGAATCTTCCGTTTTAATATTCTGCAATTTGTTATTCGATAAAATATTCGCGAACAACTTTAATTTTAGTCTGCAAAATTTCACCATGAATATGTGCAGCAACTTGCCTTTTAAATTACAAATTCCCAAGAGGGAACTGTCAAATACTTTTACACGCTCCCGGAGTGGTTTTATTAAAAATACGTCCGCTAAATGTCACAACTAATTTTCACCGTGTTTTCACCTACCTTCCGAAGATTAATACCGACGTACCCGCGCGCCCCTTTTATTAAATAATTTTTTTACCAAGCACACCGACACGTCGAGTGGTGCAATTTATCGCCGTGCTCTGTACATTACCGGCCGGCGCGTAACTTATGGCGATTAAAATATGTCACGCGAGATTACATGCTCCTGTGTGCTCACTCCCGAGAAAATACATCTTCCATCTTGTCGCCTTTATCAGGGCGTCCTTCGCCATAAAACAACCCTCTCCTCTCGATTCCAGCTAGCTAGTAATATTTTTTTGGCTTATGTACTGCTAATCGAATACCATAAAATACCGAAAAATATATCCCTGTCGATAAATAGATAGACGCAAGCCATATTTCATGATATCCTCATAAATGTTGCCAAACGGGATAGATCGCGATACCAACGTTGGTTCATCTACTTACAATTAGCCGTACTAATAGCGCCTAGCGACATCAATAATTTTAGGGATAGTTTACTTTGTAACTGACGAATTAACATCGCTAATTCTCCGTGACGCCAGTGACGTTAACATCTGGTCCGCAAAAAAAAAAATCGTTAACGGGTGTAACCGGTATTCCATGACGTTTCATATAGATCCAACACGTGACGCGTTATACTGCTATAACGATCTCGAGGGAATCGCCGAAATGTCTAGTAATATCTTCAAAGAATTTCAATGTCACATAACTGTGAAATTATATAGCAATGCACATTGTAAAGTCTAGAAAGAACTTTGCACAACGAACGATCAGCATGACGTTCCAATTTCGTCACGAAATTGAGTTTCTCAGCTGTATCGATACGTGTCGATCTGTGTCGAACAATTGGACAGTGTCCATCGATTTTTTGATTTACACAGCCCAGAGGTTCTCAATCGCCATGCCCTTAGATCTAGATAAAAAAAAACTGTTGTTCAAGGATACCGATATGGTAACAGTATTTTATATCGAATCTATTCTGATATAGGCTAGATTTTGAAATAACAATTGATTTCCCACTGTTAAATCGCCATTATTAAGATCTAGAGACTGGAACAATGTAAACTGTTGGCACTATCAATAAGATAGTGATCTTCGGACAACGTCATAGGAATTAATTCGCCATTAACTCAATATGGATACCATGCAACACGATACAATATGTTTATATGTAAATCCGCGTAGCTTAGCAAGAAATTCATGGTCAACCAGGAGTGTCCCACTTTCAGGCAACATTCGACGCACATGTCGTCTTATCTGGCGAACATGTGGGCGGCGTGCAGGCATAACATCGGACATTCCCCGTAAGTACAACGAGGTTTCGTACCACAAAGATGCAGATTTGTGGATCGTTGGGAAAAATTTCACGAATGTGATCCTAAAGAAGGCGTTAAACCAATAGAAACAATGCATATAATAAAAACTGTTCGATGAAAACAACGTTACAACGATCGTCTCGTCGACGTATCAATTGTTATAGATAAGACATTCAATGCATGAACCAGCAATAATTTTTGTTTACGTAAAGCTCGGAAGAAGGAAGTAATTAACAAGCATATTACTTTTTTGTATCCTCTTTTTCTTTTCGTCAAATTCATGGCTATGCAAAAACGATTAGAGAAATGTGGACTATGTAGTAGCCTCCATCTTTCGGCATTTTTAGCTACTACGGAAGTATCGCGTCCCTGATTGTGTCAATACATTTAGGCAATACGATGTTGCTACATTCACTACCAAACAGGTTTTTCATTATTTGCTGTAGGAGCGTATCACCTCGAAAATCGTATAGTCATTATAATCATATATCGATCTCTTATCTGCCAAAGCGTGTAGGCGTTCGAATGTGATATATACGAAAAATTCCCCATAAAGTTATTCTAGTCTTAACGTGTTATTTGAATGAATAGCCGACCAGTAATTCGCGCTTACACGCGCTTCGACACCGTACTAAGTACCCCTCTCAACCTGTGCTTCATTATTTATCGATACGGTGTGCAAGTCGCGTTGACGTAACGCGTGGAACAAACAGCAAGCTTGATGAGGCCCCCTTCGTAATTAAGCTCAATTTGTTTGACTGACTAACAAAAGTTAGTCGCTGACCAATCCCTTTTCCTATCAATTTCGACAAATTTACTGTACGCTCAGTGCACTTCCAAAAACATAGATCCCAAATCACGCAAGATGATTCATATGTCAACTTGTGCGAAAAAATTTCTCCAATTATAATGTTTTCAACGCGATCGTCGATTTACTCAATAGAAGGGTTTTAAACGTATACATGCCAAGCTCTTTATATCTATGAAATGTTGCCATTCGCCACACAAACATCGATTATATTGAAAATCATATTCTTTGCGTTATTTAAAAGCTTACCCACGACTTATTATAATATATACCTGGCGACGCGGTGTTTCCTCGGTATAGTCGAATGCACTGTATATACCCGGCGAATTTTCGCGTGAATCCTGGAGGCACTTAACAGGAATGACGTAAACACACAGTCACAAGATCACGAGCCGATAATTTCGCGAGATCCGCGAACGTCCCCGGTGCCATTCGTGCGACGGGAGCTAATGGTTGCGAGACGATACCCGTAACGATCGTTAAGGACAAACTTAATAATAGTAGCCGGATATTTACTATAGATCGCGAGTCGTCCAATTGGCCGGTCGAAGACGAATTCATGACTGGCGGCCACTTTGTGAATATATCGCAAGCATTGGGCCAAAATCATCGCGATATATACATACATGCATACATTGTAGGAGAACGTAACGCACACCTTGTACACACGTATAAATGTCCATACATGATTGCGTGGGTGCAACCTGTGCACGCATGAGGGAATTACGGTCCGCGTGGAGCTTCTTAATCGGTAATTAAGACTGTACAATCTTGGGAACAAATATAATGTTCGATGCAATATATTGTTGGAAATTTATTATACAAATTAGGGTGACGATGAGTAAGCGAATTAAAGAATCAATGTAGTTGAGGCTGATAAGAATAATGGGGACGTCAAGTTAGAATTAAAAGCCGAAAAACCGTCACGTTAAAGTTTTCGGAGTAGTGTTCAATTGGGATCCTTGAGATTGAAGAACTGTTACATGTGTCACTAATTGCATTTATGTGTATGTCCTTTCACAAGTTTATAGCTTATAGGGAAGTCATGTTTTTACTAATATTACGATGCAATGGTGACGTAAATGAACTATTATGCCACCAGGGGTCGTCGAACTCGGTGCATCGCTTTTCACCTGCATGTTACTTAACCGTTTATTATAGTAGAAAATTGAATCTATAAGAATCAATTTTTACCATCCCAAACTGAGAAATCTTAACGTTAGTAAACAATTTCGTAACGATACGTGGCCATCGTAACAAAGGAAACAAACCAAATCGTTTTATGTTTTGGATTTGTAAGTGGAAAAATCATAATGTTTATCGGAAAAATATTGTGACGTGATGACAATCCTTTTTAGCTACGAATTTCGATTAATCAAGGAAATACGGTCGAGATACCTGGTTGTTAAATATTCTTATTGAGTAATAGTTGTACACGTAATTTATTGCTTGAGGAAAGATGCGGAAAGCGTTGTCGCACTGAGAAATATTTAATGTCGAAATATTTCACTTAATAAGCTTAATTTCTGAACAAAATTACTGCGCAAAAATGATAAATCTTTTTCGCGAATACACAGCAAAGGAAAAAAAGGAAACAGTAGAAGAACGTTGTAATCCATTACGACGCAGAGCGTATCGCGATCGTGAACATCGAAAGTTTCCCTTTTTGTTTACATAACAGCGTAACATTATGCATGGCATAACTTGAGCCAAACGACATAACATGCAATTACCTAAACCTCAAATATTTATTCAATCGAAATCCGATCGTCAGTAACCCACTTATATAAAATAATATTTTAATTCGAGCAGAATATAAGCACTAAAAAATTACCCACCGAAACAATTCCTTCGTCGTATAACAATGTAACCAACAGTGACAGTATTAAAAGAACGGAATTTTTCTGTCATACGTTTAAGGACATAACCTAAAATTCCAGTTCGTGACATTCAACATTCAACTCACCCTTTTGTGATTTGGCGCCAGGATATATCACCGTCTTCCTCCTCGGTACCGTCTGTCCAGATTCAGTCCAAAATGTCCTAGCATCTAACGTACACTGACCCACTCCTTCCACGACATCCTTGTCTCATTTATGCGATCCTTAAATCGACAAACAAACCCGCAGTAATTCGTTCCTGCCGAATTGCGCGTCCGCGATCGACTTGTATTTGAAGCAACACACATCACAACGCGAACCTCAGGAACGCGAGAAACGATGTTCACTGATCGACGCCGGTATCACGAATGCCACTCGCTTTTGTTTACTCTCTCCAAGCACCGTCAGCAGGTGGCGCATGGAATGGTGGGGGATCCCATAGTTATTTTCCTTTTGGACGGATATCGAAATGTCGAGCGTCGCCGCATCCTACGAATTTATTGTTTCTTTTTATACTTTGAGTAAAATACACGTAGTCAATCCCGATCTATATATCCAGTAATTTTAATCATAAAAAGATGATTAGAACTAGATAATAAATATAACGCAATTAAATATATTCATTTAAATAAGGGTAAAAATTTGATTGGTATTTATTCACAAGGTATAAGCATTTTGGACATATAAGGGCCGTCGAGCTCGTATCCCATTTTCCTGTAGTAATTTCTTGTTCCAACACCTGGATACAAATACGCATAATATAATTTGTATGGTATTTAGAAATGATTGAAATGGTTTACCTGAGATGACAGAAATTTTGTGAGATTCGTGTTCCTCTCTAGCTATCCGTTCAGCCTCTTCCATTAGTAACATTCCGAACCCTTGGTGTTGGAATTTTGTAGGATCGCGGGCGTTCACTGGAACGACACTACCGTACACGTGAAGTTCTCTCACTATCGAGCACTTTCCCTTCAGCTCAGGCCTGTAAAATAATATTATTTTATTCATGAACTTGCCATGAATATTTACGAATATTCCTCAGAATTTTACTGTACCTGAATGTATCTGGAGAACATTTTCTTAATCTCAGTAAACCAATTAATATGTCTTGCATGGGGTCCTCGTAAGACAAGAACGTTTCCCACCCACTATTAGCAACGTAATCGCGTCGTATAAGTTCCACTTCGTAAGGCTGTACCTTGTGATGTATCTCTTGAATACCGACTTCTCGGGTTCTAACGTCACGGCAATCGGTTCCCAAATCTTTCATTCTTGCCAGTGCCAACTCGCGTAAATTTCCGTGTTCCACGCCTGAGCTGTGTATTTTAAAATTAAATTTGCGCTAAATTGTAGGACAAGGAGAAATGAATATAAATAGGACCCGGATACGATATAATATAATATTACCTGACCAAAGGCATAGGTATATCTCTTTGTACACGATACACACGTGTCCAAGGAGGAATTAATGCCAAAATACGAGCAATTAGGTCGATCAAAACGCCCGGTGGATAGCTTTTATATCTTCCACTTTTCCACAACTCGTACAATCCTGTACCACGTATAACCAATGTTGGATATATTTTTAATCCATCTGCTCTGAAAGCAGGGTTCTCAAAAAATTCCTAAAATACCCACAATTCTTAAATTAAATCAAGTATACAAAAAAAGAATAAAATAGTAGCGCGCGTATAATAAAATGGTAACTCACAATAAATTGATTAATATCTCTCTCGATATCTACATTTGGCAGATCTGGCATCATGTGTGCTATCACCTTGAAACCAGCATCTTTCGATAATTGAAAACTTTCACATACTGCACGAACCGTGTGTCCTCTGTTGGTATCTCTTGCTACATCTTCATACACCGATTGAACACCAACTTCTAAACGAGTACATCTATGTTAAATTTAAAATAAAAAAATTAATTTAAAGCATTTAAAAAATTGTTCTTATAATTTATTCTGCATTATATATACCCGTAACGTAACATGTCGGAAAGATGTTTCTTAAGGCAATAATCGGGTCGTGTTTCGATCGTTATACCGATACATTTTGTGCGACTTCTTTCAGAATATATTACAGCTTCGTCAACATTGCTACTGACATGACCGGACAATGCATCGTGTAAATTTCGAATGAAATAGTCTCTGTAATCTTCTGGTAGAGACATGAAAGTACCTCCCATAACAATGAATTCAATTTTATCTACGCTATGTCCTAATTGTTTTAGCTGTAAAATATTTTATTACATAAGTCTTTTATCATCAGCAGTCAAACAAATTAAATCATTTATTTTACTTGTTCTATTCTGTGTCTGGTTTGCAGGAATGGATTATATCTCGCTCGTATAGCCCGCATTGATGTGGGCTCGTAACCAGTGTACGATTGTGTAGAGTATTCAAAATCTGAATCAGGTCCACCAGGACAATATACACAAATATTTCCTGTCATATTTATGTGTGGGCATCTGTGAGGCTTGCACATTACAGCCACCACAGCTATCTAAAAACATTAAGTCCTTCATTAAATATGCATTAGCCATAATTTCAAATTTATATTGTATTTGAACCTCTTGTACATATACTTGAGTGGATTAAAATTTTTAGTTGAGGCTATAATGTATCAAAGTACGTACACCGCTGGCAGTCCTAATAGGTTTTGCCTTCAATTTTGGAACTAATATACTTCTTGCTTCAATAGGTACGGCTGCTATAATATCGACTAATCTTGGAGACGTCTCCAGGCCATATTTAGAAGAAATTCGGGTCTTTAATTTATTTAAATCGATATCTCTGTTTTCTTCGTGTGCTTTTAATAATTCTTGTATAATTTCGCCGATGGTTATGACCATACGTTCCTCCTTACTCTGCTCGAATTCTATAGTGAAACCAGATAAACGTGTTTAATAAAATGATCAAATCATATGTACTTTATATGAATAACGTTAGAAAGTAGACTATATTTTCTACGAAGTATTATAGCAATCAGTATATTTTTAATAACAGTACTTGCCTCTTTTTTTCTTAGCCATGATAATATTGTAAAATTGAACCCTTCACGAATGTAAATAACTGACTTTAGTGTTTCGTTTTACAATGTGCAAATGTTTACTGTGAAAATAATACTTCAGTTTGAGGTTAACACTAATGACATACACGTTTCTTCTGGAAGCTCCGAACGTAGGAGGGCCACTGATCGCCCCCTGCATAAAGTCATACGTGGCGCCATCTCGTGTTTGCCGCGTTTCACAGCTACAATTTATAGTGACGATAATGTATCGACATGATTACCGACAGTTGATTGGAACTAATTAACCAAGCGTTATCAATTATCATTGTATATCGTCTAAAATATTAGTTTCTATTATTAAATTTGTCAAATTTATGATTCAATAACATAGAAAAATGCATGAATATTTAAACTGCAAATGCAATTGTACCAGCTTGAAAAAGTAAGCTAGCGATTTCTTATGTTTCCATTATGGCCACACTGATGATTATATGACAATCTAACCTTGATATTCTGACGTTTAGAAATTTGACGGAGGTGTTATTGTAAAAATGTAATACACTGTAAATAATTGACTTTTCTCGTTTTTTGTATCTAAAAAAAAATATCACGTTTAAACGGAATGCGCAATGTGACGTTTCATCTAGGTTCTTTTTGCGATCATTTATTTTTAGCACAAGAATTTCTTAATAGACGAACCTTTCTTCTCGTCAGCTATATTATTTTAAAGGTGCATAAACACAGGTATAATAGCTCGCAGTACTTTGCTAAATAATTTATTCCATATACCTCAAGAGCGTAACAGCAAATAACACATTACGCTCATTAACTCCTATATCAATTTTCCACGTTCTTTTCGATTATGTGTTATCAAATATTTGCAGTACGTATTTAAAGTTAACAATTCTATCGATTTAAATATTGTTACCTTGTATACAAATTTATAACGATGGACTCGCATATAAATAATCCCCCATCTCGCACACTTAAATATACTATTATATATTGTTTTATATTGCCAAGTTCAATTATTTTCAAATTTTGATATGTACTTACGGTATCCCCGCGAAAATTAGTTGAAATTAAAGTTGCCAAAAAATTCGATTTGTTTTCTTTGTGCTTCTACGTTGCTTGTTAAAAAAAAACCATTTTTCAAATAATATTGTATGTTTCAGATAGTATTAAGATCAGCGACAATTTGAAATATAATGATTGAAGAGATAGGTGCGGAGGGCTTTCAGCCAACGAATTATTTCGCCGAGGAAAGTCTGTTCAAGTTGCAATGTTTGATCAAAGCGACAGAAATACAGCACAGTGCTCATTGCGAATATGAGAATAGATTATTTCTAGCAGTTACAACTGCCAATGCTGAGATTTTTTTGTATTATAAAAAAGATTCGGTATCTGTTCCGATAATTAAAAGGATACCATGGTTCCAAGGGTCCCATAAACAAATCTCAGCTTTATGTTTCCATCATATGGGAACATGGTTGCTCTCTGCAAGTATCGACGGATCTGTATATATAAGTCCTGCATTGTGTCTCGTGGATGAAAATTATGAAAAGGACAAAAGATGGACCAGCGACGATATAACTTCCTTCCCTTCGATTAGTTCACAGTCTTCTCATTCGAAGTATGTATTGCAATTGAATTGTTAATCGTCTTGAATTGTGATCAATCCCCTTCGTTCTATTCATTTTTGTATATTTCTTTACATTATTTAGGCCGACCGCAATAATATGGTGGCAAAGCACACTAATACCAGCCGAAATTGGTATCGTTGGAACAGTGTATGGGGAGATTATATTTATAAATCTCGAAACTGGTCACCAAACGAATGTGACACAAGTTAAGGGAAATATTGAAACCCTGCACCTTTGTTGCGATCAAAGTAATGATATTGTATCACTCTTGATTACAAGTCAATCCAGGCGTCAGTGGAGATTACTTTTGGAGCAGCGTACATACAGCTGCCTGAATCACTTGGAGAATGGAGAATCGTACAGTGTGGTGCACAGTAGTGATAACATCTATGATAATACCAAAATATTTGCTTCAACTAGATCCAGATTGCAAGGACTCAAGCAGCTGTCTATGGACAAGCTTGCTATACTTAGGCAAAAGTTGATAGAAACGAAAAGTCAGACATTAGGTGAAAATTTACAATATGGTTTGTAAATACGTATCTAGAATATGATATTGCAGCTAAATATGTTTGAAGATCATTGATAAGTTACTTTTATTAAATTCACAGATATTACAAGCAATCGAAATACTCAGAATGCAACTGTCAATTCTGATCCCCCTGTAGAAGAAGTGAATCAGAATCAAATAACACCCGAAGCAATGTCGAAAAAAGTTTTCCTGATGTCCCAGTTAGATAGGGATGGACAACAGTTTTACACGTGTTACCATTCTATTTCGAGTCAGCTATTCGTAAGGGAACACTTTTCTTTTTAATTGTATACACGCTATGATGAATATAGTACAGAAACACCTTTATGATTTGCAGGTATATGGACCTAATTTTACTACTGTACCTTTATCAGCGCATAAAGTATTAGAATCTTGTAGAAATGTTTTATTAACGCAACGATTTTTTTTTATTACTGACAACAGTCATGCAATGTATGTAATATCAGACAGATTATCCGAAACCCGTAAGACCGATAACAATAAATTTAATCCCGAGTGCATTGTTGGTCACTTTTCTTTAGCGAATAGCAAAGAAATAATTCGCGCCGTGTATAGAGCAATCGATTTGCCGAATAATGCACCAAACACACACTCGGAAGATGGTAGAAGTAAATGCACGTTGCCAAAAGGATTAAAAGATATTAGAATTGAATTACCTCACGTGGATACTTGTATAATTGTAACAAATCATTCTGTGTATAAAGTTGTTCTAAGGTCTGTATTCGAATTCTATTGTATGGTATCGTGCTAATTGAAATTACGAATCATCTTACTGTCATTTACAGGAAACCAATATTATCAGTTTTTATGGAACTTGTATTGAAACACAATGATCTCGAAAGAGCGGCAAAATTGGCGATTGTATTCGGCATTAATGCACAACAATTATTAGAGCAAGCCGGTGATATACTGTTGACCAATCAAGAATTTTCACGTGCAGTGGCCTGCTATAAATTGTCCAAAGTAAGCAACCAGCGTATGAAAAAGACACGTAGTAAATCGATGTTATTGAAATTTTTATATTTGCATTTACAATTTGTACGATTATTTCTTTCAGTGTAGAATAGTGAAGAGTATGTTAAAATTTGCGTCTGTTGGATACACAGCTGATTTATTGCGTTGCCTTACGCATTGTTTAGCATCGCCAGCTATTACCGAGCTGCCAGCTGCAGCACGAATACATCTTTCTAACTTATGCGTTCTCTCGTTTATCGAACGGACCCTGAGAGTCTCGTCCCAGAAGTCGAAGGCTATATATAAAGAGTTTTTGTAAGCTTTCAATTAAATATGGCATATAAATCTATATAGAGGACAATTTATCGATAATTATCTTTTTCCTGCAGGTATTTCTTATCTACAAATTCTTTTTACGACGAATTATTAGCAGTTAATATTGCTGGACAAACGGGTTTGTGGGAAGTGTTGCATCACTTGGCAACACAGAAAAGTCTTTACGGGCAAATGTTAGACGTTCTTATGAAGACAATACATATTTTCAGTCCAAGCAACTTCCATCCAACACCATGTAATATATTTCTACATGGGTTACAAAATTATTTCGTTACAATTCGAACGTGTATGTGCAATGGTTCATTACGCACTTAATTTTTGTTTCAGATGGTTTGCTGATATGCCTAAGTGAACCAAGTTTATTACAAGCGATGTTACTAAATCCTGAGTTAGCTAGAAATCATATGTCATATATTCTTGATAATCTTCAAGATTCACAAATTTTTGTACTTCAGGTAATATTTCAATCTCTTCTTTAATCGAGTAATATAATTACATGTTTCTACATTTCGACGAATATTCTTTAGAGATTAGTAACACTATATGATCCAACGAATCCAGTGATAAGACCTAGAATAGTGCGATGCCGATTGCGTCATAGAACTACTTCCCATAGTTCTCAATCTAGTCAATGTGATTCTATAGATCTCGTAGAAAATGTACGTACAATAAAATATATAACATAATTCGATTATTCATACAATTATTATCTATTTGTATTGTTACCGTAGGATGAGGCTGATACGCTGATAGAGGAAATCATAGAAGCTTTTTTACTAATATTACTGACTTTGATGTATAAAAAATCTGTCTTACATCAAGAACCCTCTATAACATGCAACATTGAATTATTAGTACACAAAAAGGTAACTGTCAAATAATCTGCTTTAACAAATCGTTACTATTAAACATCTCTTACGTTCGTACAATTTTAAAAATTAGGAGCATAACAGCATTAACTCTGGCACTGATTTCAAAAGAAGACTATTATGTGCTGGGTTCTCCCATGTTACTCTAATCAGGAATGGAAATGTTTATACATGGGGAAGTTCTGTTCAAGGATGTTTAGGTAAAGATACGCGCAATTATAATTGCAAATAAATATTCATTTTCTACGTCTGCGATACTTATATCGATTTCTCGAAATATAGGTACCGGTCCATCCGTGCTGAGGTACGGCTCACCTCAGGCTATATCATTTTTTCGAACGATGGAAGTTGAAGTTCTCAGTGTATCGTGTGGCCATTGCCACACTTTGGCAGTGACAAACAACGGTGTTTACGCGTGGGGTTCAAGTCAGTTTGGTCAATTGGGACTGGGCAAGATTTTACAATGTTCAACCCCCGAATTGGTCACTTATTTGGCTCAGGAAGCAATTATCGATGCGGTAGCTGGGCAATATCATTCCGTTGCACTGACTGCCGATGGCAGAGTTTTTACGTGGGGCTGGGGCGTTCATGGACAATTGGGCCATGGTAACACAGAGAAAAAAATCACCCCGACGCTAGTTACATCTTTACTTGGTACAGTTATTCGTTGCATTAGCGCCGGCCACGCGCATACACTGGCCCTCTCCACGGAGGGCATTGTTTACGCGTTTGGCTGCAATATTTTTGGTCAACTGGGACTGGGGAATAATGTTAAGAGTTCAGTGCCAATGAAAGTCTCATTATCCGATAAGATATGTCTGATCGCCACTGGATATTTTCATAATGTAAGAACACGTCGTTCGTGTAACAATATTTATTATAAAGAAACGATCGTGGGCATTTATTAATATCTTGAATTTATTTCAGCTTGCTGTTAGTTATACGAATAAATTGTACATATGGGGAGCCAGCCCCCAAGTTCTTCGATTGCAGGCGCAAACGCAAAAGAGAAATCGAATTCTCGAGCAACGAGACAGTATCGCGAAGCAGTTCGAAAATATTGACGAGTTCGAGAAAGGCGCGGATAACGCGATTACGAACGACACGAACAAAGAGAACCTCGAAAGTAATGCACAAAATAAGAATGCACAAGCAAAAGTTGCTGGCGGCAGTGCTGACTCGCAAATGAGGAGACAATTAGATAACACGTGTTTGAAGAACGTGAACGTCGGGTCACTCGAGGAGGCTCAGACACACTTAAAACCGGGCGTCGTAGATACCAGTTTAGTGAAAGGGGATATCATACAGGTCAGTCGAGTAGCGTTTAATTGCGTCCAGCTGCTTGGAAAACAAGATTACCATTTTATCGTAATTTCTTTGTTGCCCGCGGTGCACGTTAAACATAGTAATTCATTGTTTGCTACAGATATCGACAGGCTGTCATCATAATGCTCTCGTGACGAGGGATGGATCGTTATATACTTGGGGCAGGAATTTAGATGGCCAGATAGGCAATGGTAGCAGGCGGGAAGTGCCTGTTCCAACGCCATTGTGTTATAATCCTGCCTCGATCTTCGCACAAGTACCACCGAGGCATAATGCGTACAAACGGGTAGAGGATGAACACGATTTGGACAGCGAGGCGTTGAATTCTATGGCGAACGAGAGAAATGGAAACGCACATGACGTTCAATCGGAGACGAACGACTTTAGGGAGAAGATAAATCCTATAATTAAAACTGTCGGGGTCTATTGCGGATACGATTATACCATTGCCATACAACCGGGTATTACATTTTAATAGATGTTTTAGTAGGCTTTGGAAACTATGTTTTTGCAGACGTCGAACAAAAGGCAGATTCGTTGCATTCATTACTATTTTGCTTTAACATTCAGATCTTTTTTTTCAATTAGGCGCGTAGAAAAATAATTTAATTAAATTTAATTAAATTAAAGTGCCGATTGTCCACTTTATTCCTGTTTTTTTTGTTTTTTAGGAGGTACAGTTTTAGCTTGGGGTAACAATGGCAGAGCACAGTTAGGCCGACTTCCAGTTAAAGACGCTCGTGATGGCGACGATAAACTTGTGTTGATTAAAAAACGGGTCGTCCGAGTCCCTCACTCGTCGCATATTGCTTTGGATGTGCCTAGTCAAGTTCCTAATATTCCGGCTCCCATAATTTCTTATCAGAGCTACGACGTACCCTCTCTGGCGGGTGTTATGCGACCCTTAAGCGTTATTGAGAAATCACCAGGAGAACAGACGCTACATCATGCATTAGAATATTTCTGCGGTTTGTACGACTCCACGAGAATCATTGACAAGGTTGGTTTGCTTGTCTTCTTACATAGTTAACCAAATTTTTTGCATCCTTTAAAAAGAGCGGACGTACAAAAAAATTGTACAGCTAAATAATACACTTTTTGCAATTCTGTATTTCAGTGCGTGGAGTTGGGAAACTATCAAGCTTGCTCAAAAATATCTATGCTACAGCATAGTATATCTGATGCGTTTTCGTATCAATTGAAAATTCTACATGAACTCAGCCTTCAATCGTGCTCAAGAGTAAAGTCTGAGAATGTAGGCGAATGTGCCGAACCAAGATCTTCGGAGGAATCAGATTTAATTAAGAAATCGTCGTCGACTCATCAAGTTAAAAAGAACACGGAGCTTTTTAACAAACAAGTGGAGAAGAACCTAATGGATTCAGTCGAGGATTGCGCGGCCAAAAATAAAATGAAAATTCCTGCCAGCAAATCGTTGAACAGTTTGCAGACGCTTCAACAGGAGTTGTACACGTTTGATTGTCAGGGTGGATTGGAAGAATTGTGCAAAGATATTAAATGCGATAATCCACCTCTGGGAATTTTCGATGATAGTTTGGATTCGGACGTCAGCTCTGATTCGGAGGAATGGATGGACAATCTTATTTTGAAGGATGTTCAACAGAGAAAACCAGAAAATGCAGCTGGGCCAAGTGGTGGTAGTTCGTGTGCTTCTACTCCCATGGTAGAAACTGCGGACCAAATGTCCAAAAGTACTGGAACACTTTCCGACAAGAAAATTACGCGATCCCGGCAAAATGTTGTGACGAATGAAGCAATCAGAGTGATCAAGTTCTTCTTAAACGAAATGGAAAACGAGACAGACACGACAAAGTGTAAAATATTGGAAGACGCGGTCGATTTTTGGATTGAACACGATTTACCGATACAAAGTATAGAGAACGTATTTTTAGAGCATATCCAATCGATCTTTTATCCCCTTGGTTTATTATTGTTCTGGTAAGATTATTATATAAACACAATCGTATTATTTAACGCGCAACTATCGCAATTGCGTAACTATTTACACATCTTTACAGCCAGGAGATAATGGAAAAGTATTTGGATACGTACAAGAATGATACCGAGAGCAAGAGCTACACTGCGATTAATTTATTTTCTGCTAAATTTTGCCTGCACGTGTGCTCCATGTTGCTGCATAATATCGACGAAGGTGAACAGTCTTGATTGTTAATACATTGTTCGTCACGTTATAATTTGAACTATGTTAATCAATGTCTTTTACATTATAGGCCAGTCAACCCCCGAATTTATCAAGCTATTGTCTTCTTTAACGGCTGATCATTATGGGCCGCCATTAACAGGATATCCAGGTTCTAGTGGAAACAATACTTCAATGCAAATGATGGAGGGAGTTATGAGCACTGTGTCTTCTAGTATCCACGACTCCAAATCGTTTGTCCATATTAAGGTAAATTGTAAATATGTATCGCATTAATTTTCTTATTTATCGTACGATTCAATTTCGTTCGCATTTAATGCGTACAAATTGCACGCATTTAGGATCCGGATGCAGTGTATCGATTTCTCGAGACTGAAGGGGACACAATGGTTTTTACTTGTGGCCATCATTTTCCACTGGCAAAATATAAAACCGAGGTGATCTCGACAATGGAAACCGAGTTGCTGACATCCGAATCCCTGGTTCTTCCGTGTACGGCTCAGTACTTAGGAAAAATGTTATCACAGACGACGAAGCCGGAAATATTATGCCCGTTGTGCATACCGCGTGCAATGGAAACGGTGAAACAGAATAATGGATGAGAAGTATGTACCTGAGATATTTTATTTTAATGACAAAATAGGTGATACACCGATACACAACTGTTTCTTAAGCTATGGAAAGACTTTAGGAGCTATACACACAAAGTGATGTTTTAAATTAATTTTAATGGATTAGAATATTGAAAATATTGGAACGTAGTTAGTTAGACGTTTTACTATAACACTTGCCATTGCAAAATGAGACGTACTCGACAGACATCACAAAAGTACTAGAAATAATCGAAGCTCTCTATATCTACGAAACCGCAACTTTTTTTTTTTTAGATTACCTATACCAATAAGTAATTCTTCATAGACTCAAGACTTTAATAACTGCATCACCTAATGCGTGACATTATAGTGCACGAATTTTTTTTATTACTCAAGAACGTACATACGTCTTGCCAGATATCTGTATAATCTTGAAAGAATTATTTCATTACGCACATTGATATTAGAGACGATGTGTTCATGAATTACTGTAAAGTGATAATGTACTTGAAAATGTTTTCGCGTGCAAAACGTGTTGTAAATTGAAATGAAACAACGTTGTGCATTGGGATATTGTACGTATTTGTTTCAGTTCGTGGGACTCCCGATTTTAGTAAATTTTTAATTAGTATACATGTCTTTCAATTAGTGTGCAACATGCAAAGAAATTAAGTTGCAATTGGCACTATATTTCGAAATAAGTCAGTTAATTAAATACAACGATACAACGTGAAAAATAACGTAGCAGATATGATTTCCTTCGCTTATCTATTTTTTAAACAGTTTTACCTTAATATTATTTTCCTGTAGAAATTTTAAACTTGAAACTTCGTAGATTTTATTGTCAATTACCCTGAATCATATAATAATAATACAATTCATGTGATCTTAGTATTTCTGACGAATCTGTTGCTTATCGTGTAGTTTTTCGCGTTTTGTTAAAGTTTTAGTTTTTAATAACGTGAGAACAGCTATACAAATTGTATATTACTGATGTACGAAGTTTATTCATACGCTTCTGAATCAAATGCCAGTTCCGTTTGTATAGTAGTTGTACCGATACTGTGAAATGTTAGTAAGAAAAGAACAAAGGAACAAAATTAGAGAACGAGGAAGTTTTCAGTTACACAAAATTGTTGCAAAGCACTAAAATACCAAGGACTGATGGAAAATGTATTTATCTAGTCTTCATAGTATATGCCGGAATATATTTAGTCGATCGTAGTGATTGGAAGAAACATCTCATTAAAGTATATACATATTACGTGATTCTTTGTGAACTTGTAACTGATGTTAAACCATGAATATATAATGTGAAGTAGGAAAGTAGAGTTGGATTTGTATATAGAATATTGTTGACAAAGCGGAGAATTGATTGCGCATGGAGAAGACTCATGGACATACCATATTTTTCATTGGTTTTCATTTTTGCAACAGGATTGCACGAAGGTGGAAAACAATCGAAACGTAGTATGCTTGCGTATGTCCGAGCACTTCTCCATTGCGAAATTTGTATGACCAACAAAAGGGAAGGTTTTAGAAATTAATCAATGTAAATCGTGAAATTAGATGAATGTTTGTTGTTAGAATTGTATCATTGTATTAAATGAACTAAATGAAGGTACAAATATGATGATACAAAGAAAAAGACAGTAGTACAATTAAAAACTATTTGCACAAAGTAGCATAGGTCTAAAATACAAAATTACGGTAATAATAATATTAAATAAATCGTGTTTAAACCAAATTAATTAATTTGAAAAAATGTATGCGATGTTTGTAAACATATTTTTTTACTTTTCTTTACATTTTCAATTGTGTTTGCGAAATCAAACAATTCCTTCTGCCTTCATCTAGTTCTTGGAGAAGAAATATTCTTTTAATTCTAACTTGTTATTTACTGCATATTTTACGACTTTATTAATCTATTTTTAATAATCAAAATTGTTGCTTGTGTTTTCCCGTGATAGAGACGGAAAAATTTTAAAAGTGGGAACGGTCGTTCGTAAAGGTGCAATACTTTAGGTAAAAATCATATTGAATAACATCTAAATCCTTCTGCTACGAAATCCACGGGTTTATCACGTGCGATATTTTTTCCAATCAGTCATCCTCCTTAAACTGCATAATATATTTTCAATTATGTAATGCATATTATATGATAATCCCGACATGTAAGACAGTCTTCTACAACTTATTTTTCGATACTTAACATGCGGATGTCAATAATATTGAAAGGAGTATCTAATTTTAATGTTACGAAACTTAAGCAAATTTTTTAAACACAACTCAGTAGACACACCGGTTATACAGTATATTCTTTTTAACATAAGATATATTATTCTTTTATTGACTATACTAATTATAATATCTATGACGCATTGATTGAGTTAAACAATTTGTTTAAATTTCAACAAGAAGTCTGGCCATCCTATAAGTGACGACTAAACCGAAATTCAATACCGACGAAGTCATTCTGACAACAATTTTCATTCCCGACGACTGTAATCATTTTGTAATATATATCCGGATGTACAGTTCTGAATGCTTCGTGCATGAGGTCTTTCACCGACAGTACTTAGGACAAATAAAGTATTGGGTCAATAAATACGATTAGCAAAATTATACGTGTACCCTCTGTTTCATTAAAACATATCTTTCATCTTGTCCGATTTCACTGTTTCTATTCCTACGAGTAGCTCCTAAGGAATATTGAACACATATCACTTTTCTAACTTTTTTATTCAAAAAAATTATATCCAAAATACATATATTCTTGGTCACAGACTAAAAAAATACCTCACTCTATACTCATTCGCACACTGCTCCCCTGGCGCACGGTCCCTCGCAAAAGAATTGTTTTCCAAACATTCGCTGAAATATTTTCCCAGCGCCGAACGGAAATGAATCGAAGAAGAAACAACAATTCCAATCGAGACAAATGTTCCTTCCAAATGAGCATGACGATCGTGCTCCGTCGTTCAGATACAAAAAAATGAACGTCGTAATACTACTTTTGCATTGCATCAAAAAATACAATGAAATCCTCTCGTCTCCATTTTCACGCGAACCAATCCAATACCGGGCTGTCCAAAAGCCGCGCTCGGAAAATCGTTCCCAAAAAATTCTTGATTCAGACCAAAAGTACGATTCAACAATAATATCCGTTCTAAGCTTTTCCTTCTTTTTTTTCCAATTTCAAAAGAAACGATTCGATTAGAGCCGCTCGATGTTACGCGCGAGCAAAGCGAGTTCTGCATGGACGGCTTCGGGCAAATCCTTGCCGACTTGGGCGTCGAAGTACTCCCTGAGATCCGCGACTTCCTTCTGCCAGAAGCTTTTCGGCAAACGGAACAGTTCGTCCATGTCTACGTTCTCCCTCAAGTTGTCCAAGTTGAACGAGTCCAATTTGGGCAAGAGACCTACAGGTGAATCAACGGCAATGTCCTCGCCGTCGATCCTACGGAGGACCCACTCGAGAACGCGTGAATTCTCACCGAATCCCGGCCAAAGGAACTTTCCGTCCGCGCTTTTCCGGAACCAATTCACGTGGAATATCGCCGGTAGTTTGGCGTCCTTCACATCCGCCATGCCGAGCCAGTGGCCGAGGTATCGGCCGAAATTGTAGCCGAAGAACGGTCTCATCGCAAATGGATCGTGCATGATTACCTTGGCCTGGACGACAATCATGGAAGAGGTTTTATTCTCCTGAATTAATGGTTTCACGCGGGCACAAAACGGAGGGATGATATTCATGCGCTAAACGCCCTGACGAGTAAGTATCTCAATTCTGCGCTCCGTTCATCGCGAATCGGACGTTCGGAAATAAATTGTGCGAAATTTTTCGGACGTGCTGCATCATGCATTTTATGCAGAGCGCTTTATATCATATGATTGTAAACTTTGATTAATATTTATAGTAAATTTTTAATATTATATTTCGCGTACGATATTAAAAAAAATATGATTATAAAAGAGATGATACTAAACGAAACGATTGCATACCTTGTGTTCTGCCGCAGCGGTTGCTTCGGACCTCATCGACGCACCGATAAAGACACCGTGCTGCCAATTTCTAGCTTGATAAATTAAGGGAACCCCTTCAGGTCTTCGACCACCGAACAGTATGGCGTCTATGGGGACACCGTTCGGATCCTCCCAAGCTGGGTCAATGATGGGACACTGTTTGGCCGGAGAACAGAATCTGGAGTTCGGATGCGCCGCGGGTGTCTTCGATCCTTTCGCCCATTTATTTCCTCGCCAATCGGTGATCTGCGTGTCAACAATGTTTTCAACGGTCCGGCAACAGCATGGCAATGAAACGCTTGCGAATCATTTTGACGGAATTTCACGCGAATCGTAATTTCGAAACAATTTAGAAAGAAAAATGAAATCCGGTACGTACGTCCACGTTGTCATTCATTTCTTTCTCCAGGCCTTCCCAAAAGACCCCGCCGTCGCTGGTCGCCGCCACGTTGGTGAAGATCGTGTCCTTGAAGATGGTCCTCATGGCGTTCGGATTCGTAGCGAAGCTGGTGCCCGGCGCCACCCCGAAGAAACCATTTTCCGGATTGATCGCTCGAAGTCTGCCTTCTTTGTCGAATCTCATCCAAGCGATATCGTCGCCGACGCATTCGATTTTATAACCGGGTAACGTCGGTTGCATCATGGCCAGGTTGGTCTTCCCGCAAGCACTGGGGAACGCTGCGGCGATGTAACGCTTTCTGCCTTTCGGATTAGTGATGCCGAGTATCTGGAAGGGGGTGGTAGCGTCGTGCAACGATATTGAGAATAATGGCACAGAATCTTGGGGGGCGGGGGCAAGAATTCGTGCAAAGCAGAGTAATTGGATGCGTTGAATAAATTGTCAAAATTAATAGGAAATAATGCAGGTAATGAAAAATTGTGAAAAGTAATGTGAAGAATGAGAAGCGTTCAAAATAATTGAAATAAACGGAAACATCGGAGGGAATGCAGTCTGGCACGGAACGAAGTAATTAATTACGGGTCAACTGAATTTGCGTGTGTGCGTGTTAAATGATACAATTGATTACGTACAAGCATGTGTTCGGCGAGCCATCCCTCGTCTCTGGCGATCGTGGAGCCAATCCTGAGGGCGAAACATTTTTTACCCAGCAAAGAATTGCCACCGTAGCCGCTACCGTAGGAGACAATCTCGTTGCTCGCTGGCCTGTGAAGGATGATCGTTCTCTCTGGATCGCAGGGCCACGAGGAGTTAACATCGATTTGGGAATCGAACTTCGGAACGCCGACAGAGTGCAGGCATTTCACGAAATCATCGTTGCCAAGATTCTCGAGCACCCTCCTCCCCATTCTGGTCATTATTCTCATCGAACAGACGACGTACGCAGAGTCCGTAATTTCTATTCCAATCTTCGAGAGGGGTGAACCAACCGGACCCATGCTGAAGGGAATCACGTACATTGTTCGACCTATGTAAACGAATTAATATTGTCAGTTTGTTCCGCTGGCGCATGCTTGGCGAAGTGGACGATATTCGATGTTTGGTATTATATATTTTTCGTTTCAATTTGTTACTAGTGACCTTTCATGCATCTGGGGAAACGTTCCAGTATGGCTTTGTCCATGTCAGCCGGAGAGATCCAGTGGCCCAATTCTCCAGTGACGCCATTGCGAGGTGTAGGGATGGTATCCCGTTTCGATTCGGTGCTGATGAATGTACGCTTCTCCACCCGGGCTACGTCCGCTGGATTTGTTCTGGCTAGCCAGCTACGAACGAAAATATTGTCAATGAAATTACACTGGCGAGAAAGAGGTCTTACATTATTGTCTAATCGCGAAAGCAAAAAATGTATCGTTGTATCGTGGCGATTGCGAATGCAAGATCTCCTCCGGGGTGGGGGCTTTTGCTACGGATAATACGCTTACCAATTTTCATATTTCGGCAAGGGTGAAATTGTTCCACTTTTTTCCAACAGCTTTAACAATTGGTCGTATTCCGCATCGCTTCCGTCGCATACGTAAATGTCCTTTGGAGAGCATAGGGCTACGCACTCTTCGATGTAGGCACGAAGTTTCGGTGAAAGTGGTTCTGGCAACGCATTTAACAAGGGTGTTTTCTCTATGTACTCGTAGCTGTTTATGGACGGGTTCTTCGCCACGTTTGTGACTAATGCGGACACTCTGAAAATAGAAAGTGTATTGTCCCTTTCAATATTCCGTCGTTGTATTTTAACCTCGGTTATGCATTTCTGTTCAGTTTAATATGCAATCTTAACGAATACCTAAAAGTACTCACGAAAAGAAATCGCAATAATTTTGACGTGAACATATTTTTGTATTACGGATATGTGAGATCGAGTTTATTATGCGAAATTTGATGATGGAGCAGAAGGTTTGATTAAAAGGCAAATTGACAAATTGAAAGACAAATGAAGCACAGCTTGTGAGAATTCGGAGAAGATATAATGCAATGCAGTGACAACTAATAATTATAAATATTTGCAATATAAATAGAATTTATTATTGTGCACCCTCTTTCGCAAGGGAGGCTATAATTCAGATAATGTGTACGTAATGTAGTTTTCCGTCTCGTGACAATGGTTACAAAATTTGTATATACAATTGATTCAGTGGAAATAAATTATTATTCCGAACGGGCGGAACTCCGATCAGAAATATTGGGTCGCAGTAACAGGTTGAACTATGACGTGACTGTTAAAGTGTTAAAAGGCATGTCGATCGATTGGCTCTCACTTTATCACGGCAGAAACATTGCCGAAGGTAAAAAAATTGATTCGCTTGTCGCTACACAGCGGAGTAATAGTTTTCGCCGCTTCGGTTTAGAATAAAACAGTATCAAAGCTTTCAGTTTTAATCGACGATATAATGTTTATGTTATTGCGTATTGTCTTTTTCTGCTGCACTTTCGAGCCTAATTTTTCATTTCGTATACGTTACACCAAATATCGAATAGTATAAAAGAGTAATAATAAAATAGTAGATTCGATTAAAATATTCATCCTTCTAGACTCTGCAATGCAGCATTATTGGAAACTCGCAATGGAAACTGTGTGACAACGTTTGCAACAGCTGATTTGTCTCTTCGGAGGATTGTTATTAATAGCAGGGTACAGAAACAGTGAATCAAAATTGCGCAACGAAAATTCTATTGCTCTAGACATTACGATAGCATTTATGCAATAGCAATAAAGTATAATAATATAAATATTGCTGTAGAGTTTTGCCCGCGTGCAATTAAACGATATTACTCGTTACACGATTGAAAACAGAAATCGTAGTTTTCCGTGATATTCGCGATCATAGGTAGCAGCTGAATGCTTAGACACTTTTGCGCTGTTACAAAGAGTAATTATTGATTTTGTGATAGGTCTATACGTGAATCGATGTCGAGATATCGATATTACTAAAAGTATACAAGAAGCATAACAAACGTGCTAGAAACGTTTTAGTTTCCTGTCAAACTATCGAACAATTTTCTAAAAACTCGTGTATGCACGATTCTTCGAACTTTCCATTTTCGATTTCATCACGAAACCACCAATAGCGGTCCTATCAAAACTTAATGAAACTTTCACTAATCTGCATCACTTTGCACCGTCGCCAAAAGAAACACTTTACGATTCAAATACGCTACAGCACGATAATTCGAAATATTAATTTCGCGCATGTTTCATAAAAAGAACAGGGTTCGCCCCTCAATCACCAAACAAACGAAAAAGTTCCCGACGCCCAAGACCCGCGGGATAACAAGTTTAAAAATGGCAAACAAATCCCAGCAAAAAATAATGAGAAAAATGAAATTCAGCCAAAGAGTTAATTACCAATGAAAAGATTACTCACTGCGGATAATAAATATTAATCACGTGCGGCATTTTCTTCCTATTATGTCCACTGTTCAGAATCGCGAACCTTGCTAACCGCTGTCTTCCACCTCCCAGGACATTCAAGTAATGAAGATTCCTCGGGCAAACACCTGGGTAACCCTTAAATGAGGCCGTGACCGCGGAGTAACTCCTGGCGCATCGAAAACCGTTGCTGGCGAGACTCGACCAGCGAATCGGACCTATTCTCCCCGACATGTCCTGGACTGTTCGCTTTTATACGATTGCCAAGGGTTTTGTCCGAGCCCTAGTCAAACGCACCACGGATTGGCCGCGAAAAAACTTCCGGTGCATAAAGTGGGGGCTGGAAGTTACGTCGACGGAATCCTCGCTGGACTTGGAATCAGTCGTCGGGTACACTTCTGACGCGATTCTCTGCCTCGACGATCGTCACTTCTGCACGAGGAGGGATGATGTAAATTTCCACGATACTCGTGCCGCTATTTACACGAAATTTATCAAGAGACTCGCAATTAGACGATAAGCGCTAGAAAACTACCGGAGCGTGTGTCGTATCCGAAAATCGTAAAGCGATAGGATAAATTATCGTCGACAAAATATGAAACGGTGGTAACGTGGACGTTCTACGATCGTTTGCGACGACTGGTGTCGGATCAATTAAAACTGACGACGTCACAAGGAGCTGGTCGATATCTTTGGGACCGTATAGGTCGTTCGATTAGGACTCGCGACGAGACGCACAGCGGTATCCCAACAGCAGGGGCCACCCTACGGACGACGACACGATTGCACGATACGGTCGCGAATAACAGACGGCCAGGTCGATCGACACGATCTCCATGGAACTTACGACTTACTGGTCACGGGCAGTCGGCCGAAGTAAAAGTAATCGCGGTTGGCCGACTAATCGATCCACGCTCCTATTAAAAAGACGAAATCGGTTGCAGCGGCCGGTCGTTTTATACTGAAAGCGTTGCCCGTCACGTATACTCTTCTATTTTTGCGCGAACACTTTCGCTTACCGCTATGTAATACGCGGCGAGAGCTACGTACGACGCGCAACACGCTCGAGTAATTATTATCAGAGCGGACCGGTGCACTCTCGGCCCGATTAAATAGCGTTTCGAGGCACGACGAGTGTCAATCTGCGAGCCCCATCGAATTCGCGATTCGCCTCCGTGTACTTGATTGGGGAATAAGTCGCCCGTACAGGTACGGGAACTGATAGTTTGTCCCGTGGAAAATTTGTCGGTGAGAAACGGAAGATCTCCGAAGGGCTTGGTAATCTTTGAACTGACGGCGATTAGGAGAAGAATGGACGGGGGTCGGGGTTGATTCTATGACGTTCGATCGTAAAAGTTATTTGGACGGGTTTGTTTATTATAGTTTGGGAAAAGTCTGAACGGTCGGGCTTATCTAATGCGGTCAGCCCACCGTTAGAGACATTTAAATGACGTTACGACTGGTGTGAATAATCGGGGATTTGCTTTAATAAGGTTCGTGGGTGTGAGTTTTGGTTTGGATAATTGGAAGATCTGAACGAATTCGAGCGATGCTGAGTGCATTGTTGGTCTGATTGCAGAGTCCAGGAATTTTTTTGTAGCGAAATGCAGCACGTTTCGATTATTGTTACTGAATGACAACGTTGATTGCAGATGAAATCTACTTCGACCAGGTATTTGTCAGAGGAAACGGGAATCGATTTAACGATCAAATTAAATTTTGCTGATTTCGATAATAAACAAATTGTGGGCAAATTAATGCTGCTCGATCTTCATCCTCGGACATATCTGATAAAACGATATTTCAAAGTGTATGTATCACAGCACCGGCGGATGCATTCAAAAATAGCATACTATTGAAAAATAGAATTGTCCTTTCCACTGTCAGTTACGCAACGCCCGGAATCAGAATAATAATTATTATAATAGTAATAGATAAATACGAGCTCGAAACTATCGGAAGATAAATACCGTATAATTATTGAAACCGAGCAACAATGAGTGTCATAATTCGTTCATTAATAATTGCATCGAATATTTTCACAAAACGATCTCCTTGGAAATATTAACGCCGTTCTTTGTCTATCAACGTCCTTCAATCGTTATCTGGAAGATAATTAATTTTTTACCAGTTGGAGAAACAATCTTGATTAAGATGCACGACGCGAAATTGAATATGGTCGAGTAGTAAACGGTAGGCAAAATGAAACCGGGGGAGAATCGATTTTCAGAGGCGAAGAAATGTTATCCCCTTTTGGTTTTGGTTTTGCGAGGAGTTGAAATAGATTGGTCGTGCTTTATCAAGAGAAATGGGGGATTCGCGAATTATCGCGGCCAGACAGTGAACTACGGACCAGACCACAATTAACGAGATGCATGGCAGTCCCTAATAATGGGATTGAAAAATGAACGGAGAAACGGCTAAGGTCCATAAATTTCAGAACGAAGTTCGAGATCGTTACGTTATCGTATTTTTCGTACGCTCGTTTAATCCTGGAATTTGCACATCTAACAATCTGAGCATATCGAACGAGAGCCATACGACTGGAATTAAAAATAAAGCGATATTGAAGAGAATAAATTGCGCTACCAGATGATTTTCCTTTTCTTACAAAGCAATAGTCATTTTATTACCTACTTAACTACCGCAGTTAACCGACGCTAACTAAGCGCCGAAGTGTCTTTATTGAGTATCGCGAGATGTTCAGGATCTTTAACGTGGCCACGGTTTCATGTAAATTAGAATGGAAATATGATAGAGGAAGCACGGATATCCATTACGAACAGGGAATCGATCAGTCTACTTCGTCGAACGGTTGCGAGGTGAATTCCCTATGAAAAAATGAGTGCAGCCGAGGCGTGATTGCTCAGAGAAAGGAAATGTGTTCATGCTTTGCACTTTGGTCTAAGCCGTCCAACATGAGCAATTCATACAACGTTATTGTTTGCCGAGTGTTCTCGAGCGACATCGTTGTTTGGATTTTTACGGCTCCGGTTGCTTTTAACCAACCATTGTGATTAATTTCCTGGAATGAAGGATCGTGGATTACGCAACGCGAGGCGTTAGAGTTCGCGACGTAATTCTTGATTATTTCTATATTCCTGTACTGTATATCTCTTATTAACATAGTACTTACGTTAATAAATTAATTCAAGTTGCCTGATGAAACAGTCAATCAGACGGTTCGTGACCCAGGCATAATACGTATAGCGCTATAATAATGTCTCTATTCAAGGTGATGTTCCTTGAGTTTATCAATGTCTAGCATTTTTCTTCACCCTGTTCGGTTAATTAACCATTAATTATGCAGACACTGCCAGACACCGCAGGCGGCGGAATATAATAAAACAAAGTCTCATAGAACCGCCAAGAACGATAAAAGGATCATGACCGAACGTTTTTTCAGCTGAAAGGCGATAACACTTTTGCATTTCAGTCGCTCACGTTGACTGCTAGATTGCTGTTTTCTTTCTTTTATTAAAGAAAATTTGTTACTCCGATCGACGCCCGCCCGTTGACTGACCTCTTTCTCGTTAATTTTAAATACTACGTGATTATGCAGCGCGTCAAGCAAAAGGAAATAAAATACACCCAGTCTAGTTGTTGCAACGAGGTTTCGGTGGTTGATGAACTTTTGAGAAAATTCCGGGGTAACCTGAATTATGTGTATATTACTTATCAGTGAATGTACAACGCGTCATATATATATTGAGAGAGAAACACAAGCATAAGGGCAGAATGTTTATTTCCTTTCGTTAATTTCCTTGCCCTCACTGGTCAATAATGTATGGAGTTAAGTGTACGTAAAAACAGTGTTGACATGCTGAAAAATTACACCGAGCGTTCTTCAATTTTTCATCGTGTTATCTATTAATGTTTGCATACCGCAAATGTACATAAACAGGAAAATGCAACGAAGAATATTAAGAATATTATATTCTATCTCTTTATTCTGCTACTTTTATGGTCCCACAGATTCGTTTAGGCAATGTTTTTGTTCCGGATAACGTGCGTCAAATGTTATCGATAATATCGAGGCTACTCAGAAAAAGTGTGCCCAGAATTATCAGAAAGTGGACTATGTAACGCCGATTAGTTATCTACCTGACCCGTCCCCGAGAGTTGAACACGTGGTGGACCTTGTCGTGTCAGATGATTGTGTCAATTGATTCGAGTTAATCATCCGGTGATGAAAAAAATCAACAGCAACTATCTGTAATAAAAATTATGCGAAAACGATTAAACGATGAAAAAGTTAGAATAGGACATTGAGTATGCTCGTTTTAAATTGATCATGAAAGCTCAACAGGAATCTGGATTTAATTCTTTAATCATTCTAAAAACTGAACGCGTCATTTTTTAACCCTTTCGGATCCTTACGTTTATAAACACTAACTTGAGTAATATTATACACAATAGCATTGCAGGCAAATCTATTATTATATGGGTTTTTTCTCGTCTTGAGAGGAAAAAGACATCATAGAAAATTTTAATGGGAAAATTTAACTTAGAATTCTGGTTCGAGTTGGTTTCTCGAAATCATTATCCGTCTATCACGTCTGAACATTTTTTTCCCAAGTATCTTTTAACGCATTTTTTCCCCTTTTTAATTCAGATAGCTTCGACCCGATGTCACAGAATCCTTTCTATGTTTCAATGTTATTATATATCGACAATTCATACATGTATACAATAAAATCGTGCGTGGTTTGACGTATCTGGAGGCTCGACTGTATGGTCAACGATATGGTTATCATAATGAATTGCATAACGTAGGGGGCACGACCACACGATATACAAACATATATACATCGATAATGATTTCGCAAGGCAAAAGTTCTCTGATTACGATTATGACAGTTTTTGGAACCTTTAACTTTGCTGTGAGTAATTCAGATACCACGGTACCCTTTACCAGTGAATACTATTTTTCATTTTGATTTGATTCATGATATTAAATTTATAACGTCCTACACCTTTTTTTGATTTCGATACTAGTGTTAATGTGATTGAAGTAATAGACAAAATCACTCTATAAGAATTGAAATCTATTTATGATACCACAAACTTGAACTGAAGATCAATTCTGTAATATTGCCGAAAGTTTCTTTTTCGTTAACATCATACTGTTCCTTATTTATAAAGAGTAAAACAATTTTTGTTCCTTCCTTAAACGGAAAGGTTTCGATTAAACGTTGCCTCATTTATTTACGATCACCAAACCCCCTGCGACGAGTTCACAAAGAGTAAAAGATTCGATTATCTATGGTCTTTAACCTCAGCATCTCGTAATGCAAAGGAATTGTATCGCTCCAATTGCATATTTGTTGGGAAATCCAGTCTTCTCTGTCCATGAAAAATTATTCCGTGAAAAGTGAAACCAATTGAAACAACATTTAGTTTCGATTCGTCTACAGCTGCACAAAAAATTGAAGGCGACCTGCTTTGCAAATTGTCATTCCTAACAGTTTGTGATATAATATCACATGTTACATGTTAGTACCTTTCATTATTTCTTCATAAACGTTTATGTAACTGTACGGGACTTTTATGGAACGATAGAGTATGTTGTTCGAAATCAACTGATTACTTTCTGTAACTAAACATTTCATCGATTCCAAAGGAATTTGAATTCAAACATACGCGGGTATTCATCATGTTCGATGGTACAGCGCATTCAGCGACATCTCTTCCCAACTGAAGGAAGCTTCTCGTCGAAGTACCTTGTCCCGCGGTCGGTCGATAACTCGATTCGATTCACGTAGTCCTCGGTACGTATCAGCTGTTCGGTGACAGTTTGCCAGCCGTGAGAGTAGTGTCGAGGTTTATTGTTTGGGAAGCAATATGGCTATCTGGTGATTAGTAACAGTGCGATACGTAGACAAAGGAGCAACGCAGTTCTCATGATATTTGGAGACGCGTTGCGCGTTCTATTCTAGTTGAATTAAAAATTGAAGAGGCAAACGGAATCGGTAGAATGTTAGAACTCGAAGTAGTGCCCGAAAGATCCCTCGGCTGCGAGCAGTGGGAATTTATTTTAGGCAAGTGACGAAACACCCGCGATGTATCGCGACTGTGTCGTATTACGCACAATTTTTCGACGATTAAACTAATCGAAATAATGGAGAAAACGTGCGACTCACGAATCGTCGATTAATCGGGTCTGGCTGGGGTCTTTACGATGTTACTGTCATATCAACATTCGCACTTGGCTACATATTTCGTTCTATTTGTAAACACCCCGTTTGACAATCGCGCGTAAACAAAGAAAATGGTGCTTATTATGAACATGTTGTTACACATTATGTAATTGTTTGTAAGTATTGCCTCACTGGCAGGTGCATTTATGATTGTCATTCAATGGAATGACAATTAATTGAGATGCAAAGCTTAAACGGGCTAACGCTGCGAACGTTGGAGCATATATTTAGCGAACGTTCGTGAGAATTATGTTAAACAATATTGTAAAACTGCATA
Organism: Nomada fucata; assembly: GCA_948146005.1. Taxonomy (NCBI): domain Eukaryota; kingdom Metazoa; phylum Arthropoda; class Insecta; order Hymenoptera; family Apidae; genus Nomada; species Nomada fucata. The sequence goes on from OX411276.1 coordinate 31,020,969, forward strand.
CATTCGAAAAAACAGCGAGCGAAAAAAATGTTGAATCGATAGCGAAGAGTTGGATTGGCTGACCAGATTTATCCTTACAGGTATGCATTTCTCCCAGTCCGTGTCAATAATACAATCGCAAGTGGGCATTATAAGAGGAGTACAAGTACTTTATAGTGATAGCGTGAGTATACGTATATTTAATTAAAACCACCATCGTGCCTCGCATTAATAGTATAACTAATACGATATATGTAACGTACATTTTTCAGAACCCTTTAGACGTAGATTTAGTAATAAACTTACCTCACGATGGGATTCGACTCATATTTGATCCGGTGGTACAGAGGCTCAAAATAATTGAAATTTATAATATGAAATTAGTTAAACTGAAATACTGCGGCCTGCCATTTAATTCGCCAGAAGTTTTACCATCTATTGAGCAGATCGAACATTCGTTTGGGGCAACTCATCCTGGTGTTTACGATAGCGACAAACAAGTTAGATATATCTCTTTCATTGGGAACTTAACGAAACTCTAAGATATTAAAAAGAATTGTTTCTAGGTGTTTGTACTAAACTTTCGAGGGCTGTCGTTTTATTTCCCCATCGATTCAAAGTTTCAACCTGGCTACGCGCACGGACTAGGCTCATTGCAATTTCCAAATGGAACCTCTCCGCTTGTAGCAAAAACAGCCATCTATGTTGGCAATATGGGTGCTGGAGGTGGAAGCGACGAACATAATTCAAAAGCACCACCACCGCCCCTACCGCTTGTAATTATATTTTCTTGCGTGCTATAGTTGAATGTGGCAATGTATTTAAACTATGACCTATACTAAACAATTGTTATTCTGCTCAGGTCTGCTATCATAACAATTTGTATTTAGAAAAGGCAGATGTTATGAGAGATAAAATGCGTACTCGGGGTCTAAGATTGCACCTCTTCACAGAAGGCAGTTCTGTGACAAGGGTATTACTGGAGCCGAAGAAACGCTGTTTAACCAAAGAGGTTGCACATTAAAATTTCAGATCTAATACAATTCACCTTCTCAGTTTAATATATATAAACTTTAAAGTTCATCATTTGGCTATAATGCACATAATTGTAGGTGCTATTTGGCGACACTTGCGAGGATGTTTTGAGCGCTTTGGGGGCACCATCGCGAGTGTTTTTCAAAGCCGAGGACAAGATGCGTATACACAGTCCTCACGCGCACAAACGCGCAAAAATAAGACGCTCGGATTTCTTCTATAACTATTTTACTTTAGGATTGGTAATTTTCATCGTCCATGTACAAACGACCCACGACGCATAAATGTTTGTTATGCAGAGTAACATTTTCATTATCATTCGCAGGACGTTCTATTCGATGCCAAAACCCAATGTGTTAAGAAATTTGTGTTACACACAAATTACCCGGGGCATTACAACTTTAACATGTATCATCGTTGCGAGTTTTCTTTGACTCTTCCGCCAGAAAATAATTCCACTGAATCTGGGAAACTCATAGACGTTTCCCCTTCTCCAGTTACGGTATGATCCACGTATCAACATTTTTTAATTGCACACAAATCAATCACTGTGTGGTGTTTGATAAGTGTATGACGATTTATTTATTGCTCTTTTTTCCTTTTTTTTTTTAGATCACTGCCTATACTAAATGGGATAGAATAAGCGAACAATTGAAGGCAAGCGCACGGCCAGTAGTTTTGAACCGTGCGTCTTCAACAAATACGACGAATCCATTTGGATGCACGTTCTGTTACGGTATACGCGATGCAATTGTCGAGGTCATGGCGAATCAGCATATTGCAAGTGTAACTTTATACAGAGCGGTGTGACCTTTATCATTTACACAATATGGTGCATTATAGAGTGCTCTTTGAAGAGCGAAACGAGGGAATGATGTTTTTTGGAAAAATGAAAACACAAAAAATAGGCAAGTTTTAACTGCTTGGTAATAGCATAATAACATTTCATTGAGAAAGATTGTTCTGTGCAAAGGAATGTGTGGAATAGTGCAAATGCGTGCGAAACCCTGATACAGTATCATGTTTTTTTTAATACTAATGTAACACCATTGGAACGCATGAATGACAGATAAAGAAACAACAGAAAGGAAATAAATAACGTGTGATTAGTGAAGGAAAGACACTGGTGATGTGAAGCTCAGAGAATCAAGCGATATCATTTTGAAAATATCACATATTGTTGCTTGTAACGTTTTACATTTTTTTCCTTGAGCCAAGGAAGTAAAACAAAACAACCAAAAAAGACAAAAAAAGGGAATAAACATTAACAAATCAAAAAGATGATCAACTAAGGGGTACAAGTGTCTGCAATATTCAATAATATCATATTTAATATACCGTTTTTATCTTTTGGTTATAAGTTTTAAATATAGCTAAAGAAAAGAAGAAAAAAAATTGATCTTGCGTGAGCGATCAATATTGTAATATCAGAGCTCGAGAATAACAAAAAAAACAAAAGAAAAATAATGAAAAAAACGGAAGTAGTTTCAGAGGGGATAATACGAAATTTGTTAGTTAACGATAAACCTATTATGATTATGAGAGTAATAATTAATAACGATAAAATATAACGATGTGCTTAGTTCAAGTAGAAAGTTATATTATAATTTACGTAAATGAAAATTTTGTAACGCGCGTATAAGAGGCATTGGACGAAGAGAAAAATATACTAACAAATATGCAAATCAATAAGGCATAGTGGCATTATTCGTACAGTTATTGATTTGTTCACAAGGGACTAATGAGTGGCCTGAAGAAAATTTGATAGAAAACGATAAATGTTTATTAAGGAAGAAAATAAGCGTTTTATTATGTTTCTATCTATCAAATTCTGATCATTGTGATATGCTACGAAATTGTGAGGCATGCTATAATTAAATGGATTATTTCTTTACATTAACATATGTATATAACATACACTATATATACATATACAAACAAGAAAAAAACAAAAAATATATTTAGTTAATGATTTTCTAATACAATTTTTGTGCTGTTAAATAATACTTGCGATTACAAGCGTACTCGATGAATTCGATTAGTCTTATAATAAATGTTTTTAGTCGTGCAATCTGAAATACTACACCGTGAATTTACTGCAGAGCTTACGATATCACATGGAAAGTTTTCTCTTTTCTTTTTTTCACTGCGATTTCGACCTCACCTTTGATGTTAAATTGCACAATCGTATACCCTCTATCGAATTTTGCTCCCCGCTAAACGTAGGGTATAAATTGCGAATATGTTTTATTGTATCGTATAAACTTCGATAGTTGATATTCCTCAGCGATTAATAATATCTGTAACGAGTAATACATTGTATAATATAACAGAGAACGTTCGATGGGGAACGTGAAGCCTGGACGATGATGATTGCTTTCATTAACACTTTCGAGTGTATAGATTTATACAGCGTTTCTAATTATAATTGAATTCTATAGATTAGCGAAATTTCACGGTCCACGTTCCGATAAACTTTGCTAAACCTCTGTAAATTGCTCCGTTCTGCTTCCTCCATTGGACATACAATGATATGTTTACCCTTTAAAGTTCAAACTATGAAATAACTAAGTGATCTCACTGCGTCATGATTCCGCGATTCGAAAATAAACGCGAGGAAGCAAGGTATACATAGCGTTATCGAAGACAAGTGTTAATCGACGCGTAACTGTACAAAAATCGACGAGAACCTCAGAGCCGCGTGTGCAATTGAATAAGTGCGGCCGTCCTTGTTTCTCAAAATCCTATTTCAATGGAATACATCATGTTTTGTCGATATGACTGTGTCAAACTGTTTTTTGCGTGGAAATTATTGCCAAGTAAATGTACAGAGGATAGAATTGTTTTGGAGCTATGTTACATCTAAGAATGATATAGTAGCAGGTGAAAAAAAAGACGAAGAAAGTAATAAGACCGACAACAGGCAGAACGCTGAAAAGTTCATATCCTCCGTATAATTATTTTGAATAATTCCTCCTGAGAAATCTCTCTATTTAGTTTATACAAAACGAATCATTTTGTATCGAATGGATTATAAAATTCTGTAAAACGATTCGTTGTATATCATTTTTCCTCCAACGCTCTAGTTTTATCAATCATCAACGAATTAATTCTTTGTCACGAACCATTATATTGTTCGGATTAAGAAATTCTTGATCGCAATTTAAGTAATAGAATTACGTTTTTCAGTGCAACAATGTGGTAAATTGTTTTTCGTTCGTGTTCACTTACTTATTTTCTCCGCGGTAAATTTCTTTGCGTTTCCAATTCGTACGTGATGCCATTTTTCTGCCGCGGTTCCAAACATCGGGATAATTTCTGCCTGTTCATCTTGATTTCGTTCAATTTGTCGCCTTGAGTCATAACGTGCGCCTCTCTAAATTTTTGCAAGGGCTGTTGCGAATCGTTCGACCCTTTTAAATTTCGCAATCTGCCTGTAAAACGCAAGAATATTGGGTGATAATTTTACGAAAATTTTTTGCAAACGAGAAAGATTAATTTAATGGCGTAACTTCGGGCAGCCATCGGGAAGATGAAAATTTTGTTTCTCCTTTAGTTTCATTCTCCACTTTCGATATTAAGGTTAAGCATATACACTTTTTCGATTACCTACCAGATTTTAACCTCATTGCAGGTGCAAATAACATGGAAAACAAATGGAAAAGGACTCACAAAACGAACACTACTTGGTGGTCGAAAGTACAGTTTGAAACTGGTTGAAATTGGATGCGCGCGCAGTTTCATAGTGCTTGAAACTTATTTGGCGCCTAGATAGCCGTGTTTGAATTTTATTACTGATAAAAAGAAAACAAAACATTGAATTATCCAAAGAAGCATGCTATAATGATTCCTTCTTATACTGTTCAATACTGGATGATTACGAACAATTACATTTGGCATTAATATATTTATGATTAACTTTTGATGTATATACGCTGCGCGCGCAGCTATCGATGAATTTCACGCGTCCCGTTATTTTCGCGGCAAATCAATAATTCTTATTTTTTTATAATTAACTAAATAATGGGATAGGAAATCAGAAAAATAAATCGTATCTGAATTTTTTCTTTTTAGAGGAATGATTAATAGTGAAAGTAAATATTTTTTTCATCATAAAAATTAATAATAATCGATTGACAATCGAACTCGGATCGCGCGCCGCCATGTAAATTAATATGGACGCGCGATTGTTCCGTTGTGTATTCGTTTTTGTGCTCCGGATTTTTTCCCAATTTTACGTTTAAAAAGAAGATCACAGTTACTCTGCAATGATAACTTCAACAATTTCTTGCTTTACGGTTCGTATAAATGTATTACAATATAAATCAATCGTGTTTTAACTGAAAAGGGTCGAAAAGTTATGCAGAACCATTTCAAGGTCGGCGCCTGTTCGATTCGAAGTCAATTATTTTCAACAAATTTAATATAAAATCACATTGCTGTATATTATTGATCGCCAAGGTTGCAGGACGGAAAGTATATTCTCCGATAAAACTGTAATATATGAATATCACGTACCTAAAAATTTCGCAAATTTCGTTCCACACCGTTTCTCCATCGATGATTCCTCACATTTGTTGCACTCTAAAATAATAAAACAACTTGACAATATCAATTTCTACCAAACGATAAAGACATTATTGTCTAATGTTTGTATCGTTTGGTTAATCACGCGCGATGCATTCCCGTATGTTATTGAATTAGGTTAAGTTTTTGTCGATAAACGTCTTTTTCATAAAACTCTATTAATTTCTGACATAAACGATTTCTTCAACTAAAACAATCTCTGATACCTGAATATTCTTCCAGGTGCGTGTAGTGAACTTTCGTTTCGAGTTTATCAGCGATCGAATATATTCCGTGTTTGTGATGCAGTATGACGTTAGCATCCCCGTAGTACTTCAGCCTGCGACGCAAATAAGCGACCATAAATCAGGTATTTAAAACAACATTATTTATAAGCAATTCAATTTAAGACGAATATTAGACAAGACAACCTGTGCACCTAAACCAGCAATCAGCTGATACAGTTAACACAGGCTGCCTTTAATAGGAAACAATTATACAAAACTAACGAGAAAAGGAAATACGAGTTACTTGTACTGTTGACCGGCGTTCAATAAGTTCTTCTCCATATTTTCCAACCAAGTCTGCTGGTGACCAATAACAGAACCAGGTCTGCAAATTCTGACCCAGGCAATAGATTCTCTCGCTGTCATTTTGTAATGTTTTATTAAATACGCGGCGATCAACGAACCTGTCCTACCCAATCCAGCCTAGGACAATAGGGCGGCATAAATTCCATAGAAATTAAACGAACGTGAAGTCGTGTAACGATATCGAAAGGCTTTCGGTTACCTTGCAATGAACAGCTATCGGTCCACTAGTATTTTCGCTGAGCTCCAAAAATGCATTTAGTATTCTTCTCGGTGGCGCCGTTCCGTCTGGCATGAACATATCGTAGTGCGGTATTCCTGACTCTGTGAACCTATTTCCAAAGCGCCACCATCGGTTATCAATCGTTCGATCGCGATCGAATTAATGACAATTACTTCAGACGACTGTCTGATACACGGCAGATAATTGCGACGCGGTGAACGTTTACCTGGATGCTTCGTATACTTTCTTATTCAATCTGACCACGGCGATCACACCGTTCTTCAAAAAATAATCAACGTAACACTCGGGTGGACGATACGGTGTGCCCGGTTCCGTACTTGGCCCGACGAAGGCCAAAAATTTTTTCGGCACCAGCCAATTCAGTGCACCGTTTCTCATATCCTCGTACCTCTCGTACTCGTCCACGTCGAAATCGTCGAAATTGAAAAATCCAAAGGACGCCGCTTTTTTAAGCGCGTTCAAGCAATCTGTCGTTCGTCCAGGCAATAAAATTAGAGAATAAACGTATAAACAGGCGGTCGTTCCCCTTCATCTTCGTCGAACGATACATTTGTCACCTAGTATATAAATGTTGTACGGCGAGGATCCCATTGATGCATCACGAAAGGGTTTTATCGGTACGTTGCCCCCCATGAAGAGAGTGTTGTACGCTTTCTTCGGACTTTTGTTCAAGTATAGCACCGCGTAGGATGCTGCCAGAAATGCAGCGTTGACCCTTTTGTGATCTTGTTGCGACGTGTAATGCACGATCTGCCTTTGCCTGTTCGCTGGGCTTTGGAGTTTCTTGTTCAATTTACCGCAATATCTGTTAATCAATTATTTCATTGAATGGATCGAGGCCGAACGAATATTATTCACGCATGTATCAGATATCAGGTATTTGCGATCGAGATTGAAGTAGATAAACGAAATAGATCGATATTTCTAATTACAAAAAAAATATAATTAAAGGCAAAGAAACGATTAAGGGGATCGTTACCTGTACAAACAGGCGATGGTCAACGGTCCGAAGTCGCTGTAAAAATTATTGTAAACCAATTCTTCGTCCGTTGTAAAGAAATGTATACGCGACGTGCTTTTCACATATTTCCGACCGTTGTTCAGTGTCGCGAAATAAAATTTATCCTTGATGTATTCGCAGATGTAAGTAACGTCTGGATGCTTGTACACTGTCGCGATGTCTGGCAATTCGGAAGGAGAATATATTTGGACAATTAACGATGTAAATACGGAAAAGAATCGCGAGGTAAGAAATGTTTTGCACCATCTGGATTAAAGTTTCTTCCATCGTATAAGTATCGGCTGCACTTTGTGAACTCATGATTCGTCGGTTCGTGCATCGTGAACGAATATCGATGCCTATTGTTCCAGGACGCGTAATTATTTCCTATAAACTTTGCACCACGCGAACCAATCATTTATCACGCTTCATTACTATGTCCATGTATCGTGATTGAAATTTTCACGCAGCAGATCCCGAATTTTTCTACGTAGCCAAATCATATCTTGCATCAATTTGAACGCTTCGAAACGCTGTCCAGGTGATAATTTGATAATTGTGCCGGTGGATTATCTGGTTGCATCCACTGTCATAAAGAGCATCTGATATCGGAATTATAATTAACCAAACACATGATTTCCCGAACCTAGAATGTCACGAACACATAATTAATAGTAGCAATATTACGGGGGAAGAAAATGTAAATGCGATATTTATTAATAGGGAAAGTGGAATCGACAATTGTACATATCTAATGTACCTTGAACAATTTTCATTTTCCGATCAAATGAAATCTGCTCTTTAATTTAACGTTATTTGCCACGCTAAATTGCTGATGTCATGTTTGCAACGCGTCTGCCAAGCCCGCACGCCTTTCAATTGTCCTGTTTCTTTTCCATAGAACATTCGAGCGTGAAATATTCAATCAACGACAGAGGCACATACTTGTTACATATACGCTGATAACGGAATGGGAAGAATTTGCAATATACGCGCACGCTGGAAACGGTGAGCCCATTTATATAGCTTCGTTCGTCTGCTCTTAAGCTTGCATTTTAATCGCTTTGCGCATAATTCAATCGCTATGCTATCGTACATATTTTAATTGTACTACTATTCACGAAAACTTCGTAACATTTGCTTTGGTGATTGTTTCACTCCAGGCGCGTTGATACATGCCTATGTATATATCCACGCCAGTTTTCACTAAACGAACAATATTTTATCATACAAGCGTACCAGTGACCGGTTATTACGCGTAATTCTAATCGTACGGCAAAAACGTTGGAGAAATTGTCGCGAGAGATTAAAACAGGAACGTAGACGAACAGACGGTGCATAACTTGCATGCAATAGCGTCGCAGAAGAATAATTATATTCGGAATAACTATGGCCACAGCAAATGTTACACCTACGAGTTAAACTGTCGTTCAACAATATTTCTATCAACAATGCAACATCCACAGATAACAAGAACATCGTAATAACCATCGACGGTATCCATAAATTATCCAACATAATCCAATGCGTAATCGCATGACAATTAAATGATTACGCTTTAATCCAACAATCGTGTGTTCGCAGCAGCGCCGCGAATCTTTAATTTATCGAACATTCCCGTACAATAATTTCGACTTACCCCATCCGTAGCGGTACATTCCGTGGTCATTCATTTATCGCCGATCATCGCGTCTCCCTCCTGAATCGGGGCGATCGTAACGAGAACCGTAGTCCTCTACGCGCAGCCTGCATAAAATCTCTCCTCCTCGTCTTCAAGTCCTCCGGTCTCTCCTCATTCGTACCGTGGTACAATTTGCGAGTGCACCGGGAAGTGCTTTAACATGCAACGTGTGGCCTAACCGGTAAAGCGACTGATCGGTATTTACGATTCAAGAGAAATCTTTCGCGTGGACAGCAGACGACTTCGTCCATCCGTGCATCCATTCCACGAGCCCCGTCAATCCGTTATAATTTCTCCGTTAATAGAATCCGAGATTTCGTAGCGAACCGTGCGACGCATTCGAAATCCGGCCGTGTCGACGACGTTCCTACCTTTTCACTCCGCGATCCGATCCTCCTCCTCCTCCGCCTCCTCCTCTTCGCGTCATCTTTCGTTTCGTTGCCCCCTTATCGGCGAAATGACCTTTTACTTTTACACGCGAGCCGTTTCCCCGTGCCTCTCGGCAAGCGCACTCTCGTTTTTGCGCTTACTGAAAATGGTCTCCGCCCGGCTCGCTGGACAGGGTGCTGCGGGTCCAGGATCGTTCTTTCAACGGAGAATCCTTATCGTCGCTTCGTTTGGTTCCCCTTCTCTTCGCGAATGATGCCTCTCATCAGATATTACGGTCCATTTAGTAAAATTCTTGCATCTCAGCTGGGTTTACAATCGTTTCCCTCGCTTGTCCCTTTTATCCGAATATTTTGTTCCTCGCTATTTCCGTGACCAACGATGTTTGGTCGCCTTCATCTCGTCGATTTCTCCGTACCGTCTCCTCGGGTTCACCATTTTCTCCTCTTCCAACCAATAAATCTGCTCCCTTCCTTCGCCGTTCTGTCACCCTGTCGGTGACTCGCTTTTCCCACTTCTCTCGTCGCCGCGTCTCTCTGCCTACTTTTCTCCGCCCCCGGGATAATTCCGTTTTCGATGCCTCCTTGACAAAATAATTTCCTTCGGTTCTTTTTTTCTTTTTCTTCTGTCCACCGCCATCCACCAGTGCCCGTCCATTATTCTTAGTTTCTTCCTGCATCGTCCTCCTGCGTCCTCCCCTCCTCTGCCATTTCCTTTTCGGTTTTGTTTCGATCCGTTGCACGAATGTTGCAACCCCACCGTGGCGGTACACGGGAGAGGCAGTGAAGCTATCTGGGTTCGCAAATAAATTTTGTATTGGCCGAAATTGTCGCGCAGTGTTTCAAATTCGCCTCTCTCGCAAATTTCTTCATTGGCAGTCGGTTCGCGTGAGATTTCGCGTGACCAATTCACCTCTATCTTCTCTGTACGATGATGTATCCCTGCGGTTGATTCTTCGTCCAGTTGGACGGTCCCACTCGAATGAAATCATTCCTCGACTCGGTGGGAATTCTTCTCGTCGCGCGCTTGACGAACACGAGCAAACGAAATTCCTCGCGCGCAATTAAACGGCGAACGTGAGCAAATCGATTCGCACGAAACAGCGATTCGTCGTCTCGAACAGTAAATTCGACATTGCGACGCGGTAAAATCGTTTCCAACGCACCGTACGAAATTGTCTATCGGTGTCGTAAATATCCTCGGGACCCAATGAAACTCGCCTCGAAGCATATACCGCGTGCGTACAGTGCGTCGTTTCAACGAACTGTTCATCGGCCTCAGTCGAAACAGCTCGCAGTAGGAAATCCCTCGAAGGACGTCGACGATGAGTCGATCGTTAAAAATTTCCAGAAGGTGTCCACGGTGTCCAACATCCTCCTGCGGTCGTCGTCGTCGCCGTCGTCGTGTGAGGCACGAAGATCCGCTCATTGTCTCTCTAATGCATATTGACTATTAACAGAGAATCCGTTTTCCTTATAAGCAAGAATACAACTACGTCACGTCCTTATTCGTCGGGCATCGTCTCGATCGGCCACGATCATCTTCGTGGTCGTATCCATATTCGGCCCTCCCATCCACCGGCAATGCCAGCCGCATTCATAAAACCTACGACTACCAGTTTGGCGATCGGTCGGATTAAAAAATGTACGCGCTGCCTGGTAAACCGGTGTCTGCACCCGGTAGCGAAAGAAATGGAACGAAATCGAGATACAGTTGGCCGGTGTTCGATGGATTTATCCAGCTCGCGTAACGTTACACGAGATACGTTCGCGGCTTAAAATAGATCGCTGAACGATACTACCTGGAAACGTAATTAGCCGACCAGAGGTAGCGTGATCGCAGTCCTCTTTTCTCCTCCTTCGCTCGCTGGCGATTTTCATCGCACCGACCTTGTTCCGATTAGGGAATACCGAGAGGCGTGGATCATTTTTTTAAAGGGACAGTAGCATGGTCTCAGAATAATACAACGTCACCGTGGTATATATTTCAATAACGTCAACGATGCCCTCGTTATCGACGCATCATCCTTCGCTGTCCATATAATCATTTCAAACGAATTTCCATGGAACGCGTGACTTCCGATTGCCCCTTGTAAACACGACGACGCGAAACGAAGGGTTGAATTCGTTTCCCCTCAACTCGACGATCGCTTCACGCGTTTAAACCTCCTCGCGCCGAGACCCCCGTCCTCCCGGTGTACCTCCGTCGCGTTTCGAAAGCCTATCGTCGTTCTCCTATTCGATAATTCGGACGTTGCAGAGCGGCGTGAGCGCGAGGTAACTGGCACATCCACGCACCGCCGCCAAAATACCGGCATACAAGAGAGCCAGAGGAACGTGTACGGGGACACGAGGTGTACGTGTTCTGCGAGTGAGAGGCGATCGAGGGATAGATGCTCGCGAGCGATGGTTCTGCTTCCGCGTGGACGGACAATCGCCTTTGACGAGCCCCGTTCGTGTGCACGCACAGATTTCTTCGTCCCGCCGTGTACTATGGCATAGCAATCGGGCGTATCTGCGTATAGGCTCCCATGTGTTTCACCTGTGATACCAGCGGCGTATACGCGCGAGCACAAACACGCGCATACGCATACATACGCAAGTCGAAGAAAGCTTCCCCGCTCGAACCACGCTACGCCGCGGAACTCTCTTGTCTCTCTCGTCTCTCCTGTCGCTGGATGACCGCGACCGATACGCATGAGCATTCGAATCACGACGACAGACCGGGCACGTAACAATTTCTGTTCTTGGGACTGGAGCCACTGGATGGATCGTCGATCCTTCCCAGTTCACCGTGCTGCACATCCGCGCCGTTGCTCGTGCAATCTTCAATCCTTGACCGTGGTGAGGAAAATTCTCTGCTTTCCGTCGTCGTTGGCCCCGCGGTGGACGCTTCGTCCCTCGGGGCGTTTCATCTCGTACGCGGTCCCGCGGACAACGGCGGCAACCAGGGAGAAGGCCTATGATAATTTTTAGAAAGTCCCGACAGTTGGACGGTTTTGTCGTTTCTGTCTGTTGAACCGCGCGTACGACACTTTCGTTACGTAGCCGGGTGCCGTTTAATTTCCTCTCGCGTCTCGTACGCGAAGAATGGTACCCCAATTGTCGCGCGTCTTCAACTTCGCGATTGGGGCGAAATTGGAGGGATGCGACGATGCTTTATTGGGGACAGGAAGTGGAAGCTGACTTAATTCGTCACGATTCCACGCGATTCCCGTTAGGACGACGAACGTGGTGCTTCAGCGTCCTCGGGACGACGCCGTGGGTATAGATGCCCACCTCGGTAACTGTTCGCTGTTCAGGTCGGGCATAGTTACGCTCGAGCTTGATATTCACCGACCGGCCCGGTATAAATTTCGAAAATCAGGCCTTACCGAACCAGAGAGATGAGAAATCGAACTGGGTCACAGAATCGAAGCGACAGCCGTGCAACTTCGTCCACGGTCCTAAAATATTGTGGGATACGACGGGCCGGTTTAAATGCCCCCCCCCCCCCCCGAAATTCAACTTTTCCTAATGAAAAATACGGTTGCAACGTTGAACTTGAAACGTGGGACGAGCGAAAGGATGTTCGCTAAATACGTGGCGTTGTCGAATAATTATCGATTCAGGGAAAATTTGATTGCAATAAGCACGGAAATAAAGGCGAGAAAGCTAGGTGCTCTTCTAAAACGGCTACAACAGAAACGCGTTCGTGTCTGGACCACCCGCGTTCATCTTTGGGATACCCCGAGCCGCTCGTCGTTCATTTGAACGAGAAGCTTCACGCGTTCGCCGAACGTTCGAGCCGCCGAAAAACAATGAACGAGAAAATGTGAATCAATTTCTCCGGCACGTTTCGCAACGCGGTCTACTCTTCCCGGTAAAGCGTCGCGTCTAACCTGTCCGTGGGTCAACGTTGCGTGCCCGTTTGGTTTCCAATCGTTGATGACGATATTTCAACATTCGAGCGTCGCCGGGTGATCATGGTGCAAGATTTAAGTCTTGATTCACCGGGACGCCGATTGATACGCGGATCATGTACACGCTGAATTCTTATGCTAATGCGAGAAAGGAGCCGAGAAGACAATACATCCACATCCAACACCGGCGTGCTGTCGCATCTGTATACACTCTGCGTCCCGTATTCTGTATTCTGTCAAGTGAATTAATACAATCACGAGGACCGCCGGGTGATTTTAGATGCGGTGAGATCGTGATCGCCACTGTCGTCGACGGCATCATCGCCACGCCACGCTTTATCGAGCTTTCTCGTCGGGGAAAAACGGAGACGGTGGCAATCGTGAACGTCGGAAAAATCGTACAGGTTCCAACGTGGAGAGCCGATACCGCCATCGGTTCTGTCGTTCGCCGCGAGGTCCTCGGATGCTTGACGGTTTCTTTTGGAAGGGTGCAATGTTTATTTTCCTTTTTTTCCTTGCTGAATGGTTCGTTTTGTTTATTAGGAAAGGTATTCGTTCGTTGGTTATTCGCTTTGAAAATTGTTTCGGTTCTCTTGGCAGGGTTGACGGGCGAATATTCGCCCGATTTTAATTCGGCAGGTTCAATAATTGGGTAGCAAACAGATGGGATGGTTTTAAATTCGGTGCCTATAATTTCTACAGTTTTTCTTTTGAGAAAATGGGGACGAAGTCCGAATGATTATTTGGATAAAGGGAATACCGTAACGGGTGTACCGTCGCGCAATCAATATTTCGATACTGGTGTACAAATTTACCGCGACCCATCGATGCCACGTTTATCGTAAGTACACCAATGATCATCATAATTACTATGGCACAAGGGCGCTAAAAGACAAGCCGTGAACAGTTGCACCTGCAGAAGGCAGCCTCCTCTTCGCGAAAATGAATACGGCACCGTAAGTTCGTGTGTCCTTTTAATAATAACCGATCATACATATGCGAAAACCATTGCGCATAAGTTTCTTTTACGTGATTGATTTATTGAGTCGTTCGTTAAGAAAGTATCAAGTGTACCGAGTAGCAATCTCCTTTCGCCTCTCCCCGCGTCTCTTAAACGTCTCTGCAGCACACGTGGAACCTGCTTCCGGTTCGCCTGGTACCCGAACATTACGGTATCGGCCACTTCCGGTCATCACACGCCGCGCGAACCACTAAACCATCCGGTGATCTCTTGAACCGAATACATATCTACATACGCAGCACGCATTTAGATAACGCGTGCTGCTTTTTCTTTCCTTTTTCGAAGTCCCCTCGCATACGAGATAACGAAGGTCGGGAAACTTGCGGAACTGTGAGAATTTTGTTTGTCAGGTGGGACGGGCGAATCGTGCTTCACATTTTAATATCGATTCCCATTAGGGCCATACCGCGGCGTTACTTCATTTCGACTCGTCGAGTTCGTTTCGTTTCCGCAAAAATATCAGGTCGGACATCGATCATGAATTACGTTCGATTCACGTGCGGAGAAATCGTGCGGCATAAAGATGCTGTTTATCGCACCGGCGAACGGATAGTACAGTTGGTTCGCGGTAATCACCGGTATCTGGAGTAGATTTTCTTTCCCCTTTTTCCTTTTCCACGATTGACCATTGACGCAGAATAGAGAACTGAAGTAAGAGCTCGCGATGTAACGGTCGTTCTGCCTGGCCAGGGTGGATGAGTGTAGCATTTCCCGTATTGCCGTCGTAACTTGCGACCACTATCCGCGAAATGACAACTGCTAAACAACGGATAGAGGTTCTCGACCGTCGTGACGAGGAATTTCGACTTTCTAACGATCCAGTTGCCAGACGTTAGGCTTTGCTTCGCAATCGGTTGCGATCGGGAACGCAACGATCGCTTTTACATTACTCGCGCAGGAACAGAACGAAAGAGCGACGCGATATTCGGCTATCGTAAAATCACGAATGCGACGTTGAGGCGAACATTATTGAACGAAAAGTCTTCGCCGCGTTTCGGATATTTCTGCGACAGATAAATATAAATAACGTGAATTAGAAGAAGAAGAAATGGTGATTCGTGCATTATTTCATTAGGTCATTCTCAGTTTTCAGAATTTTCGTTCTTCTCAAAATTGCAAGCCGTACGAATGTTTGTGCCACTTTTGGCAATAGCAATTTAGAATTTTTGTCGCTGTATCTGGGTCAGCGTTGCATGTTTCGAAATTCTTATTGTAATGCAGATTTTCTGGTAGCATGAAACCCGATGATATTCGATTCCCGCGGAGAACCACTGTGTTATCCGGAGACCAAGTCGAGATGGTAAATCGCAAGTTCTCAATAGTCGGTGCAACGTTAATCAGACTATATAAAATGATATATTTCTCATCGGGAAACAGGCGTATGGGAAATTATCAATTGCACAGTCAGCAACAAAGTTAGCGATATCTCAACTTCGTGTCCGTTTATTCGTGAAATTGCGAATCATTATGAGAGCATAAAAACAGTTACGCGCTCAATCACAGGCTTTATCATTTTCAACAAAACGAAAATCGAGCCTCGAATTGTGCATCGTTGGTCCCCGATATTTTATCAAACGATCGCCGCAATTGTTCGAATTCAACGATAGAGCGTGACCCGATTCCATTAATAGCCGACAGTGAACAGGAGCTTAATTAAAACGTTGCGCTCGTTCAATTAGAAAAAGAAATGTTACAAAATGCGTTTATCAGACAAGCTATCCACCATTTTAACGGTTCTCCGGCAGATGTCGCGGATCTGCGACAAATCTTTCCATTTGTTTAAGCAAAGTTCCGATCCGAGTGTATATCCGCGATGTTCTGGCTCAGGGACGTTTTATATTTAAGCACCGAACGTCATATTGTCCGCGTCCATTATCTCGTCATCGATTTCGTTTGATGTTACGTCCTAGCGTTACAAGACCGATAACAGACCGAGCTTCGCGTTACTCGCCTTATCGATAATTTGTATAAAACCCAATAAAACAGCGAGCAAGCACCGAACGTCTATTTCGCTTGTCACTTTCAACGATAGAGCAAGCGTATCTCTCTTTATTCTTCCAAATATAATTCCGTTCATCTTTGCCCGACTTTCATCGAATTTAAATTATCCGCGTCTCCTCGTTTTCGAACCGTCCCGACTGACGGGACTCCCACGAAAATTCCCGACGAGGTGCCATTTCCGTGACTCGCCCTCCGCCTCCAACCCCTCTGTTCATATATCTTTTCAATTCGCCTCCGTTAAAAACGATCAACCATGCATATCGGCCGTCGCACTCCGCGTCGGACACCTCTGTAAATTATCGTGCTCGCCGATCGTTTCCCACGCGCGCGTACTCGCATCGCGTTTAACAACATTGCGCCGACGAGTTGCAAGCAGATTGTCGCGCGTTAATTGACCAACGGGGGATGGGCGATGTTGGAAACGAAATCATTATCATCCCCAACAGTTGACAGACGAGTGGCCGGTCGTGCTGTCTAGAAGAGGGAAACCGTAGAAGGTGGGAAACCTCTCGGTGTCTCCCAGCTCCAAGCTAGGAATTAGCATTGCTTCTCTCCGGCATCTCCTCTCGTCTCTGTTCTCCGTTTCTGTCCGTCGTTTTCGCTTCGCCACCGCGGAAACGGCGAAAACGTTTCACCGTCGACGAAAGGAAGAACGATCCGTCCTCGAACCGATTATTTCCCTCGTCGTTTCCTATCCCGCCGCGTTTCAATTCCTCGCCAGTCGTTTGCTGGCCGAGCCTTGGAAAGTTTCGAGATGCCGATCGAGATTGCCATCGCCTCGGACACGTTACCGTGAGCGTACGCGTAATTGTCTGCAGCCTGGACGGGACTTCATTTCCACCGAAGCTACCCTCGCAGGCAATCTCAGTCGCGGGCACATTTCGCCCTCTTCGCGACGTGGTTAATCGAATATCGGAGAAATTGACTGAAGCGGGGGACCATTGTTTCTGACTGTGGTTTCGCGGCTTCTGTCTCGTCCTTTATTTATTCGATGGCGTTCCTTGTCGCGCGATAGATACCTTCGTTCCGGCCGCCGTTTCGCGAGAATTGTTAAAAAATTATTTCTTGCGACATTCCGACAAGAAAACGTTTGGAAACATTCTCTCGCGTTTTCTAATATCTGTCGCGCGATCGCCCGGTCGAGTGGGATATATAATTTGAAACAGTCAGCTGTTGCTTGCGACTCCGTTGCGTATACCTGAGATCCGGAAGGCATCCGTCCGGTTCGTTAAACGATAGTTTCGGCATCGGGCACTGTATAATTTCTGTAAGAAAATTAGCTGCCGCATACGGCACGTTTTTGCGCCGCATAAGTCGATGCCTCTAATGCCGAGGAGGGCATCCAGTTTGTCGGTCTCTTCATCCGATTAAGCCCCACCAGCCTGACCATTCCACCGCGCTAATTCCATCTCCGTAACTCTTTCGTTCCTCTAGCCTTCCCCCGATCTAAACCGTTCGACGCGGGCGGACTTCGTTCCTCGGCGACATCGACGAACTTCCGAATAGCGCATCGCGATATTTAATTTTACGAAGGACCGTGTCGCTACTCTCCTCTTTGCTTCGAATGTTATCCTAAAGTGTCGCTACTTGCGATTGCTTCGCGTAACGTCGATATCAATCTTCGTTTCCTCGTATTCTCATTAATGGGGTCGCTATTGAACAGATTATTCGAAAGAATTGCTCCGCGCCTCTCTTGCAGAGAACACGCGCGGAACCGTTGCGAAATACGTAGAAGAAAATCCCCCACCTTTCGAGCACTTACGTAGGCCAGCTTAGTTGGTCTTGCGTGTAAATAAATGCGGGAAACGCGCCTAATCGTGCAACAGTCGATCATTCCGTTGTACACCTGCACGAATCCCGGCTACCTTTCGAAGACACCACCGATTCATCGCTATGTAATACGTAATGCGAATTTCACCGAGTTTCGTGTCCCCCTTGCGCCGGTTTTCTTCTGTCCGAGACAGCGACGCGACGCGTCGCGCATCGGGAGCGACAGATACTCCTCAAACGTTTTCTTTCGAAGAAGGTACAAACGCGACCCCGATCATTTCTACGGAAGGGAGCGATTAAGAAACGGGTAATTTCTTTCGATCGTTTCCCCGGCTCGTTCACTTGATCGTCGATACGGCGATCTTCGTTGCGGCTTATTTGTGCTCGCGAAGTTTCCGAAACGGTGATGGAGAAATAATCGCTGTTTCTGGAACAATCGAACAGATTCCCGTTCAAATGTTCATCAAATGTGCATTTGTTCATTGGACAAACGTATCGCTCCGTACGTCTGCGGAACAATCACGATTGAAGATCGTTATATTTCATTTAGATCCATTCGATTATTGGCAGAGATAATGGCCAGTACTGTTGTACATTCCGTTTCGCTCCGACGTTCGATGAAAAATTAACATTCCCATTTTTCACTACGCCACGGGGGGAAATTGCTTCGTGCGCAACGGAGAATCGAACAGTTAGAGGCCACTGTGTATAGCAGGTGGTGCAGTCGCTCGTTTTCCGTCTATACGTCGACGACGAACGGTTGGTTCCACGTTCCACGGAATGCTTCATTCATCCCGTCGGACGCAAATTGCATCACGCTCGATCAAACTCGTCCGATCGCGTGGAAAGATGTTCGCGCGACTGGTGTTCGTCAAGCTGGCCGTAAAAAAGAACCACGGATAATCCAAGCAAACCTTTCGCCCCCGCCCTACGAAAGATAATGAAAAGACCGAAGTACCCAAGAACGTTGGCAGAATTTATCGAAACGGGTCGCTCGAAATATACGAAACGTTTCCACAGCATGAATCGCGAATTTCATACGCGGCGGGGTCCGTTCGTTGTTTGGTCGATACGATATTCCTGTGATGAAAATTTCGGTTAATCCGTCGGTCGTACGCAGCCGTTGCAGCTCGTGCGGCGGGACGGAGAGGACACGAGCACGCTTGCACGCACTCACGCACGCACGGTGGTACGGGCGAGGGGACAGACCGACAGAGATAAAGAGCACTTCCGGAGGTGCACGGGGATACCAAGGTCCGCGTATCTGTTGCTGCTGGCAAGGAGAGGCAGGAGAACCCGCGGGAGAGTCACACCTGAGTGCCCACGCTTCCTCTTATCCGTAACCCTCCCCGTTCTCTCCCTCGTTCACCAGTTGTCCCTCCCGGTTGTCTGCCTCTCTGTCCCCCCGACGTACACCTTATCGCCGCTCGGCACCGTCCTCTTCGTCGTTCTACGGGCTGCTCCCCGTCCCTGGGGTACGCTATCTCCTCTCTTCTTCTTTTTTTTTTTCTTCCTTTTTTTTCCTTTTTGTAAGCACTCCCCTCTCCTTTTCACCTGGGGACCGCGCAAATGCACGCGCTCCATCCCGTTCTACTTGCCACGGCATCCTGCCCGCCTTGTGAACGACGTATGTAAGCGCGTATGTGTATACGCGTGGCGAAATTGGCCACCGTGAATAACAACGACGGGATGACGATCTTGTCGCGTACCTGTCTGGTCGGTTCGCGATATAACGAGGCCGCGAAATCGGCAGCGTCTTATTTTTGGCGACGATTAACCCCTTCGCCGGGGACGACGCATCGTGCGTCGGTGTGCAGACGGAGGAAGAGGCGGATCAATCGAGGAGTTTCTGTCGGAGTGGCGGCGTGTGTCGTTTATTATTTACGGGAAACGCCGGGGAATATCAATCGTATTAATTTGTTACTCGTCGATTGGAATGTACGAATTATTATTGCAGTATTCTTTGCAATATTGTACGCGGTTTTATTGGAACGTTTGAAAAGGTTCCGATTAATCGATGATTTTTGCGAGAGGGGCGCGTAATGGTGTTAGTGGAAACTGTCTGACGAACTCGAGACGGCCGATGCTGCTTTCCTAGGGTTTCCTCGGGTGACGCCGGAAATTCTTGGGTGGGAGGCTGCTGGATGCTATCCGGCTCTAATTTGCCACATTTTTCGTCGAACGGGTACTCGATATGTTATAATTTTAGAATTGCTGGCGTGCTGGGTTGCAAACGATGGTGGAATCGCAAGGAATGTTAAAATTCGAGATCTATAATGAATGACATGTGTGATTGGTGTCCAGCTTTCTGAATATTGTCAAAAGGGTTCCCACTGCTTTTGAAAATCCCCATGCGTTCCCAATATCATAAGGCACCTCTGGGAAACTATATCCTTGGAATAAAATCGTTTCACGTATATTTTAATGAGAACGCAACGATAGAAATGACTTCGAAAGAATCGCTTCGATCATTTGCATGCTCTTGCATATATATTAAGGGATCTTATCGAACGAAATTGATAGGGGTGTACTTTCGGTGGAAACGCGACGAATAAATCGATGAAAGCTTTCACTCCAACGGGAGGACAGATTTTATCATCGGCAATAACGAAACAGTATTCCTTTCCCGTCACGGTTTTCATTTTAAAACGATCCCGTAGAATGTCCCGTTTACGTAACGAAAAGAAAGAAACGATGAAAAGATCGGCCGACTTGTTGCAGACGTAGATAACGAAGAGCGGTAGCATTTCCATAATTCGTCACGGTGACTTCTCACGATTCACTTTCTTCGCTCTTCTCACAGCCTTGCCCGACCAAAAACTGTAGATCCGATCTTCACGGATCTGCATACGGTCCCGTCCTCCCAAGATCGATAATTAGAAACTGCCCGAAACACCGCCCGGCATAAATATGCAGATGTCGCTACAAGGTTTCCAGCGTCGAAACGATTTTCATAGAGATCGCGTAACTTCTCCGCGCGATAAATCGCGTTACCTCGAGCAACGCTCTCATTGGTAAATCCGGAGCGGAATTTCGTCAGGCCGCCGCGACGAGACGCGTCGTTTACTTTTGTCGTTCTACGGACGGCCGTCGATGTCTTTCGTCAAACAGCGCCGACGATACACGCCACGTTCTCGCGCGTCACAGAATGATCGTCCGTCCGTCGCAGGCCATAGGAACGTTCATTGAAAAGATCCGTCTATTCCTCCAATTTTTCTTTTTTACCGTGCTCTTGCTGGAAACGGCGGAACAAAGGTCGAGACAAAGGAGAGCGTTCGAGTGCGTAACCGATGAAGGGACAGGTCTCCCCACACGAAGGGAAAACAATTCGACGGGATATATAAACGTTCCATCCTCCGTTCTCCAAGTGCACGTCCTCTCCCGGACGTAGTTCTCCTTAATCGAAGGAGGATGTGGAGTCGGTTAAGCCGAAGTCAGTCAGTCAGTTTCATTTGAACGTCAGCTGCCCGGATGTCTCCCCCATCTGTGGGACTCGTGTTGCAGGGAACAGAGGCACCCATGTGAGACACCTTCTCCTCTGTGCTCGCTCGCTCGTCTGCTCGCTCAGGTGGACCTGCACACCGTGTTGTCCGCGCCTGTGTAAGGGTAATGCGCGCGTATCTCCACGGACGTGTATACATCTGGACGGGGAAGCGCATCTGCGGCCGCGTTACCACGCGAAAATCCTCCAGACCGTAGACCAAACGAGAGTAACGCGCAACTTTTTCCAGCGTCGGGACTCCTGAACGATCCGGTAAATCGGACGGCGACAGTGGTTCCGCCGGGGGCGGGGGCGGAAGGCTCTAATTCGCGTGGAACAAAAATTCCTTCGCCCGCCCGGCTTGCACCGACGAAGCGACAAATGTAAAAAAGGTAGCGGGTAACGGGAGAGAGTAGAAAACCAGGGGGGGGGGGCGGGGACAATGGTACGCATGTAGATTCCCTGCTTCCGATCATCGTAAAGGAAACGCCTCGAACAATTATTCCCCCGACCTCGGGCGGCATTCGTTAGCAGTTTTGGAGAGGACACGGGACCCGTTGATGAGTTTTTTTTTTTTCTTTTTTCGGATGCACACGGCGGCCGATGAATAATTCACACGTGGCCGGGTACATAAGGTGGAGAGGTCAGGCAATCAAGGGTCGCCAGGCGCATAATGCCGCATGATTATTTATTCGATCTTGAGACGGTATCGGCCGGTTTAATACGATCGAATATATATGCATTTTAATACCGTGTGCCCCGACCAACCGGCGCATTTGCGCTCGACGAGCGGTAAAAAGAAAAAGAATCCGCGTTGCTTCTCCGCGCTTCTGTCCCAAATCGTCCGCGGCTATCGCCGATCCGTCGTCGCATGGTCGTCCCCGGTTCGACGGCAGGAACGTAAGTTCGCGGAGGGGTGTTCACGGTTCTCCTCTTCCCCGAATGGTCTTCCATTTCGCGTGGCATCCCTAATTGCCCGCGAGGCGAATCGCGGTGCATTAAGAGGAACGGGATACCTTTATTTCGATGCTTTGCATTTTTTATGCCTCGCACTTTGCGCCTGTGTGCGAGCACCGGGGGACTAGCGTGCACGCGACGCTCGTGGGGTACCAGGATCACGATAATATGGAGTTCACAGCGGATCTTGGATGCAATGCCCGTGGCCTTTCCACAGAGGTAGTGGGATAACTCTGGTCACCGACTTTGGTCTTGCCAGCGAAGGGGTATCGGTCTGAAATAAACTCTGAACAGAACAGAACGGAACAAATCTAATTGGTATAGTCTCCGATCCGAGCGGCGGGATATATAAATTGTATCGAGAGTCGCAGGAATTGTACGGCAGAGAGAGGGCGAGAACAGATGCGCGCAACGTTTTGCGAATCGTTCGCATTTGTTGCGCTGCATTGTGTGATATGGCACGAGCGATACGCTACCGCGAATAGTTCACCGATGCACCTAACAATTTGCAACGTTTCAGGAACGATCGTCGCACGTATTATTGCACAGTTCGTGTATAGATTGCTCGATGCATAGGTTTTCGTTAAATTATCTTCCGTCGTAGCGAACGATACGTTGCCACTGATCCTCAACTTTTAACCGATCCGAATTGAGTTCCAACGTGAACGCTGTATGTTTCGAAATTGAACGCCAGTAGGCTTACGGTTTCACGCAAATATATTTTACGGGTCGGGCTGAACGATCGCGATAGATCGCCGGAACGAAGCGACGGTTCGTCGCGACGATATAGAAAGGAAGAGCGAATCCTCGATCTGTGTAGAGGAAATATCGCGGGTTTAGCGATTTTCGAGCGATCGCGTTGCGTGTTACACGTGGCACGGAAATATTAGCGCCGCATCCGTTTTCTTAGAAGCGTTCTCGTATTATAGCGGCGACAACTTGCTTCGACGACACCGGTGCAAATATAGCAGATCGCGTATCACAAAAGACAGTTGATAAACGAGAAGCACAGCTTGTGCGCGAAGGATATTCGCGGTGCCGCGGCGGCGTTGTCGCGTGGAAATTCACCGATACCGTTTTCCACGGTGAAACGAAACGTTCGATCGTTCCTTCGCGATCGAAATGAATCCCGGAACATCGTGCATTTCCACCGGATTTCCATCGGAACGCGACTTGGACGCGATTGAATTTCGCTCGGCCGTAGAAAAAGGTCAACAGCATCCATCGAATTTACGGTTTCGCAACGAAACGGACAGGCGCGTCGAGTTCGACGAAAAGTTTGATTTCCTTTCTCGCGCGATGCTATCTGAACGTCGGGTAGCAGAAAAAGAAATTTCGCTCGAATATACCTGTGTACGTGATCCGTACCGTTCCCGGAGAATTCCTGCCCGCCTTGATCCTTATGCAATTAGACTTTCTTTTCCCTCTTGCAGGCGCGTACATTTCATTTCGCTATCGAATAAGAGCGCAGATAGAGAATCTCGCTTCGGAACATTTCAGAAATTCGCGTAGGAAGACGTTACATTTTCGTATCGATTCCTTCGTGGCGAACTCGTACAGCCTCGACGATCCAAAGATATATTCGTCACGCGCATCCCAAGATTATTCAGGACGTACCCGATAATACATTTTGCGAAGCCAATTCGCAACTCGCGTCGCGAACACGAGACGAACGCGGCGAGCCAGCCGCCGTGTCCCATGTCGCAAAGAAAATGGGAAAGTCCGTACGGAAATCCGAATTGCACGCGAAGAACTGGGAATCTGTATCTTTGTTCCGGAGCGGCACGGTTTAATCGCGTTTCGTTGCACCGCGGAGGGACCATGTATCCGCAGGTGCGCGGTTTCGCGACGGTAAGCGCTGCACGGGCGTAAGATGAAAGAAAATACGTACGCGCGCAGGTAGGTGCGCGAGTGGAAGGCAGAGGCGGTCGCGGAAGATGAAGGAAAAAAGGAAACTTTATAAGAAACGCTTCCGGATGTGGGAATTCTAATCTAGATCAATTCTCGCGGCGAGATAACCGCTCTCCTGGCCGCTTTAATGCATTCGTGCGTTCGCTGAGAAGCGATTCGAGATTGCTATGGAAATTCTCTCCTACCGCTCTCCTCTCTCTCTCTCTCTCTCTCTCTCTCTCTCTCTCTCTCTCTCTGTCGTGCTTGACACCGACCCGCGTACTTTATCCTGACGTTGGATTGAGTTATGGGCTCGTTAGCCGCCGTTAAACGATGACGGACGAATAACTCCGGGAGATATTGCGAGTTTTTCTCGAGCGTCGCGGTAGGAACGATTTAAGGTGTCCCCCTCGGTTGCTCGACACCTGAGCGGCGAACAGAAATAATATCCGCTGATCATTCGGTTTTGTTGCGAGAGGGCAGGGGCTATAAATGGCGTTGATCAACAGTTGCTCTTCCGTGCTATGTACATACGAGGGAAATTAGTTGCACAGTTACGTTCGCGTTTCACACACGCACAGTTCACCGTGGTGTCTATTCGAGCGATCGTCGCGGATAATTCTAATCGAACAGTTAATTAGTTAACGAAGCACGCGAAATTCGGACAGGCGGTGGCGCTTCACCGACGAAGAGCTTCGTGTTAACAGATATTTAATTCGAACGATGAAATACTTGCGAATCGTTCCGCGGCGAGGTAAATGTTAATCGACGCGACTCTGTGCCTGTCTAACGAAGATACACCTGCACCGTGTACCGTTGATTAACCGCGATCTGTCGTACGCTTGCCGAGCGTGAAAATGAAAACGGGCGTGCTCGCCCCGGTGGAATAAACGACGAAACGGCTATCGAGTTCGGTTTTTCGCAGAAGTTCAGGGAGAAGCATGGCGGCTGGATCGCGTGATAGCGTTCCGCATCCGAGGAGAACGTTGAACTCGAAATGCCGCTGACAAAAGACAAGTTTCCTACCTCTGCTTCACAGACGCCGCGCTATAGTTCCCAGCCGAGCAGTGTATAACATCGATTCATCCGCGCCGGTTACTTTCTATATTCTCGATTTCTTCCGAAACGTACGGAGCCGATCGCGATTCCCATTAATTAACATTCAATGCTATAATACGGTATACCGCGTATCCGAGATGCGTACGCTGGACTTCGGTTTCCTGTGAACCCACGAAACGAATCTGCAATGCAAAATCGGAGGGACGCGGACGAATTCCAATTTAATATGCTTCGCGATAAAAATATTCCACAGCCGTCTCTCATTAAGGGAATTACGGGAGATTACAGGATCTCTCGAGACACCGCGCCTCGGGAAAATCTGTTCACCGTTCGATCTCTCACCTCTGCTTGCCCCGTTTCCTCTCTCGATTCTTCGTTTCGAGTTTCTCGCGGTAGTTACCCGGACGCGACGATCGAATAATCACGCCCCATTAATCACGCGCGGACAGTTCTGATCTCGCTACGTTTGTTAGTTTTCGCTGAAATCGAGCAGGGCGATCGTTTCGCCGTGCGTCCATACTTTCCGTCGTTCGACGTGAAATACCGGGAAAGCGAGCACCAGCCAGACGTACGGCTGATTGTCTGCACTTCCACGGGGGGGAAAAAAATCTCCATATACGCTGGACGATGGGGAACGCAGTCCGCGCGGAGTGTTGCAATCGTGTTCCAAGCCGCGTGTCTGTCTAATCGCGTAATGTGTGGGAGCTGGGGAACGCGGTTGAGAAACAGTGATGTTCAAATGGTCGCCGCAACGTGGATCGCGCTTGTTCGCCCGCGTAGGGGTAAGGAAAACGAGGGAACGGAAGGCAGGTGAACGCAGGTGAGCAACGCGACTGCGGCAAGGATGTGCACGCGGCTGAAACCGAGGAATCGACTTGCCTGCGGGTACGTTGCCTGCCTCTCTCTGGATGAGGGCCTCGTGTGAGATACCTGTACGCTCCATGAATATGTATTCCGATCGATCCGCGGGAAAACTGGACGGGACGAATTTTTTAGAAATTCCTCGCCAACTTCGACGCGAGGGATATACGCAGGCGTTCATTTATTTATTCCTCCCTTCGCGGAGATTTTCTTGCGAATGGATAAAATTTTGCCCCGCGGAGTACAGGCGAGAATGATACTTTTGGAGAATAATTTTTGTTGCTGGCACTCGTTGGTCGATAATATTAATTAATGGATTCTGGAAACGGTTCGATATTGAAGCGCACGAGATGGGGACAATATCATGAATTAATTTCTCTTTCTTATTGCCATCTATTTGCACACCTGATGTATTCGATTAAATGCGTCGAAATTGTGGACACATCGAGTCGCCGAAACTGCTGCCGGACACGGGATGCAACGCGTTCAAGATCCTCCATTCAAGACGCCTGTATTGCAACGCTTTCTCTGGGACAGCGACAAAATTAAATTAGATAATATCGTGCGATATTCACGATTATAAATTGGAATGACGTGAAACGCGGGCTTGCCGGCCTCGTATGGTCGTCCGAACAATATTTCCGATAGGATCAGCTCGTTAAAATGAATAATTGAGCCTCGTAGCCGAAATGCTTAGACGCCACGAGCTAAAGAGCTTCTAACGATCCCGGCGGCAGCAATGACGCTTACTCTAATCTACTGTCATTAAGAGATACTTCCAGTATCGTAAAAGATACAATTTCGCTGATGATACCGTTACACCTGGTATCTTCCACTCGTCCTTCTCAAATTGCGTGCCTAACGACGCAACGTCCAGATTTGTGCATAACAGAACGATCGTCGCGCCCAGCTACCCTAAAGCTGTAAATCTCGCAGGCGAGTGGGAAATTCCGTGGCGCGATTTCTACAGGACGTCCCGTCTCGGCGTGCATCGAATACATCCGCGAAAACGGAGAAACGTTCGATTCGTCGAGCATCTCCCGGATCCGTAACGAAACGAAACTCCGCGGAACGCTTGGGAATCGCCGTTGCGAGTTATCGCTGGCTCGGCAGACCGCGGATCGATAAGCCATCCCGGACGGCGTCTCGGGATCCCCACAATCGAACCCCGGTCCCGGCAGCAGCTAAAATATCAACAATATCGGTGCACGGTGCTAACCGGCCGCGTCCACGTGGATGGCGACCGCAAGGAACCGCAACGAAATACAGACATACAGAACGGCGAAGCGGACGAAAGGGTGTGCCCCTGTCCCTGGAACACCGACCTTTCAGCGTCGAAGGGAAGCCCTCGTCGGGGAAGTAACGTTGTCATCGTGTGGAGAGAAAAAAAAATATGACGGCGTTGGAGGAGCGCGAGAGGGAGGGGGAGAGAATCGCCCTACGCTCGTAAGGGGGATGCATCGACATCGAGAACGTTGCGTGTCTGCGGGTGGTGCAGAACGAGAGTAAAGGGAAGAGAAGGAGAAAGAGGGAGGAAGGGAGGGGAGGTGACCCTTTCGCTGGTCCCAGGGGCTTCACGGGGGTGCGGGACGTCCCGTTTGCTGCGGTTCCCGGAAATGGGTGGCTAGCTCGGTCGCCACGAAAGGAACACGCGTGAACACGAGTACGCGCGAAGGGAGATACCGTCCGTTCCGTAGATAATTTTATTGCGCCGCAGCCACGATGGGGGAGACCAGCGATCGACCGGTTACCGGCGCTTCCGGTTCGCCCGTTTCTTTTTCGCCCGACCTTCGGCCGACACCTCGTCCGCCTCCGGTTGTATCGTTCTCGATGGCGGGGGATGCTGATTTCGCTTACGTCGCGTCTCTTTTCGTGGGAGCAATTCGTTGATTTCGCCGCGTCTTTTTGTTATTCTTTTTGGGGTACGGCGGAGGTGAATTAGATCGGTCGGCAATCAATACGTCTGTTGATTATTCCGAACGAGAGATGGACAATGCGGGAGCAATTGAATTGTTTCTAACGTTCTCGATGTAGAACAGCGTTCACCGAATTATCGAGCGCCGTTGTAACACGGTTTGATTTCGGGATCGCGTTGATGTAAGGCTTTGTCGCGGCAACTCGACGACGCGGGGGGGTGGACGGCACAGAAACGTGGAAAATTAAGAAGCTCGGGGCGTAGCCGGGTGGACTGCGGTTCGCAGAAACGGGGGAGAAACGTTGGCTTGCGGGCAAAATGTAACCCGAGGCGCGGACACGAATATGTGTCGGGAGGTTCGTGCGTTTAAAACGCTGGGAGATACGCCGCTCGATAGACCTGTGTACGTAATAATTAGTAGAAAATTGCATAATGCTAGGAATGATCTTGTCGGGAACATTGATCTTGACCACTCTATTCTATTTTGTATTTCCCATCACGCTCGATCCGTTGTGTACTCTGCGATGCTTTTATCGCGAACCGTACATGTCGCGTATACGCGCACAAATACAACACGATGCCAGCGTCGATCCGTTCTGCAACGGTCGCCGATTAAAACTGGTTGGCAACGCAGTCGAAGCATCGGACGATCCATTCGACGAATAGCCTAGCGAAGCGTCAGCATCGACGCCCGTCGATGTTATTCGAGGCAAAACGCGAGAACGGGATCGGGGTTCAGCGACGATGGCCGCAGGAGTAAAAACGCTGCTAGATGGTGGCGTGACACACAAGAGGGGTAGAGACTCGTGCGCGTCCTGGCGCTGGCTGCTGGTGGCGGCGGGGTCGGGGTGGTTTCGTGGCGAAGGTGGGACGGGTAGGACAGGTGGAGAGAGCAACTCTCCACCGGTGACGTTTTAGCTCATGCGGAGGTAAAAGCAGCAGCGGAGTCAAGGTATTGACCGGTTGCCTCCCTGCTATGCTGGTAGCCTGGCAACCGTTTGTAGCCAACACACCTATGAAACCTTGGAGATCTGACTTTAGCGCACGCGGGCCGCCCGTCCACCCACGCCTCTTTCTCCCCTTGAATCAGATTCCCCTGGGTTCGTGGAAGAAGCGCTCGATCATTAGGGCTTCCTCGCGGGTTCTCGCATTCGTACCACCGCCCACGTCACGAGACTGCAGCCGGATGGGGTTGGAAAGGCTGGCCCGCTCGTTATCGCCACGGAATCGCCCGAAAATCGTCGTGACGCGGCCGAATTTTCCTTCGACCAGGGATGATCCGAAGGGTTTTTATTGTCCGATGGGCGTTGGTGCTGTATTAAGGGGGGTCGCACAGGGCGCGACCGAGTCAGGCTCGAGACACGGGATGCGACTCTACCTGGACGCTATCTTGCGGAGTAATGATTTTTCTTTTGTTTCTTCTTTTTGACACGCGACTACTTATTTTGGACGCTGAACGAGACCACGCTTCGTCCAACGCCGGTATTGAAATACCGTGGGATCGTATCCTGGTGCGCAATGATATTCTGGCAATATTGGACTCCCAAGAATTACGGATTGCCCTTCGATTCTCGATCCATTGTCAGAATGTTCGAACGGGTGGTTCTATCGATCCCGTCGAACGCAGGATTATCCGGTATTAATTGAAACGAAGAGAGAGAGAGAGGGAGAGAGTATCGAAATGTAGGTTATCTAAGCGCAAACGCTGCAACGATCCAGGGTAGCTGGATCGACCGTTTGCCTGATCAGAATCACATACTGCGGCGCACAGTAGCTGACGGTTGTTAGATGAGTAATAAATTGGTCAATCGAGGGTGTGGTTACGGCTGGAACTAGCCCAGGTTGCCTGGCTACCAAACCACCTACCTTGAATCCTCGTTACCTTGCCCAGGTGAGCTTAGAACCCACGTAGTCTGTGCCGTTTCCTCGCACGGCAACTCAGACGCGCCAATAATAATTCTATTCGGTTCATAATTTTCATTTTCAATTCAAATTCGCGAAAATGTTCGTCTACACAATCGCAGAGATAACGATCCTCCGCTTTTATTAATTCCCGTCGCCCTGCAGTCATCGTCGTATAATATTCATACGAATTTACAATACGATATATTCGAAACCGCACGATTCACGCATCATTCCAAGCTTATCGCAAACCGGTCACGTTCATCGCCCACCTCGATCATACAGCCGCCGAACGTTCGCTTAAAACGTTTCGGCCGCGAAAATTCGAAACTGTTCCCCGCGAATGGAACGCCCGAATCTGACAAATGTTCGCGTCCACCGCGCCGTCGAACAATTCTCCTAGCGAACCCGATCGAAAATACGATACGCCTTTCCCACGGAGGGGCAACCGTTCCCGAATCACCGTGTCCCGTCCAACAGCTCCCGGACATCCAGAAGCCGCTCGAACACCTATTATCAACCGTTGATCCTGGGCGTAGTTGCAATCGCTGTCTGCGTCGCACAGCCGCGCTCGCTTACGTGTGCCTGCCACGGGCAGGTGTGGGTGCACCGCGTACGTATAGGCGACCATTATCCATACCACATCCAGCATGGTCCTCCTCGGGTCGGGAGTAAAATCAACCAGCCAGTCGGCCAGCCGTGCCGGCGAACCGATCAATAACCGGGTACCTCCAGCCAGCTCCACGAGCTGTCTTCCGTGCCGGAGTGCACACCTTTCGTGGAAATTGCGCTAACGTGTGCCGGCTCCGCTGAGAAATCCGGCGGAGCCGTGAGGCCGCCATTGTTCCGACGCGTACGGGAGATGATGTGAACGGGAATCGAGGTTAGCAGCTACCTGGTAGGGGACCAATTGGCATTTGCGTAACCGGCGCCGACAGAATCCGCTCTTTGAGGCCTTATTGAAGGAGAAATTGCACGCCGGTTACGAGAAATTCTTGCGCAATCGTCTATCCGCGTGCTCGCCGCGTGGGCGGCCGTGTTTTATTCGGACAGGTAGGAAAGGTGGCGAGCCGCGCCGATAGCATTAGTTCCGCGAGGGAGGGTTTCTCGATGGGCCCTGTACGTCGGTCAGACGGGGAATCGTCGGAGACGCTTCGAACGACGGGGATTTTATTCGCGTCGCGGGTCTGCGACTCTTTTGGGCGGCGTCGCGGTCGGTCGGGATGAAACGAAATACGGTGTAATTGTTTTGCGACGCGGTTGTTCGACGAAACTGGGCTGGGACGCATTTATTCGTAACACGCAGCTTCGCGATCCGTGGATGTACAATAGCTCGATGTAGAGAAACGAGTAGAAATGTACGTCGGCGAAGAATGTACATGTACCAGCCGGTCGTGCAGCGTGCGTTAGATAACGAACGTAACGCGTCCGCGCGGAAGATAGACCGATCCTCTCGCAGCGATGATGAAAAAAAAAACCTGTGTCTCCGAAGTCCCCGTCGGATCACGTAATCCAAAGCACTTATGACTCCATTAAATAACGATCAACGGCGACGGGGGTTGAGGTTGCACGTTCGTACATGTTAATCATCGCGAAGTGACAAAGCTGCACTTATGTCGGAACAGTAGCAGCCGGCTGCTGATGATCTTGGGTGCAGCAATGCGGAACGAGTACCTACAGTCCTGTGCATTGTTCTGCCTATTGAATAAACACTAACACTGTTAACCCACGCTCTTGAAAGATACTACACCAGTTCCCACGATCCGCGAAACACGCGAATTCAAGGTACCACGCACACACGTACACGGGTACACGTGTGTGGGGGTGTGATTACAGGCATCTTGTTGCATGACGCTCCATCCGAGATTCGAGACGCGTAATAAGTCTTCGAGAAAGAAAAATACGCTTCTTCCCTACCCTAATTCGCCGGTGGACGACAGCGAATAGGTCGCCATTATCGTTTCGTGCAATTCATTCGAGAGCACTGTGTCATTCACGAGCATGCACGGATTTAATTGCACGCTGCCTTTTGCTTGGAATCGTTTTTCTTTTTCCTCTTTTTCGCGACAAACAAGATTGCTTGGCCGGAATCGGGGAGAATTGGCGAATCCCGTGTTGGATCGATAACGCGGAGCTCTTCTCACCGAATGAAACGATTTTTCTCACTTAATTCTGCAAATTCCCCCCGTAGCTGTAAATAATTGTTCGCGACGACAGATGTTACGCCGTTTCGTTTGTTTCCCCAAATTTGCATCGTTCTTAATATTATTCTTGTTACCGTCGGTCTTGGCCCCGGGGGAATCGAACTATTTGTTACGGCGAAATGAAGTTTTCGAGACGATCAATTCCAATGTGGAAGCGAATTTAATTATTATTATTATTGTATCGTCGCGCCTGCGGAAAACCTTTCGGTCACGCGACAGAAATTAAAGTGGCAGAAATGAATTGCCAATCGACATTTAAGGAATTTTACAGGGGCCCGAGGTTGCGTTCGGTTTCATGACCAATCGTGTTGCTAGATTTCGTCGGGTACCCGGGATGGTCATAGCGATGCATGGGAATCGTTTGTGAGAAGCGCGTGCCTTCGCGAAACTGGGAAAAGCCACGGTGTCTCTCGCGTTTCGACTCGTGACCGGCACGACTCATTAGCGACATTCCACGATGCTGCCTGACTCATCGGCAATACCTTAGGCCCATACAGCTCCGCATACCCGAGGACAGAAGCTCGTATTGTGATTACGATCTTACAGAGTCGATAAGCGACCTGACTTCAATGCCCCTCGAACGGAAAGCGTTAATCCGGCCTGCCCGCTCGTTTTCTCATCCCCGATATTTCTCCACCGACTTTTCCAATCATCCAGACGATCCTGAATATCTCTGCCCGTAATCTGTTCCCCAACAATTCACCGATACACGCGTACACAAAGTTTCATCCGAATCGCGACGAGCAGAAAATCTTTGCCGAATTATTCGACGAAAGGGAAATCAAGAAAGCTCGAGAATGCCGGAATTTCGCCGACGAACGAATTGTTTCGAAGCCGGGTTGCAACGTGCAACTTCTAAACTTCCTGTCGTAGCGATACATTTTTTTACCTTTTCGCCTGCCCGTAAGAGCGATCCTCCTTCAAAATCCACGCTCCAAAACTACGACCCCCCCCCTCTTCCTTTATCGCACAATATCGCGCCCCTTCTCATTATCGCCTTTCGATAAAAACACCCCTCCGATCATTCTTCCAGCCGCTTCACCCTTTTCGAACGCACCGGTTGCGTTCACGCTAAACGCGTCTAATCGTCCCGACACGCGCGACAGATTATTTCTATCGCGCGGAAACGCAACACCCCATCGAGGCAGGGGGTCGGTTTTCCAACAGATAAGATCTGTTTCCAACCGTCGAATCGGAGACGCCGCGGAAGATCCGCGGTTTTTCTTGCAACGGGACACGAGAATCCTCGTTCGCTCGAAATACGTGGCCGGCCGCTTGATACACATACGTACACCTGCATGCACGCGTACCTATATCATCTTCTTTTCTTTTCTTTCTTTTTTTTTCCACCGTGACGTACGTTCCGTAGTAGGCCGAATAACAGGATATACGGTGTCCAATGAACATCCTACAGTCTGCGACCGTCTCCGGCCGTTATCGACCACCGGTGGACACATTTGCGCGCCGATAGGTGCACGCTGCCTTCGATACGGCGAACGTATTCGTTGTGTGGGTGGCCACGTCCACGGTTGCACCGGGGAAAAATGTGACACTCGACTGTACGACGCTCGAACGGCCGTCTCCACGCTCTGGAACACATTGAAGGTACCCGGTGATCGTGGTAGGACCGTGTTTCTTCACTCGGCTCTGCGATCGGTATCGCGGATGTCCCTGACGCGGGGTCATCGACGATCTGGCTGAGCGAAATGAAAATTCGCTTGGGATCGTGTGGGATGATTCGCATTCATTTTAGTGGAATCCCTCGGGCGAAGAGCGGCGGCTTTGAGACGGCGTCGTTATTTATTACTTCGTTTCTGTCGGGGATACTTTCTCGTATTTTCACGAGAAGCTTCGGGGTAGTTGCAGTTTGCTCGGCTCGCTTTTCTATCAAATCAAATTCTATCATATTATCGATTGGACGGTATCGACGCAAGATGTAACGCGCCCGCGGTTCGTTCCATTGGAGTCGAAGCGTGATTTACAATAGCCGCGGTGTTCGTGTTTGGTATTGTATAATCGGTTCAACGTCTCGTCATCGAGGAAAGTTTACCGTTTCACGGTACGGCAGCGTGGCAGAAAGAACAAAGGCACTTCTTGCGAACAGCGCGAACCCGTGTAGGCGTCCCTCCTGCTTTTCCCTCTTCTGGAAATTTAAAAGCATCCTCGGACCGTGACAGAATGCTGCGCGAACGCGTTCGGAAACAAAGATTTCCGAGGCTCGACGAACCGCGCGGTTCGTGTCCATTGTAAATTCGTCGGGACAGCCGAGCCATATTTGCAAAACAAAATTATGCTCGCGTTATAATTCACTACACATTTTCTTCGTAGCACCTGAATCGCCGATCGGGCGCGTGCAATATCTGTTCTCAATTATGTATGAAATTGATTTCGATTCCCATTCAAATTTCATCCAAATCGGTCGTTCGACGTAACTCTTTCCATTATTCGAGACAACGAAACGTTCCAACGGGTTCCCCCGGACACTGTGCGGACGCGAGCCGCGTCTTCAACCGTCCCCGTCTTCCGGGATGCGAGGCGCGTGGACGAAGAGCACAGGGGGTCGAAACCTTTTTACAAATCACACGGTTCTACCCCTCGCCGGTCGCAACAGAAAAGATGACTCGAAACCGTGACAAAGTAACTTGATGAACTATACACCGACAATAGGTCGGCGCCAGAGTGGTACCGGCCTATTAAAGGGATGCTGTTCTGACATTTTAAGAGCGTGGCATTTCCATCACCCTCGTTAAACATCCCTCAGCGCAATTTCCTATCCGATCAACGGAGGACGATATTACTGGTGAACATTTCCCGTCTTTCCGGATGGCATGACACCGTCATCTCTCGTCTCTCTCTCTCTCTCACCCCCCGCGCCTACACTTTTTACCCCTGCTACCCGTGGTTTGTGCGCGCTTGTGTGCGCTTGTGTGCTCTTCCCACACTAGGCTTCTGCGGCACGCGCGTGCCAAAACCACCGTGGCGACACGAAACACGGTCCCCGGATGGAATTGCACACTTCTGGCTGCGTCAAATATTTGACTTCTATCTGGTCAGCAGAGTGGTGTATTAATTGCTCGTCAAGGATAATCGTTTCTGCGGTATAGCGACCAATGCAATAGCCTATCGGATCCGCGGGTTCTGTTTAATTGTCTGCTGGTGCGTGGAACAGACTTTTCGCAGGAGTTTAATTCATTAAATTTCTCGTCGGTTCGCGCGATGGAATCGATTAAGTTGGTCATCTTGTTCGGCCGTTTATTACGATTTTCTGCGAATCCGTGAACTTGAGTCGAAAATAGCTTTGACTATTTCAGTCATCGCAGGAACTGGTATCTGGTCGATTTAAATCGCGATTATGCGCATTCTATAATCGGCCGGAGCCGTCGATGCACTTGATAAATTAGAAACATTGACCTGCTGGCAGAACAGGAAACGACGTATACCGTTTTCTCGCATCATCCGGCGTTGAACGGGGCTACTTTTCGAGTCAGCTGTCTTCTGAGTGCTCACCTTCGATGACGATAATAAATATCCATTAATGCTGTTCTGGCGAGAAGGGGAATAGTTATCGCATCGCGAGCTACACCGGCAGATGACTCGAGCAAGGTCCAGCTGCCCTCGATCAGTAGATACGTTATTGTCAGTTCCATCCGTATAACAAAGATGCCTACCGCTATATAGGTGACTTAAAAAATATTCACCAGCCACAGTTCTTCTCTCTCTCTCTCTCTAAATAAATAAACAAATAAATACATAACGCTTCATAAAACACGCTTCATAAAACACGTACATAAAAGAGTCATCTGCCACTTTCTCGATCAGATCGATCAATTTTCAATCAACAATATCAACGAATCATACGCGTAAATAGAGCCTAACGGTATTTCAATTAATCGCGCGGAATTTTTGATCGAATCATCGCGAACTCGAACGTTGCAGCAGAAAATGGATCTGCGAAATGGAATCGAAGTCGAACGAAGTGCAGCTGTTAATTATTCATTAACAATATTTCCTTAACGCCCTTCCGGATCGTGTCAACCAGCGCTAGAGAGCCCATGGCGTTCACGCGTCCCCGTTAATTTCAACCCGGCGGCCGTCCGCCGTTTTCCCTCGATCACCATCAAAATCAACGACTCCGCCGCGAACGTCGTTAAAGAGAAACTGCATTGCAAGCTGCGACGCGTCCGGAGCGCGTCGCAGTTGCTCGTCTTAATTAGCCCGGCGGCCACGTTGATCCCATTTTCACGATCGACAGCACGCGATTACGACCGGGGATGACGAACGGCGTCGCCGGGAAATTCGGGGCGGATCGAAGTCGGTACACCCTGTCGTCAGATGTTGATACGCATCTTCGTGTTTCATTCGGCCGGTCGAACGCCCGGCTACGGCCGCCCTCTTCCTTCGGGCGGCAGGTGACATCCATGAATTCGAGCGGATGTTCGGAGAGCCGACGATGCAGGTAGCTCAGCAAGAACAGATGAGAGAAGCGATCTTATCGTTGGTCTCGCGCGTGGCCTCGCTGTTCTGCGATGCCCCCGAGGGCGGGTGGCTCGAAAGGTCAGTCGGTGTCCTTTTGTCGCGGCTCGGTGTCGTTGCGACGGGGGATGAAAATGAAACAGGTGGAGGAACGCTCCTCGCTTCTTCCACCGGCTCGCAGTATCGCAGATTCGTTCGTGCGCCTTTTACGATGAATATTTCACTCCCCCTTTTTTTTTTCATTTCTTACTTCGCTGCACCGACCAGATTTTATTACCGCGATGAGAAGATTGCCATTCGCGATGCTCGAAACTTCGCAGGAATACTGTCGACGCGAACGCTAAAATCGTTGAACGATAAATTAACGCGTACATTGCGTACAAATGTTTCGCGTTCGCCGTTCCCCCGTTCGTTCGGTAGATCCTCGTTACCTCGTCGCGTCTATTACGCAACGATCTTAACGTCTAACGTTGCTCGTTCTATATCCCATGAGAGACAATGAACAGTGGATTCTGGCGTCGCCCGGGAAAGTTGTAACGCGTACTCGCTCGAGGGTTGTCAATGGTTAAGCGTGCATCTGCAAGGACATACACGCACGCGGGATCGCGGCGAGCATCTTGCAGATGCGGGACCCGTGTGTCTGCGAGCGTGTAAGAAGTCAGCTCTCTCGACTCCCATATACGTACACGTATATATCTATATAACCTGGCATTCATCCCGAAGCATGAAGGGTAGCACCTGCTACCCGGCCGAACAATGCGATGCCCGGATGAGGATCCTCGCAGGAACACTTTTTATCATTCGCGGCCGCAACGTGACGCAGCGGTGAACGCGCGCGACCGTTCCAGGCTCCGCGACTCCCGTTCCCTTAACCCAGATACGTCCGACGATATTTTCAAGCAATTTTTCACTCTTACTT
This sequence comes from Nomada fucata, assembly GCA_948146005.1. NCBI lineage: Eukaryota > Metazoa > Arthropoda > Insecta > Hymenoptera > Apidae > Nomada > Nomada fucata. The sequence goes on from OX411276.1 coordinate 31,058,805, forward strand.
TCACGCCACCGCGGCGCACCGGCACGAAGGTTCGCCGTTCAAAAGTCGCGAGGTCCCGCTCAGGCGCGTCGACGAGATCGAGGATCGATCCGGCGGATTTCGACGATCGATCTCGCAACCGCCGACCCGGACGGCGCGTACGGAGAGGACGTATATTTTTTCGCGTCGACGGGCTCGCGTGCACCGGAAAACGAACCCCGTCGACGTCGTTCTACGTTCCACGCCGCGAATAGGAATGCGGCGGACGCGATTCAGGCGTCGAACGGGTTCGAGGCGGTGTCCTCGCGGCTGCGAGTGCTGTTCGATCACGGACGCGAAATTTTCACCGGGTCCGATTCACGGCGATAGAGGCGGGAGGGCAATGGCCAGACGCACGAAGGATCTCGGTATTCACATCTTGAAGGCTGCCGGCACGCGTCTGCGGCAAGGTGTGCCTCTCACTTTATTCATCCACCTCCGGTGTTCGCCGTGAGAGCAGATGTTGCCTGGCCGGCGCGTGCCACCAGGTACCTATATAATAAAACCGGCAGATAATGTCAGGGTGCGTGGCACCACGCTACCAAAGGGCCCTCCACTTTTTTTTACGACGAGGGAACGGAGGGAACGGGGCGGGACGGGGCCGGGGAGGCAGGGGGGATTAGATGAAACTGGCCGTGGAAGTTTTTTCGAGTCGAGGGGAGATCGTTTTGTTTATCCTTCTCCCTTGTATCGTGCGCGGGTGGACCTTCCTCCGTTTCTATCCCCCTTCGTCCCTCGTCGGTTTTGCTCGTTTTTATCTTCGACGCTCGCACGCCCCCGCGCCGATCGATCGCCAACTTTTTTTTTGCGCTAATTGCCCACGCCGGAATCGATCTACGCGCGGCGGTGTCCGCGCCGTTGGGATCGCTGGTGTTCGTTTCGTTCGCGAAAACGAGTATCGAACGGTACGCGGGGGTGAATAATTCGTTCCCTACGAGTTTAGGTTCAGAGGGTGGACTTCAGAGGGGACGGGTTCGATAGGCGAGCAGGACGTTCCGATTAGGAGAGGCGCGATGACTTTTTCGAAACGCCGCCGCGAAGGGTGGAAGGTTCGGGTGGCAACGAAATATAAACCGCGGAGAAGCGTAAAGAGTGAAACGGAGAAGATGGGAAACACGGGGGAAGAGATTGAGAAGTTCGTTGAACCGACATCAGGATATTCGTCGAATTTCGAAAGAATATCGCGGCGATCGATGTTTTCCGATTCAAATTCTCACGGATTCCGGAGGGCAGGAAGAGTAATCGTCCGTTCTCGATGGCAACGCAGTTTACTTTTCACAGGGTCCCTCCCGCCGCGTGCACAGCGCCCGTCGATTTAGATATCCGTTTCGGTCCGAACGAAAAATCACTGGGATCGAAAGGGCACGAAGTCAGAATCTAGCCGTCGCCCCTATCCCCGGGTCCCGGGTTAATAAAACTAAACGAGCTCGATAATCATCCCTCCGCCCACGTCATTTGGGATCCTTCCTCCGTCAGATTAATTATCTAATGCGGCTGCAACATCTGTCATCACCTCGTCGTTGGGGGCGCAGCTTCATTCGTTCGTACAAATATTCCCCTCTCCCCCTTGTTCACCTTTCGTCGTTCTTCCTCCTTCGACGTTGCCCTTTGCTTGATTCATCGCACGATGCCCACAACCAATCTCAATTATCTGCTCCAAGCGAGAGAATTTTGCGCCGCGTTCGCGTGCACGCTGCATCGCAGCCGCCGTTTTAATACTAATTAACGAGCATTAGTCGGATTATCTCGATTCAATTTCAGGGAACTTCTCTCTCACTGACGGAGATGCCTGAAAATTGTTTTTCATTTTGGAGCGTGGTTGGGCGTTATTCATCAACCGCGGACAGTTCATTACTCTAATTCATTGTGCCTCGCGTGATCAAGATTTTAGTGTAATACAGCGGCAATATGCGCCGCGAGGTACGTGCATTTTCCTGAAGTAAGATGAAACGGGGAGGTTATTTTCCTGAACGTTGCATTTCGTCGGAGGGATTGTTTCAGCTCTCAGCGTGCATTTTTACGTCTCTTTGGGGAATTCTTTTTTTCTCCCAAAATCGGAACACCTTTTCGCGTTGTCCCTTAGCACGTACGTTTGCCAATCTCTTGAAATACATTGCACGCCTCTTCTCTCTCTTCGAATAAATTTCTTTCGCCAAGAGGAGAAAAACGTTCGGCGGAGGAAGAGCTATTTTTCTGCACGGGTCGAACAAAAACTTTGCACGTCCAATTGGCACGTTGCTCCCGGTCGATGGAAATTGTTCCGCCGCGTCGTACGCTCGGCGTGGCCGAAACGAAAGCGCAGGAACCGACTATAGCAGTCACAATCGAGCGAGTCTGAGAAACGAACGCTCGGTTAGTGAATCGCGAAGAGAAAGAGACGTTACAGTTAGGTCTAAACAACGTGCCTGTTGCTCTCGAGTATACGCGATACGCGGACTCGGGCACGGCGTACGATATGAGAAAATGTCTCGTTACTGAGATCCCGGTAATGGTGGCATCGTCGATCTCGTCCAAACCGCCCGACCCGGCGACTTATTAGCGTGACCCCGCGCGGTTCGATCGCGTTATAATAAACTACCTGCGCGACGCGACGACGAATTAAACGTATCAAACTCGATACGGGCGTTGGCGTGACTTGGACGCGATACCGACGACCGTTGCTCCTCCCCCCTCGATAAATTCGTCTGAAGATTTTTTGGATCAGGAGCCGGGATCTCGTTCGAAATTTACGGCGCAACGGCGCCTCGCCGCTCGCGTGCAACCCTTATTAACCCTTTCGCCACGGTGCTCGTTGCGGCCGGAAAAAATGTTTGTCCTATAAATTTGTTGCGAAACGGGGAAAGTTTTTGGCGAACGATCGAACGATGGCAATTTTCGCCGTGCACGAAATACTTTGACGAACGCGATCATTCGTATGAAAATATTCGCGTAGAAACGCGTGAAATAAGTTCGCTGGAGATGTCGAGGTAGGGAACGCGCAGGATATAAATTGGAAATTATGTAATCTTGATATTGGTTCAACTTTTTTAATCCACGGCCCCTTTATTTTTATTCGCGGCTGTACAATTTGATTTCCGAGAGCGTTTCCGTCGAACTTGCGAACCACTTTGGAGAGATCATTTCGGATCGAGGTGTTGCACGTTCATTGAGTCGCATTAATTTTCACCTCGATTTGATCCAAGCGACCTGTTGACCGAGTATCGATGGATTGATTGGCCAAGAGACTTCCGTCATGAAGTAGGCCCGCAGTGACATCGGTCGCCTTTTCAATTCGTCTCTTATAGCCGCTGCTCCATATGCAAAAAGAAATATCTACCAACGTATGGATATTAGCCATTCGCTGCAATACAATTCGAACCTTGAAATGTCGACTCCAGCCCTCCTTCTGTGCACCATAGGCCCGTTTCGATCTTCGAACACTGCTGCAATCGTTAATCCTACAATTTTCTACCAGCAAGTTATTTGGATATTCAATCCGCGTCTCCCTTCTCTGTTACCGGAATCATTTCAATCATATTAGTCGAAACGTTGCGTCCGACCAATAAATAACAATAACAAAAATCGTAAACAAATCGTCTTTCAATTTCGTCGAGCGAGAGGCCGGGGATAGATGGGTCTTTAAATCCCGTTACCATTCGTTTCCAGCGCCTTGTTTATCGGCGACGCGTAGCGTCGTGACGCGTGTCACGGGTGCCCATGCGGGCGCCATGGCGCGACGACGCATTCGATACATTAGGCGTCGCCGAACCTGTGCGCTGAAACAAACGAAACGTTCACCTTTTTAACACGTGCCCGGTCACGCGGCTGTCTTCGGAGTTGCGTAAGGGCCAGCCGAACGAAGTTTTCTAACCGCGGAGCGAATTTCGTCGCGTCGTCCGGCTGTTTCGAACGGTTCTACAGATTCACAGATTACTTAGATAATCGATTAACAATCTTCTTCGCGAACCCTCGGACGTCTACCAAAATTACACCGGTGGTATCTAACGGGCTAGCAACGCGTCGATGGCGATAGGATAATGATCGCTGGCGCAACGACAGCGTGCCTGTAACGACAATTAACGAGACAGGTAGTTCAACTACCCGTCGCTTAATCCGTCGCTTAATTAATGTACAGCTCTGCAATCCAATTTTGCAAACCGTCGTAGCGCGCAATCGACCGACGAGCCATAAAAAGTGTTCCGCGGTGCACAAACGCGTCGAACGAACCCCGCGAAAGGCAACCGACCCGAAGAATTCCTCGCGTAAATTTCGTGCCCCGGTCCCGTCAACGTCTTGGCCCGTCCCAATATTATTTCCTCCCGCGACGAAATAATAATCGCCCACCCTTCCCGTTGTACGCGCCGCTTAAAGATAGCCCCGGTCCCGGTTCTCGTTCCACCCCTTTTCTCCTTGCACCCCAAGCGGCTAGCCGAAAGGAGGAAGAAATTGGGATCAAGAGATCGTTCACCTATTAGGAACGAGTCTTCGGGACCGTGCGCGTAGCTAGACGGATAGGTGGTTATAGTTTAGCGAGCGGGCAAGCAGGCAAGCGGGCAAAGCCGAGCCGGCAGACAGCAAGCAAGCAGGCAGGCAGGCAGGCAGGCAGGCAGGCAGGCAGGCAGGCAAGCAAGCAAGCGAGTAGGCAGGTGCAACACTGATGTTACCTGAGGACTGAAACAGCTGTCGTCTTGCCCTGCCCTACTGCAGGCGCACGCGCCAACCGCATATCCACATTTCCATTACGTTGCATTACCTTTCTCCTGTCTCTTTCTTTCCTAACCGTTGCCCGTTCGTTCCACGCTCGTTCGCTCTTAATTCGGTATCTCCCGGTTCCCGTAACGGTCAACGATCCTGGCCGCGCCGCGCGGACGAAAATTGTCCACGGGAAAAACGGGCCGACGTCGAACGCGAACCACCGTCACGCGGGCATTATTATGGGACGCGTGTACGGGTTTTGACACTTGTCGCACGGAGGTGGGCCCGTCGTTGTTCGATACGCTCTTCGTTCTGCACCGTTTTTGCGGTCTCGCCGAGAGGCGAAAGCGTTGCGAAAGCGAGCCTGCACGGGCCTCCGAGTTCGGCATTGTCGTGGACCGGCTGTGAAACGCGCGGAAACGCGCGGCGCGTTCGATGGATTCGACGGGCATTGTTTGGACGGCACGAGGTAAACGGTTGCTCGAGATTTTTGCGTCGTGGTTTAAATAGCTCGCGACGATCTGTTTGGCGGTTCTCGTTAGCGTTTGTATTTTCCTTCGACGCGTCCGTTCGTACCCCGGACATCGTTCCATAACGCGGCGCTTCATTCGCGAGTCGATTTCCAATTAACGATAAGAACGGGCCTGTCCGCCGGGCGTGTTTGTAACAGAGGCGTTCTTTCGCTGTTTCATCAGCGGGAATTCTCGCCTTGAATTCCGTTTCACTTTTCCCTCCTACGGCGCGTTAAATCTGAAACCTGGCAAACCGTGCGAGGCGCAAGTGCACAGGTATGCACGGCGCGAATCGGCCAACGGACAGGTAATTCCTCGCCGATGGTTATCGGGGCGATTATGGACGCGTTCATCGATCGATCGGCTGGATAGAGCGAAAAATATGATTGCGCACCCGCGAACTGAGGCGCGAGGCATAATAGATAACGCAACGCTCCGAGGAGAAAATGATTTTTCAATGCGGCACCTTGGCGGACTTTTCGATGAATTATGGATCGAGGTAAATGAATTTTTCTATGTATTATTGAACGTACGCGAAGGAGGAGGGGAAAGGGGGAAGAGGAAGGAAAGGAAGAAAAGGAAGAGGTGAAAACGGCGCCGCGAGAGATGCCGCGTAGATTCCGTCGGAGGCTTTCAGCGTTCTTTTGTTCCGCCGACAAATTGGTTTGGCCGGGCTTCTTGTTTATTTTCCCGCGATGCCGCTTGCGCGACGACACGCTTTTCGAGAAGTAGCGTAACGAAAGCAATTAAATCGATTCACGTCAGACAGCGCACACGTATCGCGCGTGCATGTAAGCGAGAACGGTTCAGGAAACGGCGTGCGAGCGGGCCGGAATAAAGATGTTTACGGTGTCTATTAGCCGCCTATCACTCCTTCGACGGTTTAGCGCTCGATATTGTGCCGCGGAAGGACAGTTTATCATTCGCTTTGCGCCCATTCGTGATACGCGACCGACGACATTTCCATTCCAAATTCGATCGCGGATGTCCCCACGTTTTACGCGTTTTCCCGTCCCCCCCTCCTTCCCCCCGAATATCTGTCGCGTACCGCGGACAAACTTCGCTGCGCCTTTGATCCATCTATGCCAGCGCTGTTCGCGCTTCACAGCCGTGCTCCCGCGGTGCGCAATTAAGCGCTCCGGGCGCGCGTTGACGGGCGAGCAAATTGTTTTTCACGTCCGCAGCGGCGACAGGTGAAACCAATTGTTCCGCCATTGAATCACCTGTTACGTCTTCGAAATCCGGCGAAACGGTTCATTGGTCGTCCAAAGCTTCATCCCATCCAATGTGCGCCAGGGGTGACCGAGGGTGTTCGTGAAAAGGCAGCCCCTTTCGAGCACTTTCGAACTATATGGTACACGCGCGACAAATCTAGGGGCGTAGATGCGACGGCTGAGGTCATTGGTTGAGGCTCGTACCGGCCTTCGTTCGTCGGCCGTTCGAAATTGTGATTGATAGATGAGAAACGGAACGGCTCAATAGATCAATATTGAATTATTTGTATTCAATATTGCATACGACATTCCATGGAAACGTTCGATTCAAGCACGACGCGATGCTATTTCGTTACGGCGTCTCGATCAATTGATTGTCGAGTGGAACAAGAGGTGCTCTACGACGTCGAGTAAGTGGATGACGGTAACGCAGAGTGCAATATATTTCAAGCAGCAGCGCGATTCATTTTTCGAGCGGCGCGAGTCGAATTAGTCCGTTGGAAGGAACGGGAGAGGATCTCTCTGCTCGCCGATGATTCAGTTCAACGAGAAGGTACGGTGGAAGACGTTTCGTTTTCTGCGTCTCGCGATGTTTTCGCCGTCCAGAACATTCGTCGAGTCGGCGGACGTGCGTTATCAGCGACGACGAAATGCGTTCGCCTTCGTTTCGCATAGAATTTACATGGATTAGAGAATCCGCTTAGATGGACTTTCGCTTCCACGAGAAGTTCCCGTGGCTCGAGGACGATTCGTCGGACATCTAATCGAAGCCAGTAAAAATTCGACGAACGACCCGAACGATTTTCTCCGTTTGGCCGGCTCGAACCCCGCGGCGTGTCCCGTCGTTGTTGCAGGGCGGACATCGAATGTGCGCGGCCGTTCGATCGGACGAACACGGTTGCGCAAAATTCGGGGATCGTCGTCGCAACAACGGTGTTACAAACGAACGATTTCGATCGAGAACTCGCGACGGGCTTCGCTTCGTTCCGAGGGCCCGCCGAGCAATAATTGGAAGGCCGCGTTGGTGCGCCGCGCGACGCAACGACAATGGAAAGCTGTCCCGGTGGCAGGAGCGACGGCGAATAGGAAAAAAGAGGGACGAGCCGATAGAACGTTTATCGTTATCGGGAGCGTCTTTTCTCCGCCGTTACTCCGCGGCCATCCTCGTTCGCCGGCGCAAAGTATGCGGTGGTCGGACAAGGATATGCCGGCAGCGTAATGGCAGTTCCATCGATCGAGCGGCCACCTTGAAAAAACTGCTGCGCCGATAGAATTTTTTCGAAAATGTCGCCACGACTCGGAGCGGAGCGGCCGCAACGAAACGGCGCGTCGCTAACGCGACGAACGAAAAGAAGAGGGGAACGATGAAAGAACGAGGCAGGAACGGGATATGCTAAACGGCAGGATAAAACAATTTTGAACGGACGTTATGCCTCCTGTTTTTCTTAGGTGGAACGCAACCGAATAGCGATCGCGCGTTTCAATCGTCCGCGTCAGATCCGCGACGCACCGATAATCAATTGAACGAATAATCGAAGAACGCGCGTCGCATCGACGAATCGCGAATACCTGTTCGCGCGCGGCTGCGGGAAACTCGAGGCGGACGGAAAAGGGCAGGTGGAAACGCGGCGGCATAGGCGCGCGGTTCCGTTGCATCGGAACGGTCGGAGTCGTTCGATGGAAACGAATAAAAAGGGGCACGCGATCGACCAGCGTGATTCGAAATCGAAATGCAGATACGGGAGCAGGCGCACCGATGCACGATGCGGATTTTCGCAATCGTACGCAATAAATAATGGCTGATGAGCGGGCCTGCATCTTATTGGCCACGCCGATCGTTAACTAACAAGCATCTAGCCGCGCGTCTGTTCTTGCACTTTCACTCGTCGCGGCCACGTGATCTTTCAGTTTTCTTTTTCCGCCGCGTTAGGGGAGCACGCGGAAAGATTCGTTTTCCAGGCGATCGTTGAAACGAGCAGAACGACTCGCGGCCACCGTTGATATCGTTTCACCGTTCGTTTCTGCGGTCTCGACGGTCGAACGAGGACGCGGGTCGAGTATTTTCACGATTCGATACGGAGGGGCGGTTCGGGGTGAATTCGGTACACTTCGGGGTGGTACACGCGCGATTACTCGAACCGAGAATTCGGTCTTAAACAGAACGTAATATCCACGCAACGCTGCTCCAAGGTTCGGCCGAGCAGTTACGAGCATTAAGCGGTTTTCTTTTCGCGAACAGCGCGATGCGTTTAATAATTGAAGCACGTTACACGGGAAGGCTGTTACCGCCTCGGCTATTGTCAAAGTTACTTAAAAAGAACAATCGCTATTTTCTCAACCGTATCTGCGGGACAATTTCGCCTAATAGGCGGTGTATCGATAAACGGGGCCAACAATTTCACGTTTCCGAAGATAAATATCCAAGGTGCTCTATGAAATAATCCACGCGCTCCCCGAACTCCTCGCAACCCCTGAAAAGAAATACTCGGTACACCTGACCAAACGAGCATCGGTGTCGCGAATAGAAACGTTCAAAGGGCGAGATCAGCGAAGCTGACCGCGATGCTCCCGTCCTGGTCCCGAAACGAGAATTAAACGATACCGCAACCGAGAGGGTTAATCGCGTACGTCCGTTCGGCGGAAGTTTCGGCGCTCCTCACCCGGGCACGCTTTCGATCGTTCCGCGAAGGCGAGTAACGCAAGAGAAGGCGTTTTACACGACTTTCCACGTCGCGGTTTCGCACACACGTCGGTCACAAGCGCGACGGCCACGGATAAAGGCGAACGCACACGCGGAGCGGAGAGGCGCGTCCCGCGAGCGCTGTTACGTGATCCGCGATAGTTATGTAAATATGTTCGTTCCCCCGCGCGAACGCGAAGCGTCATTTTTCTCCGATTCGTCTTCTCCAAGCCATCTCGTCCTTAGGAGACGAAGGATCGCTGCTGTGTCTGACGAAAGAAATCTCATTCCGCTTCGCCGTTAATGACGCTGGTCTCTGTCATCGTCGATCGCGGCGAGCTCGATCGTTTCGTCGGGCGAGACGAACGTTCAGACGGGTTTCGCGAGGGAAAGTAGCTGCGCTTTGGCGAAAAATTGATTGCCGGGCGGAATGATGCGGTTTTCAAGGGTGGCCGCTTGGAACGTCGGTTTCGAATTGTATCGCGAACAGCTTGTCTCCGATCAATACGCGATAAATACGGAGAATGATAATTCGAAGCGACGACTGTAATGATAATCAATGGTAATCAATGGCTCGCAGTATAGGTGTATACTGCACTGTACGCGGCATCCTCTATTTCCGCTTGCTTTCATCGTTAACGTTTAACATAACGAGGCTTCTTCTCTTTAATTCTTTCTTCGTGCTCGCGCGATGTATAATCCCTAAGCTCAACGTCGGTCCCCCTCCCGAGTTTACGTAAGGGACAAACTTTCTGGAGCGGCACCCAGCGATAATTTTCGCTACGAGCCGCCGCTGCTAATAATGATAATAATAGCGAAGAGGCGAGCAGCAGGTTTGCGTAACGCGAGTCTCGGATTGTCCAATGACTTAGACAATTATAATCAATTATGTTCAAGGTACGAGCGTCGCGTCGATAAGAACGTTTTCAGTCGTCTCATCAAGATTCCCTTTTCGTCACATTCGCCAGCCCGCTCGCCGGAAAGACGCTTGTCATACTCGCGCGTAAATACATTCCGGTTGATTACGAGCAAGTCCGTTTGCGCGCACAGCCGGACGAAGCACGGCCGTTGAAATTTCGCCCGACGCCACGAGCGTCTCGCGTTTCATTTAATTTCAATTTTCTCTCGCCGCCCCCACGCACGTCCAGGGTGGATGGAAGGAAAGTTGGCCGGCGCACGGTGTTTTCGGCTTTATCGAACAAATAGAACGGTTCGTGGTCGCGTGGCGTGCGAGCTTGAACTTGAGATCGTTACGCCTAAATGTGCCCGTAGGTACTCGCGCCCGAAATACCTAAATACCTGCGCGACGCAGAGCTTATGCGTTCGTTGCACGAACATCGCGGCCAGAGAGGGGCCGGGGGGGGGGGGGGAGAAAAGAAATTCGTATAAATTTCCGTAACGAGATCGGACCGACGAAACCTGCGCACCTGCTCCGGTGATGTATGTTTTCGAAAATTACAATAGAACATTCACCTGTCCGCCGAAACGTCAGAACCGAAGAAAAGTTAGAAGGCCAAGGCTGCGTATTATCGACGAGAGGCGAGAAGCGAGAATCATCCGAATACCACCCCCGATTCCAGGAGCCTACATCGTCGTCCCACCGCCCAACGCACACAAACGCACACGCGCCCGCACGCGCGCGCGGCTATGACAAAAGACGTATCGTATGTTAGAGCAAACGCGCGCCTCGTCATCGACGGCCCCATTAAGCGGAATTGCGCGGTCCCGGTCGTGACACAGAGTCCCACCGCGTCTCGAGAAAGTCATTTCCATGCCAGGAACGGGCAAACGTTCCACCCGTTCCCGAACGGGAAGACGCGGATGGGGAGACCAGGCCGCGATACACGGGCATCGAGCTCGAGAATGGAACTCCTAGGGTGATTCGTCGCGATTATGGGGTCGGCGGGAGAACGCGACAAGAGGAGCAGGAGTTTGCGACGAGCCCAACGGCCCACAAGGTGCACGCGCGCACGGGGCCGATCCATACGAGCCGAGTGCGAGCGAGGAACGATGGACGCGACGACAAGAGCAAGGGGGAACGGTAAAATTAATTCTGATGCGGCATCAATGACCCGAAACAAATCGTCAAACTGGCGATCTTGTGTTGTGGCCGGTATCGCGATGGCAACCGGCCCGGTGCCCATGGAAACGATCGCTGGCTCGTTCGGGCGTTAATTCACAAACGTAGGCCCGGAGATATTCCGGCTGTGGGCGAAAGAGGGTCGAAGGGCGAGGGAACCAGCGCCCAGAGGGAAACGAAACGAAAAAAAGGAAAGAAGTTCCAGCGCCACCAGTCCCAGAGACTGCGAGCGAAGAATGTATACAAAGGGAGGGAAAAACGTGGTTGAAGGGAAAGAGGGAAACGATATCGATATATGCCTGTGCCTGTCTGTGTGTGTGTGTGTGCTGATAGAGGGTGGAACGAAGTGGAATAGGGGGTGAGACGGAGAGAAAAAACGGGAGCGAGCTACTGTACAACCCCACGTGTGTTTCTCCAAGGGTTGTCATGACGACGCTTCGGTGTTCGTTATAGTAATGGGTTGGGAGTTGCGCTGGGAGGCGCACCACTCTCCCACGCTTGTCGGGGACACCTGCTTTAACGATTATCCGCTGAAAGAGAGGAAAACGGAGGACAACGAAAAAGCGTAGGGGAACGAGACGGGCCCTATCGGTCGCGGACGTACACTTACGAGAAATTACACCGGGACCGGATGATTGTTCCGGGTGGACGGTCGAACCGACGTTGGCCGCGAATTTGGTCGCGAAGGTTTCGGGGGGTGGTTGGAGTATTCTGGTGTGTTTGGATTGTTTCAGCTTCGGGGCGTTTCTCGTCGATCCACCTGTACGCGCGCGGTGTTGAAATGAAATTGTGGGTGCCTGCGTCCGGGTCGGGATGGGATCCGATCCGGAGGAAATCATTCGGGAGATTGTTTCGGTTCGATCTGTCGGCGAAAGAAGCGACGAACTTTCGTTTACCGAACGTATTGCCATTACGATTGTTACTGGCGTGCGATATTCGCGTCTGCTTTCAACGTTACCCCCGTTTCCTTTTCGCTGCGTGCACGAGCAAGTATCTCGGTGCGAGTAATTGTATATTAAAGGGGAGGGGGAGGAACGGAATGGAATAATGAATTGTAATACTACCTCGCCACAGTAGAATGCGCAAAGCACGTTTCCCTCGTCGGACTCGAGCAGAACCATTGGACAAAATTGCTCGACGATTATCGTCGAATTTCGAGTGCTCCTCTCTCCCCGTGAATCTGCACGACAAGGGAAGTTCGCGGGTTCGACCGATCGATGAAAACGAGAGTTTCGCCCGACCGTTTGTCCGATATCTCCTCCGCGTTCACGCCAGAGCACGCGAATACTTTGCCTACCTGCCCGCGGCAGATACGCCGACGATGAGTCACCGGTTTTCAACTCCACGTACAGATACGCCAAATATACCCAACGACCAGGCATTAGCCGAGGATATCGCCGGCGTAGCGCTATTTGGTTCCTGTTTTCCTGAGAAAGTATCTGCAACGAACGGAGTGGAAAAGAAAGAGAGCGAGAGATAGATAGATAGATAGAGAGAGATAGAGAGAGAGAGAGAGAGAGAGAGAGAGAGAGAGAGAGAGAGAGAGAGAGAGAGAGAGACCATTGGCCTTCCCGTTATCTAGCGGCTAATTACGCCGCTATTACTCGAACGGACAATTAGTCGCGACGGTGGGGGGACGAGTGAATTTTCCATGAGGCTAGGGGGCGATTATTGGAAAAGCAACGTCGCTTCCAGCGTGCTATCGTGCGCGATGTTGTATCGCGTTTAAACGCCGGCGTAAATGGACGATTGCGAGATGGAGAAACGAGCGGCGCGCGCAATCGGATGTCGCGGTTCTCTCGCGGTTCCGAACGCGCAACCAATCGATCCGACCGTTCGCGGATCGCGATCGTTTCGAATGTACAGATCGTTGCCGATCGACGATTCAATTACGGGACGCCAAATGGATCGCCCGTCAGATCGCTCTGCCCCTCTCGACCCGTTCACCGAATGGCACCGTGCCCCGGTGTCGCCGATACGTTACAGGCGAACGGGGGCCGACGCGTACCGTCCGAAAATTTCTACCCGCCAGCATTTCGCGAGGCGCGTCGCCGCGCCGCGATCCAATTGTTCCCGATCATTTGCATTCAATGAAACAATGAAGGAAAAAAGACAACAAGAGAAACAACAGCAACGGACTGGGCAACGAAGGATAGCTGAAGCGCAAAGAGCGGCGGCAGAGACGGCGGATGACGTCGGGACAGCGGTAATAAGACAGAAGTTAGAGCATCCTCCTGACCTGAGGATCAATGAATGATCGACCATCGAACGATACGATCCATATTCATGGGGATTCATGAGTTGCCGTCGGGGACGGAAAGGGCACGCAGAGAATAAAAGCGAGAGAGGTAGAGAAAGAGAGGGGGATAGAGAGAGAGAGAGAGATGGAACTGTGCGTCTTGGTTAACCTCGAGTATCGGCCGGCTTATTTGCGTGAATGTAACGATGATGTTACGACGCGCGTGCAGGACGGGGTTATAGGTCGTTGCAAACAATTCCAACGTGTGGGAACTCGTGGTAGAAATGACGCGGCCGATTCGAGAGACTTCGCGAAACGGAGACCGTCGCGATGAAAAGCTGCGGGGCAACTGGGGGGATCGTCATCGCGAAATTTTGCATTTCGATCGGGTCGCTTCGCGGTCGCGACGCGCGCTGTTTGAACGCAGGACGCGGTGTCGTCGTCGCGAGGGTGCACGGAACGATGGACGGTTGTGCGGCGCAGAACGAATTCGACACAGGACACGTAGAGTCTTTAACGTTCATGGGGCGATACAAGGAGGATATTCGTCGCGAGGACGGACGGGGTAAAGGACATTTTTCGTTCGCTTTGTCAGTCGGTGAACTCGCGGCCGATATTTTGCCCGTTCGAACGGTTCGCGGAATCCGTCGGTTCGTTTACGCCAGAAATGTCTACGCTCGGATAGATGGCGCGAGTTCGAACGCGACGCGGTTATCCGGCGCTGGCCGAATTTTCGCGTACCGTCTTCGCATCGGGGAAAATGGGGTAGACTTCTCTGGACTGGCCAGCAAGTATGATACATCTATAGCAATAAATAACGCTTAAGGATTAAGCGTATGTAAAGCAGACAGTTACTACGCTGATAGGCAGCCGCGGGGCACCACACCGGACGTTCCGTCTGTAAATTTATGTTAATCGCGATGTATCAGTAGTTCTGGAAGCTCGAGCCGACCGACGTTCGTACGCTTTAACGGAGAGTAAGGCGATACGGAGACCTGTTAACGCGCCCCGAATTGTATGTACTTCCTTCCTTCGTGCGAGCGAAACGTTCGCGCAGCTTTCGGTAGCCCCGAAAAGAAGCTCGCGAATGTTTCGCGTCGCCGCGGAATATAATGCCGGACCTGAGCAACGGAGACAGTCCTCCCTATTAATGACGGAGAACGAAACGTTTTATTGGCAATTCGAGCGTCAGCGATGCTTGGAAAATAATCGAGAAGCAGCAACGATGGAAGCTGGAAACTCCATTGAGCTGTTCGAAGAAACTTTTGCCGTCTCTTTTCGCTCCGTTCGTTTCCTCATAACCGAATCTCGTGCCTCGCATTATCTCGGCCACCGATTGCCGGCCACTCTTTTCTCACACTCCGACCGCGATAACGCACCCCTATCTTTCCCATGCGATCCCCCCTGGACCATGGTCGCATGTACGGCCAGCGTCCCGACCCAGAAGGAGCGAAGACAAAAAGAAAGAAATGCAAAACCACGGCGCGCAAAAGATGAATGCGCCGGAACGGAACGGACGGCCACGATCATGAGAAAGATCGCACGGAGGCGAGAACGAAAAAGGTCTAGGGACCACCGCCATCCCCGTGGATCAAGAGCCAAAGGGGTGGCCGATATTCTAATTTCGAGATCGACTGACCTATGCGAATGGTCAGTCGGCCTAGATTCCCATGGATTGAACTCCGTCTACCTGGAGAAGGCGATTTCGGTCGACGGACGGATAAAAGGATCGCGCGGTCAGCGAATTTTACCTGGACACCACCGCGTGGATGAATACGGGCGCGCGTGCGTGTGTGCGCCAAAGACAGATAGATACGCCAGTGGAACCTATTTAAATCAGGTCGAAAAAATCCGTTGGACACAGGTGACCGCCCCTGTGTCCGGCAGCACGAAATATCCACGGGCTATGGGAATGGCAGCGAGTGCTGATGCCCGCGAACCGTTAAGGGATGGCGGGGTGGTGTTTGCACCTGGGCAGAAACCTTCGTCAGATATCGGACGTTGCCTTCCATTTTCTTTTCCCCGTCTTTTTTTTTTCCTTCCAATCTATTTTTATTTTTCCATCCCTTTCGACGGGACGTGACGGGAGGTTCGGTTAACTGGAGCAACGGACATTTCGTCCCCACTTGGAAAAGCACGGCAATGGAGGATCGTTTGGCGTTACCTTGTTTATAACGGAGTTGGCGACCGTTGGGATTTTTATGGGGGTCGGGCTGGAAGGAGAGAGGCTCGATTTTATATGGAGCAAGCGGAGTGTACAAGTTCGAGGCCTGGAAACTGGTGCTCACGGCGAAGGACAGAGGAAAGCTGCGAACGTTGATCGAAGAACGGCCCATGGCTTTCCGTTGCAGCTTAAAACACTTACGTCGACCCCTTACGGGTGTTTACGATTTCGTTTACGAGTTCCTGCTTCGGGGATTGGCTTAACGCCGGCTCAGAGATTTTAGAAATGAAGATTTTACGAGACGCGAGAATCCGGGAATATTAATTCGGAGATTAGTGGGATAATTGGAGAGTCCAAGAATTTGTGCGACGTGCGCGTTGAAAACAGGGAAACATACGAGTCTCGATGATTTTAAACCTTTCGATACGAAACGTTCGCGTGGCCGCTCGAGGGTTCGAAAATTCGATGATGAAATGGTGCAACAATTATTGTTTCCACTTTCAATGGTCACGATGGACGTTCCTATCGGCCTCGGGACGGAGTGCGCCTGCTTTTAAACAGCGGGGAATTCTTTTTTCTTCTCCGGGGAGCCGCCGCACATGTCACTCTTGGAGCCTTGAAATTTAACCAGGCATGCCAGTAAAAATTATCGCCTCTTATCGCACGCAGTTAATAACGCAATATTCCCTGCAATGTTCGATAGATATGCAAGGAAGAATTCGCTTCGCTGCCAGAAGTCGAATCTGAGACGCGTCGAATCCGCCGTACGGATATCGCGCTCCTACGGTACGAAATACGGAATTGCGACCGTTTCGCCGCTGATAATCGATTCGTGGCCGAAAACGATATTCCGCGCGCGGCAAATAAAGGTGCTGCCCGTGGTGAAATAAAACGTCCAATCTTCTGCGAAGCGGTAGAAGCGGTCGGTTTTTATTGCAACAGATTACGCGTGTTATACCGTTCACCGTTCCCGCAGCGGTCATTTTTATCTTTATATATTCATTACGACGTTACGCGACTAACGTTCCCGTCCACCTTTCAGTGCGAACTTCTGAAAAGGTGTCGTACCTTTTCTCGCGACGGTCATCGGCTATATTCTTCATCAATGTTCCTCGAGCCGAACCTATTCGTTCGCTCGATGGCCATTCTTCCCCCTCGTTTCACGTTTGATCTGCGCGGAAATCGGCAAGCGATAACAGGGTTCGCCGCGTGGATAGAACCAGTCTCCGTCGATCAATCTCTGCCCCTCAAAGAACTGAAACGTCAATTCAGCGGGACATTCCCTTTCTCTCCTCTTTTCGCAAACAACCAACGGTTCCCATCTCCCCGTTGCCCATCGTGTGTCGTCATCGGGGGGGAAAACAAAAAAAAAAAGAAAAAAAAAACAGTTACCTCCGACCTCACCAATACGAAACCTCCGTTCCACGCGCACCTCTTCCCTCCACCTGGAATTCTCCAATGAAAGTTCCCGTTCAACGGAATACAGCGCGCCACCAGTGCACACTAATATTTTATCAGCGGCAATTTTTCACAACCCAGCGTCCGTGCGAAGGGTTAGCGCGAAGTAAGACCATTTAAATGGGATCCCCGGCAAGGGTTATGTACCTGCGTGACCCCGTATCCTGTCACCCTTAGGTCCGTTCTGACCTGCGTATCTGACGGTTCCCCCCTGTGCACCGGACCATCGAGTTCTGATCCCCGGCGAATCAGGTTTTCCACGCGCCGAATTTTCTGATCGAACAGGTAGTGACCGACGGAGGGTCCCCTTGGAGCGTGCAGGTACGCGACCCCGTGACCCGTGATATCGGACCGGTCCACCTATGCACTTCGATCGTGATTCTGGTTCTTCTGCGTGGACGTAAGAGATTTCGTTTTTCGTCGACGAATTATTCGACGAAAAATTTCGTCGAAAGGTCGCGTGAGGTAATTCGTTCAGATCTGTTCGCTAAATCTGTCGTTTCGATCGGCAGCTTTAAAGGAAGCCGATCGCGACTTTCGTTTCAAGAATTTCCATTCGGGATTTGCTCGATGGTCTCTTTGAACGGCTTTTCATCGCGCTTCCGTTTGAACAGGTACAGGTGCGATTCGATAAAAGGTACGGGGGACACGGGGATCGAGCGTTCAGAGCACTCCGGATGCTGCGCAAGCGTGATTTTCCAGCTTTCTATTGGCGTCCGGTCCACGGCCAATCCAGATGTGGATCTCCCCACTTGCAAAACGGTCCAGCCTCTCGTGCACTTTGCCCGAATCATTATCCCGCGACCTCTCCTTATCTTCCCCTCTCCGTTTTCATCGGTATTTTTCCCGATTTTTCCGTTCCGCGCGAACCGCGCGTCGCGTACGCGCGACGAGAAACAAAGGAGCGGCGAGCAACGTTCACAGGCCCCGCGCCGATTAATTGCCCCGCGAATTTTCCCCTCGACACGACGCGGGAAGGTGAATGGGATCCGCGACTCGATTCCCAGACGATTCGAAGAAAATGAGCACGCGTTTTGCATACGGGGCGCACCGTTTCTGTCGCATAATCGTTGCGCAAGCGAAACGAGTGGGTCGCGACTTATCGGCACGCTGATAAAGACGACCGGTTTCCTGTGGCGACTCATCCGAAGGAAAATCGCCCACCGTTCTCTGCGATCGCGCGTTCGAATCGCCGAGACCTCGGCTGTCCGCACTTTGGAATCGGTTATTAGTTTCAGCGAGCGTTACAGCGAAACTCGGATACAGAGTTGGTTCGGCCTGCGGGGGGGAATAGTAAGCGAAGCGACCGGGATGCGAGGTAAACGAAATAGAAATGACGTAGAACGACGGGGACCAGCTTCGCAGGACGAAAGGATCGAAAGAAAATTAACTCCGTCGTTCGATCATGCAACGTTGCGCGGCGGAAAAATTGCAGCGTGAAATGTCCAAAAAAAAAACTAAATTCTGTTATACCGTTGAGAAGACCGCAAAAGTTGCCCCTTCGATATTTTCGAACGATCCCATTATCCTCGTTAATGCGAACGACATTTCTTGGGGCACGGGTGAAGGGTTGCCAATCGAATCGCGACACCCGTAGATCGTGCAATTCGCGACGCGAATTTCTACGAAGCTGCCGGCTCGAAAATGTATTATTCAATCGGCCGGGCATTTGCATTGTTGTTTACCCATTGTGCGCTCTTATTTCGACGTCAGCCATAGCAGAGCCGCTTAGACCAGTAAGAACTTGGAACGATAACGGCGAAACGCGAATCGTCCCGTGCACCTAATTACACGAAAAGCAGGATCGCCTTGGTACTCGCGCGATAATACGCCTCCACCAGCGTGCGTGTACTATTCTTAGAAGTACTATCGCTGCGTGTAAATAAACCGTTGCTCGAAACCAGAACGAAATGCTGGGAGAATGGGCGAAATAGATGTTCGCGTTCGACAGCATCGTCGCGGTCGAACGTTTCGCCGGTTCGGCGAAACGAAGTTCGGCGGAGTTCGAAAATTCTGCGGCCGCAAGGGAACACGGGAGAACTTCGTTCGACACGGTTTCGTTGTTGGCCTGACACGCTTGCCAGCCGAATTGCTTTCCCCGGCACAGAAATGCACGTTCGAAAAGGTATTAATAATATCGACGTTAATATTAACGAGGTAATTACATCGATTTAGAATAAACTCTGGATACCCCAGTTCGCTCGCCGAATACCATCCCCGTATTACTCTGCAATGCATTATTCACGCCGCTGTTAAACGTATCCCGCGTCGCTGTTACCTGTTCGGAGATTCTCCCATTTTCTAATAATCGTTTCAAGATCAAATTCAATAGAGGCTCAATAGATGCTCGCGCCAACTTGCGGCATCGCTTTCAGAAGTCGCATTCGAGAATTTCAACGTCCCCCAGCTTCGTCGAAATTCCAAATACACTACTCGTCGACGGGCGCAACAAATTCCCGTACCATTAAAGACTATTTCCCAGATTCGTCGCGAAAACTCCACGAATCTATCATCCGACACGTCTCCCGGCGTGCACCCCTCGATCTAACCACCCCCTCATTTCCTCTCCCCCTCGAGAGAACCGAGAGAGAAATTGCAAAAGCGAACCGCTTCGAAATTCCGTGCCCGAGTGACCGTTGCCTCCGCGCGAGGGTAGGGGGGTAGTTCCTCGCGGACGAGAGGGAAAAGAAATCGACCATCCCCTCGATCGTTAACTGGAGCACGAAGCAAAGGGTGGTTCCTCGCGAAGGCCAGCGTGGGGGCACGAGCCCCATTCATACGCGGCCAGTCGCGATCTTACCGTCGTCGGTAGGCTCGTTGGGATTGCTCGACGCGGAATTCAGATCGTTTCTGGACACGGTCCAGGAATGTGCCAGATCGTGCGCCTGTGTCCCGCGTAACGTTGAAACAGATACGACAGCTCGCATATCGCGAATATTCCTCTTCCTCCCTCGCCGCTAACGAACGTATCGAGCCGTCGCGCATCGTTGCCAACCGCGCGCGGCGATCATTTTCCCCCCTTCCCTCATTTTCTTTCTCATCTGCTCCTCGGTTTTTGTTTTCGTTTTTTTCTTTTTCTTTTTCTCTCTGTCCACAGTTCCGGCCGCCCCGTTTGTACATTACACGCGCGCTTATCGTTACAGAGTTCGCCAGCGTGAACGACAAATAAGAGGTCGTGATCGTTTCCCGAAGGCAGAGATACACGAAGCGATTCCGTTTGGACAGCGCGGCCGCGCTGTCTATCGATCGACGTCGTCGGTCGATGGACAAATGACGATCTGCCTTTATGAGCGTCGAGGATATGCGTACAGTTCTGGTGCGCCGTTAAGGTTAGCTTCCTGGGACGTCCGGCCGCGACGACGAAATGGGTGAGTGATTTTTTTCCGATTCACGTATACCGTTGCCGAATTTCTTGCCGTTGGAATCGTCGACGAGCGAGACGGCCGCATGCGTTTCGCGGTGCGGGATTTCGTCTTGTGACGATAGGGTTATGCGGTATTGCTTCGTCGATACGGCTCGGGTGTTCAACGGGCGTGTGCACGAGAGCGATTTCGATCGTCGCTGAACGGGCCACGCGGCTGATTAGAATAATTGACGCCGCGTGTCTCTCTCCGAATACCGTGGGAGGAAAATCGTTTTGGCGGAAGAGAGGTAACACGTGCGATTCGCGATCGTACGTACAATTTGAACGTTTCTGCCGTGTCGTTCGCGCATCGACGCAGCAGCCCATCGCAGCTTGTCGTGCATGTAATATCTGCAAAGCGAACATCGCGAGACCGTTTCGAAGCCCGCATTCGCGCGTACGCACGCGGGGCTCGCGCGATGAACAAATCGCGTGCGACGACACGAAACTTCGAGTTGTGCAACGGCGCGGTGCAAAGCGTACAACTCGGGACTGGTCAGATTATCTTCGTCATCTCGGCGTACTTTTCACGAACGCGATTTATCGCTGAACGATCGTACGGAAACTCGAGAAACAGTTTTATGGAAACGGTTCGTTTTTCTCTGCGTACACACGATTTCGTGCGATTCATTTCGGTGTGGCCTTTGGCTACGCCTTCTCCCATAATTTCCTGGGAGAATCGTCTAAATCGGGGTCACGCGTCGAAGTGTCTCCCCGTCCTTGATCGCGTACTTGCTTACATACCTGCCTCACCTTTGTCGTCGCTGTTCGCCCGCGGTCACAGATGAAAATTCGTGGCGGAGGGGTGCGCGTGCGTGTGCGTGCGCGTGGAACAAGGAACGTCGAGGCGACCCAGGCGTCTTCGTATTTATTGTACGCTGCGCGGCCACGTTTATTTATCATTCACGAAGACGCTCGTAGATGGGACGCGACAACTACGCGTCCCTGCCTGGCACACGGATTATTATCGTTCGGCGATCGTTGTCGGTCGAAGAAAGGTGTAACGCGGCCGATCGATTCGCGGCATCCCAACACGGAAATAATTCCCAATGACCGGGCGAAATGAGCGGTCCTTCGATCGATCCTTGACACGCTTCGTAGGACCATCGACGAATCGTTTATCGGTGCCCTCGCGCCTCGAGGTCGATTCCACCCGGGCAAGACGGAACGAATTGTTCGGTGAACGTTACCTTGCGCTATTCGGGAGAAATTTATTTGTTGGGATATGGGTCGCCCCGTTTTCGTACGCGTTGTCTATATTTATTTATATAAACGCTGTTGTTCGGTGCACGCATCGAACAGCTCCTGATTCCGGAACAATGGTGCGGATTTCAGCGGATCGACCGATACAGTTTCATCGACGGCTACGAATAATCCCGAACGAACGTGTAAAACTTCTTCCGCGACCCCGACGACGCGCGGCGTTCAATTTTCATTCGTGCTTCAACGTTCGTGCATTTCGAGAGCAAAAAAAAAGAACGAACGCCGTCGACGTAATTTAACGTTCGCCCACAATTTTCACCCCTCGCGCCGATTTACGAGCCTCTTCGTTGCGTTGTTAAGCGAGGCGGCTGTAAAATGAGCGACACCGAATAAGGAAACGGAGCAACGGTCGGGTGTGCGTTGTTTCGAATTCGTTTCGGTAAATTGCAGCGGGCAGAACGAAAAGAAGATTTCAGCGCCCCGTGAATGAGTCACGGGGTTCGTTCTGTCAACGCGTGCGGACACGCAGCCCGGAAACCACATGATTCATCGGCCCGCAAATCGGACGATCTGCGTTAACAACGCGCCCGGCGATTCTGAATCGGCGTTTGCCAACCCTATGACGGTTCGACGGTGTCCTGCTGTTTTCTTATTCTTCGTTCTATCAACGGGCATTGTGCGAGAACTGTCCCGTTACGCTTACGTGTACCGCGGTGTACCGGCGGAGGTTGGACGAAAACACGCGAAAAGATCTTTCCGACTCGGGGAGTGTTAAATGATTCCTCGTTGGCAAACATGGCGAACGGAGGCAAGCTTTTCCATCGTTCTTTCGAAAGGGAGAACGAGAGGTAGGGAGAGATATTGAATAGAATATTCGAGAGGAACACGAGGGTATTTACAAATTCGCGTACAACCCACGAATCAGTTTCATTGGAGTGAAAATAAAGAACGGGACGTTACAGCGGGCGGTACAATAGGTCACGAGAATTTCGAGATATCGATAACTTTATTATATAATTTCTTCCGACTTCCTTTTTCCACGCCGGTTCTCTTTGCGACGTCGCGACGATCGCACAGCCTTACCAATGGTCGCGGCGCACAGGCAAATTCAGCACTGTTATTCTTATTCTCTTCCTGCAACAGTCTCGTTCAGTTAGATCAGCAGTCTCGAAGACATCCTATACACGAGCCAAAGAGATCACACGATAACGCGAACAATCGCGAGATGGGACACCCGACGTATCCTTGTCGCCTTGCGTCCGTGTCTGTGTCGTGCATGCGGAACGTATTATCTGCGCCGTTTCGATGTGTTATCATTTATATACCTGGGAGGGGGCAACCGTGTACACATCATCTCCGGTACACACAGTGTCTCGTTGCCACGTGCTGAAATAACTCAGCTGTTGAGTCTGCACGCGAATATCTGATTCCTGTTACATTTCGTCTTCTGTTCTGTTCTATCGTGTTTTCACTTCCCCTCGGCATCTCTCTTCGCCGGTGTCGTCGCGGTGTCCGTTTACGAAATCTTCTTCGATTCGTTCGCCGCGGTGGCCTTTGCAGTTTATGATTCGTCGTGATAACGAGAAGGGAAACAATAATAGTAACGATGCCTCTGTTACGGGAGGATCGCGTTATGCGGAGGTATCGAGCACGTTGGCGGAACAACGTAGATCGGATTGACTGATTTACTTGACACACCTGCGATACCTACCTGCATACCTTGCCATACGATTTATATCTTGCACGATCACGGCTATTGGTAGAATTAGCGCGTCGCGTTAACCCGCAGAAGTTAATTTTCGCGATCGACGATACTGTTGGCTTCCGCGTACGGGGTCTCGCGATCGTTGAAAATCTGCGAGACGGCGATGCAGTATCGAGTGTTATTTACCTGGTTATTGCACAGTTAAACGATACGAAGGATATCTGCGATATGACGGTGATAGCGACACAGGAGAAGGGAAAAGTCGCGGATCGTGAATCGTGTGGCACGTGTAATCTCTGTAACGTTACACCTCCGTATTATCTGTACACTAGCTGCGCTTTATCCGCGTTACATCCTGTATATATGTTATTACATTCGTACGAAGTATGTGTACACAGGATGCTCGTGATACATCCATGTTGGATACGACGGCTTAACGAATCAACTTCTTCCTTGTTACTCCTTGTTACTCCTGATGTGGGCTATATCTTTTTCCAATTTTTCTATAAGCACCAGGTATACACGTTGTGCGTATATATAAATTACTGAGATTAACGTTCCTCAAATTGCATCTCAATTATCGGGGCAGTATCTGTTCTTCAGCGTCCAACGATTCTTTTAAAGGGACAGCGTTCGATCGATCCACGTGTTCGCCGAACATACTCGAACCACCCACCCAGCCGTTCAGAAATTTCGGCTCCAATAATTACCAGACATTTGACTGGCCATTGCCCTTAGCGGATACGCATTTTACAAGTCAAACTTCGAGTCCAGAGGGAGGCTTAAGCCGCGTTCTGAATACGAAAGCCCCTCTAAGCAGCGCGGTGGGTCACGTAAACGCGGATACTGCTCGTATCTGAAACCGAGATCAGACGTTTTCACGTTCTCATCAACGAGATCCCGTGACTTTGAACTTTCTTTACAGTCGAACAGCGTTTCCACCGAAAACTGGAAGTCAGCCGGGGCAAAACGGAATGGTGCACACCGTAACGCTCAACCACGCTGAAGCTGTATGATATTTATGGCGTTGGGCGTAGCGAGACCCGTTTAATAGCTCTAGTTTCCCTTCAGATGAGAATCCCATATTGTAACCTCACTGTGCACTGTTTCGAAAGAAGCCCGCTCGTTGTTTCTCTTTGTTGTCGACGACCAGCTTACGTTCTCGCCATTAAACGAATATCTGGAGCTGGCCCTTTCTAAAAGAAAAAAGAAGGAAAAAATACAAAATAAAAAAATGAAATCGAGAGACCGGGAACGGGACCTTTGCCTCGAAGTGACGAAAGGATAATTCGTATAATAAATGAACGTTTGTTTCGGTATTTTTTGCGGGTAAACGAATATACGGTATAGGAACACGGTAGTTGTAATGACGATGATGTTAACAATTGTCTTTGAGGTTTTGCGTTAATATTTATTGAACCCACGGAGAACGCGTCGCAACATCGATTAATTATCAGAGATGATCGATGAAATGCCCGAGGCGATTCCTGACCGGCGTTAAGTGTCGTCTACCGAAACCTGTTCAAAATCCTCGTGGTCAGGTATCCGTTGTTATTGGAATGTTGCAGCTGGTGTTAACAGGTAGGCCTTTGCACGTGCCCGCTGCTCGAATTCCGACCGTGGTCCTTAAAAACGCTAATTGAAGCATTCATAACTACAAATTGGTGGAGAAGGTTGCCGCTCCTTTATTTAAAACGAACGCGTACACACACACACACACACACACAAGCGCGCGCAGGGACAAATTTTGATAATCACCACGTTGGCTGTTAGATGTAATTTCTTTTCCGTAGCATAATGAAACAAAATGCCAAACGTTCGATTTTAATGACATTGAAAATGATTTTCAGATTTCCCAATTTTTCTGTTAATTGCAAGGAAATTATTATTCTTATCGTTCTGACTAATATTATTCATTCTCAATTCAATCGTTGGTCCCCGGCGAATGCAATTCTTGTCACGCGTGCGCATCTGGAAGAGGGAATCTCCTTTTCCACCGATTCAAAGGGAGTACACGCGTACTACCTATATGCGCGAGAAAGGAGCGTGCTCTTCGTGGCTCTCCTGTAACGATCATTACGTAAGCATTTCGAAGTTCCGTTTAAAAGCAGCTGGAAAAAGTAAATATCGCTTCCTTACGACGTTCACAGAGCACGATTTTCCGTACGCTTTCCAGCGTTATCTACGTTTTCCATCGCATCCGCACGATGATCCAGGTGAATCCGAAAGTTTCGAGCGCGTGGTACGCGCCAGGTGCGCAAAGAATATCTGTGAGACCGTGTATCCAGCGGATAAACTTCAGGGATGAATCGGCATTAAGTATTCCACGACAGAGGGGGCCCCGTCGAATTTTCGCACTGGACGGGTCGCCTCGGGGACACCTTCGTCGTTACAGTCCGCGTGATCCGACAAATTCGCCAATTCTCGTTTCACGCCGCAATTGCTCGCGTCGAGCGAGGAAATCTGCGAAAACGTAGCTGCCGGCGCGTTAGAAAATTAAACGCCATTTGCGTCGGTGTACATTTCTTACGCTACATAACGCGTATACGCAATGAATGGAAATCGAGAGGTCCGTTCGTCGTTCGCGAACGTTCGTTTTCTGTTCGTCGGCTGTTTATCAGGCGATACGAATTATTGAACGGGCGGAGATCGTTTATTCGCGTGGCCGAAACCGAAATGCTTCCGATAAATAAAATGGACTAAAGCGCATCGCGTATCCCTTGAAGGGGGAAACGGTCGGAGATAGCTCGATCGTCGGTTAACCATCTTTCTTTCCGCAATAGCGCGGTTGCGAAATTCATTTCACGGTTCTTAATTACTTTTAATTATCACTGTTCGTGCCGCCCGTTCTAACGAACCAACGATCAAGACAATTTCTTCTCTTTCCCTTGCTCCGCGTCTGTCTCCATTTTTCCGTCCTCGTGTTTTGTCTTGCGCCGTGTTGTACGTGGCGAGCGTTCTTTTATTTCCTTCTTTTTCTTTTTTCTCTCTTTTTTTTTTGGCCAATTCTTTTACAATAAGGGAATTGAATTTATTACACGCAAACCCATGTGAAACGATCTCGACAGCTTTTGCGATCCAACTTCCTGCGGCAGAGATCATGGGATCTTTTTGTGGGGATCCTAAATCTCTACTGACGAATTATAGGCATGTTTTGTTATCATTCTACTATTTCAATTGAAACGTTAGCAACATGTTGTTCAATGTTCACACAGTATTTCTTACGCGAAGTCACCCGAAATGTAATTTTTCAAATCTATTCTCGAGTTTTCGCGAATCAGATCCAAGCCTTTCGAAGGTAAACTTACCCCTTTCCTTTACGGACGATACCTTCTCGACGTCCGTAAACCCACCCTGATACTCGCGAAAAAATTTACCCCCACTTTTACTATCCGCGTTGGAAAATGCTGGACAATCGCCCAGTTCCAGCCAGACGAGCAAGGAAGAATAAGAGATTGCCCAAGTGTCTTCGTCGTTTCTTTCCTTTTCGAAAGTGTCTTTTCGTAACAGTCCCCTCGGGTTCCCCTGTTCGATCCGCGATTTTGTATCAAGAGGCGTCCGGTTCCGGTGAAATTAGTCGAGCATAAATGGTCAGTGAACGGAAGGTGAGGCTGCCCGGAAAGCGAGAGCCCATGGCAACCCGGCTGCCAACCGATTCAGGAAGAGAGAGGCTGTGCTCGCTTCTCGCGGACGCGATCCAGCCTTTGGATTCGCGGGTTAAAGCGAATTTATATAGACTGGGGAAAATCCGCTGGAAACGGATTGTGGTATCTCTGGCCGCGGTAATGACGGATTCGTTAATTCCTCTCTGCTTCGCTAGACGCAACGGGGATATGGGAGTTTAAGAGTTTTGAGATTCAACGAGTCGACGGAATCTCGACAGGTCGTTCGAGCACGCTCGAATCGAAACCTTGGCATACGGAGACATCTGACGATTAGAACATCTGAATTATAATAATTTCGTAGAATATTAGGTATACCGGAAGGAGGTTCTGTCCGATAATGTCATCCGAAGTTTCCACGCACATGGCCGGCCTATTTGCACCATTCTATTTCTGCGCGTACGCTTTCCCAACTTACATTAGCAACGATAGAAATGGTACTGTTCGGTGAATATTAATAAATCCTTTCGAGAATGTATCGTTTCCTCGTAAAGGCAGGCCCGTCATTTGGACGAATCAAATTCTCGCAATCAGATACGCCAGGGGAAAGTGTTCCTTCTGCTGAACAATCTCGTGTAATCGAAACTTCGTACACGAATAACGCAATATGGATGTCGATGGTTCAAAGAGTCCGAGAATTGAACAATATCGAGTCGATCTCTCTCGTCGAAGGGCACCGCGTAAATCTACGAAACCTCGAGAATAGGTGACGAGAGACTCGCGAATGAAAGTTCATCCTTTTCTGCTGCACGACAAGAAAGAGGACAAGGAAACGAATGGATCGCCCGTCTCTCCGTCTCTCTGTTGCCGCTCTCCCGTAATCGGGTCTATCGCGATTTGTTTCCGCGTATCGTACGGTAGCCGGAGCGCACACGCTCGCGAGTCCGCTCGAAACCGCCACGAATCCGCGTTTGTCCAGTCGGGGATTACGTAAAACTAGACGCGTTTATTACACGGCGAACTTTTGCTAATTAACACGGGAGAAACCGGCGGCCAGCCAGCCGAGATAGCCAGTTACACGCGCCTCTCACGTACATCCACGCGCACGTACACTTGTACCAACGGGTTTCTTTGTATTGAAAACGCGAAGGCGGATATACGATTCCTGGAGCCTCGCAACACTCGCGACAATCGAAACTCTTCTTACGAAAATTCCGCACGGCGTTGATCGTTAATCCGTTTGGCCGTCGGCGTGTTCCGTGCCCGACTTTAGCGAAATCGATCTATCGTTGAGGTGACCGAGAACGAATGGAATCGCCGGTCGTCGGATCGAAGAGCTCACGCGATATTTTAAATCGCCGCTTCAATTTCTTCGTTTCGAAGAAGACGGCATTACACTGCTCGCAATTTAATTTTTTTACTCGTTCGGTTTGTTATTCGATCAAGTTAATTCGACAACGGTCACTGCGATATCGCGTCGGATTCGTAAATTAAAATGAGGACCGTTCTCGTTTTTCCATCGTTCTCGATTCCTGTTCGCAGGGAAACGTTCGCGCTGCCGTGCCGTGTTTCCCTCGGATTCGTTATGCAATTGTTGCAAGTTATCTTCCTGAACTTTATCACCCCTTCCATCTAACGTTTCGGCAACGGATACGCCTAATTCGGTTACGCGGGATATTCGATCGAAGATAAACCTCCGCCCGGAGCACCGTCCGTGTATCGCGCACGGAGGGAATCGACTTCGAACGTCGGCGTGCCCGCGGTGATTCGCCGGAGAGGAACCGGGAAATCGTCGGGAGACAAGGAAGCGAGCGGCTGCTTACAATTAGAACTCGGATAGGTGAACGCGCGTTACGCCGTCGATCGCGCGATAAGACGAAATCACCAGGTTTTACGAAAGTAAAGAGAGGAGAACAAAATTGTCTGGCGCCGCGAAGGGGGGAGAAAATTGACGCGAATGGAAACGATCGAAAGGCAGCGGGTTACGCGAAAAGTAGAAAAATTTCTACTTTTCGAATAGAGATCTATTACGCCTGAAAGTTGTGCAGCGAAAAGGATACCTGGAATTCCGTCTGGAGAGGAATCCGGTTCCTCGGCGTTGCGTATATCCTTCGCGGGTAAATGTACATTTCGGCCCCGCGAATCGAATTAAACGAACGGAGTGGGGAGGGAAGGCGTTAATTAAATCTCGCAGCGATCATTGTTTCGTGTAAAAAATTGAATCGTTATTTTCATTCGGATTGCACGAGCGCGTTTCCGCTTCGTTTCACTTTTGTGTTTGTTGTTCGTTGCTTCGCGCGCGCGTGCTCCGCGACTACGCCGCGCTCCGTTTTGGCAAACGATTTATCTATTTTATTTATGCCGCGTTTATTCATCATCGTGCTTTCTAAATTCTGTACCCCACCGTCCCGTTTGCGTCGCAGCTCGTTCCTTGCGCTTAACGAGCTCGCCTCGTTTGCGCGAATCTAGGTTTAGAAAACTGAATCGCTGATGATTCGATCAATTTGTTCCCCGCTCCCTTTCTTTCTCCTCTTTTATTTCGTTATTTCCCTGTTCCTCCTTCGCGTTGGTTCGCGTCAACGGGCGCGATGTTCAACGTCCAGTACACCCGCGGACACCAGGTACTGTGGTTGGTGGGACAAAATTGTTTCGCAGACAACGGTGAATAACGTGAATTTCGACGTTTCCCGGATTTTGTGTACGAAACTCTGAAAACCAGAAGTTTCGTACACGCCAGATGAATCAAAGGGGTGAACATCAGCTGCAGCCACGATCCAATTTGCGATTTACTCTTTCGTAATAAAGAACGACTCATAATCAGCGTGAGTCACGTTGCGGCGTTAAGTTTCTTTTTATCTCGCCTCGCGGTTTGCTCATTACGCCGAGTTGAATATTTCGCTGTTGTGCAAACTGGTACACTTAAGTACATACTATTGTCATCCACGGTTCTGTCAAGGTGTTCAGATAACACGGTAATCTTATTTGCGCCGCGGTTGATCCCCGGGAGATTAAAATGACAAAGTTACACCGTAATCGGTTGGTCCAGACCATAAAGCTGGGCTTGCTTCTCGGAAAGGAAGATCGGCGTTACGTCGTTCCCGGCTCGCAAAGTGTACCCGCGATTAAGATGATTCTCGCTACGAACGCAGCAGGTATATACCCTCCCTTTTTATTATCTCACTCGATCGTATCCAAGCTTTTATCTGTCGTCGATCGGGAGAGTTCGATGGCGCTGATTTGCAACTATTTCTATCCTAACCTCTAGATTCTTGTGGCAGAGAAAGTGCACAGTCTCGTTTGCGTTCTTCGATGGGACGGATTTGAAAATTCGTTCCTCCTCGATTTGCGTCGAGCGTGTCGGTCGAACTTTTTATAACGACGTTTAAAAACCCGCTGAACACGATCAAGAGAATAATGCCTGAAATAAACGTTCGTCGATCTTCGAACGATCTGTTAGCAAAAGTTGAAGCTTCATTCGATGTCCCAATGATCCCCGCGATTCCGTTCTAGCGTTCACCATCCTCGCACCGATCTCTGGCTCTCGTCCCTTCCCGTAAACGCGGTAATTTGTAAGCGTTTCGCAAGACGACCAGGCGGCGGAGAATGGTTTTTTAAACGCTCGTGGTCCCACGCCACGGAGATTTGACACCGGACCCGCAAAACGGTTCACTCATATGGTCACACGAGTGTAAATGGTACGTGCTACGCTTACACTCTCTCACACCTTGCACCGTTTCACGTTGGACAAATTGGCCCCGCTCCAGTTTAACGTCACGTTGACGTGGTTCTCGTCGTCGTCGTTGTCGTTGTTGTCGAGTGCAAGCGTCGTAGGGTCGACTTTCCAGACGCGGAAACGGTCCCGACGAGCGACACTCGTGATTTTTTTTTAATTAAACTCGTGTCGCGATCGAGCTACGAAATCCTCGTGAGAAAGGGAGAGGGAGAGAGAGAAAGAGAGTGTGTGTATGTCTGCTGAGAGGTTTCACAGCGATCTGGAGATAAGAGTTTTAGTTGTACAGTACTGTTTTTTTCGTTTTGTTCTTCTTGGAAGGTTTTGAAAATCGTTGCTTCGAAGAGAATGTATTTTCGTGGGCATTTGCTTTTACTTGAGGCGGAGGACGCGTTCCTCGAAACCTCGATCCGAACGGTGTTTCGCATCGGTTGTCCGCCTCGCGGTGCCCCGTTCCCCTCGAAAACTTCGTCGCTGCGCGAAGAGAAATAGACAAGCGAGAGGAGAATCAAATCTGATCTTGCCGCGTCCACGTACAGCCCCGGAGGATCTTTTCTCCCCTGGAAGAGTGACGAAACGCAGGCGAGAGAAGAATCAAATCTGATCTTTCCAAATGACCGCCATGAACATTAAGGACGCGAACGTGGACACAGAAGCGACTTGAGACCATTAAAAGGAACGTGACCTGTGCCCGTGATCTAGTTGCACACGTGCGCGACATGAGCGTCACAATCTTTTCGTAGTCGTCTTGATTGCACTTGACCCGTCATCTCTCGACCAACCCTTCATCCGTGTCCCGTTTCGGTACACACCGTCCCTGTGTCCCGCTACGGAGCAGGTTCCCGGGCCAATGCCACCGACGTTCAACACGTGCCGTTGCGTCGTCCGGGCAATCGCTGGTACCGTGGCGTTTCGTGGCGTTTCCCTCTGTCCCGTGTCTCCTTTCTTCTCCCCGTGAACTTTCCCTCCCTTCGCGGTCGTCGCGTCCCGCTCGAAGAGGACGGGACCGTCGAAGAAGGAAACGACGTATCGTGAATGGTAAATCGGAGGCGAATCGTAAATCGACGGAACGCGAATACAATCAATATTAATAAGTTCATCAACTGGCGGAGGGTGGACACGCGTTGGACAATGTTTAACGATGCTCGAGGCTGTTACGTCCGAGCGTTTCCCCTCGAGGGGAAGCCTTTCCTCTGTTCGTATCGTCGCGAATGATTGTCGGACGCGTTCGAAATGCGTGCGCGACGAACAGAGAAGCGAACGGGGACCCACGATAAAATCGTTATCGTCGGAGGAAAAAGCGAAACGAGAGGACGCGTTTATACGGGAGTGCGCGAACGAAAGGAGAACAGCTTTCGATAGTTCGGTGGCACGGCCAGGTGAATCGCAGCTGTTTCCCTGTTTCCGTTGTCCCCCGTCGTCGTTCTCCGTCGTTTCTCCTCCTCTCGCGGAGTTCACGAGAAGGAAATGATGCCCCTCGCATAACAAACCGACGCGATGATGCCCGGTGTTCGAGTCTACTCTTTATCCGCAACTTAACGTGTTACGCGTAATGTATTGCGCAATGTGCAACCGTGTGCCGCCCCTTTCCGTTTCTGACGCGGTTCCGACTTCGTTGCAATTTTCCTTTTCAATTTCTGATAGTGCATTGGGCGGAACAATTTGTTTGCGACCGTCGCCTTCTCGATTCTCTGGTCGATTTTAAATGGGAAGAGAACAATTCTTTATCCAATACGGAATTTCGTCTCTCGATTCTCCCGTTTTGTCTACGAAAAATGATTTATGCAACTGGAGATCTAGCAATTGCGATGTAAACAAATTTAGGTAATTTCATTTTTACACGTTCTTTATGGCGATGCGTTAACGGCAGAGCGTTGCTTTCGTCAGACAGAATTCAAGCAATTGCAATAGCGTGTCCGAAATTGGGGGGATGAGAAAATTGGAAAATAACGAGAATAAGGGAATCGACGATTGCTCGCGCGGATGCAGAAATGTGCGCGCATTAGGTTTTCGAGACGCGGATGTCTGGTCGAGTAGGAAACTGTGCTTACAAATCTTGCTCCCAATTGACGGTGTCCCTTCTTCCCCCGTCGTTTCCCGAGGTGGCTCACGATGGAAGAAGGAAATGACGCCCCTTGCATAACTAAATGACGATACGTCGGGCCGTGGCACCGTTGCTTTCCACGAGCGACGTGTGACACGCATTACGCGACAGATTCCACGAGGATGCACGCGTAGAAAAGATTCGAGACGGTTCACGAGTCGTTCGAAACATACTGAATGTGTGTAAAATGAAAAGAAATAGGAAACGTTCCGCCGTCTTGGAGCGATCGCAGGGTCTTGGAATTCGGATGTTTAAAGTAGCGAGAAAAGAAGAACGCGACAGCGTGGAAAGTCGGGAAGCTGTACATTTTGGTAATTCTAAGATCATTGAAGGTATGAATATGGTGAAATTGATGAAAAGGTGAAATAGTTCGGGGCGACATATAATATTTAACAAAAATACCTGCGTTCAATGTTCGAGGAATTAACTTAAACTGAAGAACATTCATTTCACTGTTGGATGCTTCCTCGAAATTAAATAATCAGTATGTAGCTCCAAAAAAATGATTGCCAATGAAATAACGAATACCTTTATAAATCCAGTGATGGATAGCCTAACTGTCACGGTATTCGAAACGCCAAGGCGTTCGTTCGGGTAAAATAGGTACCGCTGCATACTTTCCCGAGCGATATCGACGTCTGCGACGCATCTGAAGTGCAATCGCTACGATTACAAATTAGATAGACGACGAACGATCTTGCCTCGAGGTCGTGCGCTTCCACGGTGGAACTGTTCCGGACTATGACGAGGTTGCTCCATTTTATGATGATTTCGTACGAACGACGGATCCTTTGGTGCCGCTCGATTGCCAGGAATTCGCTTACTCGGATCGCAGCCCACCGAATCTAGACTGAGGAAACGCGGAGGATCGAACAGAGGCGCGGCTCGGTTTCCGATTTCCGAACGAACGGACTTTCTTTGTTCCGCCGATTCCGTACGTGTGAGCGAAACACGCCCACACACACCTGCACGCTGAATTTCACCTTACCTTGGCGCGCACAATTGCCGAAGAAAAGTATTTCGATGTTGCGCAAAATTCGTCTCGTGTGACAGCGCGAAAACGAAACGCCCCTCGTATTGGCTCATCGGCGAGATTCGATTTGGCTCGATGTCGAAACGGTTTGCAAAGGTCTCGTGGCGATTGCTCGACAGTCGCGCGTATCGGTGAAACGATAACGAAAAGTTCGATACACACGTCGAATAAAACGTAAAACGAGGAACGTTCCCTTCGAGGCTCGCGCGGAACGGTCAACCGACGTTTCATTTAACCGAAGGAATCGAAATAGAAACGGCGCCGTCTTGCAACGAGAATCGAGTTGCCGAACGGCACGTCGAAACGAAAAACGCGTCGTCCAAGTTCGATCCCATTTGAATCGAACGTGAACGTCACCGCTGATTTTCGCTCGACACCGCCGCGACGGCACTCGAATCCGAAATATTAACGCAGTCAGAATCCGCGCGGAGGATACGAGGCATCAGCATCAATGTTCAGCGTTTCTAAGAGCCGGAGGAGGATCGTTTTCGCGCACGGTGGAACTGGTCGGATTGCCGATTGATTTCGCGCACTCTGCGGAATAAGAGAAACCCGCGCGAAATCTGCCGGTACAGGCTTTCGCTTCCAGCTAAACGGTATCGCGATCTCATCGATTTTTTTTTTTTTTTTCCACGCGCCTCGTCACATAAGCGAATTCCATCGAAGCGTTCCATGTCGTTTCCGATTCGCCGTCGCCGGCCACCGTCGCCTTCGCGAATGCATCTTGAAAGACGAGGCAATGCCGGAGACGCGAGTAACGCAAGATCGACGTCATTTGATACGCATACACGAAGACCAGCGAAGATGCACCTTGGCGCAATTCGTCCGGCCCGCCGTACTTCTCTTATTTATTTCTCTTATTTCGAATCCCCCGCGGCTCCTGTCGACACGTGCCGCGACTTCAGACGTCCCTGGCGGAGAATTTCAGATTTCGAGACGGGGCCCCTCCGATGGAACGGGAATTCCTCTTTCCTTCGTTTGTCCGTCTGCCTTTACTCCCCCCGGTTTCTATGGAATTTCTTTCGGGACGATTCACCTCGCGGTTCTTCGATCTTTCCCGCTGGCAATTATCGTCCCCGTTTCGACGCGTCTCGCCAGTTTGAATTCTGCTTCCGCGCGTTTCGACGCGGAAACCCCGGGATCGGGAGAGAAATCTTGATTCGGGTTGTAGGGAGTTTGCGAATATTTCAAGAATAATTCGTACGAAATCGCGAATCAGCCGATCGCGATCGAGCGTCTCGTTTTCTCCTTCTCCGATTTCTCTCCTCTTTCTTTATTTCTGGTTCGCGAATACGGAGGTTTCGCGTGGCGAAGAATGTGTCCTTTATAATAATTGTTCGACGGGCCTCGCGTTGCCACCTTTGTGTTTCACGTGTAAAACGAAACGTTCCTGCGGACAGAGGAAGGGGCTTACGGAAACACATTCGAACGAAAGTTTGTCCAGGAAATCCTACGCGTTCAGTGACCCCGCTTGCAAACGACCACTGACTTGCATCCCAAATGGCCATAAAGAACTTCGAATTTTCAATCCCTCCGCTATGATACCCTCGCCGAGAGACGCACCTCGGCCGCCTTAAAAATCCGTTTAAGATTCTAACCCCTTGCCGTTTCTCTTTTATATTAAAGGATCTCTACCTTTCAACGTGGTTCTATTTATACTCGAACCCTACGAGGTTTTTGTTCGATGATATTTCGCATCGTTGCGCGGCAACAGGTACGGTCGTTGAAAGGTGTTCAGTTCGATTTAATTAGAATCTCTTCTCGGGGAAGAATTACACATTGGCACTGTTTCATTGGTACACGTTTCTCGAGTCTAACGCGACATTAGTCAGCGTTCGTATTGTATGATCAATATGGAGAGGGGATTGTGGAATTCTTTAAGCTCCGAAGCCTGGCGTTGTGTCGCGGTGTCGCCCGGTTTAATTTTTCTAACAGAATTTATTTTAGAACACATTAGTACAGAATAATACGTTCACTTGAACGGGGATATATTTTAGTATAATAGCGAATTTCTAGCGGGTTCATTGTTCAATTACCGTACGAAGTTTGCACTTTACTGTTACGCTGGGTACGTATTCTGTGCTCGTTATCGATGACGCTGACGACACGCGAAAATCACTCGAGAAACACGGTTCCACGAAGCACAATCGAGATCGGTTTCCGCAGAATCGACGATACGGAAACGTCACGGCAACGGACAGCCAGATAAAATTCGCGAACGCTTCTAGTAACCTCGCGTGCATCCTCCTACGAAGAAAACTATTAGACTCCGCTATCTAGCCTGCAC
Organism: Nomada fucata; assembly: GCA_948146005.1. NCBI lineage: Eukaryota > Metazoa > Arthropoda > Insecta > Hymenoptera > Apidae > Nomada > Nomada fucata. The sequence continues at coordinate 31,094,911 of OX411276.1, forward strand.
GATCGTACGACTAACGAGGCAATCGAGCCGCGAGATATAGATAAAACCGGCCTGCGGTCTGGCCTTTTCGCGCATAAATCTGTTGCACTTGTTAAAAATAATTTCGCTCGTTATACGGAATTTCGTTCAACGCGAGAAGACGTGTGCGCGTATCGGAGATTCTCTTGGCATCGAAATCAATCCGTGCATTCACCGATAACTTTGTTTTATCCGTGTCTGTGCGATGTTTGCCTACCATTGTAAAGCTGAACACATAGAATTTTAATTTTCCGATCGGCACAGTTTCAATCCATTCGACGAGAAGTTTGATTTCGAAGCGGCGGAGAACGTCGTCGCGGATAGAATCCTCTTCCTCCGGGGGAGACAGGGATATCGGTGTACCGTGAACCAACGATCTCCCTCTCTCTCTCTCTCTCTCCAGAGAGACTCTCTCTCTGGAGAGAGAGAGAGGTATAGAGAGAATTCGAACACGAGAGAAGAAGGAGCAGCTCGCATGAGCACAAAGAATTATTACATCTTCGCGGTCTGTTGCACGAGGCTGTGCGTTTAGTCATGCCACGTCCGAAAGTGGCCTCTGTTAAGAGGGAAGAAGAAAAAGAAGAAGAGGAAAAAAAGGAGAGAATCGACGACGTGGGCATAACAGGAAGCGGCACGCTGACTATACGACGAAATTATCGAGATTTCCTTCTCTGGTCACAGGCAATGGGACAATTTCAGTCGCTGGCTATTTACGACGAAAGATTGTAGCGTACCGTAATGGCCGCAACGATGTCACCGCTGTGCAGTCTCGTCTCGCTGCGACAGAAAATGATCTTCGTATTGGAACTGCCCTATTCGATTCAGGCCTAAGGTATTGGCGGATCGAGGGAACAGCGGTCAATTCAAATATGTCACGGGTGTGCTTGTTCGCGTTCACCCCGATCTCGACACTTTTCTCTTTTATCTTTCCTCGACCGCGGCGCTTCCTTCAAATTGATCGATTGGTGCGACATTTTTCACTCTTGTTAAATATATTCGTTCTAATCGGCGAGCCGATGTAACGAGCCTTTGTCCCCGCGGCGGAATGATTATTATAATGATTCGACAGTCCGAAAGAGGACAACCATTCAGTGACGATAACGAAGATGAATTCGCTCCGTCCAGAAAATTCTCTACCGACGTCGCACGCTCCAAGTAACAGTGTCAAGCGCTTCTTTGATTTATGGACGCGATCGAAGTGATCGTCCGACGATCCAGCGATCGTACGATCGTTCCCTAGCAAGTAGTATACGTCCGTCCAGTTACAACGCGGCCCCCGTCCCGTCGATTTGATGCAGCATCTGCGTGGCCTCCTCTTGCCACCTGTGTACACGAACGCACACGTATACATTTATCTTCCGCCGCGAAAGAACACGCCTTTGTCGTCCGCTCGACAAACTTGAAAGTCGCTATATCTTCGACGTATCTGTCCCGGCGACGTGGAAGACGCGCGACTGTTTGCGCCGTCCCGTTTTTGGACACCGGGGGAAACAACACGGAATATTCCGTGTATTTTCACGCTCGCGTCCGTAAATTTCGCCCCCCGCCTCCGGCATTTTTCGTATTAATATTGAATCACGATAGATCGCTCGGGTGGATGTCGCGCGTCGCTTTTAAAAGGTGCTGCGAACATTACAACGCCCCACCGATAACAGAGAGAGGGAGAGAGAGAGCTTTGATCTACTTATTTATAATTTATTTAGAAAATTATATTCGCGATAATGAATTGCCGACACGATTGTCGACACCACGTTGTCGTCGATTATCGTATTGATTCGTCGTGCACGTCATCGAGGGTTCGTACAAGGGTGCGTATAAAGTAACGGGGCGAGCAACGAAACAGAAACAAGAGTGCCGCAGCGTACGGTCGTCGAGCGTTTCAATAAAGCATCTATGCTTCCGTAATCCATGCTTCCGAGAGTTGCGCAAACCCTCCTCGTTTCGTTTCGACGGAGGAACGAAAAATTTCCATCCTCTCCCGCGGTTTTATCGGCGCTGCTCGTGTAGATATCGATTCCGTAGATCGAAATCTGCGCGCGGATGAAACAGGCCTCTTTCGATCGGTCGTCGCGGAAGATGTGTCGGATTCGTGCCTTTCCGACAAAGCTCGACGGCGTCGGGCATCGGTCGTGTCAGACTTAACTTTTCCATTGGGCGACAAGCGCCGTGAGAGAAAGAGGGAAGGACAGAGAGATCGTAATTTTGTAAATAAAGCGAACTTGTTCGAAGATAAGTCGGACAACCCGCTGGAAACGCAAGCAGATCACAGATGTGCAAATAAGCGACGCTTGTAGAGATCCCTCGGAGATCCAGAATGCTCAAATAGATCTCGCAAATAAGTCGACGAACCAGTCGACGGATCGGGTGATATATGACACGTGAAATAAAGAAATAAGAGTACGCGTATGCGAAATTAAAGAAAAAATATATGCAAGTATTAATCAGCTATGAAACTGTTTGAAACTTTGCGAGACTATAGTACTCGTCAGGGGGAGAATAACGAAAAAATGTTAAATCATCGTGGGTCCAAAAGTACAATCCTCTTCGTTGCAACGTCTAAGTAAAGTAATTTTCTATTCGAAAATTCGCAAACGGAATAGTAAATATTGCAGCGAAAGGATCGATCTTTTTGGAGCCACGTTGGTTAAACAGTTTTTATTTCCCCCAAGTGAGTATTATCAGCGCGGAAAGTTCGACATCCCTGTTTTTATTTAAGATTCGCAGAGCGATCGAGGAGTATCCTCCCGAGCGAAATCGATTAGGAAACTTCAGTAAAAATCGTGGATTCTGCTTAGTTCGCGCACGCATGCTCGTTTTTGTGACACTTGTGGCTTTTATCGTCGCTATCGATGTCTCGATAACGTTACTTCTGAGCCGTTGAGCCCGGTCACGCGTAGTTTATCGTTGCTCGCGATTGCTCGACAGCCTCGCGATTCATCTTCCGGTAGCCGGGTTACATTGTTCGCTGGCGTAATTGATAAGCCGAATTACGCTACGCGCCGCGACGTTGCATTAATCCAATTTCGAAACGGATATTTGTCGAACGATTCGCTGAAATTCGACACGCGCGAATGTTTCTTCCTTTTACGAAGTAACGTGGATACTTGGCTATTGAGAACTGCAATCATACGTTAGATTAATTAAGAAACGTGCGAAGAATCTCTCAACTCTATTTCCATGATATTCTACTGTTTGAGTAATTCAAATACAGTTTGCGAAAGGGACATCGAAAGTAAGAGGGACTGTATATATTTCAGTAGAATAGAAAATCAGGTTCGACAGTTGCAGATCGATTATTCGTTCGCGTTTCACTATTTTGCTATTTACATGCCGGGCTACATATAAATAATTATAACATATATACCCACTATACTTACGATTATCGTCGTGCGAACAAGCTCTCGTTCCACGAATACGAATATCACCCGACGAAAGAATTCATCAGGTGAACGACGGCGAACGATGAAAGGGAAAGCGGCGGTCGCCTTTCTCGCGCGCGAATCAAAATATTTCCCACGGCAATTGATTTTCCGGAGATCCCTCGGCGATAATCGGTCGCGAAAAGGGTCAACGACGAAACGCTGCACAGGCCCGGGGAGAAGCAGCTCGACGAAATAATAAGAAATTCCCGTGAACGGGTTCATTCCGTCGCGAGCCTCAATTGTTGTTGCGAACCGCGTTAACCGGGAATCACATAGACCGTTCAACGATACGCAACGAAAACGATAACGAACGATCAATCGCGTTATCATTAATTATGCGAGACGCTGCGGAGATCCAATAAGCGGTCCGTACAATCGGCTTACCTGTCCGGTATCGGTCGAGGAAATCTTCCTCGTGCCGGAGCGAACGAGGGGTCCATTATCGCGCGCTAACAGGAAACGTTCTGAAAGACGTGGCGTCTATAGAAACAAACTTCCTCGCGTTTTACATACTCGCCGCGATGAAAAGGCGAGGAAAGAAACGGGGGACGGTCGTAACTGGAATTTTTGTCGAGATAGGTACAAAAGTGTTCGAGCGTCGATACGGTGGTCGAAATGGGAAGTAGGTCGACGGAAGTGATAATTAGTCGCGGGATTTCGCCGGATCGAGATCCTCCCGGAGGGGGGAGCGGGTTCGGTTCGATCGTAACCAGATTCTCGGGGCAATCGAATCCTTTCGTCGAGCCAAGTGGCGAGCAATGCGTAACGGGAACTGCCGATGGACCACACTCCTAGTACACCTGAGTTAATTGTCGGTTGCATGGGCAACGCGTTAACTTCGCTGCACGCCGTGTGCCCCGTACAATGGTCTCGGCCAACCGGAAGTGAGCTACCTGTCTCCCACGTGCGCGGTGCAGCCTCCTTCGTCGCGGTGCGCACGCGGCGTTCCGTAGAGAGATTAGTTTGTATTCATCGAATATATGTTCCTCTTCTTCTTATTGTGTCTACGCTGGCCGGCCAGGAGGCTTTGCTGCGCGGCGAGTAGAGGCACCTCGGTCTCGCTTAATTCCTCCGCGTGTAAAGCTATTTATACACGATGCACCATGGAAGCGCGGAAACGTGGAATTAACGGGCTGCGATAGAGTCGCGGTATCTTATTTAAAAAAAAAAATTCATATCGATAGCCTCGAGAAGAGTTCCTGCGTTACGAATGAGTTGATCGTGCCGATATGAAATCAATGACTCGGACAAACTCGAGCGACCCGTTTGCTCCGTCGATTGTCCAATAATTAAATGCGATTTCGAGAATCATTTTCGGCGAACGTCTGCCGTTCAACCTTGTTGGAAATAATGAACGATCCGTTCGACCGGATAACCGGGCGTGCCCCTTTCATCTTACTTAACAACTGCACACAAACGGGATACACGGTGGGCCAGAAAAGTACTCGTACGGCGCGTTAGTTTCGCTCGCAGCTTGCATTATTTTCGTGCCGCCAGTATGTGTAATATAAATGATTCGTATCCATGAACGAATAATTGTCTTAATTCCGACACGAAAATAATGAAGTTCCAATTGAAACTAACGCGCCGCGCGAATACCATTTCAGCCGGCCGTGCATCGTACCGCTGTCTCGCATTAAAAGTGGACACGTTGCAAGACAGGTAACGAAATGATAATGAAAATGCTCGTGAATGGGTACAGGGGAGGAAGACGAAGGAAACATATGAGACCGTTCTAAGAACATCGCCACGCCGATCGGTCCCATTCCAAGCACCGTCTCGACCACCAACAGAATCAACCGTCTCCTTGACACGTCGTCGTCGTCGTCGTCGTCTTCGTGTCCCCGGGTGTCGTCGGGTCGGTGCGTGGCTTTTGTCCGTGCAGCTGTGTGCACGCATGCGACCTCAGCCCGTGTTGCGTTGCATCACGTTGGGAGGCTGGCTGCATCACACCACACACGTGGGAGACAGGTAG